>OY796884.1:6061407-6661407 GCA_963680785.1 Diplosoma virens
GTTGCTGAGGTTTCTGCTGGATAAATGCATGGTTCGAATAATTATAAAACTAGTTCACAACAAAGGTTTCAATCTAGCATGACAGTAAGCAAAATAATCTTGGGTGTCAGAGAAACAGTGTTCCTCCAAAATCAATCACCACTTTTTTAACATCTAGATGCATAATTCGCTTTCCACAATGTCCAGATTAAGAAAAAATGTGAGCTAAAAGTTTACAATGATCAACTTTCACCACTGTGTTTGGTTGCAATTTATCTTGAAGTAAAACTAAACAAATCTCTCAAGTTTTGTCACCACCGTTTGGCATTGCGCAAAAAACTCCACCTGTCCACTGCTGAGGTAACGTGGGGTCTCAGAGCGGGTGCTGGTGCCAAAAAACGAGATACAGCTGTCTTATTTTTACTCTATTCAACAGCCGAGTATTGGAGTCTTGTTTGTTCTTGTAGTATTGGGTTTATATATACAGTAGTGTCTTGAATGAGGCTTTGGGTGTAGTCACTGATGCCTCCGCCCCTTTCCAACAAACCACTTAACAGTTTTTGCAAACAGCCAGCCATCTGAGCTTTGAAAACTAGTAGCGACACTTGTTGTGACTAAAGATGGTACTCTTGACCTGTGCGCCCCTACTTTTTCGAACATGCAGCACACTGAAAATTTTTCGAAAAGTAGCAGAACACCTGGACCAGGTAAAGAGCTAAATTTTTAATGCTTTCCGTTATCTAAATTTCATTTGGCTGTCACAAAAAAACCTAAAAACTTAATCTAAACTCAAAAAATAAAGTGATGACTTTTTTTTTCATTTGCGGTTAATAATATGCGCATATCGTGCACAATCGAGCCTGGTTGAAAATTAATCAAAAAAAATCATCAATTTATATGCAGAGAATTTTTATGATCACTATAAAGCTTTATATGAAAAAAAGCGTTCGAAATTTAGTAAAGGCCAAAAAAACGTCTTGACATTGCACAATGAGATGTATTGTATAATGAATTTTTTCGGATGCTATTTAGAGAAACATAACTTTGTCTCAATTTCAAAGAGTAGGTTTCCCATTTTTCCGCAGCATACTCATATGAGTTGCAGAGTACTGCTCTAGATCCTGACTATGGTTTATTTATCTCTTATTTGAAACTTGAACAATTTTACTAAATTAAGCGTATCCGATCTGCCCATCACATGAATCATAGATCGAACACAGAGTACTATGAGAGTAGATCCGGCCTCGTGCTTTCATTACCAGCGCCTTGCCTTACCCGTAAAAATAGCGTGCCCAGAACATTTTAAGTTATGCTTCAACACTTTTGGATGGGTTAAAGACAACTGGACGCAGCCGACTGGGGGCAACTTAACTAACCAGTCGACTGCATCTAGTTGTCCTTGACTCGTCTGGTTGCGTCCAGTTGGTTGCGGTCAGTTGGCCCATTCCGACTGCAGACTGTACAGTAGTTGTGCGTTTTCATTTGTGCATAGAAAAATGGGGTCTCATTTCGTTCTTTCATTGCAAATGCAGCGCCTTGCACAAACCAGAGATAACGTTGTGTCAAGGAGCACGAGGCCGGACAGCTTTGGATTAAAAATGAACGGTTGCAGCTTGGTACATTGCCAACAACATTTAATCCAGGCTTCACTTGACTTCTGTTATTTAAGTCTTTATTTTATGTATTTTAAATTATTTCTGATTATTTTCAATTTAATATGAATGACAATCATAGTTGTGTTTTATGCAAAATTTTAAAAAACTGGTTTCTAACCTGAAGTATTCTACTAATAGTAATAACAAACTAGAAATCAGCAAAGTTTTTTTTTTTGGAACTGACATTCATCGCCAAAGAAATCTTTTAAAATTATCTCACTTTTCTTTTCCTGATTTTTATAAAGAAGCTAAGTCAAAATTATTAAACTTTGCTTGTTAAGAATCAAAATTTTAATAATTTATACTGTTGTATTTCTCAACAGAGTTATTTAAAATTCTCTTACTCGGTAAACCAACGAGTGACTCTTTTGTAAACGAATACACGAGTAAATCTCTTTTATTCTAATCTCATTTAATCTGAATACAAAACTTTTAAAAAGACAATATCTAAACAGTACAATTAAGTTTAAGGCGCGGTAATTATGAAAATGCGAACAATAAGAAACTCGCGGGGCAAATAAAAGATCACGCGGTAGCTCGCGCTTAAACGAAATATGAAATGCGTCCGAGTTCGATGCGCGTTAAAGTCAAAATACACAACACCTCCCGAACTAAGTAAAAGGTACGCTAAAAAGATAAATAGAAAACTACGAAACATAAAAATCTGGAGGTCTTCTTGCTTTTCTGGATCGTCTCGGATTTTCACGTGCATGCAGTAGATCAGAAAACGAAGTATTGGAATCGTTAGCAGTGGTGACAGACGACGGTGAAGATTCTTTTGTGAAGTGAAGACGCTAATAACTCTTCTTTCAAGGTAAATGACTCGCTTGAAGGGTCCTAAACCGTATCAGAGACGGAAGGAGCGTCTTCAATGTCGTTGTCGCTGTCGGAAAGTGTGGTTGAAGTTGACGGCAGGAACCCAACGAGAATCATCCTTGCGCTGGGGTCCAAAGTACAGCGCATAACAGGGATCTCCTATTTTGAAAATTTGACAAGTCTTGTTAACCTTGTTATTGCTGGACTTGAGTTTGGATTATGCGATGTGGGGTGGTGAAGGTAGCAAGATGTTGATTTTTGCACGTAACTGACGATTGCTGAATAGTTCGCTGGGCGAATATCTACTAGCCGTTGGAGTCCTTCGGTACGGCATCAAGAATTCTAATATTGCTTTTCTTGATACTTTTAAAGACTTCCTTAAGGTCTGCTTGAAGATGTGAATAAGCCGCTCTGCTGCTCCGTTTGTTGCAGAACGGTAGGGAGTACCAGTGAGATAAATGATGTTTCAGTCCTTGCAGTAGGTCTGAAATTCGTCAGAGATAAAACAAGTGGCTGACACAATGGTATGAGGATATCCAAAGTATGCAAAATCTTTTTCTAACAAGTCTATAGTAGCTGTGCTGGAAATCGACAAAGTTGGATAGATACAAGGATACTTTGAATAGGCATCTACTGAGACCAAGCAATTTTGACCCATGAAGTTGATGGCGTGATCCACATATAAGCGGGACCAAGGCTTTTCACGAAGAATCCACGGGTGATTTGGAAGTTTAGCAGGAGCAATCCTGTGTTCGCAGCGAGAGGCGCAACTATCACAAAGTTCCACAATGTCTGTGTCAATGTTGGGCCAGTAAATCGCAGTTCTTGTTAACTGTTTTATTCACTGCATGCCCAAATGACTTTTGTGTAACAGCTAAAGTACTTGCTGTCAGAGTGTCGAAGGAATAACCAGTCTAACGCCAAACAGTAGACATTCATGACAGTTGCTGAGCGAATCGGAAATTTGTCAAAATTGCCGTGCGAATCATTGAAAGGAAGGTTAGATGGCCAACCTTCAAGGATAAAGCGAATTACTTTTTCCAGTACTCGATCTTGTGAAGTTTTTTTCTTAACAAGTGAAGAATTAGTGGATTGAATCTGTTGACTTAGAGTTTCGATGGCACAAAAGACATCCGAATGATCTTCCTCTTCTTCTTCGTCAGAGATTGAATCTTCGCCGGAGGGTAGAAGACTGAGGGCATCAGCGTTTTGATGATATTAGTCTTTTGAAATTCCAGAGTGTACTGAAATTGTCCAAGAAAAAGAGCCAATCGTGCTAAATAATTTACCGCTAAACCTAGAACAGGTTTGTCAGGTGCAAACAATGTAACCAATGGTTTGTGATTAGTCAGAATAATGAAATTTCTTTCATAATCATATTGATAAAATTTCTTTAACGCAAAAATTATGGAGAGTGATTCCTTCTGTATCCGACTGTACCTGAACTGAGAAGCAGACAGCAATTTAGATACATTTGCAATTGGTTTTTCATCTCCGTTCGGATAACGATGGAACAATGTCGCACCAATACTGACACTTGATGTATCGCATGCTATCCGCAAAGGAAGCGAAGGATCGAAGAAAACCAATAAAGAGTTGAAGGAAAGAAGTTCTTTTAACTTGTTAAATGCTTTTGCTTCTATCGAACTCCACTTCCAAGAAACATTATTTCGTAGAAATTGTAAAGAGGAGCAACATCTGTAGAAAAGCAAGAAGGTGAGAACATTGCGTAAAACTGTGCAGATCCAAAAAAAATTGTAATGTGGAAACATCTTTGGTTGCTGGCATGTCCGGGACTGCATCTACCTTGGAGCCTTTAGAAATTCCTTGTTGAGAAAGAACATGACTCAAATGTTCCACAGAGGGTTTGGCAAACTCAAATTTCTCTTTGCGGCATTGCAAACCATTTTAGGACAACCGCCATAATAATTGCTTAAGATTATAAAGGTGATCTTCTGCATTCTTGCCACTTACCAAGATATCATCCAGATATACCGCCACACCTGGTAGATCTTTAGTGATGTCATCCATAATTTTTTGGAAATATTCAGGATCGAAAGAAATTTCGAAGGGCAAACCATTTTGTAATAAAACTCCACGATTTTTACTTAACGCTAAGCGTTTGCGTGATTCTGGAGCTAATCGAATTTGGTTGTAAGCATCGGCCAAATCAATTTTTGTAAATCCAAATCCGCGCCTAGTCTTTGAATTAATTCTTTTGGACGTAGGAGTGGATGACGATGACTTTCAAGTTGTTGAGGATTTACTGTAGCTGAATAATCACCACAGACTCGTAGATGTGCACCAAAAGCATTGTTTTGACCTCTTTTCCGGACTGATACTATTGGTGTAATCCAATCATTGACTTGAACTGGTGTCCAGATTCCTTTCTTTTTACCAGCATCTAAAGCCTGCGTCAAATCGGATTGTATGTCAAAAAGTACCCACCTTGGTTTGCAAAATATGGACTTTGCTTCAGGATTAAACTGTAGTTCCAATTCGAAAATCTTGAAACATCATAACTAAGGTTTGAAAACTCCACCACAGTCATTGCATAATTTGGTACATGCTTTTTGTAGTTACGAACTTTGCTCATTGGATGAGAGTGATAAAGATTTCACATCCATGCTTGTTGACGAGCTGCAAAACAATATTTTGTCAATAGATATGTTTAAACAAGCTTTGGCCAAGAAAGAAAGGTTCAAATTATAAATGCTTGTAAAATTATACAGAGTGGATAATCTGTTTTTTTTTAATTGCAAGAGTAGTTTGTGCGACAAACGTTCCCGAAACGGGCAGTAAATGCTTGCTTGCAAATTGAAATTGTAGATAAGATTGTTGAAGTTCTGATTTTCCAACTTTTTCCAGATATCTTGTGAAAGAAAATCGCCTCCCGTTGCAGTGTCCAATTTCATACGAACTTCTTGAGAATTGATATAGACTGGGATTGGCAACTTCAGTACTCTTCAAAAATTATCTAAAGCATTAATAGCATTACAAACAGAAATGATTTTTCCCGTTTTTATCGGCGCTTTGCTTTTCTTTTTTTGGCAAACAGATTTTAAATGATCTGAAAGCTTATAGTAATTGCAAGTAGCGTTTTTGAAATAATAATCGGGTGCCAATCTGAAATCTGAATCTCTCTCTCACAAAGAAACGTTTAGGATCACATGTAGCGGCAGCTTAGCGTATGCGAGTAGCTAGATTTTGAATTAATTCACCTGGTCTTCTTTTCATTTCATTATAGAATCTGAATCTCTCTTTCACAAAGAAACGTTTAGGATCAAACTGTTTCTTCATGTAATTCATAATTTTTTCCATGATTAGGTTGTTTATGTCTTTCGGTGGGGTTTCCTGGGCAGCCAGATTTGACAGCATTTTGTAACGTGGTTGAGGTTTGATTCGTTAGAAAAACCTTTGCTTCATTTTCATTTGGCACATAATACGCATTTGCAAACGTGCAAAACCTGGACCAATAATCTGATCACAATTCTGAAGCAGAGTCAAAAGCAGGAAAAATTTGGTGTTGCTACTGCAGTGGTAGATGCAGTTGGAAGTTCTTGATCACCATCTTGTTCTCGCCCACGAATCAAATCTTTCAGAACTTCTAGTTGTTCTTTGTAACGGCGTTGCTGATCTTGATGTTGCTGTTCTTCGTATCGACGATCGATTTTTCGTAATGACGTTGCTGTTCTTCGTATTGACGATCTTACGAAGCAATTTCTTGCTACAAAACTTTGATGAGCTTCTCCATTGCGTAGTCTTCTTTCTTCTTTGCCTCGTCGCCAAAAGTTTTTGTTGTATTTTTTAACAGAGTTATTTAAAATTCTCTTACTCCGTAAACCAACGATTGACTCTTTTGTAAACAAATACACGAGTAAATCTCTTTTATTTTAATCTCATTTAATCTTAATACAAAACTTTTGAAAACGCAATATCCAAACAGGGTTAGGGTTAGGATTAGGGTTAAGGTTACCGTGTGGGGCAAATAAAAGATTACGCGGTAGTTTGCACTTAACCCTATTCTTCTCAAGCTTTTTTGAGCAATTGACTCCTCAATGACCGGGCTTCAGAAGCCCACCAAAGTTTGGATTTATAACTCCAGAACTACTCCAGCTATCTTTATGAAATTTAAGCACGGTAAAGATCATTTATTTAACTTTTGTTAGAGCAAAAAAGTTTTTAAAAATTCAATTGAAAAAATATGCAAAATTGCAATTTAGCAAAGTCTCTTTAGTTTTTACCTTTACACACTCATTTAATTAGCCTGAAATGCGATTGTAACGGATTGGGTTTTGTAACAGTTGTAAACTTAATTAAAAATTGGACGTAAAGAGTGACGTCAACGCGCACGACAATTACAAACAATGAAGAAGTTAAGGAAGCTTGTTTCATTGTTGCAATGGTCGAATTATGAAAAATATTTTAGACCAGTTTCATTTACTTGCTTACTTGTTTTATCCACATGTTTTTGTCGTTACTAATAGGTATTGCTGCCTTTTTTTAAGAAAGATAAAAAACGAAAATAAATTTTTTTTTACATAAAAGAAATTAAAATTGGTTATGTTTTGATATTTAGCAGTGTTAAAATATCGAGTTACAGATATAATAAAACCAACAAAAGTTTATTTTTTATATATCACTGTTTACATGCACATCGTATTTGACCGCCACAAAAAGAGTTTTTTAATTACTGAAATGAAACTACGCCATTTCATTACTTTACAAAAAAACACTTGAGAAAAACAATATTATTCTATATAACTGTTACTGTTAGTCGTGGAACATATCTTGGCATCGCTCAAAGCACGAAGCGCAAATTTGTAAGCAGTTCTGCAAACCCATGGAAGAGCTACATGTTTGACACTGATTTCGTGATTTGTTCATGTTTTTTTTGCGTTTTGTGACCTGGTCCAATTTCATTATCATAGCAGAGACAACAATGTTTCCTAAAATTAGACTTTGAAGCATAATTTTGAGGTGTAAATTTTACAATACTAAAGTCACTCGCACAGAAATGACTTTCGCCCAGAAATGATCAATTTAATTTTTTGTTGAACATCAAATCGTAAGCCAGTCAAAGGCCTTCTTTCAACGTACAGTTGAATTAGGGCTGGCTAGAGGTTGAAAGTGTCGTTTTGATGGGAACGGATTCTTTTCACATTTTATTGTTCTATTAGAAAAAACATTTTTAAGCCACTTTCCCTACTTGAAAGTCTTTGTCAGCAACTCTAAATCACAGTTTGTAAAAATTAGAGTGCCCAATAAATAATTTCTTTAACAGCAATATTTTAACATTTGTGAAGATTCATGATTCACATTTGTGTATTTGTCTTTAAGCATTTACAAAGATTTGCATAACTTAAAATTGAGATTAAATGTAGGACAACGTGCCTGGGAAATAGCCATAAGGTGTCTAATTAAAGCACTTACTTTTATTGTGTTATTTAAAATAACAAAAATATCAAAATAAAATAACCGTTTGAAAAACAACCAGCGATGAGGCAAAAAAGTAATTAACAAGTGAAAACCTAAAAGCAAAACTAGAAAATAAGCAAATCGGAGTAATAGGAAAAGGTTTTTTTTATTTTCTAATATGAGAAGCGTCGCATAAAATCCGGGATAAAATAACACATTTGGCTCCAATATATTTAATTAAAAAGTGCGTTCAATGAAAGCAATGCACTACCAGCGTAACTGCAATACAACGCTAAGCTGCAAGGACATACTGGCGGTGGTTCCGATATGTCTCTAAACAGGTCTGTCGGCAATTGTTTGTTGATTGACTTGACCATTCTTACTTAGTGTTTGCAATGGAACTGCAGAGTTTAGCTTGACTTTACCCGATCTGTGTTAGCTGACTCGATAATGTGATCAGAATATCGGAACCACCGCCAGTATGTCCTTGCGGCTTAGCGGTGTATCGCAGTTACGCTGGTAGTGCATATTCTTAATTAGTGTTTAAAAATTGCGTTTTTTGTTTTACATTGTAGAAGATTATATTGATCACTTTTAGATGATATTGATCACCACAAGGTCTCTCCAAAGTAGCTTCGAGAAAGAGATGTTAAGCTGTAAAGGTCCTTTTTTAACATTACGTAAACACAGGGCAATTCTATGTCGAAATTGTTGTAGCATGTAAAAGTATTCACTTTAAGTAAAACACATAAATAGGACTGGCTCCCGTGCTTAAGTTTTTTTACTGCAAATTTTTATTGTATTGCCTGGACTAAATGCTGTTAACAATGTATCAAGCCACAATTATTTATTTTTTTATCCAAAACTGTCCGAACTCGTGCTCCTTGTAATACCCAATGCATGTGACACTCCGATGCAAAGTTATCTCCTATTTGTGCTATGGCACTGCGTTTGCAATGAGAGAAAAGAACGAGACCCCATTTTTCTATGCACGAATGAAAACGCGCAAATACATTCCACAGGCAGAATAAGCCAACTGGCCCAAACCGACTGGGCGTAACCTGACTAGGCGCACCCGACTGATTAGTTAGGCTGCGCTAGTCGGCTTCCGCCAGTTGTCTTTTACCATTTGAATGCGTTTAAGCTGATTGTGCACAATACGCGCAAATTGGTAACTACAGATGAAAAAAAAAGTCATCACTTTATTTTTAGAGTTTAGATTAAAATTTTTAGGTTTTTTAAGACAGTTAAATGAAACTTTAGATAACGGAAAGCATTTAAAATTTAGCTCTTCCTGGTCCAGTGTTCTGCTAATTTTTGAAATATTTAAAAATGTGCCGCAGGTTTGAAAAAGTAGCAGAGCACGGGTTTAGAGTACCACTTTAAGCCAAAACAAGTGTCGCTACTAGTTTTCAAAACTAAGCTGGCTAGAAGTTTGAAAAAACTGGTAAGTGTTCCGTTGGAGAAGGACGGAGGTATCCAGTGGCTACGCCAAAGCGTCATTCGAAACACTATATATAAACCAAGTATTACGAAAACAAACGAGACTCCAATACGCGGCTGTTGAATAGACTAAAAATATCTGATATATCTGTATCTTACTATCTTTTAAAAAATTTGTATCTGATGTTTGGCAGCAGCACCCGCCCTGATGCCGCAAGTTACCTCAGCAGCGGGACATGCATTGAAAATTTTTTGTGCAATACCAAACTGTGGTGACAAAATTTGAGTGATTTGTCTAGTTTTACTTCAAGATAAATCGGAACTAAACGTAATTGTGAATGTTAAATTATTGTAAGCTCACATTTTTTCTTAATCTGGATATTGTGGAAAGCAGATTATGCATCTAGATGTTAAAAAGTGGTGTTGTTTCTCTGACACCCGCGACTATTTTGGTTACTGTCGCCTTTAGAGTAAAACTTTTATTGCGAACTAGTTTTATAATCATTAGAACCAAGCATTTATCCAGCAGAAACCTCAGCAACTTGCAGTTAAACCCAAGTTTGTATGAAATAACAGTGTCATATGCAGCTGTCAGATTGACAACTGGCACTAGCCTTTTTATTCCCGCAAAAATTGTCAATGATTTTTATTGACCAAACGGCTTGATCCACGGTTGACTTTTTGCATCAAAACCATAAATTGGCTTGTTGCTGACGTAGGTAAACATCTCAAATTTTTCCCAGGGGACGTAAAATTGATAAAT
This sequence comes from Diplosoma virens, assembly GCA_963680785.1. Lineage (NCBI taxonomy): Eukaryota > Metazoa > Chordata > Ascidiacea > Aplousobranchia > Didemnidae > Diplosoma > Diplosoma virens. The sequence continues at coordinate 6,071,482 of OY796884.1, forward strand.
TTGCCAATAACTTTTTGGATCTTCTACAGCTTTCTTTGTCTTTCGAATCGCGACTACAAGCGCTCTTCCGTAGATTTTCGAAATTGGAGTGGAAGCAATCAGAAAAAGAGGAAGTAATGTAATCAAGAATTCAAAGAAGCTCTAACATGAATTATAAGTTCTATGCACATAAAGTTAGAGCCCGGAGCTTTATATGGTTTTACGTGGATGAACCTTTGCAAACAGGCCAGGTCATCCGTAACTGAGATATCTAAGTTAATTTTATTCAGAGATTTCCAATTAGTGAGTCATTTTAAAACTACAGTACAAAATAGTGGGAATATAATAGGATAATCACATTAAAACAGGAGTCATATCAAAATTTTTTTAAGGTGACGTTTTGCGTTCAAATATATAATTTATTGCGAAAGAATAGTGGTCTTTACATTTATATAAAAAGTTCTTTTCAAATTTCCAGAGTGGAGCGTTTTTGGTCTTTATTTAACTTTCAAAATAAATTTATCAAACAATTTGCAATAAGTGAGGTCTTTACATTTATATAAAAAGTTCTTTTCAAATTTCCAGATTAGAGCGTTTTTGGTCTTTATTTAACTTTCAAAATAAATTTATCAAACAGTTTGCAATAAGTGAGGATTGTTTTTTTAAACTTTGGCAAGAAAATTTTTGGAAGAAAGAAGTCATTCGTGTAAATTTCAGACTTTAGAACCGTCATGAATTTCTACAAGTTGAAAACCCCTGTTTTATTAAAATTCAATCGTATCAAACGTCTTGTTTTTATTTTATGTTTTCTGTTTGCAAAACCCACATCCAAAAGCTATAAATTTTTTACAAAAATTTTTCAAACAAGTTAACTTATATATAAAAAAGAAGTGGGATTTTTTATTGTAAGGAAATTTTCAACATAAAAACGGCCTCTTACTTCAAATGCAACATGAAATGCAATTATAAACAGTCAGGTATTGTTTAATTGTCTGGAGGTGTCAGCATAAGAGCTAAAATGTGAACTAATTAATTTATTTATTTTTTCCTACGAATGAATAGTTATAAGAAAGTTTTATAAAAATGCTTAGTGTAAAGATTGAATTTTGTCCGCTTAATTAGTATTCAAGAAGTCCAACAACAATTGTTTTATACCACAGAATGTATATGTGAAAAGTGTTTCCAAGCAATTGCCAAAAGCTCAAAAAAAGAAAATGCGATTTACATGAAATAAGTTCTGCATCGCCTTTGGCTTATCGACGGCGGCAAACGACGTAATTCGCTTCGTCACGCGCAACTCTTGGTAAAATTCATGTCGCGAAATTGCGAAAAAGCGAAAAAGCATGAAATTGAAGTTGCACGCTCTGCTTGCGAAAACAAGCAAAAATTCACAAATGTGTTAAAAAATGTCTATTTTACCCGTTAACCCTTGTTCGGGGGCACCTAAAAATAGTACTATCTTATTAAGCAATTCAAATTAAGAAAAGTCAAGAAATTCCAGAATTTTATCTAAAAAAATGAAGTAATTACAAACAATTTTGCTTTAGAAGTCCTGCCTTTGAGGAGAATTGGGTTAAACGAAATGTGAAACGCGTCCGAGTTCGATACGCGTTAAAGTCAAAATACACAACATATACTTAACTTTGTTAGATTTTATGATGTTAAATATCTTTTTTATTAAATGATTTCGTCTCGCTATCATTAATTTACAATTAAATAAAGGATTTTGCATTCATTCTCTTCTTTTTGTTGTATATTTTACTCCGTGAAAAAGTGCAGCCTACCATTTTTTTATTTTTAAAAAAAATAAATTTATTGTCTCTGTAACCGTTTAGCTAGCCGTTACTCAACCCTTTATAGACCAACGTACCTAAAACGAAAACATCACTTCAACAACATATAATTCATTTGTTGAGATTATTTTGTTATGCTGTTTTTTTAATATTCGGTTTTATAGGAAATATTTGTTACATTCAGAAAAACTTACATTGTTTTCACAAAAATTATTTTTAAAAACTTAATTAAAAATTTTTCAAAAATGTGTATTATTATTTTTTTTAGTACTACATTATTTTAAGAAAATTTAAAAATGAAATTTTTTTCCAAACACGGTTTATTGACAAAAATATCATAAAGAATATCTCAAACCTAAAAAATTATTTATTGATAGTAATTTTAGCTCTCACAACAGTTTTACTCTGATGTTCCCAAAATAACTACGTTGGTAAGTAAAGTGTTTAAAAAGTCGGTTAATTTTCGAAGGCGCAAAATTATTGATATTTTCCAAAACACGCAAATCACTCCAATACAAGAATTGAAACACGCGGATGAGAATATACTACAACCAAGTTACTGAAACTGTAAAAAAATGTTAATACTGTAACTAAAATTAATAAAACAATTTATTTGATTAACTATATTGCAGCTTTGTTTTTTCGTATGTACAGATCTCTGCATAATTAACGTAATGTTTTTCTGCGTTTTTCAAAGGAAAATCTGGTAATTTTTCAACAAAGGGTTTATCTTCTCGTGACATAAATTTAAAAGATTCATATTTAGGGCTTTTAAGGGTGAAGTTGACCACCAAATGGAGCACTCCACTTTTATCAAATTTATTTTAAAATTTTTGAAAATCAATATCAGTCACGCTCTTCCTGTTATAAAACTTGTAAGCAGCCATAACCAATGGTGTATGCAGAAATTTGTAATGGGAAGAGGGTTTACCAAACTAAAGGGTTATCATTAACACATAAAACAAAGTAAAGACTTATCTTTCATCTTTCCTTTTTTTCAAACCCTATGTTTCTTTTGAGTGGTCTACGTACATTATTCTTGGGAAAGATATGCATTATTTTTGGGAGAGCCCCAGTCTGGATATGCTTATGGTCACAACAAAAAATTGTAGTATGTGCAAAATAAGTTCTATTACCACTTCTTGGAATCAAGTTGCGCTTTACACGACTACAAAAATATATCGCACGCGTTTACGCCACCAATTTCTGAATTTCACATTTTGATGAAGAAAGTTTGGTTGATATTTTTTCTCACTTTTTAGCCTTCTTTTCATACCTTTTTAATAGGGTTTATTTTATAGTCCTTGATTGCGACAGTAACCGGTCAGTTTTATTCTACTTTGCATACATGTAATTACTGTAAATATACTGCATTAGTGCAATAAAAGTTACACAAAAATAATTGAAAACTAAAATGGATCTACGCTTTTAAAAATTCCTCGAATAAAAATGATTATCGATATAAGTCCAAATTGTTAGGTTTGGATTGATTCTAGACCTTCAATGGTAAACTTCTTAAAATTCTGATTCTTCTGCGACTACCACAATTTGTTACAAACCATTGATACCGTCACCCCTGGTTGAGAAAGTAAATACTTTTCTTTTCAAAACATGCAATTATTAGGTAACAGAACGTATTTTAATTACGTTTTAAAGTCTTGATTGTTCCAAAATAAATTCGTGATTATGGATTACGAGTTTTGGGTTTGCGTTACCTATAGTACTGCAGTAATTCTAAGTACTATCAATATAATCATCTATAGTTACAATTACTTATAATTATTTATTACAATTACCTATAATTACTAACGTTTCCATTTTGCACACATAAGAAAAAACAAAAAAAAAATTGTTTCAAGAACGAATAAGTTTTAGCTAAAGTAAAAGTAGCAACATATCCAAAAATCAAGTTTGTTCAGCAACTGAGTCTACTTGCTGCAACTAAAGGGTTAAACTCAATTGTCGGCCACACACATAGAAATGTTTTATTCAATAATTTTGTACTACTATGATTGCACAAAAATCTTCATTATACAATCGTAAAAAAGTTAAAGCCAATGCAACTATTTCTGTAAGTTGTAGACTGCAAAAATTTACGGCTTTAAATAAGTTTAAATGCAGCTTTTTGGAAAAATGCATCCTCCAATGACACCAACCCCATTGTACGGTGTCCCGGCCTATATTTAAGTTGGCCATGTTTTGTAGTATTCACTTTTACATATCATTTATTGAAATAGCCGTGAATTGTTTGATAATCTATTTTTGGCACGTTTATCAATCAGCTAAATATACGAGTATAAGCGCCAGATCATCAGCAAATCTAAGCTTTAATAATATTGTCTTTGAGTCAAGCAATAAATCTTTGCTTGGTAATAACTTTGAATGATCTCTAACCAATTTTAATTAAATAATTATGGTTTATAGATCTTATAAAAGTCGATATTCAAGTTTGGTACAACGCAGAAAATAGGACTAGGGGTCCTTATGATGCATACAAATATCGAGCTATTGGAATACAAAACAACGACATTTACACAATAAACAAGAATTTCAAAACACCGGAAAAAGGAAAGTTGTCAAGTATTATGCTTTACAAAGAGTAAGCAAGATTTTAAGTATGATTTTTGCTTTAATTCTAAAATCTCTGATCACATTAATTCTAAAAGTTTTAGGTATTTTTTTCTAGAGCAAAAATAAATGAATTTTATATTAATAATTAAATTAATTTGAAAACTGTAATTAAAATGTAGCAATTACTAACTTTATATGAAAAAAAGAGAATAAAAAAATTTCAAGAAATCATAGATAAATTATTCACAGGAAGAATGTTAAACTTATCTTAACAGTTATTGAGAAAAACGTCATTCTTGTAAATAATTTGCGGCTAATTTCTTGAAATTGTTTTATAATCTTGTTCTTTGTAGAAATAGTTTTTCATTTGAATAATTCGCAATATAAAAAACTTATTCGTTTATTTAAAATTATTTTATGAATTTCTCTTTCCGAAAACGTTTTTATGGGTACATCAAGTGCTTAATAAACCATCAAAAAACTAAGGTTCTTAAATTGGTGGCGTGAAAGATTTATCAGGGTGCGCGAGCAACCAGCTGCAAACTGAAATAACAGCTACAATAACAATTTTTTGTCTTTACACTGAATTTGGAAACAAATAGAAAAATTTAAACATTAATGAAATGTAAAGTTTTTTTTTAGTTTTCACCTTTAATTCCGGACAAAACTGGAAAATATGATAATAAAGCTTGGGGTTTTTTGTTTATATGATCAAGGGAAAGACGAGCTTTGCTTGCATATAAAAAGAGGGTGCGTCTCAAAAAGTTTAAGAACCCTTGTCATAAAAAATTTATTTCTAACGTTTTCCGTAAACAGGCACAGCCAAATTTTTTTCAAAGTAAAATTTATTATCGTATATAAGACAATATAAAATTTTAAAATCAATATCAATTATTAAATATCATCAATAGGGTGGAGTAAAAAATTTTTTTGGTTAAAATGAAATTACTTGCAGTCAGAAAATCTAGAACCGGATTAAAAATCATTAAAAAAATTTGCAAGTTTTTATGCAGAAACCACCGTGCTACTTCCTCTAGTGGGTTTTTGACACTTAAGTTTTAAACATTTACTACAATGTTTAAACCTAACAACGTAGACAAATAAAACGTACATCAAAAATTGCAGAATACCCAATTTTATAACTTCTGGAAAATTTTGCTTTAATTTCCAAAAGAAAAAAGTTAATTGCAAAAACAATTTTTTCTCTTATTCAGCAAATTTATAGTTTAATCAGGTCTAAAATCAAAATAAAAAAATTGATCAAAATAAATCATTGCATAAAATCATAATAATTTGCAGAGGTACTTTTTCGTGACATGTAACTACTATTTTTGCGTCTCAATAATTTTTTTCTGCAAATATAACAAATAAGCTGCAGCTGTACAGCCAGACAAATCAGTTACTAATTTTTTTATTATATCAAGTTTAATCAATTAAAAAAAAATTTGATTTGGTGAAAACTTACACATAATATTTTGGAAAAAGCCTTATGGTAATTTGAGCAAAACACTATATGAATAATACTGAATAAAAGCAAAACAGCGTGAAAAACTAGCATTCCAATGATTTTGAATTCTACCCCATACAGAGTGTTGCATTGTTGAACCCTTTTTTCTTCGTTTGGGGGAGATGGACGGGAGCTAGATGGTTCACTAGATAAGTGGAGATGTCCTCATTATCTAGGTTGCCAGATGCTTGTCGGCATCTGAGAGAGCACAAGCTCCATTTATATAATGATAGATTGGAAAAGATGTTTATATATGCTCAGCTGTCTACTTCTTTGCGCCACACTCACCGGCCGCTGTAGAAATCATATCCATTCATGCATTTCTAAGCTAAATAGACCAACGCCGGTTCGGAGGCTGTTAAATCTGAATCATACAGGTCTCGAAAAGTTAAATACGGGTGGCGTTGAGCCAACACCTTTAATAAATATATGGAGGCTAGTGATGTTTTCTCACCACTCCATTTTCTATTTAAGTTCCGCTCGTTTTTCTATACTAGTGCCTCACAAGGCAGGGTTGTTGAGTAGTTCCAGAGCAGCAGGCACAAATGGTGTCTCGATTTGATTTGCCGCGGCTATCCCCAAAAGTAAAGACTGGAATCCTTTCTATATGAGGTATTCTGGCTTCTGAGCGCGGCTAGCTAGAAACAATATTGCGTTTTGGCGGCGAAGTACAATTGGTTGGATCCCTGCCAAGATACAAAAGCTGTCCATTGTGTGAGACGCAGGCATCGGGTCAATCTGGTGAGGCATCGTTAATAGATTGGAGTAAAAATACATTTTGTTTAAAATTAAAGTATAAGTACTTGGTTTTGGAAAACTGGTGCTATGACAGTTGATCAAAGCGACACTTAATCGAACAACACTTAATTGAAATGACACTTGATTGAAACGACACTTGTTCGAAACAAAGCTTGATCAAAATGACATTTGATTGAAACAAGATTTGATCGAAACGACACTTGGTCAAAATGACAGTTAATAATAAATAAAGATTTACTTTTGTATGTTTTTTCGATTAAACAATGTCTTTGTTTTTGTAAATTAGAGTCATAAAAACCAGAAGCCATCAGTAAGAAAATAGTATGTTCATATTTTTTACAATTTTTTGTCAATGTCAAGGTCAGGGTTTTTAATAAGGGCCCTGGGCAAAGCATTTTTAGGAGGGCAACAAGTAGATCTCTTGTCATGGTTATGTTTCATTAGATGCCTATTGCTGCTATTTTTTTGCATTCTATTTACATTGTAGTCAGTTATTTAAGCGGGCAATGTGCCATAGTCCCTCCTTGCAACCCTTAAAGAAACTAGAGACAGATTGAAAGGAAAGACCTATTTTTTTAGAGATTACTATGTTTTTGGGACAAAAAAGTGACAAAATTGAGACAGATTCAATGTTGTAAATTTTCTCTTTCATTATTTGATCTATGTCGTTTCGATCAAATGTCGTTTAGATCAAGCGTGGTTTCGATTAAGTGCCGTTTCGATCAGTGTCAATTCGATCAACTTTTGTTTTGATCAAATGTTGCTTCAATCAAGTGTCGTTAAATCAAGTGTCATTCGATCAACCGTCGTTCGATCAATTGTCGGGTCACGCAGAAAACCTGGCAACGGGTGTAAAAGCATATTTGAAGCTATTATTTTGGGTTTCATGCAGAAATGTTTGTGTTACCTTCCTCTGGTTTTTTTTCCCCTAATTTTTTAAAATTTATTATAATATTTGAACCAAACAATAAAGATAAGTAAAACTTACATAAAAAATTTTAGAATACCCGAGTTTATGCCTTCTCTAAGAAAATTTTGGTTTAATTTTCGATAGAAAAAAAGTCATTTGTAATAAACAAGTATTTTCCTTTATTCAGCAAACCTTAAAATCAAAATGAAAAAATTTTATCAAAATAAAGCATTGCATAAAATTATAATAATTTGCAGAGGTGTTTTTAGTGACATAATGTTTTTCTGTACTTTTTTTCTGTGAATATAACAAATTTTTTCTGTGAATATTACAAATAAGCTGCCGCTGTAGGGCCAGCAAATTTAGTAACCTTCTGTTTTTATTGTACATAGATTAATTAATCAAGAATACTAAATTTGGTGAAAATTCAAATATTATGTTTAGGCAAGGGCATTATGATATTTTTCGCAAAACTCTGTATAAATATTATTGAATAAAAGCAAAAAAACTGAAAATCTAATGTTTGAGTAATTTTGAATTCTATTCCATACTGTGTGTTGCCTTGCTGAACTCTTTTAAAAGGTGCTTTAAACCTATTTCCTGCACTGGGTGGTTCTTAGTAAGCATTTTTAATCAATAGTGACATTTTCGTCCAATTGGTTCAATTGCTAACAGTGCTAAATTTACATTTACGTGCCTTATAGTGATTGCTAAATAAATTTTATAACCATTATATTAATCCAAATTTAATTTATCCACTACATCTTTAGGTAACAGGGTAAAATAAAACTTGTAATGACGAAGAACTTGGCAAAATTTTGTTTAGACACATACCTTATAGGCATTGACCGAGTTGATCAAAAAATTGATCAGGAGAAAGTTTTGTTTCAACAACGCTTGAAATACATGGCATAAAAGAAGTTCGTTGCAGCGGCTGTAGACAAATGATCATTGCAAAGACCTTTAGCAATACTTTTCCTAGCTTATACGAGTTTACTAGCTTTTCCTAGCTCGTAATAACACCATATAGGCACCAGTTATGACAATTGTTCCATCAATGCCAGCTATTGCTAATTTTTCTGCAATAAAATATTCTTGATATTATCAAAAACTATAGGTTTAATTTTCCGTTCTAAGGTAATACGCACTTTAAATAAATTTTTTTCAGTTTTCTCACTATTACATAGCGCTTGTTTACCATTTTTTTAGGTGTTATTTGCCTTTTTTGTTTATTATTATTTAGGTTGCATTTTTTTGTCCTTGCATTTATACACATGTCATCCACATGCAAAAATAGTATGTCATCACTCTTTCTTGCATCTTCTCGCTATTTTGCTATATCTCGTCTTAGTTTTCAATGATTTTTTAGGCCTCTCATCATATTTGGTTAACAGTTAATTAGAACTGATATCTTTGATGACCACATTGGCCACAGAAGCTCCTACTTAGTCAGATAATTGAAACCAGTCGCAAATAAAAGCTAAGATTGGTTATCTTAATTGATTTGGTAGCAAATATTCAGATCCAGCAACATATTACAAATCTTTAGATAATGAAAGTTAAGAAGCACTAAAAATACGTATAATTGTCAAAAGATAACAGTTCATCATTATTTGCAACAATTGACTCAAATGTAAACTTTACTTGTAGTTAAAGATTCTGATAACACTGCTCTTGCTATAATTGCATATCACTGGCTTTTAGTTTTTTAACAACATCAGTGCATTGAGCAATATCAATAGTCTTTTGATTTTGATAAAAATCATAATACTTTTTTCGCAAGCAAAAGCAAATGCTTCTTTTTTATCTGTTAGAAAGCTGTTAGAAAGCTGTTTTTACGGCAATTACAACATCTGTTAGAAAGCTGTTTTTACTGCAATTACAACATCTCTAGAGTTAAATAACCCCTTAACAGGTTGAGTATAAGGTTGATCGTCATACTAGTATGTTCTTAGCTTTTCAAATATATTATCTAACAAACTTCAATCGAAAATTAATTGACCAAGAATCCAACTCGGATTAGTTAGATTTTAGGTTTCATTGAACAATAACTAAATATTTGATTCATTACATTCAGAGATCGAAACTATTTCTAGATGAAATTAGGTAATCAAACTTGATTACCTAATTTCATCTAGATCTTTAACCATCGCTAGATGATGCTAAAGAGTTATTCCAATACCATAACTTTGGTCTTTATCAAGTATATTGATTACAGTCTTCCATATTTTACCTTCTTGGATTTAACCTCCGTGGATTTTTCCTCCTTCGATTTAGCCTCTGTCAAGCCTCGACTACCTCAAGGACCCACTCAAGGACCATCTCAGGAACCACCTCAATTGGCGTCAAATGACCAATTGTAAACTACTATAATTAAACCTAAACATGACCGCTTGCTGAAGATTGTGATTCATCAGTAATCAGTTTTGTGCCTCCTGTTCCTTGAGTATCTATATCAACATCTGAAAGAAGTAGCTTTCCGCAAAGGTTGTCTGGAATACAATTAACATCATTTCCATCATCTTTGTCAATGTCCATACCATCATCTTTTGGGCGGAGAATGAAAGTAGACGCAGATTACCAACAACAAAGCTTTCGTTAGACTTTAAAATTTTAACCCTATTCTCCTCAACGGCGGGGCTTCTGAAGCCCGACCCTTGCGAAAACGTTTGTAATTACTTCATCTTTGTAGATAAAATTCTGGAAAATCTTGACTTTTCCTTATTTGAAATGCTGAATAAGATGGTACTATTATTAGGTGCCCCCGAACAAGGATTAACGATTAAAATAAACGTTTTTTAGCAAATTTGTAAATTTTTGCTGGTTTTTGCAAGCAGAGCGCGAAATTTCAATTTCACGCTTTTATCAAGTGACATGAATTTTAACAAGAATTGGCTTTGCGTGACGAAGCGAATTACATCTTTTGCGACGTCAAAATGCCTTAGGCGATGCAGAACTTATTTCATGTAAATCGCATTTTCTTTTTTTGAGCTTTTGGCGATTGCTTGGAAACATTTTACACATATACATTCTTTTATATAAAACAATTGCTGTTGGACTGCTGGAATGCCAATCAAGCGGACAAAATTTAATCTTTACACTAAGCATTTTTATAAAACTTTCTTATAACTATTCATTCGTGGGAAAAAAATTAAATTAACTGGCTCACATTTTAGCTCTTATGCTGACGCCTTCAGACAATTAAACAACACCTGACTGTTAACTTTTTATTTATATTTCGCGTTGCATTTGAAGTAACAGGCCGTTTTTATGTTGAAATTTTCCTTACAATCAAAAATCCGACGTATTTTTTATGTATAAGTTTACTTGTTTAAAAAAGGTTTGTAAAAAAGTTTATAGCTATTAGATGTGGGTTTTGCAAACAGAAAACATAGAATAAAAACAAGACGTTTGATACGATTGAATTTTAATAAAACAGGGGTTCCAACTTGTACAAATTAATGACAGTTCTAAAGTCAGAAATTTACACAAATAACTTTTTTCCTCCCAAAAAATTTTTGTTTCAAAGTTTAAAAAAGCGGTCTTTACTTATAGCAAACAGTTTCATAAATTATTCCGAAAGTTAAAGACCAAAAAAACTTCATTCTTGAAATTCGAAAAGAATTTTTTATGTAAACGTAAAGACCAATTATTGTCTTCATTTTCTTTTCGCAATAATTTTTATGTTTGAACTCAAAAGTCATTTAGAAAAAAATTGAATATGACTTCTGGTCTAATATAATTATCCTATTATATTCCGACGTCTTTTTAGTTTTAAAATGACCCACTAACAGGATAAAATCAACTTAGATATCTTAGTTACGGATGACCTGGGCTGTTTACAAAGGTTTTTCTACTTAAAACGAGATAAAGCTCCGGGCCCTAATTTTATGTGCATAGAACTTATAATTTATGTTAGAGCTGCTTTGAATTTTTGATTACATAACTTTCTCTTTTCCTAATTGCGTCAACTCCGATTTCAAAAATCTACGGAAGAGCGCTTGTAGTTGCGATTCGAATAACAAGAAGGTGGTAGAAGACCCAAAAAGTTATTGGAAAATTTATTCATTTTACCTCCTCTGGGAAAAATTTGAGACGCTTACCTACGTCTGCAACAAGGGAATTGATGGTTTTAATGCAAAAGGTCAACAGTAAATCAAGTCCTTCTGTTAACCCAAATCATCGACAATTTTTTCGAGACTAAGATGAATGCCGGTGCTAGTTGTCAATCTGACAGCTGCATATGACACTCATATTTAATTCAAACTTGACTTTAACTGCAAGCTACAATAAGCAGATTAGAAAAATGTGAGCTAAACGTTTACAGTAATCAACATTCACCATTGTGTTTGGTTCCGATTTATCTTGAAGTAAAACTAAACAAATCACTCAAGTTTTGTCACCACCGTTTGGCATTGCGCAAAAAACTCCACCTGTCCCACTGCTGAGGTAACGTGGAGCCTCAGAGCGGATGCTGGTGCCAAAACATCAGATACAGCTGTCTTATTTTTAGTCTATTCAACAGCCGATTATTAGAGTCTTGTTTGTTCTCGTAGTACTTGGTTTATATTTAGTGTTTTGAATGACGCTTTGCGCGTAGTTACTGAATGCCTCCGTCCCTCTCCAACGAACCACTTAACAGTTTTTTCAAACATACAGCCATCTGAGCTCTGACAACTAGTACTGACACTTGTTTTGACTAAAGGTGGTATTTTAGACATGTACTTCGCTACTTTTTTCGAACATGCGGCACACTTTGAAAAATTTCAAAAATTAGTAGGACACCTGGACCAGGTAAAGAGCTAAATCTTGAACGTTTTCCATTATCTGAAGTTTTATTTGGCTGTCACAAAAAACCTAAAAATTCAATTTACTGTAAACTCAAAAAATAAAGTGATGACTTTGTTTTCATTTGAAGTTACCAATATGCGCATATCGTGCACAATCGAGCCTGGTTGAAAATTGATCAAAAAAATCATCAATTTATTAGCAGAGAGTTTTTATGATCACTAAATAAAGCTTTATATGAAAAAAAGCGTTCAAAATTTAGTAAAGACCAAAAAAAGGTCTTGATTCTGAACAATGAGATGTATTGTATAATAATTTTTTTAAGTTTTTCGTTTGCTGCTTCAGAGAAATATAACTGTATCTCTATTTTAAATTGTATGTTTCTCATTTTTCCACAGCATATGAATTGCAAAGCACTGCTCTAGATGCTGATTATGGTTTATTTATCTGTTATCAAATGCTTGTCGATAAACACAAAGGCCTAACATTTGCTTTTGTCTGCTGCGCAAACACTGGAACAATTTTGCTGGATTACGCGCATCCAATCTGCCCATCATATAAATCATAGATTGAACACAGAGTACTGTGAGAGTACATCCGGCCTCGTGCTTTCATTACCAGCGCCTTGCCTTATCGTTCGAAATAGCATGCCCAGAACAGTTTGAGTTATGCTTCAACGCTTTAGACGGGTTAAAGACAACTGGAGGCAGCCGACTAGAGGCAGCTTAACTAACCAGTCGAGTGCCTCTAGTTGTCCTTAACTCGTCTGGTTGCGCCCAGTTGGTTGCGGCCAGTTGACCCAATCAGCCTGCAGACTGTAGTTGCGCGTTTTCGTTTGTGCATAGAAAAATGGGGTCTCGTTCCTTTCTCTCATTGCAAATGCGGCGCCTTGAACAAACAAGAGATAACATTGTATCGGAGTGTCACATGCATTGGGCATTACAAAGAGCACGAGGTCGGACAATTTTGGATTACAAATAAACGGTTGTTGCTTGGTATATTGCCAACAACATTTAATCCAGGCAATACAATAGCAATTTGCAGTAAAAAATAAAGCACGGGGGCCAGTCCTATTTTTGTGTTTTACTTGAAGTGGACACTTTTACATGCTACAACAATTTCGACATAGAATCGCCCTGTTTTACGTAATGATGAAAAAGAGCCTTTACAGCTTAACATCTCTTTCTCAAAGTTATCTTGGAGAGGTCTTGTAGTGATTAATATTTTCTGAAGGTGAATAATCTAATCTTCCACAGTGTAAAACAAAAAACACACTATTTAATTAAATATATTGGAGCCAAAATGTTTTATTTTATCCCGTATTTCATGCAATATTTTTCATATTTCAAAATAAAAAATATATCTATCTATCTTTGTTACCAAGATTTGCTTATTTTCTAGTTATGCTTTTAGGTCTTCACTTGTTAATTACTTTTTTGTCTTTTTGCTGCTTGTGTTTGAAACGATTGTTTTATTATAATTTTTTTGTCATTTTGAATGATAGAATAAAAGTAACTGCTTGACTAAGACAATTTATGTTTATTTCCCAGCCACGTTGTCCTACATTTATATCTATATAGGACTATTTATATCTATATATTGTACTATCTCAATTATATGTTATGCGAATATTTGCAAATGTTTAGTGACAAAATAAACAAATGTGAATCTCGAATCTTCACAAATGTTAGAATATTGCTGTTCAAAAAATTTTTTATTGGACACCCGAGTTTTTATAAACTGTAATTTAGAGTTGTTGATAAAGATTTTCTAGTTGGAAAAGTGGCATAAAATGTTTTTTCTAATAGAACAATAAAATGCAATAATAAAGGAACATACACGATTTTTATCCTTTCCCATCAAAACGACACTTGCAACCTCTCGCCTGCAATAATTAACCGCACGTTGAAAGAAGGCCTTTTATTGGCTTATAGTTTGATGTTTAATGAAAACTTAAATTGAATTTGAGCAAAAGTCATTTCCGTGCCAGTGACTTTAGTGTTGTAACATTTACACCTCGAAGTTATGCTTCAAAGTCTGATTTTAGGAAAAGTTATTGTCTCTGCTATAATAATGAAATTGGACCAGGCCAGAAAATGCAAAAACAAAACATAAACAAATCACAAAATCAGTGTCGAATATGCGGCTCTTCCACGGGTGGTGGCACTGCTTACAAATTTGCGCTTCATGCTTTGATCGATACCGAGATATGTTCCACGACTAACAGTAACAGTTATATGGAGTAATATTGTTTTCTCAGTGTTTTTTTGTAAAGTAATGCAATGGCGTAGTTTAATTTCAATAATTAAAAACCTCTTTTTGCGGCTGTGAAATACAATGTGCATGTAAACAGTGAGAAGTTTGTTTGGTTTTATAATATTTGTAAATCAATATTTTAACACTGCTAAATATCAAAACGTAGCCAATTCCAAATTCTTTTGCGTAAAAAAAAATTCGGTGTCGTTTTTTATCCTTTTTTAAAAAAAGCAGCAATAACTAATAGTAGCGACAAAAACATGTGGACAAAACCTGTAGGCAAATAAATAAAACTGGTCTAAAATATTTTTCATAATTCGACCATTCAAACAATGAAATAAGCTTCCTTAGCTTCTTTATTGTTTTTAATTATCGTGCGCGTTGACGTAATTCTTTACGTCCAATTTTTAATTAAGTTTACGACTGTTACAACAACGAAACCGTTACAATCGCATTTCACGCTAATTAAATGAGTGTCTAAACGTAAAAATTGAAGTGATCTTGCTAAATTGCAGTTTTGCATTATTTATCAAATGAATTTTTAAAAACTTTTTTACTCTAACAAAAGTTAAATAAATGATCTTTACTCTGCTTAAATTTCATAAAGATAGCTTAAGTATTTTTTGAGTTATAAATTGTTGATTTGGTGAGCTTCTGAAGCCCGGCCATGGAGGAGTCAATAGCTTGAAAAACTTGAGGAGAATAGGGTTAAGTACGTTTAATGCTTCAAAAAGGTCGTCTTTTTGTTTTGGTGCAGCAGGTTAGCCATAGCAGCCTAATGTATAAAGCCTAGACCTGCTACGATTAACAGTTGTAAATATTACTTTTGTCGCTTATAAAAAACAACTCAAGTTACTCCATACTTTTGATCAACCGCTTCGTTCAATTTACAGTGATTTTCAGTGTCAATAAGCAGACACAAGTAAACAATTAAATCCTAAACTATTTATCTTTAAAGCTTAACACGATTCAATTGGATTTAAAATTGTTAGGCTACTTTCCAAAACAATAATCCCATTACAGTGCATCGAATCAAAATAAAAATAAACTTTGTGTATATTACACTACCTCCTGGTAAGAGTTGCCTCCAGTCTCCTTTTTTCTAGATAAGCTAGTAACAAGAAACTTGGCTTATCAACTGGTTATCGACTAATCCTGCACCAGCTCTCAATTACCGATAGACTAACAAAGTATTTGCAAATACTCAAACCACAACAATTCTGTGATATCACAATGGAGCAATATAATTTCATCACATTTTTGCATTCGATAAAAGAAATCGCGTTTATCGTCTGACTGTACCCTCCTGCTCCTAGCGTCAGTTTAAACTGACGGAAGTAAATGAATTGCAAAGCATTTGAAAGCCTGTTTTTAATTTTTTTTTTGTTTATTACCACTTTAATATCATATGTTTTAGCTATCTTTAGTGATTTTTCAATTTATTTTCTTTTCACAACCGTTTGATGGCAGTTACTTTTTTTGGCAATACTGTTACATCGTTCGCGTAAATTATTTGAGAAGTAGATGTTGGGTGCGGGTTTCGAGCCAGAGCGCCTTTTGTATCGGCGCTGAATAATCAGCGCTACCTTTAATGCGTTCTCGCGGAGCTGTGGGCATAAAGTGATGCCACGTAGTTTAGTGAGTTCTTTGACTTGAGCTGGCTGTAACTTTGCATTTGAACAGAGCCTTTAAATTGATTTGGCTGCTGTATTTTTTGTCTCTTTGGACATTGTCTACTTTGGTAGAGAATTTAATAATTTGATTCTTTCCTTTGCTCGTCCACCCAACATCGTTGGTAAGTTTGTAAGTTTGTAAGTGTCTACGCATGGAAACATATTGAAATTTTTGTTATATTTATTCAGAAAACCGTTTCGGACTAGCGCCGCCATTATTGTTTTGTTTAGCAAAATAAAATCATAAATCTGGTGCTGGTCGTGAAGCGCGTTTGTGAGGAGTTGGAGGAAGGACGAGGCAGTTTGCGACTTCGTTACAATTACAAAAAAAATTTTTTTTTAATGAGGTTGTTGTAAATATTGCAATAAATTTTCAATTATAATTTAAAACGGTCAAACAATTAGCTTGATTCCTCATTGTCACTTTAATCTAAAAACTAGAGTCCTACAAGTATCAGTGTGCTTAAAATTCATTTTTTGCGCCCTCAGTTTAAACCAACACTACGAGGATATAGGTTAAGTGTCAGTTGACGCCTTAAAAATAATGCTATACAGAGAGATAGAATTATTAATCTTTTGTGTCGGACGAACTATTACGTATAATTTTAGCCATGAGGATACTAATTATTTTTATACTTAGTCAGTGCAAAGATGTGAGCAATTTCTTTGTAAGTGATTATTCACTGTTGTTTGCACTGGAATTGTTTAAAAGTTTGGTGAAGCTTGGTACCCAAGTTTTTTGTGAATCAATCAAGTTTGCTAAATTTTGTAACTGTATTTTGTGTAGTTAAAAACAGTGGTTTCTTTTTATCTGCGGAAAGAAGCATTCTAAAGAATCAATTCATATTTAGTCGGAACTAACTATTTTAAGAACTTTAGTCTCGCGGCAAACTTTTTAATAAGCCGGAGTAAAAAAATGAAACACAGATTTACTTAGGCGCAGGTAATTTTGTTACCAAGTTCAATGATCCTTTTGGATTCCCGAGTAAAGTTATGACACGCCGCTATTTATATAAATTAGGCAACGTCACGAAATAAAAATTGAAGATTCGATAAGGTTTCTTAGATCAATTAGTATATTACGTTTTGCAATCGGCCAAAGCAGTCTATGGGATCAAAATACAACAAAAAGATACAAAAGTAAGCAAGATACGTAACTTGTAGTCTCGTCGTCGTCGTCGTCGTCGTTGTCGTTTGAAAGGGAATGAACTTCAAGTCTGACACGAATAAGACTAGAAATCACTGATTTATCGTTTTACCACCACAGGCTGCTGTACTGCCCGAATCAGATAATGGCAGTGATCGTGTTGAGCCAGGATCGGGTTTTGTCATCCAAAACCGTCAGATCTCTTGCTACATGTGGTTCCTGATGTGAGGAGCAAAGTTATTAGGACATTGTCTGCGGTTGCTTCAATCCCTCTCACTCACAATTTGGTGTAGAAGCGAGACCTCATTTGAGCATGGATGAATGAAATCGCCCAAAACCGTTTTGCAGATTATCGAGCTTAACCCAAGCTGCTCGGAGCAAGCTTACTCCACCAGGCCTGGCACTCATCCTGGGCACAAAAACACAAAGCCTAGATGTATTCTTGCTGTACTCAGCGTTCCATTGATAATTCAAGTCTCACAAGTCCAGCAAGGTTGTTTTAACACTAGGATGCCCGGACTTTTTTCTACCTAAAATGCCCAAAGGTAGTCGTTTTGACTACTTTATTTACATAAAATAAATGATTAGTTTATGCTTGTATCGAACTAGTACTGTTTTGTTAAAGAATGAATTGATCATCAGCAAGAATATTTAACGTTTCAATTTGTGCTAACGCGACTCGTAGCAGTAAGGAATTTTTGCAACAGGTTTTTGCTAATTACAATTTTCTGACTTTTTAAAGTTTTTATTCAGGCAAATTTTTTACGTTCATATTCACACTCACGGATATTTCTTTGCTGGTGTAATTCAATTAAAAGTATTCATAACGATCAAGTTCAAAGTGCTTGTACAGTGCAGTTTTTGCAGACACGTTGTACTAGTGCAGCGCAAGTTCCACATAAAGATTTTTTACGTTGAATGTACACACTAACCGAGCAATTTCTCTTGCACGAAATCTTTACTTGACAAAATTTTTTTGGTTGTGTATCGTCTTCGTTGCTGATAGTAAATAGTACTTGGGCTGGAACGCTATTTCTCCTCTGTGCTTATGGCTTAGCCAACTCCTCCGCTAATTCGCGAATAAAATTTCCTGCAGAATTGTTCTCAATAACAACCTCTTTTTATAGAATCCAAGCATTGAAAGCAGCTAAGTCTAGTGTATTTTGGAAACTACGTATTAGCCATCTTTGTGTGCCGGTTCTGCAAGTGTATTTTTTGCCCATTTGGTCAAGTACACCAACTCCGTATTTTGCTTTATTGTTGGACAAAACTGTTTCAGGTGTTTTCTTTGTATTATCAGCTATATTAATGTCCTTGTGCATTGTGCTGAGTATTAGCACGTGTTTGTTTACCTTTCCCTGTTATTCAGTCAGAGCGGTATCCCCACATTTATAAAACTTGGAAAGCTTGAAGCTCTTCTTTTATCTTTCTCGAAGGTAAGGGTATTTCTCTCCGGATTTTGTTCATTGTTCCCAAAAGACTTTGTTTGCTTTTTTTTCAGTTAATTGGCTAATTTCAAAGAAGTGAAATAACTGTCAGAGGTGAGATTTCTTTCTTTACAGAGATAAGAAATTCATTCTTTTCAACATAAGGAAAGTTGTTTATCATATTCTGTATTTTCTCTCTTTGTCTACAGCCAACCAATAGTTTTGCCCAAATTTGTTTGGTTTCGATGCTATGCACTGGGTAAAAGGGCATCTGGTTTTGCTAGGTAAAAGCTGTTGGTCGACTTTCATAAAGGCTTCAGGTTTATACAATGTATATACAGCAGTTGTTCGCAAAGCGGTTCCAGATTTCCAAAAATAGAGCAGATTTATTGGTCTGTAGTCTTTGCAAATGACTGGACTTTATACCAAAATGAATAAATCAAATAATTTTGTGGAATCGATTTCTGGACATAGCGTTTTTGCATAGTGGAACGCCCCATTTTTCAGTCCAAATATCATGCAAGGGTAAAGCACTTTTTCTTGTAACATCCCGAGCATACATAACAGGGATGAAAGTTTCCAATTCTTTGATAGTAGCTAAAAGTTCTGATTTTGTAATGAGCTATGGGCTTCTGTAATTGTGCATTCTGCAATGTGTTTGAGATTAAAGTTATCGATAAGAAGATGCTAATGCACTTTCAGGGCTACCAGCAAACACATTTATTTTTACATAAGGTGTGGGGCCAGAAACTTCTATCAAAATATTTTGTTGCGAAGGTCTTCCAGCAGAATTTTTACCGAGAGTTATCTGAAGCCACTCTGTTCCATCTGGAGCTGTAAGTATTACACCATTATCATTACTAAAACTACTACTCCCAGTAATGTCAGAAACATCCAAAGAAGGAAGCTTATTTTGTCCAGTATCTGATGTCACGTCACTACTCTGCTCATTTTCCCCTTGATTGTCACTTGCACTCAATGTAACATCAGTATCATTTATTTCCTGAGGAGCTTCAGTTGTTTCAAGTTCATTTTGAATCGAAGGTTGCTTACAAAAGTAATCAGATAAATCAGATAAAGAATTGGAGCTTTCTGATAAGTCCGTCTCAGATTTATTACTGAAAGAAGGGTCTTGCTCAGGATTATATAAGTCGTCACATTCTGACCCACTGTCCTCACACTCAGAAACATGATCGGGAATATAACACAAATATGAAAGAATTTTGTTTGTTCTAAAACACTTTCTTTTCGCCATAACTTTTTAGCTTTGTTCTCAAACGCGGCAACAGTATACCTTTTATTGCGTACTTACTACAAAATAGAAATACAGAATGAAAAAGCAATAACCATAGCCAGTACTTTAATCTACAAATAAAAAAAGAGATGTAGAAAACGCTGGCAACAATGGTTATTACCACAATAACACAGCAGGTAGTCAAAATGACTGCCTAAGGCATGAAAGATAGTTTGGATCGCAAGGTGTTCAAACAAAGTTCTTTTAAAGTGTCACTTCATAATTCGATAAAGTTTAGAGATTAATTAATAGACACAGCAAGAAGCCTGCCTAGAAATAATAGCAATAAAAGTGGGACAATTTGATCAGCGACAGGTAGTCAAAATGACTACACCGGCCATTCTAGTGTTAAATCTCTCACAAAGGCTACAGACCAATAAAGGTGCTCTATTTTCTGAAGTCTGAAGTCGGCATTGTGGTCGAGTGGTTAAAGCGCCATGCTTATGGTCAACACGATCGCGGTTCAAAACCTACTCGCGCCATTCTGCTGTGTTCTTGAGAAAAACACTTCACGGCACTTTCCCTGCTTGGTGGTCTTGGCAAGCAGTTCTAAATTACAGTCATACCTCTACTAAATTACAAGCGGAAAGCAATATCTTGGCATCTCCGTACGCAGGTTTGGTAATTGCTCACGCACTCTATGTCTTCCGTAGCTTTGTGCAAGTCAGGAAAATAAACATAGAGATAAAATAAAAATAAATAAATTGAACCGATTTATCAATAACTGCTATATATGAATGAAACCAAGACAGTCCGTTGTGCATAAATAAGGCATAACGTTAAGTGGCACCATAGACAAGTTACTAAGCATTCGCATAGTTAGAAAGAGAACATGAAAAATCTATATATGTATATGACACGATTTATTGAAACCATATCGAAATTTTTTTAATTAATGGAAAATCATAAAATGGATTGGAGGCAAAGTCTAATGAATGAGACTATGGGCCTGATGTTGCTGCGCAAATGAAGCTAATTTTTATTGCTGTTTTGTCCAATATTTTTTGATCAAATTAAAACTGGCATAAAAAAGCATTTTGTTTCTCAAAAAAGCTTTATAAAGATGAATGCAGCAAATTATCTATTATTAGACTTATATTACAAAATTTTATTTTTCCTCATCTGAACTAATAAAAACACATAAGTGGTCGGACTACTCTTCACACTTCGTGGACAACCTACGTACATATGTACGTCATGATATCTTATGTAAGTCAGGTTTTCGGCGATTATTCCTCAGATTTTTGCTAGCAAGTAATTTATAAAAATAAAAAACACAAACTAAAAAGTAACGTTTAAATAGTTAACCAGGCCGACAAAAAAATGAAATAAGTAGTTTATATGTTCATTCACAAAAACAAATTTGCGAGATGTAACAATTTCTTTATGTTGTGTGCACATTCCTTTTCCACAGTTATCACAGTGCAATTTCTTACGTTTCCTACAAATTCTGCATTTTGTTTGAAGGTTGATCATGAGACCGAAGCAAATGCTGGATTCAAAAGATAAACTAAAATCCACCTGGGATGACACGGGTTCGTATCGCCATAATTCGGAGTAATCAGTAAAAACTACTGAGTTGTGGTCTTTTGCGGCTGAGAAATAAAAAAACATACATACATACATACATACATACTTTTGATTTTACTTCTATAAAATGCCACTGATGCAATATTTACGTATCGAAAATATACATTTAGATAAATCCTAACAGAAGTTAAGTGAGACTTAGCCTTGTAATAAAAGATACTTGCTTCAAATAATTTTGCAGAGTTTTTGCCATAGCAGATTACAAAACAAAATAGTTTAATTCATAATTACTGCCACAGCTCGTTATTAAATACATAATTGTAGGAGTTTTGTAGGAAAAACATGGTTTCAAACTTTTGGTCAATTTTAAGTTTATTGAATAAATCAATCCCTGCTTTATTTATGAAGATATGAAAAAACACGTTGCAGATTATAGTGACCTGGCAGTCGATCAAACGACATTTGATCAAAACGACACTTGATTGAAACAACATTTAATTGAAACGGCACATGATCAAAACGACACTTGATTGAATAATGAAAGAGAAAATTTACAACTTTGATTCTATCCCAGTTTCATAGTAATATCTAAAAAAATAGGTATTCCCTTGGAATCTGCCTTTGATTTTTGTAAGGGTGGGTTCATGGCACAATGCCCGACCCAAATGACTAACAACAATGCAAAAAATCCCAGCAATAAGCATCTAACGAAACATAAACGTTACAAGAATGCATTGCCGACCCCCTAAAAAGCTTTGCCAGAGATCTTGCTAAAAAATCCTGACCTTGACATTGAGAAAAAATTACAAAAAATAAAAAAACTGTCTTCTTATTGATGGCCTCTGCTTTTTATGAATATAATTTACAGTAACAAAGAGATTGTTTATTTGCAGAAACATACAAAAGTAAATCTTTTTTTCTCATTTGTCGCTTTGATCAAGTGTCGTATCGATCAAATGTCGTTTCGATCAAGGTTCGTTTTGATCAAGGGTTGTTTCAATCAAGTGTCATTCGATCAATTGTCGTAGCACAACAGAATATATGCTACTTGAATTTTTTAAGTTTACTTTTCTTAAGAGATAATGTACAAAGCATTTAGGCTTTTTTAGAAAATGAATATAGACAAATAGATAAAATATATTAGATTTATGCCCTTTCATATCCCTGCCTTGAGCTTATATTTTTATAATTTAGGAAGAGGGGTAATTTTCAAAATCAATTTAATAATTGTAGCAAGCAAAATCCAACATTTCATTTAGTTTGTAAAACTTTTTAACCCATTACGGGCCGGAATTAAAGTGGTAAGTTTTTTTGAAAAAATAGATTGTTCCCATCTTCTAGTGACTTCAGAAGTATACTGCAAGAATTTTGAAAAAATCGCAATTCATTTTGTATTCGAAACGAGGTGTCCTATTTATGGGACGTTGGCCCTGATTCAGGGTATTGCCTGCGATAATGTATTATTACCATTTGTGCATCATTAACCGCTATTTATTGCATAATATTGTAGACCTTTTAGATTGGGAAACAAAAACTGAGTTTCTCTTCCTTTATTAAAACAAAATGAAGGTATTTACTCCCAATAATGTGATAAAAAGTAATACAAAACAATGAAAAATCAAGCCATTATTCTAAACATAATGTTTATAAAAAAATTTACAAAGCAATGTAAAAAGAACTCGAATGCAATTTCTTTATAAATAATTGTAGAGTGAACTTTATTTTCCTTTTACATTTGAAAATTTTATGATTCTGGTGTATTGTAATTTATGACCTTCATATTATTTAGTATGAAATATTTCAAAACATGCATCATGAAGGGGAACATCATATCGACTGCAAATTCTTTTGACCTTCTTTCCACACTGTGCACAACGCCTCAGAGTTTGAATTACTGCAACAAAATGACTCCCAGAATCATATCTAACTTCTTCACTTACTCTTCCTCTTCTTAATATGCTCCTCTGTAGTTCTGGACGATGTCGGTTGGAAGACGATGTTTTTGAAAGCAATGCTGAAGTTAGCCTTCTTCTGGTTTCTAGCAGAGTAAGATTCTCATCTTTATTTACAATGTTATGTATTCTCCAGCAATTTACAACAGCTACGTCCAACATTTGAGTAAAAATTGGAAACCACCACTTCTTTCCGCAAATCCTTGTTCTATATAGAGTGACCTGTTTATCTAGAAGGTCAACTCCTCCCATCGATTTATTATATTCAGATACAACTTTTGGGATTTTTATAGTAATTTTCTTTTTCAATTTATGTGAGTGTCTGGTGGTACTTCCAACTGGATACACATAACAGTAATTGGTAGCAATAGAAACGTGAGTGTTGTCATGCCACTTGACTACTAAGATTCGGGTTTCCCGATCAAACCTATAATCGGTAAACCCTCTTTCCGTAGTTTTCTTCATTTCTTTAGAAGAGATTAGAGGGCACTTTTTGGTACGATTTTCTCTGTTAGTACCAGTTGCTTTCAGTGAGTTGTCCCCTAAATGCTTTAAAACTTCGATGCTTGTAAAGAAATTATCAAAGAAAATTTCATCGTTGGAGGCCTCTTCTTTTGGAATAATTGAGGTTAGGTTTTTATGACTCTTATTCCAAGAGGTTCATTGTTGGGCTCGTTTTCTTTATCAAGGTAAGGTGCAAAGTTGTATAAATATCTATCTTCACTACACAAACACCAAAGTTATACCAGAATTTTATAGGCTTTCCTTTCATAAACATTTTTGCGGAATGCATCCCATAGTACCTTATCATCATTTCATCAATTGACAAATGAGAGTGAAAAATACCAAACTTCTGAAAATTTGTGTTTAGGGCATCTAAAAAAGACCTCAATTCATACATTTTGTCAGTATCATCAATCATAGCATTGTTATTCAGATGTAGATACCGTTTTATCGTTTTGAATTTTTGTCTTGTCATAGCATTGTATACTAATGGTATCCCAGCGTCTGGACTCTGCTCCCAGTACATGCTTTGCTGTGGCGGTTTATGATACACGTTGAAGAGAAGAATTCCCATAAATGTTTTGATTTTATTCAATTCAAGTGTAAACTGTGGATCATTCTTTTGTAAAGGATAAGTCAATGTTTGCTGCAACATAAGTTCAAGTACATCAGATAGTAATTGTTCAAAAATTTCCATAGTACTTTTACCTTGAAGGCTTTCTAACTTTTCGTAAGAATTTTTTGAGGGAGTCATCATTTCACTTTTGTACTCTGGTTCACATTTTTTCTATTTGGGATCTACGCTAGGATCTTTTTTCTTCCGTTTATGCCGGATTGCAGATGTTGAAGGCTCATCTTCATTTACTTGAGAAAGTTGGTAGCCTGTTAGTTCTAAAGTTCTTGCTGGTTCCTGAAAGGTAGTCGCTTCAGGAATATTTTCATCATTTACATCCTCTTCGTCCGTAAGAACATCCATAGGGAGTGGAATAATTGCAACAGAAACGCCTTCAATGTCGTCATCCTCCAATTCTGCAAGTGCTCTGTGAATTTCTTCAGTAGTCATGCCGCGTTTACAAAACATGGTACATTTATTAATACATTTACAAAACAGCTAAAATTTCTGTAAAATGTGCATTTATTTTATCTCTATACTTATCCTCCTGACTTGCAGGAAAGCGACGGAGGTGCTAATACATAGCGTAGGCAATTACCCCGACCTGCTTCTGGAGATACCAAGATATTGCTGTGGAGCTTGTAATTTAATAGAGATATGACTGTAATTTAGAACTGCTTGCCAGGACCATCAACCAGGGGAATGTGCTGTAAAGTGTCTTTCCCAACAACAAAACAAAATGGCGCGAGTGGGTTTTGAACCGATGCCGTCTTGGTCACGAACCCGGTGCTTTAACCATTCCACCACGCTGCCGACTATATAAAATGGTTACTGCAAAGGTATTTCAATATTTAGGAACTAAAGTTTTCAACAGTTACCATAAAAGTAAAAAAATATTTGAGAAAAATTGAAATTTACACACTTTGCTGAAATGAGGCCATTGTCCCATAAATGGGACATAAAAGTTAAACATTTAATATACTCACATAATAACTTATTCATATCAATTTTATGTTTCAATTTGTCTATCTATCTTTCCTAAGAGTAATTAGGCAGCACACCCTCACTGGACTATAGTCACATTGACACTGGCTACAATATTGCAAGTTAGGCCGCGAAGAGCTAAAATTAGCTATATTTGTATTGCTTTAGAGTCAAGAATTATAAACTTTTTGATCTGGTATTTACAAAGAACATAGAATACTTGATTGTTATCCTGTGGGAAAAGATAGCAATGAAATATATGCAATAATATAAGTTCCAGTGAAATTTTAATTTACGTCCCAAAAAAAGGACAATGGCCGTTAATGGGTTAATTAAAAAGCTGAACGTTTTCGACTATTATCAGTCCTTATCAAAGCATCTAAAATTGTTTAAAATCGTCTGAAAAATTTTAACCATAAACGACATTTACAATCAATTAAAATATATAAAAATATAAAAAACAACAATTTTCTCAAGTTTATGCTGTCACTGTTATAACTAATTCAATTTAAAGGCAATGACAATGACACAAAACAACGTCAGAATTCACAGAGGAAAAAAGGAAAAAAAGTAGAAAAAAGAGAAAAAATAATGCAAATCACATGACTAAATTAGAAGAGTTGTAGCAAGAAAAACGAGCCATTTTCATACAGACTGTAAAATTCACAAAGCGTTACTAATAAAAAACATCAACCTAAATTAAATAAACAATTGCATGAAAATGGCTCGTTTTTCTTGCTACAACTCTTCTAATTTAGTGATGTGATTTGCATTATTTTTTCTCTTTTTTCTATTTTTTTTCCTTTTTTCCTCTGTGAATTCTGACGTTGTTTTGTGTAATTGTCATTGCCTTTAAATTGAATTAGTAATAACAGTGACAGCATAAACTTGAGAAAATTGTTGTTTTTTATATTTTTATATATTTTAATTGATTGTAAGTGTCGTTTATGGTTAAAATTTTTCAGACAATTTTAAACAATTTTAGATGCTTTGATAAGGACTGATGATAGTCGAAAACGTTCAGCTTTTTAATTAAAAATTTTACAAGGTAAATGAAATGTTGGATTTTGCTTGTTATAATTTTTATGTTTTTATGTTTTCAATAATTTTGGATTACAGTAACCATTCATATTCTATATTGAATCATGGAAAAAGTGTTTTTAAACTTTATAATATCCAAGTTGACAAAAATTATATCTAAAAAGTTTCTTTCTTTGTATAAAAAGTATAAAAATAAAAAATCTAAAACTAAAATTTCTTTCTATAAAAAGAAAAATTCTGCATAATGTAATATATTAAATTACAAAACAAAATAGTTTGTTATACTGATGAAAGTATAACAAAGTTTTGGTATTTTATATAGAGCAATCGATGGTTTTCTAAATCCAGTGGAATTTTTCTATATCGAGAAAAGAGATATAATTGGTCCTTCTAACGTATTCAAACCCGAAGGTGGATGGAATTTCAACTTTAAATTATTTGGAGGGACTGATTCGGATAACAACACAATAAAACTTTTCAATTATCACAACGATCTTTATGGTTTCACCAGCAGATTGTCGTTAGCACCGATTATTGGTCATAATCTTTGGTATCAAAATTGTGATTGGACGTGCTTTGTTTATATACCTGGTAAGTTTAACTTTTTTTAGAGATTGAAAAAATTTGATTAATTTGTCTGATAACAGAAAAAAACAATTTTTTAAGGATATGCAGTTTTTCCTTTTCACCCTAATTTACTTAAGGAGGGTTTTCAAAGGACCCCCCTTATAAAAAAACGTTATAAATTGTAACGTTTGGATGATAAAAACCTAAAATTTTATGACTTTTCCTAAAATTTATTCCTGAATATTTTGCTATTCTACTTGAGCAAATCCGATGGATAGTTTTAGTGTAGCAAGCTATTTTTTTGACTTATCTCACAGTAAATAATAATTAAATAGTAAAGACAATTGACGTGGCGACCTAAATAAATTAATAGTAACGACAATTGACTAAACATTTTAAACGTCTTGCTGTGTTTGTCAAGATTACTGCGTCACATAGTAGTTATTTGTTTTTGCAGCAGACCGTGACTAATCCAATTTTGTTTCAAAACAAAGCAATCAACGAAAATTTGAGGGCCTTCAACTTTATGCAAAATAAAAAGAGACTAATAGCAAATATATTAAAAATAAAGACATTTGTATAAATAAAATAAATTTTTTCCAACAGATCAAAAAAATCAACTGCACCGCGGCTTTCTGTTAAGAGTATTGAACATGTAAACTTAGGGTCCTCCGAGGACCCCCTTGGGTAATCAACCGAAAAAAAATCCTATGTAAATAAAGGTTAAAACAACTATTTGGCTGATTTAAATACCTTTCTAGTTAATACAAGCGTGTCTACGCAGAAAACAGTTTTCCTTTGCTTATTTTTGCTCATTGTTCTTATTTTTTCGGCAGAATAGTTCAATATGATAACAGTTTGACTTACTGGCAGAAAGACATGTATTTGATGCTCAGTCTACCTGCATATCTTTTGTTTTGCCTTTAGAAAAGCACTTAATGACCAAATTCGCTATGAGTTCACGCTGCGTACCTACAAGAGGTCGCCGTGCTTAAAACTAAAAGCAGTAGGCAATTAAACCATTAGACGACGGGGTCTGTATAATTCTTTAAAAAATCGCTGCAAATATCTATAATTCTTTTCAAAAATTTATATATTATTGTGATTGCATGCTATATTGTTTATCGCTTTGCTGTTCTTTCCCTTTTTTATTGAAAGTATGACAATTTTTATTTTTTTGTCTATTTTTAATTACCCTTTAATTCCATTATCACGTAGACATCAATATATTCATCGGAGCTCAATCTGATGTCAATCAAACCAACTGGTTCTGGGTCAATGGAACAATGGTCAATGATTCAGTGTTTCCAACATCAAATAAATCAATTTGTCAACAAATGACTTGGCCGTTAACATATAATGACGGAATCAATTTATATTCCAAAGATTGCGAAACAGGAATATCTCACTTCGCTTGTCATACGCTTTGTAAGTTAGTAAAAAAAACTTTTTTTATGCAATTATTTGATCATGTTACACTTCAACATTGTTAGCTTTGTTTAATAAAAAATTTTATTTAACTTTTTTTTAAATCTAGCAACACAATTTTTTGGTAATTTGATGAAGAGTGGCTGAGTGATACGTTACTTTATTTTTATGAAAACTGCAATTGATATACAGACGAAATCGGTTAATCGCATAGTTAATTTGCCAGATATTTTATGCTATTATTCGATATATGCGTTTAACCGATTTGTGTGATTACCCTTCGACTATGTTTTAGATTGCCAATTTGTTTTGCAATGTTTCTACGCGATTAAAACATTGTAAAAACACTGGCAAGAAAATACGCAATTTTAATGTTTGTTTATACTCAACTTTATATACTCAAATTTTCAATTGAACTCAACTTTGTTTTCCCGATTTTCTCTCAAAAATTCTCCCGAAAAAAAAAATAAATAAAAGGCCTTCACCTCCATTTCGTCTCCAATTTCGCTATTTTTCTCCCGAAATCATAGTGATCTTTAAAAAAAACGGTCTTCATTTCGATTTCGTCTCCGATTTCGCTATTTTTCTTCTTAAATCACAATGATCTCTAAAAAAAGGTCTTCACTTCGATTTTGTCTCCGATTTCGTTTTTTTTCTCCCGAAATCATGGTGATTTCTAAAAAAATAAGTCTTCATTTCGATTTCGTTATATTTCTCCCGAAATTATGATGATCTCCAAAAAAAAAAAAAAAGTTTTTTACCTTGACTCGAACTTTTATTTCCCAATTTTCATCCCAACTTAATATTAATCCCAACAAAAAATTGCCGTTTCGTAAGACGGTCTTTTGTTTTTGGTTTTTTGATAGGCATTGTAAAGGGGGATGGCATGCCGTCCAAACATTCCCCTAGTTGCGGCTCTGTTTCATGACACATCTTAAAGATTATCGCACTTTTCTGTTTTACTTCTTTTGTTTTGTATTTTGCCGCAATTCCGCTTCTTTTGTTTTGTATTTCGCAGCAAATAGCAGCCACCGTGACAGATTAAGTTACCCTGTTTATTTTTCCATTCCATTGTAGATTGCATTGTTGTTTTGCAAAATTTTTCCCCCCAGGAAATAATGCGATTAAGTGAATAAAGATAGCAACTGTGACAAAAATCTTATGCGATAATCCGATTTATTTCTTTAAGCGGTATGCGATTAAACGATATTTTTCTTAATGAGAGATAGGATTTGGTTCGGGATTTCAGATTTGTATGCGATAAAGCGATATATTCGTTTAAGGATTATGCGATTAACCGATTTCGTCTGTATTTTTTATTTTGTTTTACGCCTGATTGTATGTGCGGTAACTTTTTGAGTAAAAAATCAGCAACATCATTTAAATGGTTTTAAAAAGCAGTTCAGACAAAAAACATCTTTACGTTTTTGAAAGCGTGTGACCTGGAGAATGTGTTTCCATCTCGTTTCAACTAAGTATAAGAGCTAATGAAAGAATGAACACGAACATTTAAAATACTACTAGAAGTCTTTGTTGCTGATAGAAACAATAAAAATAAAATTTTTTCCTACTCGAATTAGGTGTCAGAGATGGCCCAGACATGCACCTTAGAATAAACAATTTATTGTGTTTGATTCTTGATCAAAGTGCAAAAGCCAAAGCAATCCCAAATTAGCAATATCAAAAAATATTTTAAGAAAGTCAAGTCTCAAGAGAAATTTTAAAACAAGGACGAGACCAATATCATATACAACTTTAAAATCAAGAACAAGAACATAGGAAAAATTTTGAGAGCGATATTGAGATAACAAATACTCGATTTCGAGACTTCGAAGTTAAAATATAGTAATAATAATACAACAGCTGTGTCCAAAGTTGTTTTTCAGAGAGTACAAAAAATTTAAAAGCATGATTAACCCTATTTACTTAAGGCATTTTGGAAAATTTCTATGACTAAGCAATAAGGGGAGGCAAACTTGCGCTAGATTATTACTTGCGCCAGATATGTTGTTCAAGCTTGTATAAAAAGACAATTTTATATTTTTCAATATAAATACTTAAATATTTTAACAAAATGTTTTTATTTTCCGTTTAAAAAAACAAGTTTCAAATGGTATTAAAAATTAGCTATTAAAAATTAGCTGAAAATGAGAAAGCGATTTGAGAGATTTAACAACTTCAGCAATTTGTCGAACGTGATTGACCGTAAAACTAAAAGTATAATCTTAAACTGTTGTAATCCGAGTAGCAAGATTACTACAGTTTACAAAAAAAATTCTACTTCAACAAAAGCTGGCTTTATTAGTGTATACAACACTTCAAAACTTTTAATTTACGGAATTATGTATTTTTTAACCATTAACATTTAAGCAAGCTCTTCAAAAATTTTCGCAATGTACGTTTTTAAACAATGAAAATAAAGACAAATCATTCAAAGAAAAAATAAAATATTTCACAACATACAAAACTAACTTTACTTTATTCTTTTAAAATGTTTGAACAGGAAAAATTTTAATTAGGGTTCACAAAATTTAATTATGTTAGGTTAAGCTAGTTTAGCCTTCGTATGAAATATTTAACCTTTTTCTTACCATTGTTCCACAAAAGAAACAAATTTTTCAGAGCTGTTATAACACCCTTACTATTAATTATAGATAGTGTAATGTTGTTTGTTTGTTGGAGTTGTTTTGCCATACTGACCAACTTAATGAACAAACTGTGCGCATATGAATATTTATGTGATCGACATTTCTATAAAAATTGCGTTTTCGGTGTAAGGCATACTTACGAATCTATAAAAATCTTTGTCATTTTCAAAACGCTTCTAACGTGCTATAATATTTAGTAGACACAATCGGTTACATTCCCATGCAAAAAGCAATCCAAACTATAGATATTAGGTAGGGTAAAATTTATCTAAAAAATTGTTGTTTCCGTTGTGGAACAATGGCTGTTTTCCGGACACAATTTTCTGATTTTCAAACACAATGTCTTGAAATACATCGGCCTTTGTTTTATGCCAGAAAAGTAACAGTTTTCATATAAAACTATCCAGCTGTGATTTAAATGCAGTCGATCGAGATTTTATTTGTTTTTCCGTCACGAAAAGATTATGGCTCCGATAAAATCGACTTTGCTTAAAGCGATATTAAAATTCCGTACCACAAAGAAGCTCTTTACCCTTACATTAATTATAGATAGTGTAACGTTATTTTTGTGTTGTTAAGGAGTTGTTTTGCCATATTGACCAACTTTATAAAAAATATTTTGCGCATATGAATATTTGTGTGATCGACATTTTAATGAAAATTGCATTTTCGGTGTAAGGCATACTTACAAATCTATAAAAATCTTTGTCATTTTCAACACGCTTCTAGCGTGCTATCATATTTAGTAGACACATTCGGTCACATCCCCATGTAAAAAGTAATCCAAAATATAAATATTAGGTAGGGTAAAATTTAACTGAAAAATTGTTGTTTCCTTTGTGGAACAATGGCGGTTTTCCGGAAACAATTTTCTGATTTTCAATCACAATGTCTTGAAATACATCGGCCTTTGTCTTACGCTAGAAAAGTACCAGTTTTCAAATAAAACTATCCAGTTGTGATTTCAAGGCAGTCGATCGAGATTTTATTGTTTTAGGATTAAATTCATTGTTCTATTTTTGTTACTTCACAGAGCAGATTATCGAGAAATACGGCAACGGTGTTGCTTTATTTTCGAACTCTCAGCGAGCCAAGAAACACGTTTATCAACAGTTTGTTTCAAGCATAATAGCAGCAAAGTTTAGAAAATTAGTTCAAACATGGATACTAGAGCTTTTTACGTTGCAAGAAGATAATCTATGTATTAATGTTAGCAGAAGTCAACGAAACTATAGAAAATGCAAAAAACATAGTCAATGTTGTTGCATTGCCACCTGAGGCAGGAGACTCTGGTAGCCAGGAGAGCGATACTGAAGATGTTGCTGACAGTATGGAAGAAATTTTTAGCCAGCTGGGAAACTTGAAGTGGAGGAAGACTTTGAGAGTGATGAAAAATCAGAAGCGACTCTATTATCAACTAGGAAGAAAGAATTTCCAAAATTGAAAAAAAGTTATAAATTCGATAAAAGAATTTTATTGATGACGATTCCACTGTTTTGAGTGATCGCATTCTCAACCTGAATGGTAGCTCATCATTTGAAATTTGAAGCGTTTTGTTTACTGAGGAGATGATCGAACAAATTGTTTGCCAAACAAATTTGTATAAAAATCGAGACAAAATAATTCTAATTTCCATGTTACAGGGTGAGAAATGCGCGAGATTTTAGGTATACTCTTGCTTTCAGGGTATCATTCTTTATCTGAAGAGCACCATTATTGGTCTAGGCAACAAGATTTAGGTGTAGCAATTGTGTCCGATACAATGAACAGGAACAGGTATTACGAAATAAAGACATATCTCCTTTTCGCTGACAACCAAAACTTAACAGAAGGGGACAAAATGAGTAAAATAGTGCTACTTTATGAGATGTTAAATCAAGACCCAATTCAGTTTGGCATATTTAACAAACTTTTAAGTGTGGAAGAATCTATGATACCTTACTTTGGTCGGCGCAGTGCCAAAATGTTCATTAAAGGAAAACCTATTTGCTTTGGTTTTAAGATTCTGTGCTTATGCGGCAGCGATGGTTATTCATACAACATAAAGATTTATCAAGAAAAAGAGAAAAAATTGCAAGATCAAACTTTGGGATCTCGCGTAATCTACGACATGGTTGATGTTATCACAGCAAATTCCAGTGCTGCATGAGTTGTACTTCGATAACTTTTTTACAAGTTATAGTTTGATGTCTGATTTAGCGAAGATTGATATGCGAGCGATTGGCATTCTAAGAGAAAACAGAACAGCAGGCGCCAATCAAAAGATAATCAGCTCAAAACAGCTTCAAAAACAGGAACTTGGATATTTTGAATATTGCTGTGATGAGACTCTTTATATTGCTAAGTGCTTTGACAATTCAATTGTGATGATTACAAGCAACTGGGAAAGTCACACTCCAGTTCACAATGTTAGACGCCGGGTAAAGGGAGGTGTAAAAGAAGTACCACAGCTTCATCTTATATACATTTATAATAAAGGGATGGGGTCGTCGATATCATGGATCGCTTGTTAAAAGTTTACCGCCCAACAATACGTGTTACAAAATAGTACTGGCCACTTTTTGTCAATCTTCTCAATACTACGGTTGTCGCTGCATAGAAGATTCACCGTCAGATTGGAGATAAGAAAATAACTTACATCGATTTTAGAAAGCAAGTGACGCTGTGCCTACTCAAAAGTTAACAACACCATGAAATAAAAAGTATTGTTGCTGCTGAACTACCACTGAATGTACGCTTCGATGCAGTAAACCACTTCCTTGGAACTGTAACAACCCAAGGTTGACGTAAAGTGTGCAAAAAAAAAAAAAAAAATACAAGAAGTATGTGCACAAAATGCAACATTCGTCTTCATGGGGAGCGTGGCAAGACTTGCTTCAAAATTTATCATACTTGTTGCTAATGCATAAGCACAAATAAAGCATACTTTTTCCACAACTTGAGTGTTTCTGTAACCTTTAACGAAAAAACTAAGTTCTAGGTTAGTACATAAATACACAGTAAAAACTGAAAAAACTTGTACAGTAAACCTACAATGTTCCACAAAGGGAACATGACGTAACTTCCGGTAAAAACTTGTTACGAACCTAAAACTTTGCGAAACGGTTATTTATCACAACAATGGCAAAATATGTAAAATCCATGAGAATCCGACGAGTAGAACTATAAGCGGTAAAATAAAGGTTAAATGGAAACTTTGCTAATGCTTAGACGTATATTTTTTAATTTTAAATTTGGAAAATTAAACTTATCATTGTTTGTCGGCGCAGGGCTTCCCAACTGGTGGCCCGCAAAGTATTTTGTCACGGCCTGCCAAGGAACTTTAATCAGATAATTTAATCGATCACTTGAACTATTGCAGTGTCTTTGAAACAAATCAATAACGCGCAGAAAATCCGAAAAATAATAATTTATTTTTCAATAAAGGTTTTTTGCTGTATCTAGAAAAATATAAGTATACCCGAAGTGAAAATCTTTTTTTCCCTTTACCAAAATTTTTATTCAATTTGATTTTTAAAAGCATAATTAAAATTCAACAATTTAAAAATTAAAAAAAGAACAAAAAAAGTATTTATCACTTTATTTCTGGACCGATTGCGCCCCGCGATAAACTTTCCAACACAAGTTTAACTCCAAATGAGTAACAGGTTAGCGAAGTGCGTCAAAATATAAAACAAATCTAACACTTTCTTTGTAAGTCATAAAATTAAAATGAATTTTAATTTTGACAAGTAATATTTGATTTAATACTGTTTGGTTATACTTTACGCAGCAACATTTTTTATGAAAAATATTCAATTCACAGTAAGAACTTTGAAATTAGATTAAAAAGAAAGAAACGGTACAACCATTAAATGATATGGCACTTAAGCAAAGCCCAGTATATTCTGGTAAAATAATTTTTGCTTTTTTTGCATAAATGTTTGAAAAAAGTCTACAACGTGACTCAAAGATGAGACAAACGTCTCTAAATGCAATTAAAAGTCAGTTTTCAAATACCCCAATTAAACTAGGACAAACATTTTATTAATCTTTAGATTTTAAATACTTTATTTTATATTAAATTAATGTACAGTATTTTAATTTTTTTGTTATCTCCATTCGTCGGAGCAAAAAAGTAAAAAATTGACTATCCTTTTTAATGTTATGTTCTGCAATTAAGTGCTGTGCATAATCAAGCCTGAAGCACGTTCTTGCTTTAAGCTTTTATTCTGTGCATTCTCTCCCTAGCGGTTACTGCAGAAGGCTGTCAATGCGACGTGCAGTTGTTTAAAAGCATTGTTAGTTGGGTTGTGTTACTTGCTTGTGTATTAACATACATTTCTGTTTAGGTAACTATGATTTTTATTTGATTAAAACCTAAATTCCGATTCTGTTTTGGGTGATTTCAGAACAATTATTATTTATCATAAGCTAACAGGAAAGGAAAATGAATACAAAATTAACAATATATTGTAATATATAATAGCGAAATATTTATTTATGCCAAATTATTTGCGTTAAATTTTGAATACTTATACGTAATGTTGTAGATGATAATTTGTACTGCTATTTTTTTCTGAAAACAAAAATATACGAAAAAAAAGTGGATTAAAAATTTTCTAACTCTACAACATGTGATGTGCCATCTGTCTGAACGAAAAGGCGGAATAACTTTTGTATGTGCGTTTTCCTGTTAAGCTGAATATTAATTTTTAAAACAAATTTTTAATACTTTTTAAAATTTAAAAATTAGTCATGATTTTTATTGGTTGATTTCATTTTATTAACTTATTTTTACTTTAAAATTGCTTAAAAATTGGAGTTAAATATAATTGATTAACATTCAAAGGTTCACTAAATAACGTTTTTTTGAAACGTGCCAGATATGTCCCATATGTCCATAAAGGGTTAAATACGTATTAAGATCAACATGGATATTTGATTTGTTTGTAAGGATCAAGATTAATTGACATGGAACAAAGCAGGCGTATAAACAAAAAAGGTTTTATTAATTATATAAGAACGTAAAATTTTAAACCTATAAGTAATTAACAATATTTCTACAATTTAATCAAAACAAAACATTATATTTAAACTGCTACGTTAAAGCAATATTTTTTCAGAGACTTTTAAATTAATTTTTTTTTATGCACATTAATAATCTGATTATGAAAAAATATTAAATAAGTAAAAGTGATCAAAAAAAATATGACAAATTAATCAAATCCATTATTCGTTTTCAAGTTTAGATTTCACTTAATTGTTTGAATTTATTTTTGTTTTATTTAATCTCTATTTATTCCCCTAATTTGCAGAAAAACTTCGGAAACTTTATTGTCAAAGCAACAGCCAAGAGAATATTTTGACCTGCTTTAGAAGGCACCAAGTTATTGCCGTCCGATTAGGTTTCTACTTGATTTTTAGTTTTTATAAAAGACATGACTGAAATTTTAAGCAGCATTCTAAAATTGCCGAGTAGAAGAAAGACTCACAAGGTGTCTTTCCCAAAATCAAACCTGTTTCGGTTTTGAAACTGCGCGGTATAGTGATTCATCTTGTCTCAGCTAATTATTGCTATACATCATTTTTACTGTTGTATCTTTGCACGAATACACAGGTTTATAAAAAAAACAATAATATATTTACAAAATTTACTCAGCCAAAAAAACAACCGTTTTGAAATATAATGCTATTAGTTCGTTTGCTGTAGTAGCTTGATACTTCGAACTGACTGCTAAACCAAAATAAAGGCACATATTTAACTAGTAACAACTATGCCTGGAGACGCGCGCGTCCAATAATTGTTTGAGCAGAAGGCGCTGATTAAGATTAGAGCGTTTAAGAAAAACACTACGTCATCTATTGCACAATATCACAACACCTCCCCAAATAAACTACGACAAAAAATATATATATACATTTTAGCAACAATATTTTTTTGGAGGTCTCTTTGTTCTCGCTGATCGTCGTGGATTGTGTCGCCCGTACTCGTCTCCGGTTGGTAGTCTCGGATTGTTGCGTTGGTTCATCGAAGAAGAACTAGATGCGTGGTCAGTCCCGGCTGGAAGTGTTTCTGTAGACAAAACGCTCGTTGGGATTTCACAGGGATCATCATCTTGATCCGAACCGTATCAAGGTCGAAGTTGATCAAGATGTCTTCTCCAAGTTGGTCCTCGAGGAATGACTCGTACATTGACGCTGGCACCCATCGTGGGTCACGATCTCTTCTAGGGCCGAAGTACAGTGCGTAACAAGGGTCTCCTAGTGAGTAATGATGTTCGACTTTCGAAACCACTTCCGAGTCCTTAGTATTTGAATGCTTGCTCGCTTGTCTTGACTGTCTTCCCTGCAGGAGACGCGGAATGGATGGAACCAAAGTGTCAATTTTGGTGCGAATCCTTCTTCCATTCAACAATTCGCTTGGTGACAATCCCGATGCAAAAGGAATTCTTCTATATTGCATTAGAAATTCTTGCAAAGCTCCTTTGGAGGTAACGAGGATTTTCTCAATGCCTGTTTGAACGATTGTATCAAACGCTCGACAGCACCGTTTGTTGCTGGATGATAAGGTGCTCCGGTGAGATGTACAATGCCTCGTTGTTTGCACCAAGCTTGGAACTCTTGAGACATGAATGTTGTGGCATTATCGGTCACCAACGTGTGGGGATATCCGAAATGAGCAAATTCTTGTTCAAGTATAGCAGTAGTACTTTTCGAAGACGTTGAGGTTGTTGGATGAATGCAAGGATATTTTGAATAAGCGTCTACAAGGACTAACCAGTTTCTTCCCAGAAAGTTGATCGCATGGTCTAAGTGGAGTCTTGACCATGGTTTTTCTGGCATCATCCACGGATGGATTGAAGGTTTATCCGGCTTATTTTGAAATTGGCCACAGGAAGTGCATTTGCGACATAAGTTCTCGATGTCAAAGTCGATTCTTGGCCAATAGACAGTTGACCTGGCAAGTTGTTTCATCCGTTGCATGCCGAAATGTCCAAGGTGTAATAATTTAAGAATATGATTACGTAGGGTTGAAGGAATTATTACCCGTAAGCCATAAAAAACGCAACCATTCTCTGTTGACAACGAATTTTCCAACTTTTTGAAGTCTTTAAGCTCTTCCGAAAATGCATGCGGCCATCCTTCCTTCACAAATCGCATTAGTTGGGAAAGAATTGGATCCTTGGCAGTCTCTCTGACCACAAGCAATGGATTGTCAGGATTGATTTGACGACTGATTGTTCGAACTAAACAAACGCTATCGACATCATCTTCCATCTCCTCCCCATCAAAACTTGTGTCATTTGAAAATGGCAAGCGACTAAGAGCATCGGCATTGCCATGATGGACTAGTAATGCCCATCGTGCAAGTCGATTCGCGGCCATTGCAGGAGTACCTTTATCAGGGGCAAACAAGGTCACTAAAGGTTTGTGATCGGTGACCACAATGAACTTACGACCGTACAGAAACTGATGAAATTTCTTCAAAGCGTACACTAAGGATAGTGCTTCTTTCTGTATTTGGCTGTAGCGTCTTTGTGTTGCCGATAGAACTTTAGAAATATTGAGAATCGGACGCTCGCTTCCGTCTGCAAAGCGATGAAATAATACCGCTCCAATTCCGCATTCTGAGGCGTCACAAGATAAACCCAACGGAAGAGATGGGTCATAGTGCGCAAGTACAGTCTCTGTGCATAGTAACCGTTTGATTTCTTTGAAAGATGTCGCTTCTTCTTCACCCCACTTCCACTGTAGTCCTTTGCGTGTAAGCTTGTACAACGGCTCGGTGATTTCCGAAAAATATGGAGGTAAGAATTTGGAATAAAACTGCACAGATGCTAAAAAAGATTTTAACGTAGAAATGTTCTTGGGTGTAGGCATTTCTAGTATGGCATCAACTTTGGACCCTTTTGCAATTCCTCGACTTGATAAACACATTTTTCACGGTTGCAGCGAAGACCTTTTTCTTCTAGTCTTTTGAACAAAGCTCGCAGGTTCATCAAATGATCTTTTGCGTTGTCACCACTTACCAAAATATCATCGAAATACACGGCAACTCCTCGCAAATTTTGCGTTAACTGTTCCATGATTTCTTGGAAATACCCTGGTGCGGATTTAATTCCGAAAGGAAGTCTTTTCTGCAGTAAAACTCCTTTGTGAGTGCTGAGAGCCAGCTTCTTCTGGCTGTCAGGAGAAAGACAGATTTGATTATATGCATTAGCTAGATCAATCTTACTAAAGCAGTAACCACGTCCTAGCTTGCGCATTAGATCTTCTGGGAGAGGGATTGGTTGACGATGGTCTTCCAGTTGCGAGTTTACAGTCACTGAATAATCTCCACAAACTCGGATGCTTGCTTTTGCTTGACCTGGCAAAGGAGACTTTCGAATAGGAACCACGGGGGTGCCGTACGAGTTAAAATCTGTAAGCTCCCATACACCTCTCTTAATTCCTGCTTCGTATGCTTCGTTTAAATCTTGTAGGATTGAGAACGGAACAGGTCTTGGCTTCTTGAAAATAGGTTTAGCTTCAGGTTTAAACCGTATGTCTAGTGAAAAATCTTTTAGACAACCCAATGTAGATTCAAATAAAGTAGGAAACTCTCCACATAATTGAATACATGCCGCATGTAAAGAGTTTTCTGGACCAGTTGTAGTGACGTGCTCTATCGTTGCAGTAGATTCAGCACAACTTAGGTTTTCTCTTAAGTGATCAGTTAAGTTGGTGAGTTTCAACTTCATCATCGCCAGACGACCTAGTAAATTTAGATTCCATCAATACTTGCAGTTGATTGGAATTGTCCCACGACGGGTAGCGGGCTACCTTCAGCAACTTGATATTGAACTGATACAGGTTGTAGAATGGGTTTACCCAGCGTTTGCCACGTCGCTTCACAGCAAAATGTATCACTGGCTCCGCTATCAATTTCAAACTTAATTCTGTGGTCATTAAGTCTAATAGTTTGATAGATGGGTGAAACAGAACATTGGACTTTGTGCACCAATTTCATCTGTTGTTTCACAAGCTTGCTGTTATCTCTGAGTCGAGACATGCATACAGATTGCAGATGAAGCAGGCGGTTTTCTTTTCTTGCGTTTTGGAAGTTTTGGACTTTGCGTGATAAACTTTCTGCACCGACGTAGAAGGTTGACCGTGTACGGTTTCCTTTGCTACCTTGGCTGCTTCTTCCACTTCTTGAGCCACTCTGATGGCGTTGCTAAACTTCAGTTCGTCGTCCTTGAGCTTGAAGAGTGTCTTCAAAACTGCTTCGTTGTCTACTGAACAGATGAATTTAGTTCGCAAGGCTTCATCTAAAGGATCTTTAATGGATTGAAAATCACATGTAGCTGCATCTTGTCGTATTCTGCTTGCCAGTTCAGGAATAGTTTCGCCAGGTTTGCGTTTCATGTCAGACCAGAACTTGAAACGTTCTCTGACAACAAATCGTTTTGGGTCAAACTGCTCTGCCATAAACGTCTGAATATCATTCATGGTTAGCTCATGTATGCTTTTGACAGGTTGTTGCTGAGCCTCTAAGTTGCTAAGCATTTTGTAAACGGAGTTAGATTGGTTGGTAAGAAAAATTTGTGCTTGCTTGTTGTCGGGAATAGAGTTAGCAGTGACGAATGTTCGGAACCTTGCCAAATAATCAGTCCATAACTCAGATGTGGAATCGAATGGTTGAAAACTTGCCATCGGTGTTGGAACATTTTCTCGCGGGTTGTTCAAGCTGCTTTGTAGAATTTTCAGCTGCTCTTGAAGCATTGTCATTTGCTCTTGATGTTGCTTGTTCTGCTCTTGGTATTGCTTATTCTGCTCGCGATGCTCGTCGCGTAAAACTGCCATTTGCTCTTGGTGTTGCTTGTTCTGCTCTTGGTGTTGCTTATTTAACAACAAAATCAGTTCAGAAATTTCACTCATTTTGACAATTCAAGCTTTAATGCAGATTCAGCAAATTTTCTTTTTTTCTCGACGCAGATGAGTTCCTTGAATCCTCGTCGCCACTTTTGCCTGTTGTATCTTTGCACGAATACACAGGTTTATAAAAAAAACAATAATATATTTACAAAATTTACTCAGCCAAAAAAACAACCGTATTGAAATATAATGCTATTAGTTCGTTTGCTGTAGTAGCTTGATACTTCGAACTGACTGCTAAACCAAAATAAAGGCGCATATTTAACTAGTAACAACTATGCCTGGAGACGCGCGCGTCCAATAATTGTTTGAGCAGAAGGCGCTGATTAAGATTAGAGCGTTTAAGAAAAACACTACGTCATCTATTGCACAATATCACAACATTTACCTCGACTTTACTAAAGCGTCTTTAGTTGATTGTCTTTTTTTCTTTCTACATTTCTCAAATTTTAAGACGTAAAACTTTTTTGTATTGAGACACGGAGAGATCAAAAAACCCATTTGATTAAGGCATTTTTTGGGATTTTTTGGCCGAAATGCAACTAATTTTCTCAAACTTCGGAACTACGTCGTTACATTTATTACAACAATTATTTCTTTGACTCTTCTCTCCCATTAACTTCTTCAAAACTTATAGAACCAGGATCAAGTAATACAAGCACCATTAAATTCAAATAACTATGGCGTAACGGTTCCTGATTGAAAATCCGTCAAATGATTGTAGGGGTTACCAAACAGCTCTTATGAAAATAAGAAAAAAGGCAATGTGTTGCTTATTTTAACCTTAATGAATCCCTATAAATAATCGACGGACACAAATTTGTTTAATTTACCTTACCAGAAAATTTTACAAGAGGTGAAATTTTTAAAAAATTTTTTAATTCTATTTCTAAAAAATTTGAGGAAAACAAAAAATTTGGGGACAATTATTGTTGTGCTTTGGAAGATAACACTTAACTAAATTGGTTTATATCAGTGGTTCTGTCTAATTGGTCCATATCGATGGGGCCTAGCGAAAATTTTGTGTGGCATACAAATTTAAGACATTACAAACCAGGTTTGGTGAGTAAATATAAAAATGAAATTACACTTGTTCAAAATAAAACTGATTTGTTAGATATATCAAACTGGTTTACTTAGGCTACTCCAGAGTTTCTCAAACAAAATTTTATAATAACTTTTTTAGTCTTCACTAGTGTTTTGGGATGTAAATCAATGAAATGGAAACGGTTTCAAAGTGATAAGTCTTTTTTAGTTTTTACTAGGTTTTTTGGATAAAGTTTTAAGCAGGGAGTCAGGGTCTTGAAAGTCTCTGCAAAGGGGCTATGAACCAGAAAATGTTGAGAACCACTGCTGTAATGCAATACTGGAAGTTTACGAGAATACTAGCATTAAAAATTTTACTGCGCGCGAAGGTTGACTTTTAAGAGAGAAATTTTAAAAAGAGATCGTGATTAGGCAGCAAGTACAAACGCGGAAAATGCAGAAGAATGGATTCAAGCAGAGCTAAATAAATTTTTGAAACTATACTCTACAAACTATATGTTCGATGGTAATTGCTGATTAGGCAATTTTATTTTATGTGCAGTGACTGTTAAAGTGGATGAACTAAGATGCTTAAGTGGTTAGGATGTATCAAAGATGTCCGTGGCCCACAAAACAATTTGGAGTGAATGGATAACAATTATCTTGTTTTAAAATTGGCTAAAATAGTGGGACAACCAACTTAAAGGCAAACTAAAGACTTGTTTGGTTTAATATAACTGCACCGCGCACCGCAATCCGCTAAAGTTTTTTCTAAAAAAATTGAGTTTGTGTTTACCACCCCTAACACAACATCACTTATCTAATCGATGGATCAAGGCATCATTAAAAACCTGAAAGTATACTATTATGTGATTTGGTGAAAAGGATATTGTCAATTAGTTGAAGATTAAACTTTCCCTTTACATAAATCAGCAATTGAGCTAACTATGCCTTGAAAACGTCAATAACAGCAGCTATCAATTATTGATTTTAGCTAAAAAATTTTTGTGTTAGTTGCACTACAAGACATTGCCAAAAGCTAAGGTAGTGTGAAATTACAGACAATTGCAAATCAATTGCGTCATGCTTCTTTTGTAAGTAACGCTTCTTTGGGCAACAGTAAAGCTATTCCACACTACAATTGATCAGAAATTTTCTTGTTAGAGGTGTCATTGGCAAAGCAGAAGAGGCTGTTGACAATAATATTGTCTGCACAAAGGAACTGGACGAATAAGAATTAATTAAAGAAATAGTAAAAAATATTTAACAAAGAGATGAAGATAATGAAAACACTAACAATGCATCCCTCTGTTGAATTTGAATTTGAGGAATTTCCTATAGCAAAATTTAAGCACAGTGAACTTAATATTGCCGTTTTGTTGCTACATGTTTACCAGCTTGCACAAAGAGTTTTTGAATAAAATTGCTCAGCACATGGATGCCTGAGGGGTTGCTCTTGACAACAATCCAAAGTTAAACTTCATTTTCATTTTTTCACACACGCAAACAAATAGTTTACACACAAAAAAACTCAAACGAATCCTTGAACAATTTCATGGAATGTACCGTAAGCTGTAAACATTGAATAGCTTAAAGCATGGGCGTCCTATGTTTTTAAATGATGGTCATTTCCATTTTAAAAAATTTTCGCGAGCCAAAACTTAGTAAAGTAA
Source organism: Diplosoma virens (assembly GCA_963680785.1). NCBI lineage: Eukaryota > Metazoa > Chordata > Ascidiacea > Aplousobranchia > Didemnidae > Diplosoma > Diplosoma virens. Next base: position 6,115,452 of record OY796884.1, read on the forward strand.
TTGATTCATTTTGTTTGGATTTGTTTTCATAACATTTGGACCATCTGTATCAAAGCAGCCAAATTTTCCTAGTTTCCAGAGTTTTCCTAGATTGGTCTTGAGCTAACCTGCAAATTTCAACATTTATTTTATTTTTAAAGTAAATTAGAGCGACACTATACGTATATATCAGAATATCAGAAATATATCTTAGATAAACACATGCTGCACTCATCGTATAAATTCTTAGAAAAGCTACAAGAAAGTAATTGGAATTCAAATCAAGTAATGGTAAGCTTTGATGTCAAATCCTTAATTACAAATGCTCTCTTACAAGAAGCAATCGACCTTATTTCAAATAAAATTTATGACAACAACTCAAATTCTAATCAACTACAAATAAAAAAGAAAATCTTTAAAAAATTATTAAACTTAACAACTAAAGGATTATTTTTATACAAAGACAAATCATTTCAGCAAATTAATGATGTTTCTATGGATCCACCAATAGGTTCTACTATAACTAACTCATTTCTGGCTTAAATGGAAATCCGCCTTTTACAACAGCAACTCAATTCGGTTCCTAAAGTCTATTTAAGATACTTAGATAACATTTTTGCAATATTTAACAACAAACCAGACATTATGGAATTTTTAGAAAGGTTTTTGGTTCCTTTCCTTTTCTTCTCTTTTTTCTCTTTTTTCCTCTGTGCATTCTGACGTTGTTTTGTGTAATTGTCATTGCTTTTAAATTGAATTAGTAATAAAAGTAACAACATAAACGTGAGAAAACTGCAGTTTATATCTTAACAGAATGTATTTGTTGTTTATGGTTAATTGTTAAATTTTGCTAAAATTTTAGACGCTTTGATAAAGACTGATGACAGTCGAAAACTTCAGCTTTTTTAATAACGTTTATGCATTTTGCTTGCCATTATTTACAAATGGATTTTAAAAACTATCTCTCTTTCTAAATTATATTATGTATTGAAAAAACAATTGTTTAATTTGTCCTTTGAGTTAGCATCATACTGAAAGTTAACCAATTCCATTTGAAAATTTTCATGGATATTATTTGGCTTAACAGAAAAAACAAAACCTTGAATTTCAATTTCATGCTTGATAAGTGAGAATGATTTCATCTATTTATTGCTTTTGCTTGACTTCTAAACAATGTCTATTGTCAATTACCAAACATTAATTTTCAAATAATTTTGCAGTGACAGCTCAAGTTTAGATGACCCAAATGATTTATCCCCATTATTAGTTGGTTATTTATCAACTCAACAATACCAAAGCTTGATTGATACAGAAACCGCGCAAATTGGCCGAAAAGACTTATCGAGTTTAAAACAAATTCAAAAATTAACTTTATTTAAACGCCTAGTAAAGATATTTTTTGCCTTTACTTGATTTTACTCTTTTGTGATGTCTTCAAAGTTTTAAAATAATCCTTTAGTCGGAAACCATTGAATTAGGTCAATCTGGATTCTCACTTATAGAAGACTTGCATTGTTTGAAATGGTTTTTCACGTAAACAGATAAAGCTCTGGAGTCTTGATTCTTTCTGTTAAAAACTTATAATCTATGCTGAAACTGCTTTGAAATCTTAATTACGTAACTGTCTCTCTTTTTGCCGATGCGTTGAATTAAAATTTCCAAAATCTTAGAAAGACTGCTTGTAGTCTCTGAAGACAATAAGGACCCAAACAGTTATTGACAGATTGATTTCTCTGCTGTTTGTTTTATGCAACATCCCCAAGAAGCTTACCTGCGTTTGCATTAAACTAATCGACCCGTTGCTCTCTAGAGAACCGACTTGGGTTTTACGCAAAAGGTCAACCGCGTTTGAATTTGTTTTTAAATACAAAACATCAATGTTTTGTCGAAGATGAAAAAAAACTTGATGCCATACTTTTCAATCTGACCGCTGCATATGATATTGTTTTGCATTTTGGCTTTAATGTCTGCGACTGAGGCTTCTGCCAAATAATCACATGGTTCTTGAAAATTATAAAACTTGTCCGGAACAAACTTTTATTTTTACTAACGGCGACAATAAGCACAACTCCGTCCTTTGAAAAACAACCTTCCTCCGATATACGTTATGACTGCCCACCTTTTCAATTTCTGTACTTATGAGCTTGTCTTCCACAACCCTAGGTTATAAGAAAAACAACAAAAACTTTTCAACAAACATTTGTTAGCATTCTCTCAAGTTTCGACTTATGTTTGGGTAAAACGTGATAGATAACTTATAAAAACAATCTCTCACCACATATCTTTCCTAAATTTTTACAGTAAGTTTGATAAATTCACAGTTAAATGATAATTTGGTGGTGATAACGAATATACAAATCGGATAACGACGAGATGAAAGCCAAAGGAACAAAATGACGAAACGTAGGCGACGAGAAGATTTTTTAATACTATGGCAAACAATTCAATTCCACAGTTACTACCGTGCACAACTTAAACTTTTTGAAATCTAAAATTTTTTAACAGTACAGAGAAAAAACTCATAAAAAAAAGGCCCTTCTTAATTACTGCGCGCTTATTTAATGTGAAAACAAGCAAAAACGCACAGTTGGCAAATTAATTAAACGAACACCTTTGAAGGACAAAAACTCAAGTCCGACAGAAAATTCTCTTTTTTTTGAAATAAATTAATACACTCCCACCCCAAAAATTGAGGAATTAAAACATTCTAAAAATTTTAATAAAACGCGTGTCCAACTTAAGCATACAAACAAACAAACAAAAAAATAAGAAAAAAATACTGTCTATAGAAACCGAACGGTTAAACGGCCCGCAAATCACAATTAGAAATAGGTGTTTCACTGATAACAACAGAAACCAGGAATTTGAAGCAAAGAAGATTATGGCTGAATATTTTCAAGAGAAGAGGATAAGATAAAAGCAAGTTTAATAATGGCTCGATTAGTAATTTCATTTTCAGTTTTTTACTAGGATTGTCCTAAGTTAGCCCTCGGAATCAGGGAATGTTTTAGTAATTTTACCCCAAGGGCCACTTACCTCTGGTTGTAGAAGTATCTACTATTTCATCTACTTCAATGAAAGATTTTCGTAATTGGAAACGCTTCTTCTGACATTACGTAAAAAAATACATTTTAAACATCGCGATCCATGAAGCTCTGATCTTTGGTTTGCACAAACAATCATAGAATCTGTCCAGAAAAGGCATGAAACTTCATTCAGACCAAGCTCTTGTTTTACCAACCGTGCCAAAATTACAAAATCTAAGGCGGCTTTTAGTTCCATTCAAGGAATATTTTTCTTCAAAACGTCGGCTACATGCAATTTTGCCACCACGATGCGACAGACCACGGATCCATTATTAAGTATAGAACGTAAATAACAAACTGCTCCTCGAGCCGCACGCGAGGCATCAGAAAAAAAGTTTAGTTGAACTTGTACAGGGTTGTGTAATTGGAAAGAGCGTACGATTTTAAGGTGTTCAAGAACCACCAGATTATTTACCAAGGATTTCCATCTATATAAACATTTTTCTTCAATTTGGGCATCCCAACCTAATTGTTGTTTGCAGATTTTGCTATAAACTAGCCTAGATTTAGGGTTACCAGAGCTATGAAGCCCAATGGATGATTACAGAGAATTAGTCACTGCTAAATTTTCTCGCTTTGTCAAAGAAACATCCGGTATATTAATATCAATATAAAACTTGTCCCATTCTATTTAGATCAATTTAGACCAAGCACTCGTTGACATTATATCGAACACAAGGTCTAACGGTTTTGAATATAAAAAAAAAAACGACTATGTTATAATACTTTGCTGACAGCATCGGATCCAGTTAATAAATAGCAATGTGAAATAGTACAAAGATAAATCCACAAAACAAGTCTTATGTATGAGTTTGACGTAGAGTGAATACCCTTACATGCGACAATCAATACGACAACGAATTCAGCTTAGAACTAGCAAATTTTCTGTTTGATCTCTTGTCAAAAAAGTCCTTTACTGCTTACCATTCGATGTTCAACAAAAAATTTAATGCTTCTTTGAAGAACATTATTTCAAAAATGCTTAAACAGTTATACCGAAAAATTATCCTGAAAAGTTTAACTTGAGGAAATGCAGTTGTCGCTGCTGCGAAAATAGAATATGAGTAAACCACAAAATTAGAGTCAAACAAGTTGCTTTCCTACGTATGCGTAGCACTATATTCAAATTTTGGCATTATGCTTTCAACACTACATAGAACTATATTTCTCGACAAAGTTATTAATTTAAAAAAAAAATGGTAAATGTGCGCAATTGCTTACAAAAATTGTTGGGACGTTGACGTGTAGTTGGAAGTGTTACGCAAGCAACTGACCTATCAAAATTGTAAGTTACAACCAGGTGACTTACATGAAACCAATTGATTGTTGTGGCCATATAAAACTTTTTATTATTTAGATATTAAACAACCCTTAACAATTTCGATTTTTGGAATTTTGAGTAATAGAATTTTGCATCAAAACCTTTTAAAAAGGTTTTAATAAGAAATAGTAAGACGTTATTATTTAATGCAACGTTATCTTATTTAGTGAAAAATGTTTTAGTTTCAGCAAATTTAACAAAAATTGATTGTGATGCAACATCTTTAAATTTATCTTGGAACTCACTCGAAACATTTTTTGAAGGAAAAAAGGCAAAATATGCTTATGTTAAGGTATGTTATGACATAAGTTTAATTTTATGTTTATTTTTTAAAATATTGGCAAGGTGTTTTCTTTTTAATTCAAAATCAAAAGCGCTCATTTTTTTTATTAAAAAATAATTAATGTTTGTCATGAATTTACTAACTAACAAGGTTAGCTTTAAATAGCTTAAAATTTTAGTGCTCTAAATTACAAAATGAAGCATTTTAAACAAACACATCATAAAACAACTCACAGTTAAACTATGATGTTAAAATAAAACAGATACTAACTGAAAATATTGCGTCATTTAAAAGACAGCAGTGAATGAGGTACAAAATTATTATTGTCATATTTTATTAACAAATCTAATTGTAACTTTATAACTCTATAGTTGAATTTCACTTTTTATAAAAATTTCTAAGTTTTGGATTATGACGTCATCTCTTTTTTTGTTTAATACCGATTGCATAATTAGTACATCAATCCCGCTACTTTTTATTTTTTCCGTGACATGTTCTTATAAGTGAAGCTTTTTTTTACTCTTTCTATTCTAACCATATTGACTGAATGAACTTTTATGGCATTGACGTTTTACTGGAAATGACGTAATTTTGCTAGAACGATCAAGAAAAGCTTGGTACTACTGCTACTGTTAAGCTAATTTGACAACACAAGTTAGGTAAATTTTTACTACTATATCTTATGACCGTATTGTGGCATGATAGACTGCTTTGTTCGATTGTAAATCAAAATAATAATTGATCAAAGAAATCCGGCTTAATTTAGTAACTTCAATTAATGTCTGGTAACATTTGCCGATATTACATAAAGCATTGTAAATTTTATCATTCATTTCAGTTGCCGAGGGCGTAGAAATTGTTTATGTTACTATCGCATGTGTCGTGTTTATTAGGGTGCTTAAGTAAACAAGAGTCACTCTTGCTACCTTGGAAGTTAATTCTATTGAGATAGAATTGTTTTAGCCTGTTTCGCTGACGAACCAATAAATTTAAGAGTAGCCACCAGTTGCTAATTTTTTGTTATAGCAAGTCAGCACAAGGTTGTTCAGTGATTGTTCGCAGTTGTTAGCGCTGTGAATTACTTTAAAATTTGGTAAAACTTGAAGTCGAGGTTTGTAAGAGTTGATCAAGTTCTGTTGATTTTTTAAATATGTTCTTCATTGTCAAAACTGTGGTTTATTTCTATAAGTAGGAATAAGTTTTTCTATAAATCATTATTACTTAGTCAGAACTAACTGTTCTAATAACTTCATTATTGCAAAAAACTATTTTAAGAACAGGAGAAAATTAAGATCAACACCGCTTTACTTCAGGGCAGATATTTGGTTTTCCTAGTTTAACTGTTCCGTTCGGATATCTGAGTAAAGTTGTTGCAACTGGGGGCTCGTTTGGGATAAAGATTAGATTTTTTTGAGAGAGCTGAAGTAAAGTTTACAGTTTGGAAACGGTTGACTAATTGAATCAATGGAGAATTTGAGACAATAAAAGCCCGTGTAGAAAGTTTAAAGATCTCGGAAGACCAGAAAAGTAAGTGTTTTTGGGTAAGTGAAATTGCATTTGTGAGAAAGGAGAGAAAGAGAAAGGCTGGAACGCTATTACAACTTTACTAGAAAATCCGAAAGGGACAAGTTAAATAAGGTAACCCAAATACCTGTAAAAAAGTAAGGCTTTGTTCATTTTTATTTGTTATTTTTCTTGAAATAGTTTGCTGAGAAACTGAAGTTCTCAAAACAGTTAATTCTAGCCGAGTACGAATAAGTTGTTTAAAAAAACTACTTTCCTCAAAAAAAACCCAAAATTTCTAACTATAAAAAATTGACAAGAAGGAATTAATATCCAAGAATATATAGCCTGAAACTGAATTCTTATCATGATTTGGTAAAAAAATATAAACATACATTAAGAAATCAGCCCCTAATTATTGAGAGAAATAATGCCAGACTATCTCTCAATTGGCGCTCTTATGCTAGAATGAACAATATGAGAACTACAAACAATAAAGCAAACACAATACATTAGAGCAAACGTAGTAATCGCGCGAAAAATAACTGAGCAAAGCACTTAAACGCGAAATTTAAGAACAATAATAGAGCTACTAACAATAGAGCGAATGCAAACTTTGTTTCTCTCTTTTTTCAAGATTTCTTTTTTGCTTCAAGAAAATTATTTCTTCAAAATTTCTGCCCGCTTTACTTTTGTAATTATGCCTGTCACAACGCATTTGTTTGTTGAGGTAGCTAGTAAAGCAGTCATAGTTTTTGTTAATTTTGGAAGTTGAGTTAGAGTTTTCTACTTGTTGCTTTATTCATGTATTCAATTTTAATCAATTTTTCAATGGATTTTTTTAAAAGTCTTGTCGAAGATAGACAAATGGTGTCGTACAAGGGGTACTTGTACGGTAAAGATAAGACTAACAAAGCAACAATCAACTGGCGCTGTGCTGTCAAGTCCTGTAAAGGACGCCTAATAACAACAAAAAACGCAAAGAATGGTAATGCGCCGGCACGAGTCAGTGGAAAACACTTCCATGCTCCAGATCCAGCATGCATTGAAGTGAAAAAGGTGCATGCACACGTTACCGAGAAAGCTGTTAACACTCAGGAACCACCACGCTGCATAATTGCGGACGAAATCCAGCCGTTAAATCAAGAAGCAGCCATCCATTAAATCAAGAAGCAATTGTGTAGCAATAGAAACCTTGCAGTCATGATTAACAGAAAATGGAAATAGGTACGTTGTATACCGGTTGCACCAAACTCACGAAACGGTTTTACGATTCCTGAAGAATATGCCAAAACTCCAGATGGAGAAAATTTTTTATTGAATGATTCAGGGGAACAGGATGAGAACCGTATCCTCATCTTCGGAACCGGAATCATGGCGGATCTACTTTCTTACTACCATCATTGATTTGTAGGTAGAACTTTTAGCGTCAACCCAAACATATTTTACCAGGTTTTTACTGTGCATGTACTGGTGAACGACACCATCATTCCCTGCCTATATGGATTCTTATCGAATAAAGCTAAACAGACTTATGAACGCTTTTGAGCTGGGGTATATTTCTTCAAATAAAATTTACAGCCTGAATTAATTTTGACCGATTTTGAACTGGCCTTCATTCAAGCTATTCAACAAAGATTTCCGGAAGCAGCAATTAGCGGTTGTTTTTTTCATCTAGGCCAATTCTTATGGCGACACGTGCAAGTTTCAGGGATTTATCATTCCTATGTAAACAATGACAACATCCAAAAAAACGAATAGCCAATAGCAGCAATAACTAGATTCGTATCATGATTTGGTGAAGAAAAAGAATAAACATTCATTAAGAAATTAGCTGCTAATTATTGAGAGGAATGAAGTACATTAAGAAATTAACGCTAATTTTTGAGAAGAATAGTGCCAGACTATCCCTCGATTGTATAAAAAAGTCATTGGGAAAGGCCAAGAAATTCAAGCAAAAATAAACCAAAATTTTTTTTAGCTTGTATTCTTGCAATATTAAAATCATGAAAAAAAGCAGTTCACATTGCCAACAACTGCAAATAATCGTGAACAACTTTATCCTAACTAACTATAAGAATAAATTAGCATCCCAATAGCTAATATTACCTTAATAATTTAACGCCCATGCGGGCAAAAACAATTTTATCTACCTGTAAAATTAATATTCCAAGGTGTCAAACACGAACGATTTCTAAACTTCTTTCTACTGGAGTGACTCAGCCTAGAAAATGCGGTATACATATAGAAATTAACCAACGTTTATAAGCAACAATTACACAGTGTACGCCACCGAAAAACAGTTAATTAGATACGTAAATTGAAGTCTTGCCTTAGCGTAAAATTCTTCTTAGCACTTCTTGAATGTTTGCGAAAAGAAAAAAATGCTAGATTGTTCAAAGCTGACGTGACTATTACAACCATGCACTCTGAACCAAAACCGCAAAACAAAAAATTGCTATGCACTTATAAGAAAATTTGCAAATAAATATATTAAGTTGAGGTTTGTATACCAATAATGCAAGTACTGCATAACATATGTAAAAAAGATTGAGTCGTAATAAAAAGCTTAAAACTATATAAAAAATTAAAATTAAAATTAACTATAAAGTTATAATGTTAGGAGTAACATTAAAACTAAAGTTTGACGCAAGCTAGCTGGCTGAGAGGGAAAAATTAGAATTGGAGTTTTAAGAAAAAAATAGATGACGAATGGTATTGACGTATCCATACCCCAGAAAAATTTAATTTAAAAAAAAAGTTTTTTCTCTCCACTCTGATATACATATATAGTAAGTTTTATGTTACGGTAGTTGTCGGGGTGCTAATTTATAGTTCAATTAGCTAGTACAAAGTTGGAGAGATTATTTGCAGTTATTTGCAATGTAAATTGCCTTAAAATTTGGTAAAACTTAGAGTGAATTTTTACAAGATTTGATCAAGTTCTGTTGATTTTGCATGTACTGTATATTCTTTTTTTCAAAAACTGTGGTTTCTTTCCATTTATAGAGAGAAGTTGAGCAACAAATCCAATTGTATTTAGCCTGAAATTATTGTATTAAGAACTCAAATCTTGCGGCAAACTATTTCTAGAGCTGGCATAAATAAAAATAAACAAAGTTTACTTCAGCTCAAGTATATGGGTTGTCTAGTTCAACTGGTCCTTTCAGATTCCCGCATACAGTTGTTACAATCATTATTTCGAAGTGGTTTGTCACGATTTGAAACTTATGCAAAAGTAAAACAGAGAAAATTAAAAAAGTATTATACTGTACGTATGATTGCCAGTTGATAAACAGATTTGTACGTTTACTTTACATAACTTATAAATTTTGAATCAAATTTAGATTATACATGTATATTTACAATTTAAGTGATGAAAAAAACTTTAGCACTACATTAAAAGTAGCTTTAAGCGGCGTATTGCTTTTAAATTTTTCCTCTTTTGCGCTTTTTTAGCGCTAAAAATCGGAATCATTAAATTTGTTTGCAAAAAATTACGTCAGCAAATAGAATTATTTGGTATTTTTTACCTTTTTTTACGTTGATATTTAATACAATTTTAACCATATTTACACAAGTGCTTTCAGTTGTTTAAATCTCCTATGCAAATAGTTGGTCACAGAATGTAATTTATGACAACAGGAATTTTTTGAAATCAAATAAACAAAAATGTATTAAAAAAATAGTTTGTTAATATGCTTTTTATATTTTAGTAATTAGAATTGCATTTTTGTCAACAAAATTTTTTTTATTGTTTCCAATTTGTATATATTTTGTCAATTATGTTGAAAAAATAAAACATTTAATGAAAATATAATAATTTATACAGTTTGGTAAAATTATGTATCTTTTTATCCGATATATTTTTCCAGCATGATTAATATTTAAATTTAATAATAACGAAAATAATAAGACTTTTATTTGACATTTAAAAATTTTATGGATAAAATACAAAGCACAGTTTTGTCAATTATAACACCTTTCATCACATATGATTAAACATTTTTGTTTTTGTCGTTTGTTCAAGTAATGTCTATAAAAAATCAAGCAATATCATTAACTCATGCTTCTGCTGTTGTTAAAACAGCAACTTTCTTTAGATAAACATATCTTTGTATTTTTTAGTTCAACTACCACTAGTATCTTTTACTAAAGCAAAAAAAAAAAAACGAGAAATATAATGTTTTTGAATAATTCTCGTATTTGATAGTTTATAGGCTACATAGATTTTTCAATTTATATCTGATTTTACTTCTGCTTGTTTGAAAATAAAGATTTTGTTTCCATCTTAATTTCAACCTTTTTTAGGTGACTTTGAATAAAGCATCTGCTCAAACGTTTTCAGTTACTTTTAATACATCCAACGTTTATCTTAAAAACTTAACACAAAGAACCTTATATAAAGTGATGGTAAGCAAGCAAGCAAGTAGTGTTAAACATTTTGTTATTCATTTTTTCATAGTATTGCTACTTTTGTTGTCGTCGTCGTCGTTTGGAAGGACATCCACTCCAGGTCAGACAAAAAGAGGACTGGGGCCAAGGGTTTATCCTTTTACTACTTCAGGCTGCTCTACTGCCTGGATCAGATGCTGGCAGTGATGTTTTCAAGCCAGCATCGAGTTCCGTCATCCAAAACCGTCAGACCTCATGTTTCATTTGGTGCTTGATCTATGGGGCACCCTATTTTAACGTGGTCTGCTGTTTGTTTAGCGGCGCCGCACTTGCAATTCGATGAAGAAGTGAGACTCCTTTGTGCTTGGACGAATGAAATTTTTCAACACTGGTTCTCAAACGCTTAAGCTTAACCAAAATTGCTCGGGACAAGCCCATCCCAACAGGCCTGGCACCGGTCCTGGGCACAAAAACACCAAGCATGGAATAATTTTCACAGTTTTTTTCATTCCATTTATAATTTTTCCACTCAGAAGCGCGGATGCCAAGTCCAGCAAGGTTGTCCAAAAGATTCCGCGTGGTTGGCACAAACGGGCGTCTAGATTTTAGTCTCTCTTGGCAAGTATCTGAGGACCGACTTAAAAGGCAATATAAGATATGATCAGGGTTTAGAGATCCACCGTGGTCCAAGAAGAATGTCACTATAGTCGGCATAGCTCAGCTGCCTGAATGCTTAAAAGGCATGGGTAGGTGGTCCGTTGGAGTGGAACACAGGCATCCAGTGACTATGCACAAGGCGTACCTAATTTTAGATGTTGCCTGGTTTAAAGAATTGCTATTAATGAAATGCGTCTAAAACAAAACCTCACATAAGTGATAGTCGAATACTAGGTTACTTTTTTTAATTTACTACATTTCCTTAGTTAAAAGAACCAAAAGCAACATTTGAATCAAACTTGCAGATAAAAAATAAAGCTTAAGGGTTTCTACTGTATAAACTTATAAAATTTTTATTTGATGTTTAGTTTAGGCCGGTGTGATAATACAAACAGCGACCAAAATAAATTGTATTTTAGGTAAATTATACATTACCCAGATGTGGAAGCTTCCAACTTTTGACTTCGGCAACTGGTAGGACAGGATTTGGTATTCCTGATCCAGTTACAACCACTAATGCTACGCAAACTTTAAGTACCGGTAAATGCGAAATTTTCTGGAAACACCACTCTTCTCATAATGAGATTAAAGAATATAAGGTAAGATTATTGGGAAAAAATATATTCTAATTCAATCATTAATTACATTAAAAAATGATTCTTTCTGAATTGTTTTTACAATCATCATTAATAATAATTCAAATAGCTTATGTCCTCCAACGTTGTGCTTAGAGGCGTAGGGAAGATAAACTGGTTGCTTTACTGAAATCTGTCTATCTAGCTTCTGGCTCCCCTAAATTTTTACATCGCTACAATTAAGTTAATTAAAATGATCACCACTCAAAAAAAGGCCTACTTTTGCAAGTGAACACCTTTTTTGTTTTGTATGGCATAAAACCCTGTTATTTGTTTGTCTTTTAATTTAAATTCTTTTTGAAAAAAAGAAATACAAGTGAAGATCAAAAAAATTCTTATTTTATTTATGTATTTCTTCTTCCAAATGGATCCAAAAAGTAACCTTATATATATTAAACGCAAAATAATTAAAAGTTTTTTTTGTGCAATTTACAAGTTTGGCATTGTCCCAGACGTTAATGCAAACGTATTAAAATCAGCTCCCCTGCAAAAAATTATTTTTAAACATACTTTATACGACTTAAAAGCTTGTTTAGACTTGCAAAAGTTAAGTTCAATAGCCAAAACATACTTTGTTTTAAAAAAAATTTTATTGTCTTAAACTTTATTTTATTAACAAACTTACAAATTTATGTTGAAAAATTTATTCAACTTGGTATCTCTTATAGAATTAGCGTATCTTACGTTTTACGGTACATTAGGTAAACTCTTTTATTCCTTCTTTCTTAATGTTGTTTATGAACAGCATAAAAAAATGATTCCCTCAAACAAACATACCTCTACTTAATCGAATAGCGTTACATTAATTTTCTACTAAACTACTACTACATGCAGTGTATATTTTAATAATCTTTGTAAAAACTATCTTGCATATTGCTCACTTAAAATATTAAAAAATTTCTTCAGTCAACCTTTACACATAAATTGAATTCTCTCGTACAGCTTAGTAGAATACCTCAAAATACAAGCTTTAGCAGGTGGTTCAAACTTTATAAAAACCCAAAAAATTGTATATGATAGGTTATTTGAGATCATTATTTTGTGACGCGCCATGAAAATCTGCTATTCCAAGACAATTTAATAAAAAAAAGGGTTATTGATATATATATATATATATATATATATATATCTGTTTGCTTTACTTCGCCGGTACAGAGCTCAATAACCAAATAGTTAGAGCAGTATTTATTAATAAAAGCACTAAAATAGATTAAAAATGAACAATTAAAATCCACGGCAGCCTGTTTCATTCTAAGAATTGTCAGGTGGAAACTAGAAAATGAAAAATGCAGTTAGTTTTAGTAAAAATAATACGTAGTAAAATTAGTTAAGCAAACAATACAATTCCTGTGACGTCATAGAAGAAAAAATATAAGAAATGCATGTATGGAGGTTTGCATTCATTTAAAAATGAGGGAAGGCGAGTTTGGTGTATTGAAAAAGGTATAAAAGTAAGAAACTCTATAAAGCAATAAAAGCAAAAGAGGGGAGCACTGTAAGCTTTATGAGGTAGAAAAGAAAAGTGAGTGAAAGATAGTGCAAACGATAGTGAGAGGTACAAGCGGATTAAGACGGACAAGAGAGTACACAAAAGAGAGGGGTGATTCAAGTGCACAAAATCAGGTGGGTCATATATTTAATATAAAGTGGATTTATTTTAGTATCTTGTTAGTTTGTAATTAAAAATCTTATTCAAAAAGAAAAGTAAATAAAAATTCCATTTGTATAAGATCTCCAACTGCCCTCCGACGGGCTCGGACAGGCAAAACAGTCTGCGGTAGTAAATAAAATAATGTGAAGGTATGATCTAAAATTCGATGAAACTGCTATGACCCGGCGTCGCAGAGCACTTCTCTCTGAAGAGCACCGGCCAAAAAACTATGTACGTGTATATATATATATATATATATATATATATATATGCGAAATATATGACTGTGCGAAACCAAATTTAAAGCAAGATTCTATAACCACAACCATTCCTTCAATTCGAATTCCAAAAGAAACGCAACAGAACTTTCGAAATTCATTTGGTCCTGCAAAGATTCTGGTATAAATCCTGCTATTTCTTGGAAAATTATTTGCCACGCAACACCTTACCAACACGGGGCAAAGTATGTAACCTCTGTCTGGCAGAAAAATACGAAATCTTAACTGCAAATGATGACGCTCTACTGAATAAACGAACCGAATTGATCAATAAGTATCGGCATAAAAATAAATATAAATTGATTAACTCCAAACTTAAACGGTGATTTTCTTTCATTCTTCTTTTTTTCTTTTTTTCTTTTTTCGCCGCGAACAACATTCTACCTTAGCCGATACTTGAACCCTTTTTAAATCTTCGATTTTTGAAATAATAATTGTATTTGTAATTCTTTCGCGCGCTTTTCCTTTTTTTCGTGTTTTCTCGCCGATCGTAATCAGTTTAGTTTAGCAGAGTCCGTGATGGGATGTTCCGACCTCATAAGCGTTTACAGTGTTTAAAACTTTTTTAAAAAAAATTTTTTTCTTTAATTTTTTAAAATTTTTAAAGTTTTTTCGGTTTTTTTTCTATTGTTTTCTATTGTTTCTGGCAGTTTTGTCTTAACTTTATTTTATTTTATTTTACTTTTTAGATACCCCTGATGATCCCTTTTATGGGTGAAACAGTCTGTAGGGCTTTTAACTTTGTTTTTATTTCCATGTTTTTGCTATAGTTATTTAAGCTCTAACTTTGTTATTGAGCACTTTAGAAATACTGATTTTCATACAGTGTTATATATATCTATATATATATGTGAAAGTGATTAAAAATTAAAAAAAATTGAAAATTTAAAATCCACCGTAGTCTGCTTCGCCAAAGAGGGCTCATCAGATGGAATTTGTGAAATGAAAAAATATAGAATGTAAAAATTTGTAAAAGGCGGAAATGTTTTTATATTGACTGTCACTCAATTTATCCACTAAAACAAATAATTCTCTAAGAAAAAATCAATAGTTACACATGCAAGTCGGCTACGTACGCACTGGGCATAAACAACTTGGTCTGATTTAAAACAATAAGGAAACACATAACACTGCATAAAAACGTCATACGATAGAAATCGTAAAGAAACAAACATGTAGGGGTAAGGTTTGGTCAGGCGACACAGAAAAGAAGCGGGAAGAGTAAGTCAAAAAGATTCAAGTGAAATTGCGTAATTTAAATTTGTTCATATGACGACATTCTCCGTTGAGTTCCGTTCTTTTGTTGAGGGTTGAGCTTGCATCTGCCTGTAAGATTGTAAGTTTTTCTTTGAGGCATAGATTGCAAGACTTTGTCCCAGGATGATATGGGGCTGTATGGACCACGATATTCCATTTTATGCGAGGTTTTTTCCTGCGTCCTTGGCCTGCCAAAAAGCTTTGGAGAGTTCGGTAGCGTTACTCTTTCTCCGGAATTTGAAGCTTTGGTTATGGTTATTGAAACGGGTTTTGAATTCCGTTTCACAACAACCATAATAATTGTTGGCAGCGTTGCCTGATAGTAAGCATGCTTTAAAAACAATAGAGCTTTCGCGGCATTTTTCCTCCAATGGACAATTGACTTTGTTTCTGCAATTGCACGGTGGTGTGATGCTATTAGCAGTAGTCTTGTTGGACAGCACGATTTTATTATGCCTCGATATAATCGCCGCCATGTTTGGCATACAGCTATAACTCACTTTGATGTTGAAAGATCAATACGATATATATATATATATATATATATATATAATTAACTTAAAGACCACAAAATTTTTTAATTGAAGATTAATTTTATTCGCCCCAACAGACTGTTTCGCCTGCCTGGGCTCGTAAGGGGGCGGTTAAAAATCTGAAAAACAAAATAAATAAATAAATAAAAAAAATACAATTTAAACGAAGCGCTTGAATTCCGGCGAAAAAGCGTAAAACAACAACAAGAAAAAACAAGAGGAAAACTACGGTTGTCAGGTTAATCGATAAATGAATTTTATTGCCAAAGAAAAAGTGTTTTTTACGTAGCTTGCTCTATTGTTTGAAAATAATAGGTAAATATAAAAATATGATATAAGATAAGATATAAGATCAGATAAAATAAGATCAGATAAAAATATAGTTAATATATATAAAAATATAGTTAAATATAGATAAAATAAGATCAGATAAAATAAAATCAGTAAATATAAGATCAGATAAAAACTGCCCACTTAACGGAAAATGTTGCAGAAACTCAGTAGTTTATAAAGCCTCCCTAAAAACTGATGAAACTGACAAGTTTTATTACGGCAGCTGCGAAACATCATTTAAACTCCGATACAATAACCATAACCAATCTTTTAAAGACAGTAGAAAAATTAACTCCACCGAACTATCTAAAGCCGTTTGGAAATTAAAACAATCAGGACTATCGCCAGAAATAAGATGGAAAATTGTGCAACAGCAACTCCATACCAATGTGGTTCAAAAACATGCAACTTATGCTTATCAGAAAAATTACAAATATTCCAGGCTGGCCCAAATAAATTACTAAATAGGTTGGTCTCAAAATGTCGACATCGAAGTAAATTTAAATTACGAAGTTTTAATTACGCTGGCAGTTAATAAATATATTTACAAACTCGGTTTACCTTATTTTTACATCGCAACTTTGTCCACTTACTTGATCAGCAAATAAATCAATCCATCTCTACACCATGTACTTATCGAACTAAAAATACTCTTAAATTATACCCTGTAAAAAAATTTACTGTTTTAATTTTTAATTCATATCCTAATAATTGTCATTTTAAACGCATTTCTTTAGCATCTTTTTATCGTATTTCCAATGTGCAGACTATTTAATTTAATTTTAACGCATTTTTAATGCAAACTTTTTATATTTACCTATTATTTTCAAACAATAGAGCAAGCTACGTAAAAAACACTTTTTCTTTGGCAATAAAATTCATTTATCGATTAACCTGACAACCGTAGTTTTCCTCTTGTTTTTTCTTGTTGTTGTTTTACGCTTTTTCGCCGGAATTCAAGCGCTTCGTTTAAACTGTATTTTTTTTATTTATTTATTTATTTTGTTTTTCAGATTTTAAACCGCCCCCTGACGAGCCCAGGCAGGCAAAACAGTCTGTTGGGGCAAATAAAATTAACGTTAAATTAAAAAATTTTGTGGTCTGTAAGTTAATTATCTAACCGCTCTGACTCGACGTCATTGAGCACTTTCCTGATGAGCACCGACCAAAAAATTAAAAAAAATTTCTATATATATATATATATATACACGTACATAGTTTTTTGGCCGGTGCTCTTCAGAGAGAAGTGCTCTGCGACGCCGGGTCATAGCAGTTTCATCGAATTTTAGATCATACCTTCACATTATTTTATTTACTACCGCAGACTGTTTTGCCTGTCCGAGCCCGTCGGAGGGCAGTTGGAGATCTTATACAAATGGAATTTTTATTTACTTTTCTTTTTGAATAAGATTTTTAATTACAAACTAACAAGATACTAAAATAAATCCACTTTATATTAAATATATGACCCACCTGATTTTGTGCACTTGAATCACCCCTCTCTTTTGTGTACTCTCTTGTCCGTCTTAATCCGCTTGTACCTCTCACTATCGTTTGCACTATCTTTCACTCACTTTTCTTTTCTACCTCATAAAGCTTACAGTGCTCCCCTCTTTTGCTTTTATTGCTTTATAGAGTTTCTTACTTTTATACCTTTTTCAATACACCAAACTCGCCTTCCCTCATTTTTAAATGAATGCAAACCTCCATACATGCATTTCTTATATTTTTTCTTCTATGACGTCACAGGAATTGTATTGTTTGCTTAACTAATTTTACTACGTATTATTTTTACTAAAACTAACTGCATTTTTCATTTTCTAGTTTCCACCTGACAATTCTTAGAATGAAACAGGCTGTCGTGGATTTTAATTGTTCATTTTTAATCTATTTTAGTGCTTTTATTAATAAATACTGCTCTATATATACTGTATATACAGTATATATTCTATATATACTGTATATACAGTATATATATGTATATATCTGTTTGCTTTACTTCGCCGGTACAGAGATCAATAACCAAATAATTAGAGCAGTATTTATTAATAAAAGCACTAAAATAGATTAAAAATTAACAATTTAAAATCCACGACAGCCTGTTTCATCCTAAGAATCGTCAGGTGGAAACTTATTCAAATAGAATTATTCTATTTGATTAAGTTTCCACCTGACGATTTTTAGGATGAAACAGGCTGTCGTGGATTTTAAATTATTAATTATTATTCTATATATATGTATATATGTTTCTGTGATAAGGAGTCATATTGACTTGCTTTTAATGCTTTTTACCTAAAATTAATCAATGTCTTTCATGCCATTTAAAAAATATCTTCTTGCTGTCTAATTGAGATAATTTTCAAATTTTCAGTTTAATTTTTGTAGTTTTTAACATACAGTTATATTCATATGTAAAAATGTTGGCCTAATACCGTACATTCTGTTCTATGAAAGTTGAAGACTAATGCACTCGAAAATGTGTTGCTGTGTTTTTTGATAAATAATTATTTAATTAAAATTTAATTTAATTCTACATGTATGATGACGTTGTAGGCCAAGTAAATTCTTTAACGGCTAGATTACGTTTTCGATTTAATTAAAAATGGCTTATTACTGAAAAGAAAAATTGGTTTTTAAAATCGAATCTTTTTTATTATTTTGCAAAAATTTTAATTTTCTTTAGGCAAAGTCGATAAAAAAAATTTACAGAAAAGTTGTAAATTGGTAACATTACAAGGTTATTGAACAAAAGCAATATTTGCACAAGAAAAAACTTACTGAAACCATTAAAAACCATGCATGAGCAGCTTTACAATATTTTTATTAAACAAAATGGAATGGTATCTATCAAAAAAATAAAAATACGAGTATATTTATTTTAATTAATTGCCCAAATATTTTCCTGTCGTTGCCCAAAAAATTCTGACTTTGCCCAAATTTATTTTTATTTTTTCTCTGTATTTATCCTCCTGACTCGCAGGAAAGCGACCGAGGCGCTAATACATAGAATAAACAATTACCCGACCTGTTTCCGGAGACGCAAAGATATTGCTGTCCTCTAGTAATTTAATAGAGATATGACTGTAATTTAGAACTGCTTGCCAGGACCACCAAGCAAAGGAAATTGCCGTAAAGTGTTTTATCATGCACAAAACAGAATGGTGCGAGTGGGTTTTGAACCGAGACCATATTGAACCATCATAAGCACGGCGCTTTAACCACTCGACTCCGCTGCCGACTATATATTGTCGTTGTATCAACGCACCTTAGATTGGGCTAGCATATAGCTAGTATTTTTTGGACATTTTTTCCCTTTCTTGTAACCAATAAAAAATTTTTTAATGTAACCAATTTCTCGAAATCTTAACACTGATAAAAGTTCTGACGATCTTTCTCTGGTTTTCCTTAATCGCTGATTCTCAAGTCGCGTTTTGACTTCCCCCATTGCAATTTTTTGACTTGATAAAAAGCAGATGAGATAATGACTCTGACAGAGAACAATTCAGTTGTAATGCAGCAACATCAGATACTAATATGTTTAAAGTGCTTGTTATCAAAGGTCAAAACCATTTTTTGTTTTGGATACTTAACCGATACTAACCCGAAAGCTGATTTTTTACGCTGCCCCTCCCGTTCCATTGTCATAAAGATCAAAAGCAAAGTCATAGAATGGATTTTTCTTGTCTTGTCACATTTTAATTTTACTATAAAAAAAGAAACTTTTTAAGTAAAAGTGTCTCAATAGTTTTATCTTCAGTTTGGGGGTTAGCAACCTCTAGCGGCCAAGAATAGTTTCACTCGGAGCCGTTGAAGTTTAACTTTTTAAATGTTTTAAAGAATTGTCTCGTTTGATTAGGACGCCGCCATTGAATAAGAACGTTCAAGGCGTTGTGAAGTAAATGTTAATCGGTTAAGTGTGTTTGCCGCAACAACTGACTGCTGCAAAGTATCTAGCTGCAGAGTAGGCTAAAGATAGGGCAACAGTTTGCAAATTTTGGGCATTAACACGTTATTATAAGCCCGCAAGTCGCCTCAGTATCGTGATGCTCGAATATATTCTTTTCATAATGCATAAGATTGTAATAAAAAGTATGAGGTTTGTTAAGTTTTACTGCAAAATAATTCAAAACTGGACCGATTGTAAAAAATTATTATTTTGTAACCGAGCTTAGGTTTCAAGCGCAAAAAAATGGCCTTGTTTAGTCATGTCTTGACTTGAAAAACTTTCTAAGGTTTTCCAGTTTCCAGACGAATGGAGCTTCCAGATTGTCTAAATTATGTTAAAGTGATTTTTGAAAGTAGATTTTTAGATTGTTGCTGAAATAAAAAGAGCCATGACAAGGCATACCATATTCTTTAAGAGGCAAACTGGGACGCTTATTATTAAAAAAAGTAGTCCCTAAAAAGTAGTGTCCTTCACAAAAAAGATCTCCACTTTGAATCAGTCTCAAATTTCATGATCTTTGTCCCTAAAAAGAAGTTTTCTCTAAAAAAATATTTTTTAAAAAATTTTGTCACTTTGTATCTGTCGTAAATTTCATGATTCTAGTCTTTGAAAATTAGTGATTTCTGAAAAAACAAAAAAAGATGATCTGAACATGGAATCTGTATTAAATTTTCAGTCAGATTTCTTTCAAATTAAGCGGGAAAAATTTTAAAAGTTTGGTATGTTCCGGCAAAACTGAGACGTATAAAAAGCTTACTCATAAAATATCCCTGCCAAAGATGGGTAAATTTTTTCTCGTTCTAACAGATTAGTTTCGCTTTGTCATGTAAACTACTACAAAGATGGATTTACAGGCCAGAATGCATGTAGTATATGCAATTAGTACAATATATATTGTTATGTAAATTGTAAATTGAAATTAAAAATTGTTAGACATTCAAAGAGATTAAAAAACTAAACTGAGACCTACTTAACTTTATTCAAATATGTTTGTCGTATAAACATAAAAAATTACTACTTTTTTTTTCGACAAACTTTTGATTTTCCCTAATAGCAACAGTTTTCTTTTCTGGGCAAACGGCATTGTTAAACATATATAAAATAATTAATGATTCATTTATTTTTCTTAGATTTACATTAAAAAAGGGTTAAAAGTTTTGAATCAATTGACCAGGGTGAATGATTTAATTCATCCTAAAGTTTATGAAAATAAGCTCTTTTCGATAGAAGTTGACTTATCAGAATTTGATTGCAATCAATGCTTAAATTTTTCAGTAAGTTTGTTTGTTTTTCATTTTTAAAGAAAATGGCGTATATTTTTTTATGTTTATTATTATGGCATCATAAAAGTGTTAATGTTAGAACATCATAATTTTAGTATTGCTTAAAATTTGTTAAGTGTTTTTTTATAATTATATTCTACGAAACTTATTTATTTATTTTTTGTTATTAATGCAACGTACATATTCTAAGAGTTCAGTTTGTGTATTGATTATAGCCTAAGCCAGTGTTCTTCAAACTTTTTTCATCGAGACCCATTTTTCACAGGCAAATTTTTTCGCGACCCCTAAAAAAGGATCTTCACCTAGAATCGATCTCTGATTCCGCTATTTTTCCCCAAAAATCAAAGTGTTCTCTAAAAAAAAAAAAAAGTCTTCACTTCAATTTACTGTTGTATTTCGCTATTTTTCTCCCAATCCCGCGACCCCCAGTTTGAAGAGCCCTGGCCTAAGCCAATGGTTCTCAACCGGAAAGAATTCCCCAATAGAAAAAAATTGTGTATTTTTTGGTAAAAAGTTTAAATGTAATTAAAAGTGTTGGAATTAACTGTAATAGCTTATAAAGTTTTTATATGAAAAGCATTCAAAAGTTCAATTTATTTTGGTAAATTTGACTTTCATCTAAGCAATCGTATGTATTGAGTAAATTGTTTTTTGCTTTTTTTTCATAATGATTAATTTTGCTTTTTAATTAATGATGCTGCTATTAATTTGTGATAATAGCTATAGTTTTTGTGTTTTATAAAACTATTATTTTTGAGCTTTTTTATTTTTTAATACAGTACTAATTATTTTGTAGTAATAAAGCTTAGTCTAAAACGGGGATGTCCAACCTGTGGCCCACTTAATGTTTTTATGCGGCCCACTGCTTCCTCAATTTTTTTGTAAAATTTTTATAACTGTATCGAAGTTAATGTCGCTGCTGTCATAGTAACGAAAAGGGAAGCAAAGTGAATACATCAATTGATTAGTGCATTGAGTGACGTCCAATGAACTGATCTATGAAAATTTTTCTCTGCGGAGCTTATTATAAAGACGTTGACCCCAAGCATTATTTTCAATATTTATATTTTTTTGCAATTCAATTGATTTTGAATATGCTATTTCCAAACACTTTTTTTACAATACCAAATGACAGTTGGTTAATGACTTTAGTGGTAGTAACGATAATAACTTTGAACCATTGCGAAGTAATTGAAATAAGATTACAGTAGTAGCAGCAATACTGCTTGTGGTAAAAAAGGAAATAGTTTAGGTTTATTAGGAGGGTGGAAAGAGGATTAGACATTTTTAGAGATTCTCAGTCCAATTTAGATTTTTAACATATGGTCAGGGTCAAGGGTTGCATTGTTAGCAAAGGAGAGTGTTGCTCCTAGTCGGTAAAGCTTAGCTGGGTGAATGTTTAAAAGATCGGTAGGTGATCAATGGGAATGAGACGCTGGCATCTAGTGACAATGCATAAGGAATTATACAGGACAGTGTCTATGAAGCGAATGCTATCGCTGCAACACCAGAATGTTAAGTAGACCAGAGATAAAGCAGCTATGCGAAGTGTTTTGGAACCAGCACACCAACTTGAGTCTGCAAGTTTCCTCAGCAGTTTGATACGCTAATGTAGTTTTTTTCTCAATGCCAGGAGATGGATACGAAACGTGAATGATCTCTCCACAAAAAAAGTGCGTTTGTACAAAATGGTATAAGTCATGTTGTTGCTGTAAACGTTTAGCTCATGTTGAGCCTCTTTGAAAAGCTGCTGCCACCGTTTTAATGCAACTAAAATTCAGCTTCCAAGTCTGAAAATGCACAAAATATTTAGTCATGTCTTGATGTAAAGTCCACTCAAAGATCTTCCAGTTTCCAGCGGAGTGCAAACATTCTAGATCGTTTGCGTAAGTAAACTTTCTGAAAATTGTGGAGGGCAGATGTAGACGTAATTATAAAGAGGTTGAAAAAAAAGAAAGCCAAAACCGATCTTTGAGGAATGATATTTTTTTAGACAGCAAGTCCTGATTTGTTTGTTATATCAGTAATAAGTATAAAAACTTTGGTTTCGGACAAGTTTCATGATCATTCTGACCATATGTTTAACTGGAAGAAGTCTCAAGCAGTTTACATATAAGCCCACGGTGCCAGACAGAATTGTTTGCTGCCGTCAGCATGACAAATTGACAAAGATTTTTGATATTTTCTGTCAATATAATGACTTAAATTAGGGTTGGCTTTTCGCGTCAAAAACGAGCATGCTGTCTAGGGAAAAATAAATCAATAATTGGCTCCACGCGAGCGTAGATAAGCCTTTCAAGCATCTTGTAGGGGACGCAGAGAGAGATATTAGTTGATAACTTTTTGGGCACCCTACTGGCTTCATTTGCTTTAGAATTGCAACTACAAGCGCTTTCGCTCGGAATTTTGTGTACGTGCAAGCACGAAGAAAGAAACTCACGTAGCTGAGATTTAAAAGTAGCTCCAACATGGACATTTTTAATACTAATTACATAATGATTTCAATAGTTCATATTTCATTTAGATTTTTAATTAGTTAATTATTTTTAAATTTACATTTTAAAACTCGTGGTTTGGTCATGGCATTTAATACTAAAAAGAGAAAATTTCATATACATGTAATTTTGCGGCCCGCTGAATGTACTGCACTTAAAGTTGTTATTTAGCCCATTAACAAAAAAGATTAGACATCACTGGTTTAAAAAGTTTATAAAATTTAGGTTAAAGTGTATGAAAATAGTTTCTCTTTTTTGAATACTAATTAAACGTAGGCTTCAAACAAAATTTCCGGTTGGAAATTTATTTTTGTATATTGGTTAAAGGGGTCCATGAAATTAAGGTTGAGAACCACTGAAATAAGCGTTAAGTCTATGCCATGTATTGAAATATTAGCCAAATAATAAAAATATTTTACCTTTTGACATAGAAAAGTGGAATTTCATATTTAAAAATATTTTTTAATTTTTATAATTTTAGTTATAAAACACACATATAAACAACACAATAAATAACATACGAGATAAAATTAAAAACAGATGTGTATACTTTTAATATTATGGCGGGAAATTATTAGATAACAGGAAAGAAAAAAAAATTAAACAATACACTTTAAAAAAAAAGTTCAACATGTTGAATAAAATAGATGCACAAAAAATTAGAAAAAAAAATTTATACAATACGTTGAAAAAAATTATAAATATTTACATTTAGTGAATGGATAATGTTTTGATATTACATGTATATACAAAACATAAAAGGAACAAAAAGAACGACATAGCAATCAATAATGTATTAACAATAAGAAACAATTTATAATTTTTTTTTTCTCTCAGTGCAAGCTTCTTTTCATTTATTAAAGCACTGCTTGTGAATTTTTGAATTTTCATGATTAAAAATACATGGATTTAGATGCCAGAAATTAAGAAAGGGTTTGGAAACAAATTAAAAATTATCATTTCTTTATTGAAACAACTTGCAACAGAAGCAATATGATCCTGAATGGCTATTCGAATAAAGCAACCATGATATAAGAACTTCATCACCGTTTTTTAATGTCTTACAAAACCACTTCTTACTCAAAAGGCTTAACGACTCCTTCTCTTTGTCTTTTTCTTTAATTATTTTAATCGCTGGCTTGAAACATTCTTCTTTATTCTGATATCTTTCAGGTCCTGCGTTGACCATCTCAACTCTCATGTAATAAGTTATCACTTCTGGCCAAGTAGCCACATCGTTTATATTATCAATTTTATCTTTAGCTATAAGTGTTTTGTTGGTAGGAATACTTTCAATGATCACTTCTTGATTACTATGCTCAAGTTCAACTGTCTTTTCCATTTCCGTGTGAGGTAGAAATTTGCTGAAGCTGCTAACCTCATCCCTTTCGTTAGCTGAAGAGAATGTTTACAAACTTCAAAATGCCTCCTTCATTCTTTTTCAGCTCTTCTCCCCTGGCTTTCTTTTTTTTCTGAAAGAAGCTCCACTTTCTTTTACTCTTTTCATTGGCAGACTAACTTTACGTAAATTAATTAACTTAAAAAAATTAGCAACTAAATTTTTTAACTACAATCTGAAATATTAAACAACACTGTTTTTTTTCATCAATTCATTTATCATTTAAGGGAGAGATCAGCAACTTATTATTATCATAGTTAATAAAACTACCAATATTAACAATTAAGGGTTTTTAAAACAAGTCCGTTCTTGTAACAAAGTCTGTATTAAGTTATTTAAGTCTATTTTTTAGGTCTGACCCAGTTGCAAAAATAGCAGATGATTTGGTTTTCAGATCTTGAACCACAAGGCATATACAAAAATGATATAACTATATATAAGATAACATGAGTAAATGCCATGAATGTCATTGAAAAAATTATAAAAAACTAAATGTTTTCTTTTCTTGATCTCATATCAACACTACAATTAGCAGTTAATGTGTAGTTGAATAAACAGAGCGGGCTAATTTTGTAATAAGCAGTTTCAATTCGAGATAAAAAGAGGAACTCACTACTATTTATTTACTTTTAAGGCCGCTATCTTAAATGCGTGACCAGTTATAAGTTAGTTCATCATGCAAATTGCAAAATACCATCAAGAAATAAGAAAACTGAAGCATGGAATATTCAGTCTCTCAACCATTTTAAATTATGTTATTACATTTACCAATATTCAGTTTAGTTCAAACATACAATTACATTACATAAACACTAATAAGAATTGCCTTGAATTTAAAGTCACTGCCCATTTATAGGACATACAATATTTGCTTTAAAAAAATATTTAAAAAAAATTTTTTTTAGTATTTAATATTTTAAGACGGTGGAGAAGAGAGTAAATTTAATTTTTGGTATAAAGAGAAATTATAAAGACTAAATTCTTGTTAATGAAGGAAAGACTTGCGATTCTTAAAATTTACTCTTTGTTGAAAGGTGCTGGCGTGTCCAACAATAAAACGAAATTCAATAATTGTAACCGTCCTTGAAATGCTGAACTTCTTTATATAAGGTCAGCGAAATCCCTCCAAGTTTCAACTATCCTTATTTAAATATGCGTAACTCTATGACGCCCGATACAGAAAAATATAATTGTAACTTAAATACGAAAGAGAGGATTGAATTTATTTTTTTTCTGCGGTCTCACACACGCAGTTATCTAACACAATACAGCAAAAAATATTACAATGGTCACCATTCCTGGAGCAAATTTCTGGTTACTGTCCAATGATAGCGATCTCTCTCTATTTATAACAAATCCAAATTGGGCCACGTGGCTCGGACGACAAATTTAACAATAAAAATCAATTTTATGCCCTTGTACAGATTACTGCCAAATCGAGTTCACATTGAGATTATTTAATTAGGACGATGCATTTAGGTCATTTAAAACGATACAGGTTATTACATTTAATTAAAAAAAAGTCTAGATTGATCTGTTAAAGGCGTCAAATATATCACATTTCCTCGCTGTTGGCAGCTACGACTCATTGTATTTTGATAGGTTATAAAAAATAATCCAATTTTCTCTGAAGAAGTGATTTGCATTACGTAACAGACGGTTTTATTAGTTTGAATGTATTACTCCAAAATTTCGAAAAAATGATATTTAATGTGGAAAATTTTTTTCAACCCACATTTTAAAAATTAATCTGAATTGATCTTTGGTGGCTGAAACGGAATATATGGATCTTTATGAGACACTGCAATTGCTACGTACTTCTTGCAATCCGCTTAAAATTGTTTATCAAAATTCCTGATTTAGGGAAGGCAAAGAGCACTATTAAACTATGTAAAAGCTGAAACTATTTCTCAAAGCTATTTTTTAAAGCAACCCTATCATTATGTGTAGAATAAAAGCAATAAATTAAAGAATTATTTAGTAAATTATTAAAATTTGGCCGAAACTTGGCTTCTCTTTTGTTTTGCTTTCCATAAAGTGGATAATAATTAAGTAAAAATGAGTAGGTTGTTTAATAACAATATTTTATTCAACAAAAACTTTTTTTAATAGATTCAAGCTGTGTCAAAGTGTAATAAAAAGAGTAAAGTTGTTATTGTAAACGGAACTTGTACAACTCCACCACCTAACTTTTCTGAAATAACCATTGGAATAGGAGTCGGAATCGGAATATTAATAATTGTTTTTTTGGTTGGCCTGATTTATTGTCAAAGGTAACACTTTTAAGTTCTTTATCTACAGTAAGTTTGCTTTATGAAAACATTTCATATATTACTTTAATCATTGTTTTTGTTCTCGTCGTTGTTGTTGTATGAAAGAGTTTCTGACACGGGCCAGACGCAAGCAGAACTGGGGCAAGAGCTTATTCTTTTACTACGCCTGGCTATTTTACAGCCGGGATTAGATGCTGGAAGTGATGGTATTAAGCCAGCATTAGGTTTTGACATCTGTCAGAGCTTGTGCTCAATGTAGTGCGCAATATATACAACACGCTTTTAAGTCATGCTTTACGGTTTGTTTAGTGGTACCGCAAAGTTGGCAAAGGAGCAAGAATTTGTTCGTTTATAAATGAATATTTCTACCTAAACCAGCCCAAAGCAATTAAGTTTAACCCAAGCTGTCGGGGCTAGCCTATTCCAAGAGACATGGTACTATTTATGAAGCCTGGATATATTCTCACAGTGCTACGTGTTCCATCTATGATTCGTCCACTGGGTAGCGTGAATGCCAAGCTCAGCAAAATTGTTTAATAGTTGTCGCGCAATTGGAACCAACGGGCGTCTAGATCTCTTAATCTAAACGGAGAACTTCTAGAAAAATGTTTAAAAGACCCTGTATAATACTATTACGTTTTAAAGTTCCACGATTGGCCAATAAAAGTTTCACTCTAATAACAAAAATGCTCAATTTGTTAAAGAAAGACAAATTATTTCGATCTATTTTTTAACAAATAACAAATTTCAAAGGAATAACTTGCTGCAGACAAAAAAACCTTTTTAACATTAGAATTACTAGAATTGAAATTTTAGAAATTATTATTTTTCTAAATTTTGTCTGATTACTTGTTTAAATGCTTAGTTATAGTCGATCTAACTGTGGCAACAGCGGCATCTGCTATCTTGGAAATGATTGGCGAGTTTTTCCAAATTCTTTGGTTTTTGTTTTGATTCAATTGCTGCAGACATGGTTGCAGCTTTGTTTCACCTGTATTAAAAAAAATAAGAACTTAAAGTAGTCTAATTGTCGCTGCTTAACTTGTGGTCTTTCTTAGGGCGTCGTAAGTTTTAGGACTAGGTGTATTGGCACACGCACATTATCAGCAATGCTAAAATCTTTTTCAACTTATCTTGATCCAAAATTTTGTTTCAGTTTTATTTGTTTTGTTTGTCATGTATTATATAAACTTGCACAGCGCCTTACACAAGGGTTCCGGTTTATCCACAATAATGCAAGCTTTAGGCTAGAATACCTTCTGATTATTTTCTATAAATAAATTTAAAAAACTATCCTTTTTTACATTCGTTTTTTAGACTTGAAATAGATTTCTGGTATTTCACAATCTTAAAACATGTGAAAAAGGCATAGTTTTGCTCAAAGTGGCACATTCCTATAATCTGCCTTACATGCTAAGGATAGTTACGCCTACTAAGCAGATTTTTTTTTCGTTTGGGGAAATGACCGAGAGCTGCATAATCCAGTAAATGGCCGAACATCCTTTTATTAGCCAGGTCACCAGGTCCTTGTTAACATCAGAGTAAGCATGGGCTTCATTCGGATGGTGATAAATGTGGCAAGATGTTATTACGTGCTCAGTTGTCTGTTGCTTTGCACCGTACTTACAGGCCGGCGTACAGGCTATACCATTTGCGCGTATCTGATAGGAATAGACTAACACTGGTTTGGAAGCGGTTCAGCCAAATCTATGCAGGTTTGAAAAAGCTGATATCCAGTGGCGTTAGTTAAAATTTTTCATAAATGTATTGAGTACACAGTAGAGGCGTTTTTTGCCCTTCATGCTGCATTTATGTTCCAATCATTGTGTTATACTGGTGCTTGACTGAGCGGGTTGTTTAGCGGTCTCAATGCAACAGACACAAATGATTTTCTTGATTTAAATTGCTGCAGCTTTCCACAAAGTAATGACAAGAGCATTTTATATAGGAGGTGTTTTGCCTCCTGAGCGCAGCTAGCTAAAGACAGTACGGCTTTTTGGCGCCAAAGCTTAGTTGGTTGGATTGCTGCTAAGATAAAAAGATTGTACATTGGTGTGAGACGCATGCATCCCGTCACTATGCGCAAGGTATCGTTAATGAGCTTTTTGATAAGGCGAATATGGGCACTGTGACACCAAACAAGCGCATAATACGCAGCCGTGGAATGGACCAAGGAAAGGTTGGCTGTGCGAAGTACTTTTGCATCCGCACCCCAATTTGATCCAGCCAATCGCTTAAAAAACCAAAGCAAGATGCTAACTTCTTCCGCAATGACTCCAAGTGTTGGAGAAAGGTAATTTCCTATTCAGCTATATGCCGAGATAAGTCGGTTCAGCACAAAACAATTAGACCAGTCCGTTCACAAAAATATTAAGCTCACATTGTGCGTCCTTGTTGTAAAGATAAAAAGCTGCCGACACAGTTTTTGTTGTTCTGAGCTTGACTATTTTCGTACTTAGAATGAAAAGAGACTCTATATGTCCACTGAGCAGATTACAATCAATATATTGCAAAAAATGGTAAAAAAATTTCCTATTTTTCCAAAGATATTTTTCAGTATTAATTGTAACTCACTGAGCTTCAGCAATAGACCTTTTTTCAATGTTTCTCGGCAGAAATTGTTAAAAAGAATTGGAGCACTATAAAAATACTTTCAGAAATGATACAAGAAACAGCATATGCAGTGAAACTTTGGTCTATTTTTGTAATACTTTGCTGCTGCAAGAGCTTCCCAAAAACTTGATTTAGCGCGGAGGCCTGCTCACTTGATCTATCTTTACCCCGGTAATCTGTTCATTTTCTTTTTGCCTCAGGATCAGTTTTCATGTTATCAGCATTAGACAACAGTGGCTTGAAAATCTAATGTATTATTATTACGGAATCAAAGGATTTATTTTAAACTAACTCATTTTTTATGCCATTCATCTCATCTCAGTTTGCTTTCCGTAAAAAGAATGTGCTAAAATATTTTGTGGCAATATTAATATTTTAGTTGCGGTAAGTCAAAGCAACATAATATCTTTAAAAAGCAAAGCAATAAAAGTTATCAAATAGACGTTTTGAAATTGAAAAACTATGATGATGAACTAAATCTAAACGAAATATAAACCTAATTTCAGTTTTATGTTTGCTATGTAAAATTACATAGCTTCGGTAAACTGACGAACGCTAACAGTTATAAATATAATCCAAATAAATTCATTTTTTCATAATAAGACGTCAAACTCTTGTAGAACAAAAGATTATAGAGAAAAAGTTTCCAAAATAATCTTAAAAAAACAATGTTTTTTTTAACTTAGCAATATTAGTTTGCTTGCTGGGTCAATTGACGGTTTGTAATTGTAAGTTTATTTCTGTGATTGATAACCAAATTTTTCTAATATTTGTACCAACTGCATGGATTCATAAAAATTAAAAATCAAGAAGTTTCAAATTAAAATAAAGTTTAAAATTTCAGCAACATAATTTTGAAATTAAAAAAGCGTCAATTGACGGGCTTGATAATTTTAGTGTTGAAGAAAATTTACTTTACAAATTTAAGCTAATATTTTGCTGCTGAAAATGATGTTTTTTGCTAACTATTTTGTTAAAAAATAGTTTTTTTGATAAATAAAATTGATTTTTTGATAAAAAAAACAACAACAACAAAAACTCATATGAAGATAAACAAATAAAAAAAAAACTCTCTTTTAATTTAAGATCATTAAAAACTACATTTTCACAAGACTAATTATTGTCAGTGCAAAAAAATTGTTTTGTCCGGGAATGTGATTGTTCAAATAAAAAAATTTTTTTTTCTACTTTACTTTTTTCACGGATATGCCAAAAATACAATTTGTTTTATTGAATTTTTAAAAATCTTTACAGAAAAATGTGCTTTAATAAGTACCACTAAAAAATGTTTTTTTCATACATCAACAATTAAATAACTAATCATAATTTTTTATTCTCTTTATTAGATTATAAATATTAAACTTATTTTTTCAAAGTGAAGCTTTTTAATTTAAGCTAATCTTTTCTTGTTATTTAAGAAAACGTAAAAAGATTCCAAAAACAAATGCTGATGTAAGCACAAACAATCAAGCAAATGATACCATCCGTGGAAACCAAGGTAATCCGAACATGGTAGTAAAACAACATGGTAATGTTTAGTGTTTTTTTCTAGGCGATAAAGTTTACAAGTCAAATATTTTTAAACGTACCAGCGCTAAAGAGGTAAGATGTTTGAATAATTTATTTTGCGAGAATTTCTTCTTTAACGTCGGTGTTTTATTTTGTGCTTTAAGAGAAAAATCAATGATGATAACAAAACTATCACAATGGCGATCAAACAAAATGTCCATGATCATGGTATGCAATAATATATTGAAAGTAGAATAAAAACAACAAAAATGTACGTGTTCAAAATTATTTTTGTCGGCAATAACTTAGATTTAAATAAAATATTTATATGAAAAAAATTATTATCCAATAAGATCATTAACCATTGTAAATTTATTTTATTAAATACGTGCACAGTAAAAATTTTTATCACAAAAACTCAAACAAATAGACAATATAAACATAATCATGAGTTATAAAACTTCAAAATGAAGAAAAAAAGAAAAAGTGTAAACTTCTTCTAAGTTTTACAATAAAAGATTATTTAGGACTTAAAAACTTAAAACGTGATACAAACCTTTGAAAAAATTACATAATGATTATTATACACACTGTTTTGATTTGACAATTGAAATTTCATCAAAAGCAGAAACATAAAAATGTTTTGAGATGGGTGAAACTTAAAAAAATATAAGTCAGTCATTTTTTAAGCCAGACATATATGCCTATGAGTTCAAAAAAATACACTCAAATCTGAATTTCTCAAATAATATTTTGTAAGCAATGTAATAAGCAGAAACAAATGGCTAAAAAACTAAACCATTCTTCACCATACAAACGGTGAAAATTATGATCCAAACAAAAAATGTATAAAATTTAACCATTTTCAAATAAATAAGTAAAATCGTACTTTTATTCTAAACCTTTTTCCTGAAGTTTATCAAACCAAAAGCGCTTGAGTTCATGTTCTTACCAATTTAGGTAGTTCCAATGCAACATAAAAAATTATTACTTTATGTAATCCCAACAACATAGTGCTTGAGGAGATAGCAAAATTTTGATCCAGTGATGCCGAGACCAGTAATTGCCTGCTGTACCTCACCTCACGCTGTGCATCACCACCACATATGACGTGTAAGCATTCAAATTCAAAGAAATTTATTAATTGGTGAACAATTTGTATTTTTAATAAAAAAATCATCACTTTTATAATATAAAAAGTGTTCAAAATACCTTACAAAATAGAATATTGTGGTTTGAAATAGAATTTAAGATTTTAATTTTGTTTTGCCATGCGATAAAGCAAAAGTTGTTTTAATTGTGCAGCATTTACTAAATTAATTACTTCAAGTGATAATCAAGCTGTATCTGACTTACAAAGGGGTTAAAACAGGGATGGCCAACCTTTTGCATACCATGCGGCACATAAACTAACTATAAGAGCATATGCGCCAATTATTACATAAATTTACAATATAACAAAATCAAATCAGTATTTAACACAGGGGTAGCCAACCTTTTTTCTGAACCGCCAATTTTATTCAAGCCCAGTTCATATCCGCCACACAAACGAAAGACTTTAAAAAAGGTCATCGTTGAAAAAAATTCTCTAAATTTTTACTTTTCCTACTGAAACCAAGTTGTTCTTAAAAAAAAAAGGTCATCGCCGGAAATCAGGCTGCAGACCACCAGAGGTTGGCCACCCCTGATATAGCTAGATATAAGTTGTGAAAAATTTTTCATTTGAAATATTTTCCCCAATTGCAATGCTCCACCACTAACCATCCAATGCGCCGCAAATTGGCCATCCCTGGGTTAAAACGTTGTTCTTTATTGTAGCATACACAAACTATATATTTAAACAAGAATCTCAAGCTTTTCTTTTGCCACTAATTTATAATCATTCAAATAAGCTTATTTACAAATTTGGTGGTATGGATTTAAAATAAATTTCCTAAAAATATTAGTCTGATTTTGAACTTTAAACTCTGATTCTGAACTTTATTGAAGAAGACTTAAGCACTAAGCATATTTTGAAAGCAGTCATAGATGACACAGCAATAGCAGCTGTAAAATGGAAAAATATCAAATAACCATTGTTGATTTGTTTGTAATAAGTGTTCCAAAAAAAACGTTTTCCAAGAAAATTTCAAAGTTGTACGCTATGACAATGATTTAGCTATAGTGCATTCCACTGCAGAATGGTCCTCATTGGAAAGGACTCTTAACCAGGAAATGGCAACTTTGTCAACATACCTACAGAGATGGCGACTAAAGCTTAGAAAATCCAAAACCGTGTCAACAGTGTCCCATTTCAACAAGAAAGAATATCATGGTTGAAGAAAACGACTTAACCTTCAAATCTAATTCTACTTATGTTGGCGTCACTCTAAAAAGGACCCACACCTATCGATGCCATTTTAAAACATTGTGCAAGAAGCTGATAACACGCTTTGCCTTGATGCGTTGACCTGCAGGTACAAGCTCGGGAGCACGTGCAAAAAGTTTACGCACCTCAACCCAGGCCATTGTACACTCCACTGCTAAATACTGCGTTCCATTATAGTGCCGCAGCGCTCATACTCACCTGCTCGACAGGCCTATTAATGAAGCGCTGCGCATTGTGACAAGATGACTAAAACCAATACCCACTGAGTATCTTCCAGCATTGTCCCACATCTCTCCTTCTAAGCTCCGCCTCAAAGCTACTACCCTCAAACTAGCTTTTCAATCTTTGGAGCAAAGTCACGCACTCCATAATTACATTACTAGACTTATGGTCAAAGACGTCTCAAGTCAAACAACCATTCGTTGATGAAGCACAAACTCTATTGGTTTGCAATACAAATGGTCCAAAGTGAATTCATGACGCACAGAAGAGAACTGGTCCCAAAACATTTCACGACTCCACTCATCCATTCCTAAAGTAGGTTTAATTCCAACAGGACACAAGCTCAGTCACTTCTCCTGGGCACGGTTGAATCGCCTTCGCACTGGCGTTGGATGATTTTGTTCCTTGATGTACAAATGTGGACTAATAACATACCGTAAGCAGCTTACAGATGTGGTGCAGAACAACAAACCGCAAACCATATCCTATACTATTGTCCCATCTATTGACTTTATGGAGCAGTTGCGCTATCATCCCTGACCCTGAAGGACAACCATATCAAATGGTTGCTTGAAGATTGTCCAGATATCTGACCCAACGGTCAAGAAACAATATCTCACACGAAAAAAGAAAAAAAGATCTTAATACAAAAGCAAAATTTTGTTGCTTTATATTTAAATTAAGCAAAATGCAAATTAAATATTTTATTATAATTGTTTCGTAAAAGTAGAATTACCACGAATGCAACTGCCTAAAATTACTAAGCGCTTCCGATGACGCCTAAGCTGTTTCACAAATAAAACCCTAAACTCAACTTTTCATTTGACTGAAAATTTACAGACTATGTGTCATAATGTTAAAGAATCAAGCAAAACAAACGACAAAAATAAAAGGACAAGCGTGCAATGCACGTTTTAGTGAGGTACTAATTTTACATTGTTAGTTTATCACCCAAACTTTTTTCGAAAATTACCCAAATGCTTCTCTGTTTCTTGGCTAAACAAATTTAAAATTATCGTTTTTATACATTTTGTCTTTTTGCTCAACTACTCAGCTACGTTGATCTAAATTGGACACCTGTGCTTGACATTGATTCTCAAGTTTCTATTAAATTGTTTGATTTTACTCGGGTTAAATCAAGCTTAGGTTTTTGTGCATTAAGAAAGAGATATAAGGACCTCAAAATAGCATAATTGTCGTTGGTTATGTTGTAGATTTCTTGAGCAATGACGTCGTAAGTTTTATAACGTCATAGACCTAAAAGTCAACTGGCACACACAAATCATCACTTCTACTCAAATTCATTCTTGCATATGGGAAACAATAGAATGAATATTCTATTTCAATTTCAATGACCACCTATAATTCATCTCATTTTTAAACCTTTTTCTTGCCATTTATTGTATAAACTTGCCCTACGCTTTACTCAAGAGTAGCAGTTTATTAACGTTATTAGCATTAGACCTGAATGCCTTCTGACAGTTTTGCATAAAAGGATTTTAAAGAAATTTTACAAAATTTTTACTTATATAAATACATATATTATCAAAATTTATTTAATCACTGTTTAAAAACCACAACAGTCCGTTTCATTCTAAGATTTGTCAGGTGGTTACTAGAAAAATAAAAAATATATTTATTAGTGGTAAAAAAATGCGTATGGAATAAATGATATTTAGTTAAATCAAGCAAACAATACGGTTCGTTAAAAACAATACGGTTAAATTAAACAAACAATATTATAGAAACCAAACTGCTTAAAATGAGAAGCACCAGACTCGAGTTAATTTATAAAACAAACAATACAAACAACATGTAGTTAAATTAACTCATATATGCCGAAAGTCGAAAACTTTGATATTTTTTACTCAATCTTATATATTGATGCTATTTAGGAATGAGCAACACATTAACAAAATTTTTTCAATTTTCGCTTTGTAGTTTTAAAAATACGAGCCGTCCTATATATAGGACGCTAGGCAAATCTACTAGCATTTATTGCGTAAATGTTCGATTTCGCTTGTCGCATTTTTCTCCTGACTTTGCAAGCGATCTAACTGTCTGGTGTATACACAATGCGTTTACATCATTCCTCATCTATATATTGATTTTGCTAGATTTTTGTATATTTTTATTTGTATTAGGTTGGATAGAAAGTCCTGTCACAAAATCTAAAAAGCCAATCTACATCTTAACAAGCAGATTGCAACTTGTTAATCAAGTTGATTGGCAGTCAGTTCATGTGGAAACTATTGACCATATATTGAGACCTTTCCAAGTTTGTTTAATTGTGTTATTAATGTCCTGTGAAATGTGCTAAACCAGCATGCCAATCCCAAGCTGTTTGTTATAAATTTTTTTAACAATGTTCTGTAAAAACTTATAATTAATAGAAGAGGATCTTTCTGATCAAAAGGAGTTAACGAGAGAACAATTGCCCAATCGAAATTGTTTAAGCCAGGGGTGGGCAAACTACGGCCCGCGGGCCACATGCGGCCAGCCACAACTTTTTGTGCGGCCCGCAAAAGCCTCAACAAAAAACTTTACTCTCTCTTCGCTTTCAGTCGTGATAATTTATAAAAAATAGTCATCACATTCAATCAATGTCCAAAATTTGAGATCACTTTTTTCGAGACGAAAAAGGATATTTTGGACCTTGATTAAAAGTTATGATCTTTTTTTTTAGAGATTACCATAGTGCGGCCCGCAGACAAAATCAGCTTGTAAATGCGGCCCTAGAGCTAAAAAGTTTGCCCAACCCTGGTTTAAATCATTGTTGGCATGTACGAATACTCGGAGCCTCATTTTGATAGGCAGAATGACTGTTTCTTGCTACTTTCAATGATTTTGAGCCCTTTTTGTATTTATACAAGATGCAACGTTTCTATGTCTGTTTGATCAATTTGAGTTTTAAATCAATATCAAAATTGAAGGAACTGTTATTAAATTAATCTGAAACAGTAAATGAAAGCATTATAATAATAACAGTAAATGCCCGTTTCCACTACGAGCGTGGAAAAGAGCATTCTTTCTTTCTTTTATTGATCTTCGATTGAAGCGAGCGGTTAAAATTGAAGCGAGCTCAAAAAAAATCAATAAAACAAACAAAGAATGCTTTTTTCCACGCTCGTAGTGGAAACGGGCTTTAACATTCACTTAGCTAAGTTCAAAAATAATTAATAATAAAATTCCAGGTTAAAAATGCGACAGAACTTTCTATCCAACTTAATATTTTTATTTTATATTTTTATTTCTACTTCCGTAAAAACGAAAAGGTTTCATTTTTCGAAAATATTTAAAGCATTTTATGAATACAACACAGACTCTAAGTAAATTTCTTCAATTAAAACTCTGTATGTCAAATTTTTTCTGTTTTCGAAATTAATTACTCTGCTTATTTGAGAACGCTTATCACACAGCGATCACTCCGGTTGTAATAACCAAAAACAATAACGAATTTATTATAAACTTAGAAGATCTGTTTTATGTCAAACAAAAATAGAAAATCAATTTCTGTCTTGCACTACTATTACCGTGCTTCAAAACTTACCATGCAGGGCATTTTTCTAAAGTACTTATACTATTGCGCAGTCTTGAGACTGACTAACCGCTCACACGAAGAATCGCTTATTTTCTGCTATTTTGCTACCATTTGTGCCTGGCGTCCTATATGTAGGACGGCAAAACTTCAAACGAAATTGCCGACCCGGGTAAAATTAGTTCGGTTGGAAACTTTTCTTATGAAAGGTTTAATACATGGCGATTCCTAAAAACGCATAGTCGTTAGAATATATTTAGTTTAGGGAACAGTTACAGCGCGTTGTTTTAAAGTACTCTAAGCAAAATGTGAAATCGAGAAATCGGTCATATTCAAATCAATATAATCTCTGGTAAAATACAAAACACGTTTAAAATATGCATAAACCTTATAGTACATTTACTCTACTTTTCATATCAATTAAAAGAATTTTAATATGTTTACGGAAAAAGTTTTTATGTGTATTTAAATAGGTGTCCTACATATAGGACGCTAGGCATATATGGGTTAAGCAAACAATAAGTGCTCAATTTTTTTCATTGAGCACTCTGCGGGGAAGATCGATTCACTCCTGCAATATAAATACATATACGAGTATATATGTATCTTTTAGACTTCAAACAATCTTTATAATTTTGTAATATCAAGATACTGAATCTGTATCAAGGGATAGCTTTATTTAAAATGAAACATTATTTCAATCTATTTGATAAAGGGAAAAATGGGCAGGCCTATTGCGCCCAGAATATTACCGCCAAATGTAATAGGTCATGAAATCTAAACATATTCTCCATTTTGGATAGCAGTAACTATTTTCGCTCCTGCAAAACAACTTTTTGATAAATGTTTTTCAGCACAAACTGTTAAAAAGATCGCAATAACAAAAAAAAAACTGTCTGAAACGAAAAGCAGCATGCGCAATAGGACTTTTGTTAAATGTTTATTATATTTTGCTGCTGCAAGCGCCACAATAAGCTTGATAAAGGGAAAAAGCTTATCAACCTAATTCATTTTTACTCCAAGAAGCGTGCTTATAATCTTCCTCAGCATCATTTAACAGTGGTTTGAGAACCTAATGTATCAGTAATATCGGAATAAGAGGATTCTTTTATGAACTAAACCTTTTTCTATAACATTTATCTCAATATCAGTACATTTCTAGGGAAAAAATTATTCAAATATCTCAAAGCAATCCTGAAGTTTATGTAAGGGTTAGTCAACGCAACATTATATCCATGAAAAACAAAGCAATATAAGCAATCAAACAGGGATTTTACGAATTGAAAAGCTATGGTGATAAACTAAATTTCAACAAAACATAAACCTATTCCAATCGTGGTGTAAAATATAGCTTCAGTAAAAAGAAAAAATGGTAGTGATTATAATTGAAATAATTTCATTATTTTATAACAATACGTAAAACTCTTGTCACATAAAACAAAAAGTTATAGAAAATAAATTGCCAAGTTTTATGATTATAAAACAACAACGTTTTTTTTAATATATCATCATTAGTTTGCGAAATGCGTTTATTGATGCGCATTGTAATTATAGACATTTGTAAATTTACTTCTGTGACTGATAACCAAAATTTTCCAAATCTTTTACGGATTGTATGGAGCTACAGAAAAGTAAAGGTTAAAAAGCTTCAAAACTAAAAATTTAAAATACAATCTACGCAAAGCAACAAAGTTTTGAAATTAAGCTAAACGTCAATTGAGAAACTCAATAATTTTAGTATTAAATCGAAGATGTGACAAGTTTACAGTATCCAACGTAAACGCAAAAGCAATAAGTGAACAAAACCTTTTCTGTGTTATTGTTGTAACGTTGCGGATTGGTGACAGTATTGTGTAAAATTTGAGTTTTTGACGAAAAAACTAGCTGATAACCATAAAGATGACAGGGACATAATCGACATCTTGTTTGGTAAATTTTAACACATTTACCAGAAAAAATTTGCTTTAATTCTTGAGATTACTAACTTCACGGACTGTTGCGTATGCTGCAGACTTTCCATTAGTGAAACAAACCAGCAATCTCTTGTTAAACAATTTCAGTTTCAGATCAGGTACATCCAAATTTTACAATGTTTGTATCAAGTTGTCAGAACATAATTACATGTGCTTTTTATTTTTAGAAAATCCACTTTACGATTCAAATATTTTCAGTTGCAACAATGACGAACAAGTAATACGCTTTGTTTAGGTATTTCAAATATAGCTTTTTCATTAATTTAATTTTTTTTGTTTAATAGACAAAGATCAATAATGATCACAAAAATATCACAACAGCAGACGAACACAATGCTGATGATCATGGTACGTAATAAAATATTAAATGATTACAGGAAAATATTAGAAATTTACAATACAGTACGTATTCAAAGTTTATTTTTGTTAAAAAGATAGTTTAAAAAATCTTTTACTTGGAAAAATGACATTGAAGAGAAGCAACCATGTTTTTTGTACTTTATGCACAGTAAAAGTGGTTTTTCCAAAAACTTAAACAAACCAAAAATATGAATATACAGTGTAAACGTAAGTTTATGAATATTAAAACAAAAAAAGTGAAACATGTTTTATAAAATCTCACTTAGGTTTTACCAAATAAGCTTACTTAAAATTTGAGACAAGATTTAAATCAATTTGTACTAAAGAATTGCATATTCGTCGTCATCGTTTGAAGGGAATCCACTCCAGGTCAGACACAAGCAGGACTGGGGCCGAGGGTTTATCCTTTTACTGCTCCAGACTGCTGCACTGCTTGAATCAGATGCTGGAAGTAGTGTTATTAAGCCAGCATCGAGTTTCGTCATCCAAAACCGTCAGACCTCGTGCTCTATGTGGTGCCCGATGTATAAGGCACGCTGTTGGTACATGGCCTGCGGTTTGCTCAGAGGCGCCACACTCGCAACTCGGTGAAGGAGCGAGACCCCATTTGTGCATGGACGAATGGAATCGCCAAACACCAGTCCGCAGGCGGTTGAGCTTAACCCAAGCTACTCGGGGTAAGCCCATCCCAACAGGCCTGGCACCGGTCCGGGGCACAAAAGCACGGAACCTGGAAGCATTTTCATCTAACTCCGCGTTCCATTTATGATTTGTCCATTCAGAAGCGCGGATGCTGCCCTGATCTCCGTATTACATAGTTGGCCATCAACCTGCTTTTAAGCTGCGTAATTAAACTTTTCTCCAACTTTTCATTGTATTTACAAAAAGCATGAGCTCTGAAACTAAATGAAAATTACTTTACCTTAAAATTAGCTCAAAATATCAAACGGTTGTTTTTTATCATATGTCTGTTTACATGTGACTATTCAAAAACATACAATAACCAAAAAAATAACATCACTCTGTGCAATCCACGCATTCAACTTTAACCCAATCTGTGCACTTTCTGAAAATTGATCTACGGAATCCACAACAAAATTTTGCAGTTTTTTTTGTTCGCAGTTCAGATTAACTTGACATTACTTTTGCTTTCTGCTTCCGGCAACCATGGAATTTTTACAAGAATTATTAAAAAAAGGAAGCAAAACTGCGGCGAGTGCAGCTGTCTTTCCTTAAACATGAGCTTCTCTCAGTTTAGTGGCAAACTGAAACATAAAATTTCTTCTCGAGGTAACATCTCCAGTTTTCTTCTTGTACAACACCAAAGCGTTAATACCAGCAAGGTCCAAAATATTGTAAAAGAAAGCCACTGGCTACCGCCGTGTACCTGTCTTCAGCGTGTATTGTCGTGTCATCTGGTCAGCAATATCAATACTACATTTAGTTTTATTGTAGAATGTAACTATTTTCGGATACTTTTTTGTTGTTGTATAGACTTAACAGATGTGTGGAGTGTGCTAAGAATACAAACGTTCTTGTTTTGTTTGCACAGGTAAACTGTCAAGGTTGTGGCTTGATTGTTGTGACTTTTTATTTGCAAGAGTTTGCTGGAATATCTGTTCTGCTCCAAAGCTTTTACCAGTGGCGGAACTTCCTTTCGGATTTTGTTTAGGGTCCTGACAAGTGACTTTTTTTCCAGAGCTGCGTTGCAAGAAGATTCAAAGTAAACAAATTTTCAGTTGTGACGTTCTTTCCTTTGCCCCAGTATGGCTCCACTATCTTTTTTATTACACTGTCAGACAATCTTTATGTAGCTACTCTTGCTTTATTTTTTCCAAAATACGGTATGGCGTTCGGTATATATTTAAATTTCACATCAACAATTAGCCAACATTTAATACCGAATTAGTCCAATTTGTTGGCCATATATTGTATAAATCTGCAACAAGCTTTAGTAGGGAATAATTCCTTGTCCACTGGAATACTTTCTCCTGGTTTGTAGCAAACAA
Organism: Diplosoma virens; assembly: GCA_963680785.1. Classification (NCBI taxonomy): domain Eukaryota; kingdom Metazoa; phylum Chordata; class Ascidiacea; order Aplousobranchia; family Didemnidae; genus Diplosoma; species Diplosoma virens. The sequence goes on from OY796884.1 coordinate 6,157,351, forward strand.
TACAGTTTTCAATAAACTTATCCCAGACGACAAAAATCAAAGCAAATTTATCCGTTTGAAGTCAAGATAGTCTTGTACTCCGCATATCAAATTGAATAAACCTCATGATATTGATTGCTATTCATAATTTCTGGAAAAAGGTTCTCCCCAATTTTTATTCCAAAACTCAAGAATTGGTCGGTTCTTTCCACATAATGCTCCTCGTAAATGCTTTTCACTCAATGGGCTTCAGCTTTTTTACATTGTTGAACATGGGTAAGTATTGAATTATTGACGAGTAACTCAAACGCACTCAGCGGATCATCTAACATGCGACTGGCATATCGCATTAGACCTTTGCTTTCTGTTAGCACGTTTTAAACTTGTATCCTACCCCCTAATTCTAAAAAAAATTTGATGTATTTCCATTTTTTTCCGTCTTTAGTAACCAATCCAATTTTTGAGGTGTTTGGAGTCAGCCCATCACTCTGCGCTTGTGCTGCAGTACTTATATCATTTCTGCTACCGCCAGAACTAAAAGTTGACATGATGCAGAATTAATTTGCTCCAGGTCATCAATATCAGTCTCTGAATCCAATCTATCAGAAGAAATCACTTCCCAAGTAGTTTGAACTTGGTCTGAATTTGCGACCCCTGATCTAAAGATTGAAGTGATGACAAACAAGGTGCCCAGTATTAAGAACAAAAAACATTGTAATATCGGGAGAAAAAAAATTATAGTTTGCATTGAAAAGAGACGAAAAGAAAGAAAGGAAAATTTTATATTTTTGGGAATGAGAGAGAAAAAGGAAAGAGCGCCTTGGGAATGTGATATCTGTGTAAGAATGCCGAAAGAAAGAGAGAGGGTAAAAAAAGGAGGTATCGATTTAAAATGAATCTCTAAAGGAGCGCTAAGATAAAGAAAAAAATGCAGAAATGATAAGAAAGGAAAATGATTTGATAGTGTGTTACATGATTCAAAAGAACTTACCAAATAAGGAGTTGTTTTTGATGATTCGGCGTTTTTGAATTTGAAATAAGCAAGGGTGGAGTTAATCACGTGGCCAGAGATTATAAGCGTTTCCAAATATAAATTTAACAATATACTAATATTGCTTCAAACAAAGTCGATTTCATTGGAGCCATAAGCTTTTCGTGACGCTCTCATCAGTGGCAATTGCGTCAAAACGGGACGGACCAGAGAAAATCAAGGTGTTTATAGTCTTAACTATTGGGAGAAAGGTGCTGTAGTCTAGGAAAGGAGAAAAGCACAACTGCACCAAATCAAAGAAGTGTGGTGCAATACAGTGTAGTCTAGGAAAAAAGAAACCCATTATGTGCAATTACGAAGGCGAAAAACATTGTTACTCACAACTTAGGCTATTTGAAAAGTTTTAATGTTTAAACAAATTCCTTTTGTTTACATAAATCTTGTCTGGTTTTAATAAAAGTTGCCTCGACTAGACACAGATGGAACGAGTTGCGTGCCACAGCAAGAATTTTAAAACGTTTATCATTGTAGTTTGCAGCACATTGCTCGCTATCAAGCAAGTGTTGTCCTATGGCAGAGTCACTATCTGGGTTATTACGTTTTAGCTTACAGGATCTACCGGGTTGAAATCGTGTGGGGCGCTTCGCTTGCTGTTGTAGCCATTTAATAACATGCTGCTTGATTCTATCTTGTAGTCGCTGTGATGTTCGTCTACGTACTTACTGTCACAGTGGCACAAATATTCATAAATAACGGAGCTCCGTTGTAAATAACGGAGCAACGTTGAAGTTTTTTTACAGCACTACGAGGAAAACGTTTGACCGGAAATTCTGACTAAATGACGCAAATTCTGAGTACTAAATGCTATAGCTTATTGCAATAAAAATTTTATCATGAAAACGCAATTACAACTAGTAAAAATATTATTTCTTATCACTTTACCAGTTTCATCTTGTTGGTAACATTACGGGAAGAAAATTTATGCGCATTTTTATAGATGTCCTACCTATAGGCCATCAGGCGTAAATGGGTTAATGTTATTAAGAGTTGTGTATGATGAAAGTATTCTATTAGTAAAACAAAGCAGCAAACTCTTTTTAAACAATTTCAATTCTAAAACAACTACTTCCTAATTTACAAGATTGCACTGACTTGTCAGAGCATGATCATCTGTGTAATTTTTGTTTTATTTTTAGGCAACCCACTTTACGATTCAAATGTTTTAAAATGCAACCATGATCAACAAGTAAGATGTTTGTCTTTCTATTTTTTACCGTATATAGAGATTTTCATTAATGTAAATGGTTTCTTTTGTTTAATAGACAAAAAGAAATGGTGATTGGCAAAATATCACAACATCAGACGAACAAATTGCTGATGATCATGGTACGTAATAAAACATTTAATGATTATATGAAAACAATAGAAATGTTTGTGTTCAAAGTTGCTTTTACGTATATTTATTTTTGGTTAAATATTTTAATCAAAAAACTATTGATTTGGGTAAAATTGATATGCAATAAGGAAAACAACCGTAGTAATATATTTTTTTATTTGGTACTAAATGCACAGTAAAAAGAGTGTTTTCAAAACTTTAAACAAACCAAAAATATAAACATAAACGTGAGTTTATAAATTTCAAAATTAAAAATGTAAAGTATGCTTTATAAAACCTTACTTATTTTGTACCAAACAAGCTTATATAAAACTTAAGACAAAACTTATACCATGTACACTACCTTATAATTTTGAAATGTTTATGTCAAGTTGTAAAAACAAGATAACGTGTGTTTTCTTTTATTTTTAGACAATCCACTTTACGACTCAAATGTTTTCAATTGCAACAATGATCAACAAGTAAGATGCTTCGTATTGGTGTTTATAGTATATCTTTTTTAATAGTATGTATGTTTTTTGTTTGTTTGATAGACCGAAATCAATGGTGATCACAAAAATATCACAACAACATACGAACAAAATGTTGATAACCATGGTACGTAATACAATATATATAGTAATTGCATGAAAACAATAAAAAATCTTCATGTTTAAAGTTTATTTTTGTTAAAAGCTTAGTTTAAAGACAGTTTTACTTGGTAAAAATGACATTAAAGAGATGATATATATATTTTGTTTTTTGTGCTTAATTCACGATAGAAATTGTTTTCTCAAAAACTTAAACAAAACAAAAATACAAACATCTACCTAAGTTTATCAATTTCAAAGCGAAAAAAGTGAAGCATGTTTTATAAAACCTTGCTTAGTTTTTACTAAACAAGTCTACATAAAACTTGAGACAAGATTTAAATCAGCATGTTATCAAAAATTACATACTGATTAATATTAATTATTTTAGATTAATGTCTAAAAACTAGATAAATTTTGCTAGTGCTATTACGTCTCTTCTTTAATCTACTGCGAGCTTATCTGATATTACATTTTGAAGCAGATTCCATAATATGATTTCGCGTGAAGAGAGCTTAAAATAATTATAATCCAGATACCACCCGCTTGTTATGCTAAATGCAACAGCAAAATTTTGTTGCATTATCTTTATTCTTTTCCCGACGCCATCATTCTACAATTTTAATTGGTTGCGTAATTGTACCAAATATATAATATTTTGTAAAACATTTTTGAAAATATTATACTTTAAAAAAAATTTTAGGTTGATTCAAGTGGTAAGTGTGTCAATATGTAAAGTATTATCAACAATGGTGTTTCCATATGCAAACATGCCATATTTAAGAATGGCCAGTTAAGATTATGACGTCATTTTACCCAACAATGCTATGCTATGCTAAACCGTGTGAGAACACCCGTGCGGGATTTGTACTTATTTGGCCGCAGACACTGCAATGGCTCCGGATGGGTTTCATCTGTTTTTTACGTTTGAGTTGTAATCTGAAAGAGAAAGATCCTAATAAGCATAATTTGTTAAGTGTTTAAAATTGAAACAATGGGTTTAAATAGCTTAAGCCGCAAGCAACCCGTCCGGTAAGCAATGTTGGGCCTTTTACATAAAACTCACATTTTTTAATAAAAGTCAGAAATAATAACCGTAAACATAAGGAGGATATAATCCATAGATTGTTTGGTAAAATTTTGGCACGTTTCCAGAAAACATTTGCTGCAGTACTTCAAACTATTAACTTTATGGACAATTGTCTATGCTTCAGATTTTCCATTGGTCAAACAAAGCAGCCAATTCTTTTAAACCATTTCAATACCAGATCTAGTACCTCCTAATTTTACAATGTTTATATCAAGTTGTCAAAATATGATAATGTGTGTTGTTTTTTATTTTTAGACAATCCACTTTACGATTCAAATGTTTTCAAATGCAACAATGACGAACAAGTATGAAGCTTTGTATTGGTATTTCTAATTTGTTTAACAGAGGTTTTTTTTTGTTTAATAGACAAAAATAAATGATAATCACGAAAATATTACAACAACAGACGAACATAGTGCTAATGATCATGGTACGTAATAAAATATTTAAAGCTTGCATGAAAACAATAGAATTATTTTTACACCAAACCATGTGACAAGTTTCATTGTCCGACGCAAAAAAAAATTAGTAAACAAAAGCCTTTCTACAGTGTCGCTGCAACTTTGGAAATTAGTTTGATTTAGTGATTTGGGAGTAGAGATTAGTTTGATTAGAGTAGTTAGAATTGATTTACTGTAATGTTTCAAATCATTCATGTTATGAAGACTTGTGTATGATGCAAGTTTTCTATTAGTAAAAGAAAACAGCAAATTCTTTTCAAGCAATTGCAATTTTAAAGCAACTACTTTTAAATTTGCAAGGTTGCATTAAGTTGTCCGAACATGATTATCTGTGTAATTTTTTTTGTTTTTAGACAATCCACTTTATGATGCAAATGTTTTTAAATACAACAATAATGAATATGTAAGACACTTTTTATGGGTATTTTTATACAACTTTTTTCATTAATTGAAGTGTTTTTTTATTTAATAGACAGAAATCAATGTTGATCACAAAAATATCACAACATCAGACGAGCAAAATGCTGATGATCATGGTATGTAATAAAATATCTAGTGATTGCATGAAAGCAATAAAAATGTTTGTGTTCAAAGTTGTTTTATTTTTGTATATCGTTAAAAATTTAAATTAAAAAAATATTGATTTGTTAAAATGACATTAAGGAGAACAACCGGGGTAATTTTTTTTATTTTATTTGTTATTTAATGCACAATAAACGTGGTTTTCACAAAAACTTGAACAAAACAAAAAATTAAACGCAACGTAAGTTTATGAATTTCAAAATGAAGAAAGTAAAGCAAATATTATAAAACCTTAGATAGTTTTTACCAAACAAGATTACTCAAAACTTGAAACAAGATTTAAACCAGTATGATTCCAATAAATTCGTATTGAATATTTTGCATAAAAATTTAGTATGAGGTCCAAAACTTATATGACTTTTAATGTTTCTATTGTTTGGCTCGAATAAAGTTTGAGATATTATGAGCCAGATATAAACGTTTTAAGAAACAGCAAAATCTTATTGCATTATACGTATTTAAAATCAAGTTTAAAACAAACCACATTTTTTTTTGTATTTGCTATTTTACTCCGAATTATGACAAATTTTCAGTGTCCGAATCAAAACAAAATCAATCAGTGAAAAACGACTTTTCTGTTGTGTTTTTGCAACGTTGAAGATTGCTGACAATATTTTGACAATAGGTGATAATAATTTATTACAACCTAAAAAAGTATTGTCACCAAATTTGACTAGTAAAAATCAAACTCACATCTTTTTCTATTAGATTAGGATTGATAAACATAGCAACAACAGAGAAATATTTTACATAAATTTTTGTAAATTTTGACACGTTTACCAGAAACGTACGCTTTAATACAGGGATGTGCAACCTTTTTTTTATAGTGGGCCAAATTACAAATTTAAGTACATTTAACAGGCTGTAAAATTACAAGTACGTTTAACGGGCTATAAAATTTCTCTTTTTATTACTAAATGCCATTAATATGACCAAATGAACAGCATTAAAACACAAACTGAAAACTGATGAACTAATTAGGAATCAAAATTAAATACAAAACTATTAAAATCATTATGTAATTAGTATCAAAAATGTTTATGCTTGAGCTGCTTTAAAGTCTCAGTTCTGTAGCTTTCTTTTTTTGTGCAACGACTCCAAATTTTCAAAATCTGTAGAGAGCTAGTAGTCGCGGTCCCAAAGCCGATGAAGCCCGTAGGAACCACAAAGAGTTATCGACCGGTGTCTCTGCTCTGTATTTTTAAATTTTAATTTTTTTTGAATTTTAACTATATTTTTTGAAAATTTATGCGCATTAGAGTTGCAGCATATGTAAGGAGCCCAAGGCTTTTTCTGATCTCCGACTTTACAACCAAAGTACTGGTGATAAGCCTTTCTTGTTCTAGTGATTAACCCATATTAACCCAAGGGTAGAACTAAAAAAGTAAAAACTAAAAACTTTGATAGGCTGTACAATTCTATGGCACAACTTAAAACAGTGTTTGTAAAGATATTTTACAACTTTTATATATCTCAAAGCTATTCATAATCTAAAATAATAAAAAAACAGTTATTTTTAGTTAGAAAATGCATTTGAAATAATGACTACAAATGACTACAAATGTAGTCATTGGGATAGTTCGGGTTAAGACACGCTTCTGCGAAGACACGGTGAACTCCCCCAGATATAACACAAGTTATCTGCAGAATTTACACAAACACGAGGCATTTCAAAATATACTGACTGAAAGCTTTAACAGGTTATCGTACTTGCAGTTAAAAGAGATCAATTCTAAACAAAAAAGAACACAGTGCAAGTTTTCGGATATAACTATGTTACACAGGTAGTGTACTTTGCAGTATATTTGCACCTGTTAGAAGCCTTTTTTGCGTACTCTAAGTTAGCTGAAATTTTGCTGGCTAGGGTTACCTGTTGTATTTCACTGTTTATCACCCACATTCACTAAGCTACACTCCTATTTAAGCTCTGTAGCTGATATAAATAAACGAAATTTTTTCATAGCACTTATATTACCTTAGAATATGCCCTCCCTGACTGATAACTTTATTTCATTTCTGTTGCTGAAAAACTTCTTATCAGTATAGGAGGAATGCACCAGGTATCCTGTCCTCCTAGCATATGTTGCTGGTGCCCATATCTTGAAAACTAGAGCTAACCGACAATTTTATGGTTCATTTTCGGATTCAGCGCCTCAAAATTATTAAAGGGCGGCTACTTTCATCCCAGAAAGAAATTTTGTGTTGACCAGTGTTATTGATCTATTGTTCTTTAAAGAGCAGGCTTTAAATTTATTTTAAGCCTTCGACTGGTACATTCGACCATAGTTGAATAAATTTTTTTTTGTCTTACTGTGCATGCCATATTCAACTTTTGTCCACATGAAGAAAAATATTTCTACACCACCCAATATTCCACTTCTGTTCGTAAGTTCTGTTCATAGACTTTCTGTTCAAATTTGTGTTCGTAGGTCCGATTTGTGACAATTAGCATTGCTACGTCACTATCGACGTGATAATTAATTAATAATTAATGATTTCATGTTTTACTGTATAGTGCTTATACGGTGGCCTAGATTTCGCAAAGTCCGAAATTCGTTAGTGTGCGATATTTGACTTTCGTCAATTGTTCATTTGTTTATTAGAGTAAAAAATAGCTCATTTTTATAAAATTCTTGTTTTATACACCATTGTGCTTAAAATAAATAAAAATAAAAAAATTTTGAGAATTTTTATTTTTAAGTGCCTTTTGGTCAATTTAGAGCACAACACTTCCCCGTGTTTAGCAGTCAAAGATTAAATTAAAAAAAGTCAAATTTTAAAAATCCCTATTCGGTTGAGATTAATAAGACATTACTGAGTAATAATAACCGAGGTAAAATTTTTTATTTATTTCTCGTACATTGATGCTGTCTTCCTGAAAAAAACTTAATTGAATAGAAAATGTAAAACTAAATCAAACTAAATTCTTTATTCGACACATAGAAGATTTGTTTATGGGCCGGTTTTTTGATTGCCGTTTTGGAGCGCATTCGGGCTTGGCTTTTTTAATTTTACGCCCGATTGGGAAGGTTTATTATTAGGTCTAATTTAGGCCAGATTTTGGTTTTAAATACTTGTAAATTAAATATGCAATATTTTGGGTTAATTTGTTGCACTATATTTATTTGATTTGACCTTTAACCCTTAAACGCCTATCTTGGTCGCAAGCGACCCATTCGCGTTTTTGTTTGCTTACAATTCAAGAATTGTAAGGGTTATGGTTTTGTGACTCCTAGTATTCCTTTAGCACCTCATATGATTTATTTTTGTGCTTGCATTATTGCCGTCAAGGTGTCACTTAAAATTTTTTTAATATTTGAGGAAGAAAAGTTACAGAGTCATTTGAGACACAGTTGGGTAATAATGTATTTTTTTGGTTTTGTTTCTGTTTTTAAAATGTTTGCACCAGAAAAATACCACAAATAATAAATTGATTTCAAATCTATAAATAGTATTGATAAGTTGCATGTGGACAAGCGCATACCCAAAATACAACTGTTCTGTTAACGTAATAAAAGGTTTTTAAAAAATTGTACTTTCAAGAAAAAATAAATCACACACTGCAAATTGTCGTTGTAATGTAATGTGTCTCTATTTTCTCTGGTGTATTTCACACTTTTTTCTACGAGTATTTTAAAGTTCCATAATCTTATCTTGTTTTGTAAATATCATGTAACGTGTATAGTTGATAGCATTGTGCGTATTTTATAACAAAAGGTTTAAAAAAAAAAAAAAAAATTGAAGCGAAAGTCGCAATGGCGAGAAGATTATGCACAAGAGAAGCTGCAATTTTTTTGGAAGAATTACTGTATCTGACTCTGACAACGAGCATGCTAAAGAAATTGACAATGTCCAAAATAAAGACTAGAAGGTAATGGCGCAAATTTTAGCGATAAGATTCAGGAAACTGAAGACATGGATTCAGCAACTGAAGAAAAGCATGACGAAGCTTGTGCTACTGTGGCTGAAGAAAGTAATAGCTCTACTACCAGCAGCAAAACTACAAGTATGAATCCCTAAACATTTATAGGAAAAAGATAGATTATGGTCTAGCACTTGTCCACCATTATCTCGCACCCGTGCTTGAGATATACGCCACACAGCTAAAGGACCCCTCTCTGATGCCAAAAATATTAAAATGGAAGAAGTATTTATGTTGTTCATCAATGAAAATATACTGAGACAAGTTGCTAAATACACTAATGTATATGCCCAAAAGTATTCAGAGGCTAACGCAAAAAATCCAAATGATTTGACTCCCGTGGATCTTTGTCAAATCAAAGTTGTAGTGGGACTTTTTCTTTTTGGTGTTTATCGGTCTCAGCACAAATCACTTTGTTTGTTGTGGTCATCTGACATTTTTGGAAGATTTATATTTCCGGCAGCTTTTGAACTCAATAGATTTGAACAGATTGCGGCTTATTTGCGATTTGACATTCAAAAAAAATTGAAGCCAAACAGACGAATTTGCTCCGTTTCGTCAATTTTGGAATCAGTTTATAGAAAACTGCAGAAAATTTTACGCTCTTAGCAAATTTGTTACCATATACGAACAATTAATAACTTTTCGTGGCCGCTGCAGTTTTCGGCAACATATGTAGAGAGCAAACCAGACAAATATGGAATGCCAGACATTCCCAAAGAATTCGCAACAGGAAAGAACGGGGAAGTTAGATCGAGTTTGTTTAGTACAAATCTGTAATTCTACTTTCTACAATGCACGATGACAACAAAGTGGACGAAGCAACAGGAAAACCTAAAATGATACTAGAATACAAAACAGTTCTAGACCGCGTGGATCAACTTTGTCATAATTACAGGGTGCAAAAAAGAACAAAGCGTTGACCTCTTGCTTATTTCTATAACTGTCTAAATATTGCAGGTATAAATGCGCTGGTCATATTCCGCTCAAAACATCCACTGTGGAAAGAAAAATCAAGCCATCGCCGACAAAAATTTTTCGACAATTCGGGAATGAGCCGAATTCATCCGTGGTTGCAGAATCGAGCTCAAGTCAAACAATTGCCCAAGAATACCAAAAAAGCTTTGAGAAAATGCGGGTATTAAAACCCAATCCAAGCTCCATCGACAGAGAGGCTAAATGGGAAACAACAAAGAAAATATTGCTACATTTGCCCATGAGCAATAGATCGGAAACTGGAGATATGTGCAGTGAATGCGGTGAACCGTATTGCTATGATCACAAACATGTGACAGTTTTGTGTTCGCACTGTGCTGAATGAACTCTGTTCACTTTGATTAAAATTATCCATACTAATTTTCATTTTGTTTCTTGATTTTAATTTGTTTGCTAGTTTTGTTTCGTTTGTTTGTTGTCTTTTGTATTGCTGCTTTTGTGATTATTTTGTTGGAATATATAAGTTTAAATGAAACGTAATTTCTGTATTCGATTTTTTTTAATAATTCTTGTGCAATGTGTGTATTGCATGCAATATCACATTATGACGTCACGATTTTGTCTTACACCTCAACATTTTTCAAAATGTTTATGCTTATGATCTAAGGTAACCACTTCTGTTCTGTAATTGTGTTAAAGCCAGAAAAACACAACCAATGATTAATACGGATTGCTAACGACCCAGTTAGGTAATAGAGGTTGGCAAAACACTTGGGCGTTTAAGGGTTAAATGACCTTTAGTATAAAAAATTAAAATTAGTAAAAATAAATTTCTGGTGATTTAAAGCCAACTGCAAGAAACCAAAGTAAAGAAGCTAACATTTATTTGAGAAAATATTGTTGGACCCAATTTTCAGATATCAAACATAAAAAATTACAATATTTTTATTTAACAGTTTAATGTTTCAAACACAATTTTTTGCTAATCATTGCATAGCAAGTTTTTTTCTTTAAAATATCAAGTAGAAGGATTTTTTAAATAGTTTTAAATTCAAATTTACGTAGTTTGATTTAACAACTTAATTGCAAAAGTTTAATTTAAATTTAAATTGACGTATCAAAAATTTTGTTTTCAATTCAGCCTACCAAAATCTAAATATTTCTTTGTCATAATTTTTTTAACACAAATACTTTATATAAACGGCTAAGTTTCTATTTATAAAATAAAGAAGCAAATGTTTCGTTATAATTTTAATTCCGCATCTGCAATTTTTTATTACATAATCAAAACAGGGTATTGTGCAGTGTTTTGTTTTATTTTAGACAATCCACTTTACGATTCAATTGTCTTTGAATGCAACGATGATAAAAAAGTAAGATGTTTTATATTGGTATTTAATCCATAAATTTTCATTAATTTAATTATTATATGTTATTAGACAAACAACATTGCTGATGATGAAAATATCACAACGGCGGTGGGAAAAGAAGTTTATGAATATGGTACGTTTTAAATACTTAAAAGTAAATTAAAAACAACTGAAACGCATTATTTTAAAGTATGAGAAGAAAGTTTAGTAAGCAATATTATTTGTAATACTTTTGTTTCTAAATTATAATATATAAAAGTTAAACACATTTTGTCGGTTAAAACTCAGATTTTTATTTTTTTTTTATTTTATTTCATTTTTACTCACAATCAACTTGAAATTAATCATAGTTCATGTAGAGATAAAGATAAAGATTGTGAATAAGGAAGCAGCGACTAAACGAAGTACGTTAATAGCCGTACCTTTGAACAAAGCGATGTGATGTTAATAAGAAAAGGAAAGCGAAAAGAAGATAATTAATACACACATCCGAGCCATATTCAGAGAATATTGTATAATCATGGGTGGGAGAAACAACAAACTCAGAGACCAAAAGGGTCTGGACCACAAAGGGTCAGGCAGGCAAAGAAACCCACCAAAAAAAATCCTGTCACGGGTCAAAAGGACCATTTCAAAAGCATATGGCTGAACAAAAATTTATATACGTAAAATAAAATATACAAATAGCAAACAAGAATAGGTGCAAAAGAAGTAAATTATGTGAATTTTCATCGAACTGGACAGGCCGTAATGATCTGGATGTTGCTTTGAAGTCGCATCGGGCTTTTATCACTTTCAATTTCTTTGTCCAATTAGGCGGAGTTACTTGTAATAATAAAAACCAGCAGCAGATGTTTTAAAATTTGTAAAGTCTATTACCATTAAAAATTACGTTGCTATAAGGTGCTTTTGAAATTCTGTTCGAAATTTACTATATGATTTTATCTGTTTAATGCTTGATGGGACTTTATTCCAAGCAAGAGGACCTCTGTATCTTAAAGATTGTTTAGTTATATTTAATCTACAAAATGAAGGATAGAATTTGGACTGGCTTCTTGTACATTTGGTGAAATTGTCGCTTACCACGTTATTTTGAAAAAAATTATCAAAGCATGGTGGTAACATGCCTTTTATATATTTATACATGAAACAAGTTATTTCTAATTCGGTTATTTGATCAATTGTCATTATGTTGTTGTTTCGCAAGATGTCAGTAACGTTATCTCTGTGATGTAATCCAAATGTAAATCGTATAAATTTATTAGCGATTTGTTGAATTTTTGAGGCTGTGGTTTTATTACCAATATGCCAAGTTGTAATACAATTTCTTATATGACTGATTATCAGGGAGTTGTACAATACAACAAAGTTTTTTTGTCAAAGTGTTTTGAAATTTTTTTGATAGTACCATAACTTACGCAGATTTTTCGTAGAACAAAGTCCATATGCAATTTCCAACTTAAATGTTCATAAAATATTATTCCCAAAAATTTCGTTTTTGGTTGCTGAGAAATAAATTTATTTCTGATTGAAATTGTCAGTTTTTTTGATGGAGGCTTTGTTTTGGGTGTGCGAAAGATCACATAATGTGTTTTGTCAGTGTTTAGAAATAGCCGATTTGCTAGAAGCCACTTATCTATATTCACTAACTCCTTGTTTGCAGCTTCATATAAGGTTTCATAACAATTACTTTTTAGAAATATGTTAGTGTCGTCTGCGTACATGATACATTTTCTTAAGGTCAAGCAATTATTTAAATCATTTACATAAATTGAGAATAGCAAAGGACCTAAAATTGAACCCTAAGGGACACCATATTTTATTGACTTAGTATTGGAGCAGATATTATTTATTTCAACTAATTGTTTTCTGTTACTAAGATAGCTACAAAACCAATCATGCGCTACACCACAAATTCCACAATGCCATAATTTGGATAATAAAATTTTATGATCAATGCTATCGAATGCTTTAGATAGATCAAGAAGTACGCCTAGTACATGTTCTTTATTTTCAAAAGCTTCAACAATATTTTCAATTAATAATGAAGTTGCATGACTAGTTGAGTAATTTTTTCTGAAGCCAAATTGATATTTATAAAAAAAGTTTTGTTTTTTTAGAAATAATACTACACGATTGTATATTAACTTTTCCAATATTTTTGACATGGCGCAACGTCAGATGATTGGGCGATAATTGTATACATTAGTTACACTACCCTTTTTATGAATTGGTGCTACTTTTGCAGTTTTAAAGTCAGAGATAAATTCACCACAAGCTAACGAAAGATTAAACACATGTGTTAGAGCTATTAATATATTGTCTGGTGTGCTTTTTAAAATAGTTGGGGGAATTTCATCAATGCCAGTACTTTTTTAGGCTAAAAGTTATTGATTAGTTTTTTTATTTCAGTTAAACTAGTTGGATAGAGATAGTGTGCTCAATGTGGGAGATTGCATAAATGTCTGAAAACTATGAGATGTTTGGGGTAAATCTGATACTAAATTATTTGCAACATTGACAAAGTAGTCATTAAAATAATTAGTAATCTGGAGAGAGTCATTCACCAAATTATTGTTTATGGATATGGAAGAACATGCTGTTGATTTAACTTTATCTAATTGCTTGTTTATATTTTTCCAGGTCTATTTTAAATTATTACTTAATTTCTTAAATGTTTGTCTAAAATAACTTTGCTTTTTTTCGTGTAAGGCGCGATTGTATGTATTTCTTTCTTTATTGAAGTTTGCTGTATTTAAAACACTCCTGCTTTTTGAAAACTTTTTAAAACACTTGTTTTTTTTAAGCATTAGTAAATAAAGATCATTATCAAACCATGCTGCTTATTTTCATTTTCAATATTTTGCTTGATAAAAGAGAAGCAGTAATTAAAAGTAGATTTATAACTGTCCATTAATAATTTAAATGCTAAATTAGTGTTAGTTTCATTTAGTATTGCATTAATATCAATATTTTCTAAGATTTCATTAAACTTGGCTATATTTTGGGGGAAAAAAGATCTTTTTTGTTGAGGTTTATATAAATTTTCTTTATTAAGATTAAAACACATATATACTGGTAGATGGTCAGAAAGTGGATTTTAAATAACTCCTGATTTTATGTGCTGATGGTGTAAATTTGTCCAGATGTGGTCTAATACTGTTGCACTTGTATCTGTGATGCAAGTTGGTTTGTTAATAACTGGGAAGTAATGACCTTCAAGTATAATTTCAATAAAATTGCATACATGTTCATTATCTTGATTTGATAAATCATAATTAAAGTCTCCAGTGATAAAACTTTGTTTAGAGATTCATTACTATTATGGATACAATTGTAAAGATTATTCAAAAAGTTTTCATTTAAACGACTGTCATTAGAAGGAGATCTACAAGATCTACTATAATGTTACCACAGAATAAATTTTCATTTTGTAATTCAATTTTTATAAAAATTGATTTAAAAATTTTTTTATTCATTATTGTCATTTTATAATTTTAGAAAGCATCAACATGTTGAGAAGTGTCATACAGAAAAAAAATTTGGAAAAAATGTTTTTGAACGAGTGTTTGATTGGTTTTAGAAATCTACTCCGTCAATTCCAGGTCAATTTAAATTATTTTGAAATGTTTGAAATACTGTAGGTTTTTGTATATCAGCAAAAATGGAAAAAAATAGCTGGAGCAGGTTGGGGTGAAAATGCCAAAAAAAAATTAATTTTAATTAGCTAGATATGCGTAAAGGTGCCGATATATCATTAAACTACCATGTAAAAATTTGGGGAGTTTTAAACAACTTTTTGATCTTCCCCAAGAACGTTTAAATTTAGAGAAAATGCAAATGAAATGAAAAAGGCATATTATTATTTCTAGATACTGAAGTGAGCCATGAAATTAACAACTTTGATTAAAATTAATTTTTCCCCGTATTTTAAGTTTGGAATCCCAAAGTTGTATTTTTTATTTTTTGGAAATTTTTGGAAATTTGCAAAAAATAGGGGAAATCTCTGGATTTATTGAAAAATTAGACAAAATTTGATGAAATTTTTTAGAAAAGCTAGCTTATTGAAAAAATTAACTTTTTACCAAAATTGCAAAAATAAGTTATTTCTCAGACAATTAATTTTAGAATAAATTCTTAAATTTTTCTCAAAATTTGTTGAAACTTTTTTAAAAATTTTTAATTTTGTCAAACATTTTAATTTGAGGTCTAAAAAATACACAATTTTGTCAACAAATCTAGTGAATAAACAGACATTTTCCCAAAAAACTACATTTCAAAACTCAAAATTTGCAATATACTTTACTTTTTTGACTTCCCGTTAGGAAATTCAAGAATTATAAAGCAAAGCAATTATAGTCACGCTTAGATTCAAATGTTGGTCTTCACTGTGGAGAAGTTATCTGGGCACGGATCTTGTGGTTTCTATCCACAACCGACTTTGGATGCCTAAGTAACCAACTTTACAATTCTCAACAACCTGCGTGTGGCATAAAAATTTCGAAACAAATACAATTGGAATCACTTGCAACGCAATAAATTCTGCAGATCAGAATCTGTTATAATTTTGATCTTTGGAGGCTCCTTAATAACAACGTCGGTCAAGTCAATCATTTCAAAGTATTCCGTTGCATCAAAAGTAAGTTCAGCAGGAACTCTGAACTTTTGTATTTCTTTACTCTGTTTTGAGACCCTAGCTTTTGTCACTCTTTGCAAACCCAATTCTTGTATGTTGGCCCGATGGTCAGTTATCATAGCCAAAATAACCTATTCCAAATAAGTAAAGTACAAACTGTATTGAATGACTGGATCAATAATTTTCTTGTGTTCATGGCTCACGTATCGTAACCTAGCAATTATTTGGTGGAAGTGCCTAGATCCGTTGTTGCATGATGACTGCATTTTTATAGTAAACCACACGGGAGCAAACACTCTAATTATGAAAGCAATCAACGCTAGCAGGTTTTTATATGGGTTATCATCGCTGACATATTATTGAAGAATTGTATTTGCTGTAGTCACCCATCGTGAATGACTCAAATATCCAGGGTTCCGCATTGCAGATCAGGCTACATTGACCTATGCTAATACTATTACATTTCAAGAAGGTATTGCTGATCAGTGCTTAATCCCTTTGGATCTAGGTTGGACAGTTGGTTAGTCAGTGTCACTGGTTTCAACGAAGATACTGGTTGTTCGCTACATGCCAATAATCGCTTTCCAATAGAACCAGAAAATCCACAAGGGACTGAAGTTGCAACGTCAAAAGTCTCAAAAAATGACGTAAAGGCAGTTTATTGGCATGGAACACACACATCAGCCATTGTAACAAAATGATTGAAGAATTCTTCTAAACGCCGAATAACTCCTGTCATTTGTCCGGCGTTAACATTCATCCCATCGCAACCCACAAGCCATACGTAGTCAGTGCTAACGTCCTTCTCCAGAAACTTGTACATTAAGATGCAGACTACTTAAAATTGCCACATTTTTTTTTGATTTGCATTGGTAGGAAGTGAGAATGGTGCCAGTTTTTAATTCATGCCTAAATATTTCTGTCTTATACAGCTGTTTTTTGACCTTGCATTTATCTGAGATTTCTCTTCGATTCTGGCTTATCGTGCCAACTAGGCTGCATGTTTTCTCTTTAAGGCGCATTGCAAGATAAATTAAAGAGAAAAAGTTGTCGCAGGTAACGTTGTATCCTCATTGGAATAAAGGAGCCATCAACTTCAAAACCACATCCGTGGCTACACTAACATATGGGTTTCTTATGTTATCCTTATCAACAGATGAAAATCCATTAAAGAGATATTTGTTCTGTACATCTACGGCTAATCAAAATTTCAGGCCAAACTTATTCGGCTTATTTGCCATGTTCTGAATGAATTTGCATTTCGCATGTTCATCCACAGTAATATTGTTGTGCGGTACGAAAGCCTTTTGGCAATTTTCTATAAAGCAGTTTCAAGGATGTTAGGCCAGCGCAAATTTATCATGCAAAAGATCCCTTCGCCTCTCCGTTTTCAAATCGAAACGAAGAAGCCTCATGACTTCAAGAAATCTATCCTTTGGCATCGTTCGTTGGGAACATCGGACATCCTCATAAACTCCCCACAAGCTTTTCACAAAAAGAATGCGTGCTCCTATCACTCCACGAACAACCACTAAACCAACAAATTTACCCAGATCTTGTAGAGATACATTCTAAGTCGAAACCCCATTTTTGTTTGTCCTTTTCCAACGGTGCACTTTTGTATGTTTCTCAGCGTAGCTTCATCAAATAGTATCTTTAACAATGACAATGGGCTTCCAGAAATAACACTTCTGATTACATACGATGTCAAATCACGCTGGAACCTATAAATATTGTGTAAAAGCAGACGTCTTCGGGAAGCATTTGAAACACAATTGTTTGCTACCTCGTTCGGTCTCGTCCTTAAATAGCATCTCCCTGTGCCACAGCATAGTCGGTAGTGCTGATGGATCTGGATCATAGTAAGTTAAATCCGATAATTATAACTCAAACTCTCCTACTCCAGCAACTGTAGAGTTGATCATTTTTTCATATTTGCTGCCAGAATCCTTATCACCTGAGCAGTCGTACGGAAAATCTTGAAATATTTCAAGAGCCTTTCAACCGCAAATTTTGCCTAGACGTTTTTATTTCTGCAATGTAAACTATATGCTTTAAAACCAAATGTTCTAAATTTAAATAAACATTTGGTGGTACAGAATTTGAAGATTGCGTGAAGTAAAAGATTTTTCTTCCCAAAGCTTTTCATCTGACACTCTTCAGGGGAAATTGTCAGAATGAAGCAGAATTGAAACCGAACTAAGTTATAAAGGGGGAAAGTAGAGTTCTCATTGGCTGAAAGAAGTTAGCCAATGAGAGAAATGATTAAGAAATTTTCAAAGAGTAGACGAATTCTTTTTGCTTACACAGAAGGGGATTGAGAGATTTAATAAAAGTCGCTTCAAGAGCAGAAAGGTGAAAGGAAGAGCGACCTCGAGTGAGAATAGAAAATTTTTTGTTGTTGTAATGAAGGGCGCATAGGGTGTTGTCAAGAAGATGTTGACCAATGGCGGATTCGTGAAATTGTTGTGGGCGTATGTTGTTCTTGCAAGAGCGGGAAAGACTTTGGCGGTTGGCCGAGGCACGAGGATTGTTGATGGATCTAGGAACGTGTTGTTTAATTCGCTCTTCTAGCCGTTGAGACGTGCGACCAACGTACCGACTATCGCAGTGGCACAAAAACTGGTAAATAACATTGCTGTGATGATGGGAAGGTAACAAAAATGCCAACAAAAATGTTTGCTAAAGCTGGACCAAGCGGTGAGCCCATAGCGACGCCGTCGATTTGTCGTCATTTACATGTATGGACAAATCGACTTACATCTATTTACATGCATCGACAAATCGACGGCGTCGCTATGGGCTCACCGCTTGGTCCAGCTTTAGCAAACATTTTTGTTGGCTACCAAGAAGCAAAACTTTTCAACATCGCCAAAAGATTGTTGGTGTACTTCTGGTACGTTGATGATACTTTCACCGTATTCAACAATGAAGAAGATTGCAACACTTTTTTCATCCAGCTCAACTCCCTTCATCCCTCACTTCGCTTCACCTATGAAAAGGAATCTAATCACTCTCTCCCTTTCCTTGACCTGTTGGTAGAAAGGCATGATACAGAATTTCTAACTTCAGTATACAGAAAACCTACCTTCACTGGCCAATATCTACGTTGGAACTCTTTTAGTCCCCAGAAGCGGAAAATCAATCTAATTGGTACTCTCGTTCACAGAGCTTTTATGATTTGTTCTAAAAGCAAACTGGACCAAGAGCTTGGCAAAATTCGTTCAATTCTTTTGGAAAATGGCTACCCGGAACGTGTAATCAATTCGGCTTTTAAGCGAAAACTTCAACAACTAAATTCTAACCCGGTCCACACAGTAAAAAAGTGCCCTGTCTACCTACACATCCCATGGATTGGAAACGTCTCGATGAAGTTCGAAAAGCAGATTACGTCTGCTGTGAAACGCTGCTTTTTCTCCGTCGAACCACGTGTTATTTTCAACACCCGACAGCTCCTTCCAGCGATTAAGAAAGACGTGTTACCTTTCCATCATCACAGCAATGTTATTTACCAGTTTTTGTGCCACTGCGATAGTCGGTACGTTGGTCGCACGTCTCAACGGCTAGAAGAGCGAATTAAACATCAACAATCCTCGTGCCTCGGCCAACCGCCAAAGTCTTTCCCGCTCTTGCAAGAACAACATACGCCCACAACAATTTCACGAATCCGCCATTGGTCAACATCTTCTTGACAACACCCAATGCGCCCTTCATTACAACAACAAAAAATTTTCTATTCTCACTCGAGGTCGCTCTTCCTTTCACCTTTCTGCTCTTGAAGCGACTTTTATTAAATCTCTCAATCCCCTTCTGTGTAAGCAAAAAGAATTCGTCTACTCTTTGAAAATTTCTTAATCATTTCTCTCATTGGCTAACTTCTTTCAGCCAATGAGAACTCTACTTTCCCCCTTTATAACTTAGTTCGGTTTCAATTCTGCTTCATTCTGACAATTTCCCCTGAAGAGTGTCAGATGAAAAGCTTTGGGAAGAAAAATCTTTTACTTCACGCAATGTTCTAAATTACAAAAATTCACACGTATAAAATGATCTGTTTTATTTTCTACCTACATGCTTTATTGCTTTTGCTAACAGATATTCTATAGTACCAATAATGAGAACTGGCAGCCTACTTCTGTTTTTAGCTATCATCTGGATATGAGATAATCTGAACCTTAGCACAGTTGGAAACTGCAAGTTTGTTTGCAATGCAAATAATGATCACCTAATTTGATAATGAGAAATCAGCAGTGACAACAAAATCTAATATTTTTTTTATTGCGTTTCTAATTACAAAACAACAATACGGCATTTAGTTTAAAATTCATATGTTCTTCTGGTACAATCAGAGGCAAGTAAAACTTCAACAAATACAGAAGGCGTAAATATTTATTAAAGAAAAACTCAACGACGCTTCGTCCGTTACATCGGGCGGACTTCATCAGGTAAAAGCAAAACACAACGCGCACCGTATTTAAAAACCAAGAAGTTAAAAACATAAACTAATAAACACAAGGTGAGAAGCGAACATACATAACAATAAATTTCAATAATTTATCAATAAAAAAGTCATTCGAATTGATCGATAGAATATCTAACTTTAAAATTAATGATAACGATTTGATGCTTTCTTTCGATGTTGTGTCTTTATTTACTAAAATTCCTGTACATATAGCTAAATCGGTTATTTTTGATCGTCTGAAATGTGATAGCGAATTAAAAATTAGATGTAAATTGAATATCAACAAAATTATGAATGCTTTAGATTTATGTTTAGATAACACTTATTTATGTTTTCGTAAGCAATTTTATCGTCAAATTTTTGGTGTTGCGATGGGTTCACCTATCTCCGTCATTGTCGCTAATTTGGTTATGGAATCTATTGAAAATAAAATGCTAAAAGATTTTGCATCCCCACCTCGCATTTAATTACGTTACATTGATGATACTTTTGTTGTGCTAAAGAAAAGCGAGGTGGTTTCTTTTCATAAATTTATAAATAATATTGAAGAAAGTATTAAATTTACAGTCGAACAAGAAGTTGATAATGCTATTCCGTTTTTAGACATGTTAATAATTCGTAACAATGGTCAACTAACTACAAAAGCCTACAGAAAACCTACGCATACAACTAGATACTTAAATTTTAATTAGTGTCATAATTTTTCTCAAAAAGTTGGTTTGGTTAAAACATTATTGTTTTGGGCTAATTCTAAATTAATTACAAATTATCGAGATAAAATCAATGAAGTTAAATGTATTTGTAATGCTTTACGTGAGAATGATTACCCAGATTGGTTATTGAATAAAGTGAAAAAAGAAATTAAGGATAAAAAAGTCAATAAAAGTGTTTGCATGAGTAAAAAGATATCTAACTATGTCGGTTTACCATATATAAAGGTCTGAGTGATGAAATGTCTAGAATTTTGAGAAAATTTAATATTAATGTGTATACTTACCCATAAAAAAACAATTGGAAATATTTTACCAAAAATAAAAAACTCTGTGTATGATATATATAAGCGTGGTGCAATTTATAAAATTCCGTTTAAAGATTGTTCGAGTGTATATGTTGGTGAAACGGGTAGATGGTTTAATACTCGCTCATCGGAACATAAACGTGATTTGAAACCGATTAATTTGGCTAAATTAAAAGAAGGCGATTCAAATAAAAAACTGCATTGGTTAAGCATTGTTTTAATTGTAAACATAGGATTGATTTTGGGAATTTTAAAATATTGAATTATAACATTGACTATGATAAATGAAAATTTTTAGAATCATTATATATTAATAATACAAAAAATTCAATAAATGATAAAGATCGAGACGTTTTTCCAAAAATACGTATATAGCAAATATAAAAAATCTCAACGAATGTGGGTCTTCAACCTGTTAAATTTGTTTCTTTTGCACTAAGTAATTATTAAATTGTTATGTATGTTTGCTTCTCACCTTGTGTTTATTAGTTTGTGTTTTTAACTTCTTGGTTTTTAAATACGGTGCGCGTTGTGTTTTGCTTTTACCTGATGAAGTCCGCCCGATGTAACGAACGAAACGTCGTTGAGTTTTTCTTTCATAAATATTTACGCCTTCTGTATTTGTTGAAGTTTTACTTGCCTCTGATTGTACCAGAAGAACATATGTATTTTAAACTAAATAATATCCCTGGTAACAGTGTTTATATTAAATACGGCATTTGACATGCGCGGTCCTTCTATTATAGATAGTGGTCGCTCTAATTCGCTCCACAAACAAAATGAATGTTTGAAAGATGCCGGTTTGCTCAACGTCACTAATCTAGGAAAATTCATAGAATTTGGCCGTGTTCATACCAACAATACAAATTTTATGGAGACAAATCTGAACAAAATACGCCAAATAGCAGCTGCAGTTCTTTTAGAGTTAATCTACCATAAAAACCAGCAAGGCCAGGAGAGAATTTTAACTGCTATCACAAGATCAAAATGCTGAGGCAATATTCTAGAAATTAAACATTTCAGTCTTAATTGTGCCATTTCGTGGTAAAATTGTCAACTTTTTAGACATCTTTTTTGTTTGAAAACAAGGCAATGATTGTGACGTCATAATTGCATGATTTTGTCCCTAAATAGCATCGCTGATTCAGGAAATTTGAAAAAGTCGTATTCTGATCCAAAATTGATAAACTTCAACCGGGTTTGGGGGCAGTCAAGAAATTGTCTGTTTACATTTTGCAAATAAAATTTTGCAATTTTGTTATTATGGGTATTTTGCATCTTTTTGGAATACTAATTTTTGGCTTTTTCACTCCACTCCATAGTATGTTAAAAAGGCTTAAAAAAGTGATTAATGTCAAAAGTTTATAAATCAGTAAAAAAATCAGGGTTGCGAAGTCGCACGTTTTAAAATGAAGTCGGATTTGCCAAAGTCCTACGTTTTAGAGTGGATTGCAGTTGCTTTTTCAGAAATACTGTAGCCGGAGTCAAACTTGGGAGTCAGACCGTTTTTTTCAAATGTTCTCGAGTCGGAATCGTAAAAGTTTAAATAGCGATGTAGCAGCCGGAGTTGAAATTGTACCATATTAAATTGGTAAAGTTGGAGTCGGAAAAACTTTTTTCTAATCCTCAATCCTGTTAAAAACTAAGCATTGTAAATAGGTTTTAGTCATCAATTTTACTTATCAATCACTCTAAATTATCAATTAAAATTTTTGACCTGTTTACACTACAACGTAAATATACAAAAACTACCCAAAAATATACTCTATATGTTTTAAACTAAAGCTGAGAATATATATTGTGAATTATTAACAAAAGTGCTTTATTTATCAAAGCAGGATATACCAAAATTTGGTCTGGAAAATGAACCAAAACACAACTTGGCTGCTGAAAATTCAAAGCGAAATCGCAACAAAAACGTTTATTCATGTGAGAACTTTAAAATTTTTCTTTGATTTTAGCAAAATATATGTGGGCAGTGTAAGCATTGTATATACGTATGTAAAAGTTAAAAAGGATTTTGATGCTTTTTTTTCAGACACAAACTGAGAGATTTTAAATAAGTTATGTTATTTATTCATCAGCTATTTTGCTTTTTTATAAACTTCTATCAGCTTGCAAAAAACATCTGCCGAATAAATTTTACGATAAATAGATTTATATTACCTTAACTTTTTATCTGAGTTATTTGTAAGCAAAAAGTTGAAATCATAAAGTTTATGGAAACGAATAAACTGGCATACAATGTTTTAAAACTAACTTTGTTTTAGGTATGACATTTTATTAACAATAAAAAAGTTGAAAAATATTTTTCGACAAAAAAATTTAAAAATTGCTTTAATAAAATATTTTAACTAAATTTGATCACTATACTCCAGTTCCATGATAAAAAACACTTTATTAATAGTTTCAATTTTAGTTTGAAGTACATTTGTTAGGTATGTAAATAATTCAAATTTTGTAAAGCTTATGTTTAATGTAATTTTTTTAGATGATCACGCCATAGTAAGTTTAGAAGAAAAAAAATATATCAACGCATCGTTTATAGAGGTAATTTAATTTTTCATGATAAGCATTCCTAAAAATGAATAAATTTAAAATAGCGATAGATAAAATCTACTTAGTTGTATTTTGGTTGCAATTTAAGCACAAAAATATTCAACCTTATAGCGACTAGAAGCTATCAATTACTAAAAAATAAAAATGAAATCATAAGCTTTCGTCTTTGCTTGCAATAGGTTTTCTTTGTTATTATAAGTTTGAACAGAGATATTAAGGTAGAGTCTTTTTTACAATTTTGGATTATTTATACCTCCTTTCTGGTAAATGTTAATGTATTGAAATTCACTTACTTTTTAAAATACTTTTGTCAACTTTTGCTTTTTGTTTCTGTTGCAATTTAAGAAAGTAGAAAATCGAAAGTCAAGTATTAAGTTAAAAATTTTTTTGATGTTTCAAAAAAATGAAACTTAACGAAAATAGCTTATAAAAAGTGTATCTTAGTTTTATGTCTTTTTTTGCCAAAATTTAAGATCACATCCAATAAAGCTTTATCTCGACTAAACGGATTTATAGAAGTTGGTTCTGGATGATTAAAAGGAAAATAAATAATTTTGTGAAACAAAGCGGGCCCAATTTAGCCTATATAATGGGGCAATTTCCTGTCTTTGAAATATTCGTTGTTAGTTTACAACTTAAGGATCGTTAGTTTTATGGTTGCCATTAGAGATTTACTATAGAAAGATGAGTATAAGGATTCACTTCCAACTCTGCCACTGCTTTAATGAATATGATCAAAATCGCTTTTAGCCTGCAATATATTCAACTGATCAAGAAAATGCACATATAGGGATCCTTTATCGTAGAGGCAAATGACACATTACTGTGCAAAATTTTCTAATGTTTTATGTCTGAATAAACAAACGGGCATAAACAACAAAGTACTAATATAATATTGATCGAAATTGAATGAGTCTTTGTATTTTTGCACAGTAATTTATCATCTGCCTAGATGTTAAAAGATCATAGGGGAGACCGGGGCACGTAGTAACATTTTTTTTTCTTTTTGCTATTCCTCTCATAATAAATTTTTTTTTCAAAATTCTTGTCTAATACGTTGAGTGCTGCGTGACCTACAGGTGGGTCACATTGCATTATTTTTCAAAAAATACTGAATGTATGCACTCAATGCACTCAATGTGTTAATAAGAAAAATTTAGATCACTGTTTAACTAATATCAAAAAAATAAATAAATAATTTTCAAAGCTTAGTGGTTAAAATTACGATTTAAATATTTAAAATAAGCGTACAATGTGCCCCGTCAATGGGGTAAGTTGTAACACCAGTTGGGGTAAATTGTAATAGCAACAAAATCACTAATACCCAGCCAACAATGCTATGCTGCCCGTACAGTACCCGCACCGATTTGGCCACGGACGCTGCAGTGGCCCCGCATGAGTTTACCGCACGAGTTTCATGTGGTTCAAACTATTTATGCAAAATGTTCCTTTTTAAAAATAATTAAAAGTGTTAACTTATTAGCATGTTTTAATATTTGATTGCGGCTTAAACTTGAAAGCCAGATTAAACCCGTACCGTTAGCCCATGTGGGACCACTACAGCGGCCGCGGCCAAATCGGTACGGTTCCCGTACGGGCAGCCCTCGCAGGGCCCGAATGGGCCCTGCATAACATTGTTGGGTGGGTAAATGTTTAAATATAAATGCAATTTGAAGAAAATAGCAATACGAAAAAGTAAAGACTATGAAATCACACATAGCCTAGTTATAGACATGAGTACCAAGTACAAAAACGAAGTATTTGTCCATTGCCTAAAAATGTTAAAACAAGTTTTTTCACTGCTGGATTAGGCCAACCATAAATTTCAGAATCACATTAGTCACAAAAATATGCATTCAAATTTTTGGCTCAAGTGAAATGTGACCTCTTTAAGTAATCATAGCATTGCACCACCCACTCCCCATCAGAACGACTGTTAAAATAGTGCTCAAGAAATGTAATGCAAAACTACTCTTTTGCTTTTTGTGTTTTTTAAAAATTGATTTTTCTTTGTTTGGAGCTGTAACTTGTCCTTTTTTGGTGTGTCTGTTAATATGGCACATTTTTTAAACCTTTTCTTCTTTGGACCAAGGACTTAGACTATCTTTAAGTTTTTTTAGCACTCTGTAGAGCCAATGGCCAACACCAATGTTTTGCTACTCCTCTTATTGATCTCTTAAATTATAGCAACCGCTGCAGCAACTCTTAAGTTGTCGTGTAATGATGAGCTGGTGTTTCCTGTTATTCTTTCTTTTATAATCTCTCTAATTATTCACAAATGCTGTTGCCCAAGTTACTTTTAATGTAAGCTAGTTAAACCTATGCACAAAAATATATGTTACAACGTGCCCCGTCAGCCTATGTTATAACTTACCCCATTTCATACTTAGTCAAATTTTTGTTAATATCTCAAAAAGTTAAGTTTTATTTGCTAAACTTTGTTAGGCATTTAATAGCCATTTGTTTTGTAATTTGACTGATATAAAACATTTTAATAAAACCGCACCCGCTATCTCTCCAGAAGACAAAAATTAAATTTCGAAAAATTTACTTTGCCTATTCAAAAAGCTTGTTTTAATAGTAAACCTATTTTTAGTTATTGGAACTAAACAATGTTATTTGCTAGCAATTGGTATTAAAATAACTGTTATTTGGGGCTATTTAAAATTTTGTTGGTTATTGTTAGATTTTTAAAAATACGAATATTACAACGTACCCCATGTTATAACTTGCCCCGGTCTCCCCTACCACCTCTAAGGGTGAATTTTTTTAATCAGTTGTATATTGCAGGCCAAAAGTGATTTTGGTGGTATTCATTAAAGCAGTAGCAGAGTTAGAAGTGAATTACTATACTCATCTTTTTATAGTAAATTTATTACTTTTTAAAGAAATCCATTTATTTTGAATGACAAAAATTGAAGCGATTGCGTTTTACGGTGTTTTAAATCAGGCCTTTATGCTGGCAATAAGTATTTTGTGAAGTATACTTATTATAAAAAATAGTATTCTAAATATTTTTCCTACAGTCGATAACGCGCTCACTACAGATACAGATAGGACATAGTTTCACAATTAACAGTACGTTTATGACAAGTTGTAATCACTAATTAGAACAAAAAAGCAACATAAAAACAAAGTAATTTTCGATAACAAAAAAAATCAATAAAACAGAAAGATCAATCAAACAGAAATCAATCAAACAGAAATCAATCAAACAGAAAATCAATCAAACAGAAATAAAATCAATCAAACAGAAATAAAACAAATTATTTCAAACAAAAAGATGCGGTTGGAAACTTCAAGACTTGCTGCAATACCTATATAAGAAGTCATTTATTTAGAAAAAGCAGATTTGCACTAAAACTTTCAGTCTGAAGCCAACTGATGCCTTAGCAAACATTACCATTAAGCCGTTTTAATGTGACTGAGCTTCAGCCTCTAAGTCTGGAGATATGCTCAAACTGTAGACATTTCTTGGCTTAAATATTCCTTCAAGTTTTTCTAGTTTCTAAAGAATGTAATAATGCTAAATCACCAGCATAAACAAACTTTCTGAAAGTCATGGAAAGCAGTTCGTACATATAAATGTTGAATAGGAGAGGAGCCGAGACCGATCCTTAAAGAACGCAGTATTTCAGACGGTGTAAACTGCTTTGCTTGCTGCCACCGGTAGTAAGGATAAAATTTAGGTTTAGGACAAGCTCCATAATCATTCTGACTATGTGCTTACCCGGAAAAAAACCTCAGCAGCTTGCAGGTAAGTTCATAGTGATAGACAGCAACATAAGCAGCTGTTAGATTGACAAATACGGCTCCGGCTTTTTTCTTAGCCTCAATTCTCAATGTTTTGGATAACAGAACAACTTGACCCACGGTTGACTTTCTGCGTCGAAACCCAGTTTACACTTTAGTGAACCGTGGATGGATAATTGGCTTCAGGCATGCGTCTTCTCGAGAATCTTGTAGAGGACACAGAACAGAGATATCGGTCGATAACTCTTTGGGTCTACTACGGGCTTCATTGACTTTGGGATCGCGACTACAAGCGCTGTTTCCGAATCTGATGGAACAGATGAAATCAGTCCCGGAGCTTTATCTGGTTTTAAGTGTTGTAGGGCAGTACTAAATTCTCTCTGTAAGAAAGTGTCAGAGATATTTACTGGGTCTGGTGTTGTGGCCCTCAAAAAGTCAGAAACGTCTTGAGAAACAAGTCAAAATGACTTGCGGTCACAACCTCGTATCTCCCATTTCTGACTACCTGAAATGTAATAGCATCGGCTGAGGCGGGACAGAGACGAAGAGAGTGTCATGACGTACCAGTATAGTTCTTCAGAATACTCTCTGATTTTCAACTACCGTGTGAAAAGTTGTTGCTTTGAACTGCCTCGGACCATCGATTTCTCCGTTTCCGGTCAAATTTAGCAAGCAGATCTGTAACATCCAAATTCGAGTTGTCTCCCTGACGAGACTGTAGGAAAGTTCTATAAAGGAACTTATACTCCGCATCCCAGTACGGAATATAATTGTTTCGATACTTGCGTGGGATAGTCTTTTTGGCTGCTTTCATGATGATTTTACCGAAGTCCTGGTAAGCCGCATTCACATGAAATGAATCAGGAGGCAACAAAGTCTTTGCCAATTTATTTTTCAAAGCAATGTAAAGACTCCATTTGGCCTTACGGATTTTCCATCGCTTAACAGGCATACTTGACACTGAAAGAGCAAACCTTAGTGGTGTAATAAGCGAAAGTCAATGTTGTAATCTGGAAAACGTTTCAAGGACACGTCTATCCAATAAGCAACTGTTAGGACCTAAGCTAGCAAACGTTAAACCTGGATTGATGCCAGTGTTCCAGCGGCTGAAGTAAAAACTGGTGGCCTACTTGTCGTTGTATAAGAGGGCAAGATCATTAATACTTTCCCTGCCACCCAAGCACTCACCGTCCGAACTGTTATTATTGTAATCCCAATCAACACGACGACAGTTAAAATCGCCAGCATAAAGACATGGTCAGGAAACATTGGGAGATCCTAAAATTGCAGTCGCGTTGATAGAGGCTTGTAGACGTTGATTATTTTACAACCATCAACGTCCACGCACAACCACTCGATCTCCGATGTCGGTGGAGATTGATCCAAAAGCGTGTACCTTAGTCGCTCGTGGACAAACGTGGCAAAACCATGCTTCCTGCTTGAAGAAGACCCAGCTAGTTGGTACCTTGGAAGTAACAATTTCTCTGCATTATCGCAGTGAGTTTCCTGTAGCAGAATGATGAGTGCCTCAGACTGCAGAGCAAGAGAGTAAAAAACGTTCATCTTGATAGCAGTGAGGTTCAATGTTCATTCGGAGACTAGTTGATTTTCCGGATTTGTTAGCAATATGCCCTGAAAAGAGCACTTTTTTCACACATTGCCCCATCCTGAAACGAACTTTTGCCAATTAGCAGACCCTCGCTAAACAACAAAATGGGTAGATACCCTTCCGTTTCAACGGGTTTGATTTGTCATGTATAAAAGCGCTAAAAAACTTACTCACGTCCCAGGCAACAAGAAAGCATCTGCCCTCTGGGACGTTTAGTCTATAACAACAATAGACTTTTACTGTTTTGTCTAACACCTACTGGACAGATCGCTCACATTTTGTCACCAGCTAGTGGCATTGTGCAAAAGACTTTCTCGTGCGTCACAATGCTGAAACAGCTTGTAGACTCAGAATGGGGTACGGGTGTCAAAACTTTGCGCATCGCTGCTTTATCTTTGGTCTACTCAACAACTGAATACCGTGCATAAGTCTGATGTCTCGTTTCATAGACAATGTCTTGAATGACGCCTTCGGCATAGTCACTGGATGCCTGCATCGCACTCCAACAGACCACTTACATACTTGAGTTGCTTTTTTTTTAAATTTTTAATTGGGAGTAGAGTTTTATATGCATTGAAGTTAGAATCGTTGATTTGGAATTAGAATGGCTTTGAAGAGTCAGTCTTCAATTTTTGAAAAATTGCGTGAAAAGTGTAGTCAAATTTGCTATCTGAACAAGCAAAAAATGTGCAAATGCAAATGCAAATGCGGCATGCATCTTACTTTCTGACAATAGGACCAATTTTTGGACTTCAATTTAAAATAATAATTAAACTAACAGTTTTTAGTTTGTATTGAAGACCGAAATGCCTCTTTTGATCAAATATTATACTTAAGTTTCGAATTGAAGCTATTTGAAAACTTTAATTGAAAGCTACAAAAATTAATTTATTTCACTAAAAAAGTAGGTTTTTGTGAAAATGTGCTTTCTTCTTTTGAAAGTCAAGTGAAGAATAAAAATAGAGACTTCAGTTAAAACAGCCCTTTTAAAAATTGTAATAATGCTAAAATTTTTAATTTTTTTCAGGGTTACAATAAACCAAAGCATTATATTGCAACTCAAGGACCCATGACCAACACGATCAAAGATTTTTGGAAAATGATTTGGCTTCAAAATTCCACAGTCATTGTGATGCTGTGCAAGTGTATAGAAAAAGGAGAGGTAAAAAAACTCAAACGTCTTTAATACGTATTTTTATTTCGACAAAAATTTGGTTTTAAAAAACTTGACTATTTTTAAGTATTTGAAGGTCATGTCATTAATTTAAAAATTATATTCAATGATTTTTTATTCATCTAATGTTGATTATACTGTTCTAATCAGCGCGCCCGAGTGGATTAAAGCGCTGGATTGATTGGAAACGCGCTCGACGTGATTCAAAACGCTTTTTCGTCATTCTGTTGTGTCATGGGAAAAGATATTTCATGCTACTATTTTTGTTTGCCAGTATTAGCAGAGTTTAGATTTAAATTATATATCTTTTTAAAAATTACAGACCAGTCCGTTCTGCTAAAGTCGTACCAATTTGGCTCCGGGCACTGTAACGGCCTGCGTGGGGTTTACTGCACGGGTTTCATATAATTTAAGTTATTTATGCCTATTTTTATATTTTTAAACAATTAACAAGGCAAACTTATAAGCATCTTTCTCTTTTAAGTTACAACTGAAACTGAAAGCTATCTAAAACCAGTGCGCCTGATCAATACAAGGCTATTTCAGTGCCCGCAACCAAATTGGAATAGGTTTTGTACAAGCTGCCTTTGCTGGGTCCTTGAAACTTTACATGGCATTTTTGGCTTAGGAACAGCATTTTTGAAGTAGGTCTGAAAACTCGCTGTTAGGTTTCTTAACTATAACCATTTCTATGTTTCCTTCAAGTCAGGAGAACAAATTTAAAAAAAAATGACAGAAAATTCTAAATGTATTAAAAGAACTTCTGAAATTTAGATTTTGTTCACCAATAAATTTCAACTAGTGTATTAATACTGGGATCAGCTTTTGAATTAAAAAAATTTTTTTAAGGAAAAATGTAAAATTTATTGGCCTTCCTTTGAATCTGCAAAAACATTTTCTTTTTGGAAAGTTTATCTAAAAGGACAGCATACAAGTCAAGATATAATCAGACGTGAAATTGTTTTGGAAAACACCCAAAAGCAGGTATTGTTACTGAAAAGCTGTAAAGTTTTTTTCAACTGAGAGAGTCTTTACTAATTGTAAACAACTAAAACAACAAATAGGTTGATATCTTTTGTTTTTTCACTTCATGATGTAAATTGAAACAATATTCTTATTTACTTTACATTCGTTGTCGTCCTTTGAAGGGCAGCCACTCCAAGTAAGAAAGAAAGAAACAATACTGAGGCCGAGGGTTTATCTTTTTATTACCCCAGGCTGCTGTACTGCCCGAATCAGATGCTGGCAATGATGGTTTTAAGCCAGCATCAAGTTTCTTCTTTCAATACCGTCAGATCTCATGCTCCATGTGATGCTCAATCTATAGGGCACGTTATTAGGACGTGGTCTGTGGTTTGCGAAATAGCGCTGCACCACAATTTGATGAAAGAGCTATTTCATTAAAAAATAATAAATTTTAATATTGTTAATTAATCACCCCAGTTTGTATCATATTTTGTAATTCAAATAAAAGCCGTACAATAAATCTTCGATTATCTAACAAGGAACAAAGAAAAGTGACTCAATTCCAGTACATTGGATGGCCTGATCATGACTTACCAAGCTCTACCACAAGTATGACAAAACTGAGGAAACAAGTCAATTCTGAGTATTCCTCTTCGGGTTCCGACGCTCCGGTTATTGTTCATTGCAGGTTTGTATTAACAGTTAGTATTGCCTGTAAATAAGTAAAAATTTTAGAAATTATAATTGATCACTTTTGTCTTTATGAAAATCAACCAATGCCAAAATTTTGTTTCACATCATATTGATAAGAATTGTATTGAAAACTATTCTTTAAGCAAACCTGTTATAACATTGGTTGAAAAAGAAATTAAAATTTTTAAACACAATATTATCATTTCTGATTTATATTTATGTATGAGGTTATTTTAACTTGTATTGTTTCTAAAACCATAAGGAATCAATTGAAACGTTTGTAACTAAGTCTGTAAAAATTGTTGAATCAAGTCTAAAAAAAATAATTTTAGGGTAATAATAGTAAATAACAAGTTATAGGCCTACAACACTGACATTACCAATATTAAAAAAAGGAAAAAAAATTTTTAACTTGATATAAAGTGTTTTTATATATGTCAATTATTCAAAGTTTACGATAAAATCATAAATCCATTATATATATTAAATTTTGTGTCATCAAAATGTTTTTCCGATATTTGAATATCTTTAATTTAAACATTATAGTTTTCACTGCATAAATACAAAAAAATTTAAAGTGCTATTTATTTTAGGCACTTTTGAGTTAGATAAAATAGCAATTCATACTCATTAAAAAGTGCTAACTTTTATTTGTTTTTAGATCAAAATAGTTTTATTCAATTTTAGAAACCACGGATTTTTTTCAATTAACAATTTTTTATCCGGCGAAATGTTGTAACAAACTTTTTAAATCATTTTTAAAAATGATAAAATAATAAATATAAAATCAATTTTTAATCAATTAATTTGATAATGTGCATTAAAAAAAA
This sequence comes from Diplosoma virens, assembly GCA_963680785.1. Classification (NCBI taxonomy): domain Eukaryota; kingdom Metazoa; phylum Chordata; class Ascidiacea; order Aplousobranchia; family Didemnidae; genus Diplosoma; species Diplosoma virens. The sequence continues at coordinate 6,190,344 of OY796884.1, forward strand.
AAATAATTTATTTAACAGAAAAATTATGATTGGTTTAAAATGAATTGGGTATTAGACTTTACTTAAATTATGCGTTTCTAAAAATATAAAAGCATAAATTTTTAATTGATAATAAGATCTTCTAAATTAAAAATTTCTCGATAATATCTTTCACCTATTAAGTTTAGTCTTTCCAATCTGATAAAACATAACAATCTGAATTTTGCAATCTCTAGAAATATAATTTTGTTTAAACACAGAATCTAATCTGAGAATTTTTTCAATCAAAATTTAAAAGTAATTAAAATTGATTTTAGTTTTGTATTAATTTTGTATTTAAACAGCGATGGAGCAGGTAGAACTGGTACTTACATTGCAATCGACAACCTCATCAAAACACTCGAAGCAACAAATCATATTGATGTTTTGAATGAAGTTATTAAAATGAGGCGAAATAGAAAAGACATGGTTCTAAATGTGGTAAGTTTGCAACTTTAACCCATATTTAAATATAGACCCACTAATTTGTTTGTAATAAAACTTCTCAACAAAACCAGTTTGAAAAATCATGAAAGAAAAACTTTATGCAATTATTTAATCTAAGATTTTTAAAAGGAGAGAAATCAGTTTAAATAAAAATTATCAAACCAGTCTTGACAAATAAACACTTTTTATAGTTTTATGCACAAATTTAAACGTAATATTTTTTGCTATATTTGATAACTATCAATGTTTAAAAAACGTAAATAAAACAAGTAATATTTTATTCACGTTTTTTAAACATTGATAGTTATCAAATATAGCAAAAAATGTATTTTACTTTTTAATTCTATTTTGAAACGTACAATATTTTATAACAGTTATCTTATTCAACAGCAAAAGATATCTTACAGCAAAAACAGCAAAGGTCATCTTACTAATCAAGTTAGTTGAGAAAAAATTGGAAATCTCAGAAGTCTAAATAAAATTATCAGTGTTTCTGCAAAAGTTGTTTTAGAACTTAAGCACTTAAGTAGAGAAGGTTTAGTTTGCTTTTTCATGTCAATTGAAATGTTAAAAATAAACTTAGAAATTTTTAATTAAACACAAAACAAATTCAGTAGTATTTAATCAATGTTGGCACATTTATAAGAAAAACTTCGCAGGTCATCACGGGCAACGTTTAAACCGTAGGCCTTTATCTTAGTTTTTAATTTTGTTAATTTCAAAACTTTTTAATATTTTTTGAAGAAAATTGTTGTACACTTTCATTTAAAATTTTACTGTTGCAATAATATATTTCTTCTGAAAAGTTAAAACACCTTTATATTTTTTTTAAAGTTTTACTGTTTTTAAGTTAATTGGTGCAGTCATAAAATCATTCAAGTTTGAATAAATTTTTTATTGTGTTTTCACGTTGTCAAAATTTTTATTAAAAATTTAACTTTTTTTAAAAATAGCCTAAAAACCAAAAAAAAAATTTTAAGTTTGTTTAATGAATTTGATTATGCTCTTGTCTAGATTATTATGATGGTTAAAAAATATTTTCTTTTTGAAAAGTTCCTATAGGTACTTTCTTATAGGACTTTGGCACTACACTAAAAATAAAAACATTTATTTATTATGATTTGAATTGAAGATATTTGAAACCTACAGATTTAGAAACCCTAACCCAGCTGTACGCTTGAAGTTGAGGCAGAATCTGATAGGATTTCTAATGATATCTTTTTGGCTGCCCGACAAAACCCACAATATGATCTTTTTTTTACTTTATCCAGGGCTTCAAATCTAAAAAAAGAAATCAACATATATTTTATAGCAAAAGAAACAAAGACATAAACAATAAAATCACAAACTTTATCAAGCAAAAATAAACGTAAAAGTTTTACTGTAAATATTAATAAAAAATGTACGCAAAAATTTAACTATCTTGTCCAAATCGTACACCACGATTTTTAAAAACGACTTTATTTTATTTTTGTCCCTGTATCAAACAGTACTGCGTGTGCTTATTGCGTTTTATTTCTTAAAAATAAACAACTGGATCTATTCTATAATACATTGTACATGGCAGTATTGATCTCTTAAAACCAACTAAGTATTTACAAAGTTTTCTAAGCTTCTAAGATGTTCAAACAAGCATCTAGGGCGGAGTACGCTTTAAAAAATCCCGATTTTTTTATCTAAACTACATGTACGCTGATTAACAAATTCTGGAGTGAAGGTATTTCCAGGTTATAAGTAGTTTTGTGTACACCAAAAGCTTGTGTGTACAGAAGCGATAAGTTACTTGTTTCTTTTTTTCACTAAGCGTTCCAATGTGGATGGTAAAAATTTTAGGGCTATTATAAAAGCGTAGCTGACCAACTGCTGATGTTAGAATTGTAATAATGTTCATAAATGCTTTATTAACGTCTAAAAATTTTAAATGTTTAATACGTGAATTCTTGCATTACAATTTTTTTTTGCATCTATTTAAATTTATTTCTTTATGCTGATAAAATATTGTTAAATATTATTTATTGAAATTAACAAATTTTTGTCCAAAACATATAGTGGCACGACAAATATAGCTTACCTTTCTTGTAAATTTTCTTTTAATATTTGTTTATACAAGTAATTTGATTCGGTCTATTATTTGTTTCTGTATATATCTCGGGTGGAAAAAATTTAATTGATGTTGTTTTGTATTAAAATGTATATATACCAAAAACCAATGCCTAATTAAGCTAAAACCAATAATAAAAAAGCAAATAAAACTAGTTTTGTAAATCGTTTACGTCCAAGAGGTTAACTATCTTGCATGCACCAAATAAAAAACATGGTTATATGAACACACTAAATAAAAAAATATAAAACAAACTAACCATTAAATTGTTTAATAGTTATTAATTAATCATAAAGCTGTTTTATTCTTTGCTAAAAAAACCTGTGAAAATCAAGAAAAACTTTTCATCCTGGTCAGTTGAACCTAGGCGAAGAAAATGACGGCAAATAAATTGTTAGGCAATGAAACTCTTTGACCAAGAAATCGCTCAGGTGTAAAATAAGCAAAACAATTTTGATTATTCCTGGACTTTTCTTTTCAGAACCAATATCTGTTCATTCACAAAGTTGTTACTGAAAGTTTGATATTGCCTGAAACGGAATTTAGTGTGACAGATTTTTCTTCAGCAATGCAGAACTTAAACTGGTAAGTTGTAAGTTGTAATGACAAAGCTGCTTTTCAAAGCAAGAAATTGCTTTCAACTTGCAAAATCATTTGCTATGTGTATATATAAAAAACAAAAACTAAGCCAATGAATAATGTAAATTCTTGGTAATGTCAGCGCAACACTTAATTATTATTTGCTGAGTGTATATTCTTTATACATTCTTTTTTAAAAAACTCATTGCTTATTTTATTTGTTATTTGCAATTTCTTGGTTTAAACAGTATATTGACAATTTTCTTTATATAGAAAAAATAGCAATTAGAGTGATTAGTAACATTGATAGGCTTGAGATCTCGGCAAATAAACAAGTCATTATCAAATTATTTTTGTTTGTCTAATCTTGATCTTTAAGATTTGATTAATTTTGATTAGAAAAAAACAGATCTCAGTGCAAAAACCTTGCTGAAGCAGTACAAACTTTGGTATTTTTCTGTCTCTATTGTTTTTGCGCTTTTCATGTTAAGTTTCAAAACACAGGTTTTAAAGTAGCGTGTCTACTAAAAATATTTAAAATTCCAACCGATAAAAAGGTTATTATTGAATTAATAGTATGAGCAAAAATATCTTAATCAATATAAAAGATTCAACAATAAATGCAAACTACTATGTTTATTGCAATTAAAAAAACAGTCTGGTATTTATAGTATAGTATTATGTAGTTTTGAACTCCGCGTATTCAAGCTATTTGGCTTAAAGAGACTTTTGTTACTGGAGATGACTGATTTGGCAAATTATACTTTATTAAAGATATATAAGTTGAAAAGAATCTATCATAATTTAATCACACTCAATCTCTGTTTTTCAATAAATTGCGCTCTATGTCTTTATTACTTCTTTTGTATAAAGATTCAAAAAAATAAAGATCACACTTCAGTTTAAATTTTAACTTTGTGAAGTACAATTGTTGGTTTTTAAACTTTCTGAATGTTTGCAGTAATTTTATTATTACTCAAGCATAAATATGTTTATCTTGCTTATACTTTTTTTAACAAAAAATTATTTGCAATTTTAAAAATGTAGATACTGTGACAAAATTCTTTAGAGCATTTTAATTACTGCGAGCGTGATTGACACGATCACGATTAAAAACCTGCTTGTCTCATTCTTTTCTGTTAGGAAAGAGATTTTACAGCACTTTTTATTGTCATAGCAAGGACTACTAAAATCCAGTCATATCTTTAAATAATAAAACTAAAAATCAAATAAAAATCTTAACCATATATCAATTACCCTCACCGCTATCACTTAGTTGCAGTCGCGCAACAATTGCTCTAGGTATAACAACAAGGTTTCAACTGTTTTACTCAAGTCATTTTTTGTAGATTTTATGTTTCTTTTTTTGTAACAAAAAATTAATTTTTTATGATTTAAATACCTATGTGTGACCCTAATTGTGACGTGATGCTGTTGGGTTTTCAATATTTTGTTATGATGTAAAAGAATTAACCATTTACTTATTGTCAAATTTGCAAAATTTGAAGTAGATGGAAAAAACCGCTTACGCTATTAATGTTTCTTTGTTGAAAGAACAAGTAAGGAGCCCACTAATATTAAGAAGAAATTTTAAAAATCATATTCTTTTTTTCTCTCTTTCTGCTTGTTTCTCTTTGTAAATATACCATATTAATATAAATAAAATTGAAAGAAATTTTTCTCTTTTATTCTGATTCTACAATAGGTAGACTACTTGCAAACATTAAACCGTATTTGAGAAATGCTTTGTACACAAACAAGCAATTGGGCTGTCACAGACTTTGTTTGGGAACCCTAAAGCACCAGTTGTTAAGGTACCCGAATACCTGCCCTGAAACAAAGCTGTGTCTAAATTTTATTTTATTCCGGCTCAAGAAGTAGTTTGCTTTGAGTCTAAAGCTTTTATACAGTTGGCTTGAACCAAACTAGGATTGATTCGTTAAAGATTCTTCTCCACAAACAAACAGAGACCACTGTCTCTAACTAAAACGAATGTATTTCGAAATTCACGACTCACGATTGACAAAAATTCTCTTCCACGCTTTTTCACTGCAAAGCAAAATGGGCGCTACAACTTAATTCGATGAACACAAATAATTCTACCTCCCTAGAACAAAACTCCAAAACACTAACGCAAAATAAATTCAACACTCGTCAACCGATATAAAATTTAACTGGCCCTCTGCCCACGCTCTGCGCCCAAATTCTACTTTCTTTCGAACGACTCTACGTTGACTAACACTTTTTCGCTCTCTTTGTCTCTCCGTTTCTTCGCCTTCGTTGTCTTCGCCGTCTTCTTTATCGAGCGAGCGTACATATACGTATATAGACAAAGGTTACATGACGACAAATCGGCGAGAGTTATCTCGAAAACACTTCGCTCACGTGCGTAGAAATTAGAACGTTTTTTCTATGATATGCGAGAATCTTCATAGACTAAATTTAACTCGGTCATATGTTACAGACAAAGTGCATTACGTCATCACAGTCTGGCGAAAGAAAAAAAAGTTACATTCGAACAATTGCAAGCAGATAATTAAATAACACAGTGAGAAAGCAATTATCCCTTGCCCAAGCAATTTCTACGTTATAGCAAAACTTTGAATTATTTTAAGGCGGAAAATAAACTATATCGCCATGTTCAAAATTACTATCAATGAAGTGTGGCATGGGTACTTTCCTTTATGAAATTAGCGATTCCTAACCTTTGATGGTTTGTGGCCTTTTTTCAAAAACTCTCTCGACGCATGGCTCCTGCGTATCAATAAAAATATCTAGCTTTTTTTTAAATGCATTTGAATAATGTATTTATTCGCCAATTTTAAAGAACAAACCAAATAAAATTAACAACGAAGGATTAATGCAATCCAAATAAAAAATTACAATTAATTTTCACTAAAAGTAGTCAAATAAAGTGAAGATCTTTTTTTGGTGTTAAGTTAAAGTGGAATACATTTTTTTGAAGGTTTCCATTAAATGAAGACAAAAAATCTTCACTTCATTTGAGCTGGTTTTAAAAAATGTTCCCGTTTTTATTGTAAATAAAGTGTTAAAAAACATTGCAAGTAAATTTCAAAAACAAAATTCAAGCTTTTTTGCAATAAAAAGTAGAAATTTGTACCAAAGACTTTTGCTGGTGACACTTAGAGAATAACTCCTGTCTCACAAGAGGACCAAGTGCTTCGGTTTAAAAACCCTGAACTACAAAATATGTTTATATTCTAATGATTGTACAAAGTACTCGTATAAACCAATCTCGATACAATGGATCAGTTTATTAATTAGACTTGAAATCGAACTTAACCCTTAATTCATATCATGATTAGAATTCCGTTTATCATATTATGGGTAAATTTTGCCATTTTTTTTATTTTTTAGGACAGCAAAAGAAAGAAAACTATGTAATTGTATTTTTACAATGCAATTTATAATATTTAAAGCGATTATAGCTAACAAAAAAAGGAAATAAAATGCAAATAATCCTTTGGCACAGAAAATTATAGTAGTTAAAATCTAATTACTCAAAAGTTGTACTTACCTAGTAGTAAAGAAAACAAAAAAAAAACCTATTATTAATTTTACTCATATTATTACTCTAATTTTTTTATGCAATCAATGCATACACTTAGTTTGTGTTCAAGGCAAATTGGTTTTTCACAAGAGAAGCATAGGATTTTTGTTTTTCTATCATTTTTTCTTACTAAGCAGTCAGTGCATCTTCGTTGTTGTTCAATCTTTTTTTCTCTTAATTCTTTATTAACTGATGGTTGCGAGATACCTAAAAGAAGTTTTATTTCTTGTTTGAGCATTCTAGGGAGATTAGGGATTTCATATCTTTTCTTTATCCAATTGGAAGCAAGGTCATTAGCTAATTCTAGGGCATATTTTCGCCTTTTAATTTTCATTTCTGATCTTGAATTATTTTCCTTATATACAATCCAAGAGTTGATGATTGTTGTAGTTAGCATTCCATAAAAAATGCACAGTGGCCACCTTCTAGTTCTTCTGCTACAAGACATTTCTGATGACATTTGATCAAATGCATTGACTCCTCCCTTAGTAGAGTTATAACATTTTATGATTTCTGGCTTAGTCTCATTGAAATCCTTACCACTATGCATAGTCGACAAGACGAGAACATTTTTGTTAGATTTTGGTTGATATGAAAGAAGAGTTAATTCATTAGCAAAACAAAATTTTGCCTTTCCAATCTCGGATTTTTTTAAGATCAGCAATTCGGGAGGAATTTCAGCTTTGTTTTTTCTCAATGTGCCAACTAATGTTAGTTTATATGGACTTTGAAGCAACTTTTTTGCAATGGGTATTGAAGTGAACCAATTGTCCATTGTTACATTACGATTGCTCCCGAATATTGGCATAGTCAGATTTGTTGTGAAATACTCACTCAATGGTAGACCGTGTGTATTTGTAGATTTACCTAGATAGGGCTCTGCATTGAACATATATTTGGACTCATTATCACATAGCATGACTATTTTCAGTCCATATTTAGCTGGTTTATTTGGAATGAACATTTTGAAAGAGCAGCGCCCTCTAAAAGCTAATAATTGCTTATCTAAAGTGCAATTCTGTGAAGGACAATAATTATGATTACAATTTAGGATGAACTTGTCCCAAATTTCTCTAATAGGAGCAAATGAATCTGTTTTTTTCCTTTCCAGTCTTGTACTTTTTTCGTCAAATCTCAGACAATTAAGGAGAAAGTTGAATCTGTCTCTGCTCATTATACATCTATACCACATACGCCCATTTGTAGTATCCCACATTTCAAGGGTTGTGAGATGATTGTCTTTCAATGCAGCTGCTTTTATTAGAATTCCAAATAAGGCCTTTATTTCATCAATGCATGTTTTTGATGTTGTAAAGTGTTCTTTGCTATAGGTGGTGCGCTTTGATTCAATTTCATTGTTTGTGTTCTTGACTATAATATCTAGCATACTGTCTGTTATGAAAAGATTAAAACATTCTTGAGCAGTTCCTACTTGATATGTTGGACCACTTTTAAATTTTATGATGTTTCTTGCTGGTGTTTTTCCTATAGTAGTATTTTCAACTGTTTTCCATGCAAATTTATTCCTTCCATAAATTTCATCGCTGTTAAATTCAAATATTTTATCAGATCTTTGACTTGGCATGGTTTCTTTTCTCGATCTCTTTTTAGCTGGTTGGCAGTTATAAACTTGGTCACTATCTGAATCACAATATGGTACATTATCTGAATCACTATCAGAAATATCCACATCATCAATTTCTATGCTAGAATCATCACTTAAATCATCCGAAAAATCAGCATCTTCTTCTAGTAACGATTGAAATTCATCAACCCTAAGTGGTTTACTTTTAGGCATCTTATATTACAATTTCTGAAAGAAATAAGTAAATTATAGCTAATTATTTTTAGGAAATAAAAAATTAAATGAAATAGGTTACTAATAAAATTACATGGATATAAGCTACTAACAATAAAACTAACATATTGTGATTTACAAGCAAGAATAAATAATTATTGTAATAATACGGATAAAATTCACCTAACAGAAAGACACCCCTTATATCATTTCATGGGTAAAAGTTACCCCCCAAAAAATGGCATGTATCATAAGATGGGTAAAATTTACCCTCCAAAGAATTAGTTATATCATATTATGGGTATATTTTACCCTCGAAAATTTTAATACTCACTTGTAGAGATAAATGACATCTACCACCTATAACACTCTGACTTCAACTGAGAATACCTAGAAACTGAGTTCTTTCCAATTATAAATGCCAGATGTATGATAATATAGAAAATTTTCAAGGGTAAATTTTACCCATGATATGAATTCAGGGTTAAATATACAATTATTTTTACTTAGGCTCCGGAAGTCATCAGAGGAATTTACTTTACTATGCAGTCCTATTCTATCTACACCACCAATGCTTTCTTTTGTGCACTCAGAGAATAAATGTGCCAATTTTGACAGTTCGACATCACGTAAATTAATTTTATCGAATTTTTTTGACAAATGCTACGTATTTTAGTTGTATACAAATATAAAATATAGATGTTTCTCGTTGTTTTTTCTCATTTCAAAATGTTTCCAAAGATAGTCATTAATTTGACTTTCCTTATCACTATATATTTTAACGGTATTGTTGATTTAATTTTTACAGCCGTTTCATTTTATATATAAACACTAAATGTAGCAATTTAGTGATTTTTTATGTGAATTATATCCAATCTATGATACGTGTGATTTGTTAAATCTTAACTGTACTACGCATTGGTGAAGCAGCTATTATTTATTGGATTCCTGATAGCAAATTTTCGAGTTTGTTTTCTTTTTAGCAAGTTCTTGCTTAAGGCACTCATGATTTTGAAGAATATTATGATAGTGCTGATATTTCACTAAACGTAACTGCATTGGTAACATTATAAATCTAAAATTTTTTTGATCTGATTTACTTTGGAAAAAGGCGCTGTACAAATATTACGAAAGATTATTATTGTTATATTTACCTTTGATTTTAATTGATAAACATTATTAGTACTTTTATTGGAAGAAAAGCAGATAATTTTAATTGCAGATACTTTCCATCAAGTAATTGTGTGCGATGACAACCAACAACATTATATGAATGCTCATTATATTCGAGTAAAACCAGTAGAAATAACTAAATAGTAAATTGTTGTAAATACAAATATTTATTCTAAATTAAATATTGGTTTAATTAAATAATTATAAATTTGTATATGCTTTTCAAAAATATTTCATAATTTTGAAAATAAAATTTTAACGTTTCATTCTACAAAGTTTTTAGCTTCTTAAATCTGCATAACAATCATATTATCTTTTTTTTAAATGACGATATGTTTTTTTAATTATTCTATATTAAAAAATGCATTTGTACAGCATTTTTTCGGTGATTAATTTTGCTTTGATTTTTAACATCATTTTAGTTTAACAAAACCTGTGTTTAATGATTTTATACTTCAATATTTATATGGTTCAAAAATTTTAGTCTTCATTTGTTGATTATCATTATTATGTAGCACAATCGTCTGTGAAAAGTATTCTAAAACAGTGGTTTTTTCAGGTTTATTCTAGCATATATCCAGGTTGTATGGTAGAGCCATATTGACCAGATTATTTTTTGATAATCACTTTAATAAAATTTACAATAGTAAAAAAAATTGAAATTAATTTAAAGATGCAGTACTTGATTGTTTCTAAACTTAAAGTTTATGAAAATTTAAAAAACAATTAGGCTGGCAACATTTGTTTAGAAAATTGACAAAAAACTAAAAAAGTCTTGAAGTCGAATTGAAAGTTGAAAAGTGGCTTTTTTTGAAAAAAACTGAAAAAAATGGATATTAACTTAATTTGAAGAGTTAGTTCTAAATGTATCTAAGTCACATAATGTCATTTTAAGAAAATGAGGTTTAAAGTTTTCAAAACGCTACTTCTACAATAGAAATACGCTAAGATTTCAAACCTCTGTGCTATTTAAAAAGTGATTTTCTGAAAAAATTTTTTGTCAGAATATTTCTGGCGAGTAAACAAACAATTTTTTCAGGTTATCTCATTTTTTCGAAAATGTGACTTAGTTACTTTTAGAAATAGGGTTTTCATTTCTCCTGCATTGATTGATTTTTTAAGGAATAAAGTAAAATGTTCTGCAGTAATGTTAGCAAGCATACATTTTATGAATAGATTACTCTTCAATTTGAGAAATATGTTTACTTGCGCATTGAATTGTTTTCAGCCACCTTGTTTTCCTTTTTTGGTTATTGTTTCGTCACAACCGCAACCTGAAAAAGAAGATTTATTTTGGAAAATGCTTGTGCAAAACAATGTCAAATACATGGTTGCGTTGGAGGTGACTTAAACTTATAATAATTTGTACAAAAATTACGCAAAAAAGTTAAACTTTAAATAGGTGTTGATTATTATATTTCTTCTCCAAAAAATCTGGTATTTCTATAGATTAAAAAAATTTTGTTGTAGACAATTGATGGTTAATAAAAAATTGTTTGTAACAACATAATATCATTGTCACAAACTTTGTTCTGGAATCCCAAAGGACCAGTTGAGCTAGGTAACCCGGATACCTGCGCTGAAAACAAAGCTGAGTCTAAATTTTATTTTATTCCGGCTCAAGAAGTAGTCTTGCTTTGAGCCTGACAGTTTATACAGTTGGTTTAACGAAAGCTCGAATTGATTTCGTTGAAGACTCTTCTTCACAACAAACAAAAACCACTGTCTCTAATAAGAACAAGTGTATTACAAAAATCACGTCCGACGAAACTTCTATTCCAAGCTTTGCCAAACTGCAAAGCGAAATCAACACTATAACTTGATTCAATCAACACAAATAATTCTACCTCTGTAGAATACAACTGCCAACCACTGGCGCAAAATAAATTCAACACTCGACGACCAATACAAAAACTAACGGGCTTCCCGCGCCCAACCAAATTGCTTTCACTCGAGTCGTCTCAAAATCACTTCTAATCTTTTTAATTCGCTACGCATCGGCTTTATATAGAAACCAAAATCACGTAACGTAAACTTCCTCGTAAAATCGAGATTTAGGCAGAACTCCCTGGAGAGATCGTTACGCGAATATTCTACTACGTTCGAGATAGCAAAGCTTAAACAAAACATATTACGTCATACTCTCGAGTAAAAGAGAAAAGGATACATGTATCGAGCAATAGAACAAATTGGACGTATATCGCAAACAGCGCTCAAAGAGCCGCATTTATTCTCTTATAATAAAACTACGAATTGCTTTTAACGGGGATAAACTACATCGTTATGATTAAAATTATGAATGAAGTGTGACAATCATTTAGGATTTTTTACCCGATAAAATTCTTCATTCTGTTAATATACTTAAAGCTTGATCAGTGTTTAAATTGGGAAAACTAAAAAATTAAATCATTTATATGCAATGACTGATTTTATTTCAAACAGGATAAAAGCTTTGTTTCTGCCAAACTTACTGTTAAAGGAGAAAGCCTTTCTATCAATGAAATAACTATTGTTGTTAAAAGTGTCGAAGAAGAAAAAGATGATAAAGACTGTGTTATTTCGAAATTGTCAGTGACGTCAGGCCGGGTAATTCCTAGATATTTTCTCATTAATATTTATTTTATAGAATACATTTTCAAGTTGGTTTAATAAGTTTACCATAATTCTTCTTTGTTTAAAAAAAGATTAATTTGGGTATTCTATTATTTTCAACTTTATTTGTATGTTATCTTCAATACTTGTATTTTTCTTCCTTTTGGTAGAATTGTGCAAAAAATCAATTATAGTTTAATTGATTTTAACTAAAACTAATTTCTGAAAAAGTCACAAAAACAATTTATTTAATATTTGTTTTTGATTTAACATTAGTTGGTTTGTTATAAAAAAATTGTTTAAACCGTGTTTTATATAAAAAATTTAATTTTTGAAGTCAAAAGTAAGAGTTAATTTGTGCACCAAGAATTGTTGATGCAAACTAATTGAATTAACTTAAATAAATCTTCTCTAATCTTTCATGGTAAAAACACAACACGCTGAGACGCTCAGTATTGCTGAAATTAAACCTATTATTGATTTATAATTTAAAAATTTCGGATTAGTAATACACTATGTACAGTAAATAAGTGTTACGACAATATTTCGGCAATTCAATGCTAGACGATGATTTGGTGATTTGTCAATCAATGAATTAAAAAAAATGTCAGGTTCAAGTTTCAATGTTGAAAGAAAACCGTCGACGAATAAAATACATAAATATACACTGAAGATTGAAACTCGAACCGGGCATAGTCCGTCAGAAAAAAAGTACTTCTGTGAATAGTTTTATCAAAGCTTTTTTAAAAGTATCCAAAATTTAGCATAAAATTTGTAAGTATATTAGGTATAATTTAATTATAAATCCATGAAGTAGCTAAAAGTTCAGAAAATAAGATATTTAAATCGGCAGCTTCCAGATTAGAAATAAGCAAAGTTTTGACGGTGATCACTAACGTCAGCTTTGCGGTACAATTCCTAATCATGTTATTTTGTTAAATCTTGTAAAACTTTTTTGTGATTGTTGGTCTTAGCAACTAGCTCGGATTTGAAAATTAACGACAAAATGAAATAACGCTTTACTTGTAAAACAGCATTAAGAACAAACGGGAGGAAACGGTTGACACAACCTTTTAAACTCAAACAAATTTTTGTCAACTAAATGCAGCATTTCTACTCAGGATAAGACATAAAGTTAATTAGGGCTAAGGCTTTATTCTTTTAATATTCTAGCTTAGCAGAATTTCGTATATTTAAATTAATCCAAACAGCTTTAAAACAGTTCATCTATTAATTAAAAACCTTTGCAAGTATTTTGAAAAATCTACTAATTTTTTAAAAACTTTCAAAATAATTTAAAAAAAAGTTTTTTTTGGATTACTATCCATTGATGATTAATTGGTGACATTATTTTTTGCTGTGTTTTCCAATTTAATGAATGCAATCAAATGGAAATACTAAAAATTGAGTCGAGTTTTGTACCGAAAGTAAAGTAAATGAAATTAAGATACCCAACTTCATTATAAGAGACACCTACATTTTTTGTCGCTAAGCAATTAATATCTTTTGCGAATTAGCATTAATAATTTGTGAACAATTATTTTTAATAAAAATTACTAAAACTAATCAGAAGGCCAGGATAATTAATGCTCATTTGTTTTTGCTGGTTAACGTTGAGATTATCAATGCAGTATTTTTAACCTAACATTGAAAATCTAGTAAAAAAGCAATGCTAAGGTGGGGAGCAAACGTTTGCACATTATCATGTGCTTAATACCAATCCAACAAATTTGCACGTTTGTTTGTGATCAAATCAATTTTGGTTTGTTAACTTTTTATTTTTAAAATTGAAAAATGATTAGAATGGTTTATTTTAATTTTAAATTTATTATAAGTACTAAGGAACATTATTCTTTAATTAATGTAGTTTTAACGTTGATATAAACATTAGATAAATGATTACTTCAAATTTGAAAAACTGGTGCTGTACCCCTGAATTTGCTATACATTTAATTGATGCCATAAATGCCTCTTTTATAAAGTCTCCAGTTAGTTATGTCTAATGGAAAAAGTCTAATGCTCAGGTATCTTGTGGATTGGATTACTGCAAAAATTATTTTACTTTTAACAGTAGAACTTTTTTTCTTAACTTCTTTTTATTCACATGTCGCCTTGTACAAGAATGGTTCTTCTTGCTACAATTATAAATCGATTTAAACGAAAATTGTTCTTGTTACAGCATACTATAAAATACTATTACATAACTTTGATAAGTTTTGGGAAGTTATAGAAAATAATATTAAAAGTATGTTTCTTTCAGAAATCAACAAATGTTGCACATTTTTTAATCAAAACAAAGAAAAATGAAAAAATTTTCAGTATAAAACCTTGTGCAAAAATTTGGAATAAAATTAAAGCTTCTTGTGATTCCGTTGTGTTGGTTTATTGCAAGTGAGTAGCTTTTAATAACACTGTCAAATATTTAAAAAACACTATATCTAAGATTCTTGAAAATAAAACTTAAAACCATAAAAATAAAACAAGACAATTTTAAAAAGGAGCTAACATATAACTTGTGCCGCTTTCTCAGTGCGTAACGAAAATAATTTGAAACGAAATATTTTCCTTTTCAACATAAATATTTTTTCAGCTATATTTTATGCCTCGACAAACATATCAAGTTCTTGTCAATTCAAGTTTTCTCAAACTTATTGTATTGTACCGCAGATAAGGTAGCGTTGGTCGCAACTACTTCCTGTTATACCACTTCGTATTAAAGTGTTTGCGGATTAGATGGCGATTAATCCTTAGATGGATGAGGTCTAATTTACACGCAGATGCATAAACACTTAGGCCCTGTGAATATGAAATAAAATTGGATTAAGAATTTTATATTTTGTAAAAAATAATTTTAACCATTTATTATGACACTGATTTAATTTACTAAGATTAACAATACTTTGAAGCTTTTGGCGATTCATTAAAAAGCACTATTACTACCCGATTTTAAAGCTTTCATGACTTTTGTAATACAAGTTTTGTGATACCTAGAAATTATATGTCTAAGCCTTATTATATGAATGGTGTTTTTAGAAAATTTTCTTGTCGGCACCCGTTAAATTTTTGAAAGTTTAACAGTCAAACTATAAAAATTATGGAGCTAAAAAATTTTTTCAGATTTTTCAGTTATTCTTCTTAATTCAACAAAATTATCTATTATTGTATCTTCTCTTTATTTCAGGGTGGTCCAAACCCGGGCCCATAACATCATTATTTGTGGCCCGCAGAAGAATTTTTATTATTATACATCAGAAATGGTGAACCGCCTTTAAATCCAAAAACCCCTTTTTTTTGCTTAGAAAATTTGGTTTTGCGACGAAAAAATACTTTTCTTTCAAAAAAAAATAAACCAGGGTTATGCTAAGATTAAATTCGTTAAGCACATACTTCTGTAATTAACAAGTGAAGGGTTTTTTTGTCTTCAGCAACCTTTTGCTGTTGATCTCGGGCAACATGAGAAGGAAAATGATTGAGAACACATCATTTTAAATTAAAAACCAAAAAAAGGTAATGCACTCTTTATTAAACAAAATCGTGCTACTTCAACGGTCAAAGATTTTTTTTCAGTCCTTACTTTAAATGTAAGTGAAGTGTTATCATCAATTTCCCACATAATTTTCTCAAGACTGTTGAAGACGTGGTTGGTGAAAACCAAAAAATCTTAACAATAGTTTTCCGCATTCTGAGATAGTTTCTAACCAACTACGGCCCACAATTTCTACTTAATTTTGAAAAGTGGCTTGCAGGACTAACGATCTTGGACCTCTTTGATTTAATTGAATATTTTGATTAAACAAACTACTTTATCTGTTATTTCAAAATAATAGCGCAAGCAACGGAAAAAAGCAAGCCTAAAATTTAATAATCAAAGAAAGAAACGCATTCGGTTTGGCTTGATTCATGAGAATTTTGTTTTTTTATTTTTTGGTAGCGTGTGGTCGAGTGTTTAAGAGCACCGTGATTGTGATTGGCATGGTCATGAATCAAAACCTTCTGGCACCATTCTTTTGTGTCCAATAGCACTTTACGGTACTTTCCTATAATTGGCGTTCTTGGCATGCAGCTTTAAATTTCAATCATGTTGTAGCCAAAATAAAAATATTTCAACCTAAAGCAATATCGTGACATCTCCCGAAAAAGGTGGGGGAAAACGTTCTTGACGCTTTCCAAGATTTAAATTATCATTATTTTAATTAAAATTTGATCTTTGACTATATATATAAATATATTTGCCTTATTTTCCCGGAACAGAGCTTGATAATCAAAAAGCTAGAGCAAAATTTATGAATGAAAACACAAAGCAGAATAAAAATTTAAAATTTAAAATCCACAACAGCCTGTTTCATCAAAAACGGCTCATCAGTTTGAATCTTATTTAAATAGAAACAGTTTTATTCAAATAGATTTATAAAATAGATTTCTGTTTATACCGGTAGATATAAAAACAGATTTTATAAAGAAAAATATTTTAAATAGAAACCATTTCTATTTGAACAAGATTCTATCTGATAAGCCGTTTTTGGCAAAACAGACTGTTGTGGATTTTAAATTTTTGAATTTTATTCTGTTTTAGTGTTTTCATTAATATGTATACCTGTATACTGTATATATTTTATCTAACTGCTATGTAATACAACAATCTTTAAGTTTTAAATTAGTTATTTATTTTCCGTCACTGAGTAAGATAAAATTGTATATCTATAAGTGAACAAAATATAACACAAACAAACATGGTCCAATATGAGCTTGTACGTATATGCATTCTAGGAGTAGCTAAACTTCAGCTGTCATTGTGTAAATATTTAATAATCAAATTTCGAGAAAATTATGCTAAACGAATTTAAAGAGTTGTCCGAAAATGCATAAAATATATTTGAGTAAAAACTTGCAAAAAAAATACAAATATTTAAAAAGTAATTTTTAGAGGTTCCTAACGAAAACTGCATATAAAATAAAAAGTTATTATCAAGTATCTTGATTCAATTTTGTTACCTTAAATTAGTATTAATCAAAAATAAACCTATGATTGTAATTTTTTTACTAATTATGCAATGCAACTAACCCCAGATCTAGTTTTTTGATCTTATAGCAAAAACAAAAAAAGTTTTTCTATTGCAAAACAATTTTAATTAACCGTCAAAATCAATTTATTCTCAGAGTACAATTGCAATTTTGAAATCAAGATATTCTAAGAACTTGATTATTCATTAAAATATTATTTCTCATTGCCGAAAAAAGATTTCTCATTGCTCAATAAAATAAAATGACTGCTATATAAAACACCTACTACCCAAATACCAGAAACGACGTTTACAATGGTCACTAAGCAGCAAAAACGGGAGAGCACTACTTGGAAAGTCCTTTGCATCTCGGCTGGAAGCTCTAGGCTTTAAAACCAGCCAAGAACTTTATTGCCTTGGTCTGCGCAAATACTAGTGAAAAGTATATTCAACCATTGATTGTAATTGGGAAAACTAAGATACCACGTTGCTTTAAAAATGTTGTTTAAGTTTGTATTTTGTTTGATTTAAGAAAAAAAGTGCTTATCTTAACCACACCTGAGTCCCAATTAGTTTGGATAATAGAGAATCTACTGCATTTGTAAATTAACCTCGTATATATTTTTCTTTAAATCAAGTTTCATTTATTACCACTTTCCAAACAATAAATTTTGCTTTTTTGATAAAATGAATATTTTGATCAAGAAAGCAAAATAGTTTTGCTAGCTAAAAAGTACAAAAAAGTAAAATTTTTTAACAAAAAGAACGTAAAATTTTTTTAGGGAAGGTTGTTATAAATCAGGACTTTTTCTCACTTTGATGAAGTCGATTGAAGAGATGAAAACCGAAAACACAATAAATGTCTTTCGATCTGTTAAAGATTTGAGAGATTACCGACCGATGTTATTGAATGACGAGGTAACTTGATTTCTAATTTTAATTTTATTATACGTAATTGTTAAAAAAATTTAAGAGCCAATGCTTTAACAAAACTAAAATACATTATTGCTTTAAATATTGTTAAAAAAATTAAATTAAATTAAAACTAAAATACATTCATTATACTCTGTTGTTCTTCTGGTAAAAATAGAAAACTTTTTTTGTTAAAAACCTTTTCAATTTATTAAAAACTAAAAATTAAAAACAAACAGTCAACGTTTCGGGTGAAAAGGTTTTTAACAAAAAAAGTTTTCTGTTTTTACCAGAAGAACAACAGAGTATAATGAAGAATATACCTGGTAACAAGAAAAATAGTATATTCAGTGTCACTAAAATACATTATTGTTAAAAAAATTTAAGAGCCAATGCTTTAACAAAACTAAAATTGCTCGCATTGGTCCTTAACACAGTACAATTTAATTTCATTTTCTGCTAAACTTGCTTATTTTTTTATTTGAAATTTTTGTTTTCGGGTTTTATTTTTTAAAGGTAAATACGGTAGTTTCCTGGTAAAAAAACAAAAAAAATTAATTAAGAAAACAATTTTGTTTGATTTATTTAAATCAAATCAAGTGTCAGGCAACAATACTATAGATTACTGAAAACCTGCAATTGATGCCAGTCGAGCAACTGTGTTTACAACGTATTTACAAAAATCATTTTGACACAATATTGGTTTTTCAGAACCAATACAACGATTGCTACCAGCTGGTGAACAAGTACATAAAGATCTGCGACAACCAAAGCACTTCAACGGTCTACGAAATTGATTAAATTGGTCGATCGAATTTAAATAATTTTATCTTATTCAGATTTTCTGAAAGTTTTTTTTTAAGTTATGCATTTAAATTATGTAGCCTAATAAAACAATTATTTCGTTAAATGGCCAAGTGCTTTAGAATAGTTGCATATAATGTCGTACGTTAGCTAAATTGCACTGGATTTTTTATCAAGAGGGTTATTAAACCGCGTCATAAATTTCATATAAGTTTAAATTAATTACAATTCCATTCACTCACCTTTTGATAATATCCATTATCTGTTTTAATTATACAGGCCAGAGCGAGCGTAATTGTTTGTATAAGAAGTATAACTGAATGAATTGTTTTACCGTACAGGACGCTTTGGTCTTCTTACTTCTATTAATAACCTCTGTATGGCCTGGAAATGGAGATTGATTTAGAGTTTTGATTAAGACGCAAAGAAGTACTGTATCTGCTTGTGCATTATAATCAACTTTTTGTATTTAATTTTAATAACCATTCTTCAATTTTTTGTTTTTCAACATTACTCTATTTTCATATTTTCAAATATTTCAAATATTTAACACATGACATTAAAAAAACCAAGTAACTTTTTTGACGAATTTTAAGTTTTAAACCACTCGCTTTTATCCTAAATTTAATCTTTTTATTCAAATTTTTAGACAAACATTTTTTTCCACAGATAACTTCAAGCAGTAGTTTTATAGCCACTTTATAACAAATAACAAAGTCATATCAAAATCAAACGAAAAGAAATAAATGTTTTTTTGAAGCATTTCAATTTCTAAATAGCTTATTTTATCCCAAATTTGAGCTTTGTATCTAATAATTTTTCATAATTTTTTTTTTTCGGCAGATATCTTGAAGAAATAATTTTATTGTTAGTTGATTAAGGATAACAAAGTTATAAGAAAAATTAGCTGGAACAACCAAGTAATTTTTTTGTCAATTTTTAAACAGCTGAGTATCATCCTAAACCTGAACCTTTTGCCTAAAATGGTTAAACAATTATTTTTTCCTTAAAGACAATTTAAGTAATAACTTTGCTTTGCAGTGAATAAAGAATATTAAAGTTATAATTAAACAATTCAAAATGAACAAATGGCTTTTCTAAGGCGTTGCTTTTCATCGCCCACTTAAGCATAAGATTTGAATGATTTAGCACGTTATTTGTAGACCAATCGAGAGACAAAAAACATAAAATAAATAAACCTCCTTGTGGGTACAACATAAATAGATTTTACTTTATATTAGTAGGTTTCGGTAAGGTCGAATAATTTTTACAAAAAAGTTTACGATTTTTTTGTGTAAAATCCAACATCAGTTTGCTGAATTTTTGAAGACTATAGAAGTTATGAAAACTACAGAAATTTATGTTTCCCGTCTTTTAAGCTGGTTTTAAACTTTTTAAAATTATTTGAGAAAAAATTTTGTCCAGTGGGTCAAAAACGGCTCTGGTCATTCTATAGTGCTTGAAATCTTGTTTGCTCTAGAGATAAAAAGTAAGGTAATTTCTGGTTTTAATTTTCCTGGTATTATTTCAAAATTTGAATATGTTATTTTGTGTGCGTGAATATATTTTTTTGTGTATGTAAAATTGACAAAAAAAGAAAATTATAATGCAAAATTTTTTTCAAAAAATTATATGCCTTGCAAAAACAAATATTTGATTAAACCTCAAGCAGATTTTTTTTCTAAAAATTGTTTGAATTAAATGATTGTACCAAAAAAGAGCTAGCCGTAAAAGGAACCCTAAACCTAACCCTAGCCCTAACTCAAGCCCTAACCCTAACCATAACCCTAACCCTAACCCTAACCCTTTTTATGTTTAATCCTTTTATTGCTATTTATTTTGTGGCACTAGCTCTTTTTTGGTACTAGATCTTTTGTGGCTTACTGTTTTGTTACCAGCTCTTTTCTGGCACTAGCTTTTTTGTTCTAGCTCTTTTGTGGCTGGCTGTTTTGTAACCAACTTTTTTAAATGGACACCAAATTAAATAATTGATCTAGTTTTGTTTTGGTATAGTTATGTAAAATTTGTAAACATTTTCTCCGATCAAAAATTATTGATTTGTTTCAAACAATTATTCAATTTTACTGCGTTATGATTTGACTACAAATTAAAAATAATATGATTACCAGTATTTTGATTGTGTGATTACTTGGTGAGTTCCGGGAAATAAAGTGATGAAATACTTCAGGCGAATAATGACAATGTCGTAAAGTTTTTGGCATGGTGAAAAGATAAACCATTGGCTCCGGAAAAAAAAATATTGTTCAACAACTGTAATAAACAACAAACAAACAAAAATTAAAACACAGTTTGTTACGTGAAAGCCTATTACTATTAATAGCGTTGGCCAAAGTATTCCTTGATTGTTTTGTCGTTTCTATTAGCGCTTAAGCGCGGAAAGAAAAAAAACAATAAACAAACAAAGAATAATCCCGCCTACGCTCGTAGTGGAAACGGGCCTTTAAACTGCCACTCTACAAAGACTCTGGCGTGGTATGTAAAAATTTTTTATAAATGAATGCAAAAAATTAAAATTAAAAACTATGCACGGAATAGTCAATAAAGCAATGCTGACCCTACAGCTAAAATCATTTAACCCGCATTAATACACGAAATAAAAAAAGCAACAAAGAAATATTTTATCAAAAACTAAGCTATCTTTACTAACATAACCTGAAGTGAAATTTTTTTGCTTGGCTAAGGGCTTAAATATTAAGTCAAACTGACAATGTGGCAGCTTTCAACGGCATTCTAAAATTTTTCTCAATCTTGATCTGTAATGAGTTTTTTTGTGATTTCAAATTTAGAAAAGTTCGCATAGATATGTGCTTTCAAACATTGACGATCATTTCAAAACGCAAGCTCTCGATTTTGGAAACTCATTCTTTAATGTCTAAAACATGATCTAATTTAAGTAACGGCTTGTCAAAAAACAAACTTTAAACTGTCCCACTTTGTAATTTTATGAGTTCGAGATAGAATGCTCTTGTACACAGCTCTCGTTTCAATACAACTGATCAGTAAAGCTGGCACATTACTGCACTTGCTTTTCCAATACATGTGTCCAGTTCGTTGT
Organism: Diplosoma virens; assembly: GCA_963680785.1. Lineage (NCBI taxonomy): Eukaryota > Metazoa > Chordata > Ascidiacea > Aplousobranchia > Didemnidae > Diplosoma > Diplosoma virens. Next base: position 6,212,415 of record OY796884.1, read on the forward strand.
CCCGTCTACCATCATTCGAGAATGAAACTCCAGGATACTTAAGCTTCTTGTTTTGCTGGAGAGTTACTTTATTTGTTTTGAAATAACACTAGATAGAGAGAATGAGAGAGAAACATAGAGAGAATGCCTTGACATGCACCAAATCTTGGTTTTAGCCGTTCTAATTTTCGTCCAGGCATTCAAGCATGCGTTAGAAAACCGATCAATTGAATATTGAAGATAACTTTTGTTGGAGCTTAACAATACATAATCATTTGCAAACAACAGATGCCAAAGATTACACTCTCTAAATGTGATGCCACTACTGAAGAAAATGCTTCTGTCTAACTTTTCCATGTATATAATGAACAGGAAAGAAGAAAGTACACAGGCCTGTTTTAGTCCAACATTGACACTAAAAGGTTTTGTTTTTATGCCATTAACACAAACATAGACTTCTGACTGTTTGTATAACAATATGATAGCAGCTAATAGCTGATATCTTACGTCATACTTCAGCAATAGTGCCCACAACATGTCTCTTGAAACATTGTAGAATGCTTTTTTATGTATACAAATCATTGTTTCAATCATCTAAATTGACTACAACGTGGCCCGGGGGAACTCCAAGGCCTTCACTAACTGCACTTTCAAAAAGCAATACCAAGAACGCAAAATTAAAAACTTTATTCCAAATCAACTGTAAACAGAAATCCAAGAACAACGGCCCAGCTAAATACAGTACAGTTTGGCAAATTCAAAAAGTGATGGCTCTTCCCGGCAACCAAAACGATAACTCAAGTTAATAATACGAAGACAAAGTCCAAAACCATAATGAAGGAAAAATTAATTGTTTTACCGAAAACCAAATGTAACAAACCAAAATGAAGCGCGAACTAATTATAACCTAAATCAAAGGCGGGATGAAACCGAGTTCGCATCTTGTGGAAGTTATAATTTAGAAAGCTGATTCTCCAACAAGCATGTATACTTCTTTTGGGCATATCCCATGATTTCTCTATAGTTGTCGAAGGGCAAAAGATCCACTAGAACTAAATCTAAATTTTGCATCCTGAAGTTAATATTCGACTATTTTACGGCATTTTTTCAAGACATTTTGCATAGACTTTTCCTGAAGAAAAGAATAAATAAATAAATAAATAAGACGAACACTTAATGAATAAATAAATCTGTAGTTAGTGTATTTTTTTTGTCTCCTTTCTTGTGAATAGGTATCAACACACTAGTCTACCGTTGCTTTGGTTTCTCACTAATTTTCCAAGCTACTTGGAACATACGAGTCAGCTAACGAACCCCAAAGTTATTCATGGCCTTTAATATTTCGGCTCAAATATTATCTTAACCAGGGTCTTGCCAGCTTTCAAAAATTTAATTGCTGTGCTTACCTCTGCTTTGGTTAGATAATTTTTTTCACCAATTTGTTCCTAGGATGTTTCCAAATCTTGGAATGTTACTGGATTTAAGAACTCACTAAAGTATTCTCTCCAACAATTTAAGATGACCTTTTAATGCTTTAGAAGCACACTATTAGCATCCAAGATGAAGGTGACAACTGGTGTTACATTTTCAGAAATGCAACAATTTTGCTACTTTCGTTTTCTTTCGTATTCATTCTATTCTCGCAGAAAAACGACAGCGACAACATGCTTTAGTTGTATCCGGAGTTTATACCATAATAAAAGTATTTAGGTTGAAAAATTGGTCAACGTCAGTGACATAAATTTTTTAAGGAATGTTCCTCATCAGATATGGTAACCCTCAATTAACGCAATATTAAGGTGTGATTAAATTTCTAACCCGATCCCAGGATGCCGGAAAAAAACTAAGAGTTTTACATATAAAACACAAAGAGCAAAACATGTAAAATTACCGGAAAAAATTCATTTAAGCTTGGTTCACTAGCTTTAAATCAAGTTTGAAAATAAGCAATTAAAAGTAAGCAATTAAATAGCCATTAAGTCGTCTCAGTGCTTATCATAAATATTACAATGATTTTAATAATCAAAGTCGAAATCACAAAAAATACTGATCCAATAATAGTATTTCAGTGATACAAAAAATTGGCAAAATGAAATTGAAATTTATAAATTAAAATGACCAGTGTTTTTTGATGAAACCATTAACCATTTCCATTTTGATAATTTTTAAAAAGACTGTATTCTTTAGACTTTTTTTGAAAAATTCTCATAAAAAAATATTGTTTGCAACAACGAGTTGTAAGAAAACGTAGTTTATATAGGGTTAGAAAACATCGAAAGTGACGAGTCTTTGAATGGATTAAAAAAAAGGATTGGTTGCGCGGTCTTATGCGCCGCAGACGAGAAAGCTTTAGTCTATGAACAATTTTTCTAGAATTTTTGCCTGCCGCACATGTGAACGCGTAACAAATTATGTACTCTATTTTTTATATCAATCAGAGACGACGTTAATGGTTCGGTCTATACCAGGGATGTTCAACCTTTTTCATTATCGGCCAAATTATAAATTTAAGTATATTTGGCGTGCCGCAAAATTACATGCATATAAAATTTTCTCTTTTTAGTATTACATACCATGACCAAATGATGAGTATCAAAATTTAAATTTAAAATTAATTAAATAATTATGAGTCTAAGTAAAATTTGAAACTAATGAAATCATTACGTAATTAGTATTAAAAATGTCCGTGGGTTCCTGGTTACATGAGTTTCTTTCTCCCTGCTTGCACCGACTTAAGAGTTCCAAGATCTGGAAAAAACCGCTTTGAGTCGCAATTCCAAAACCGATGAAGCCCGTAGGGGACCCCAAAAAATATCGACCAATATCTCTACTTTATGTCACCTATAAGATTCTTAAAAGAATTATCCACGGCTCTGTTGAGCCAAATATTGATCCATTGCTACCTAGAGAGCAGGCTGGGTTTCCGCGCGGGAAGTCAATCCTCGAACAAGTTATTCTTTTGACAAAAAACATTAAGAATTTTTTATCGATTTGTCAATCTGACAGCGGCATATGAAACTGTTTAGCACTGTGCTCTGAGCTGCAAGCTGCTGTGGCTTCTGTTCTATAGGTACATCATCAAAATGGCACAGAGTTTGTCCGAATCTGAAGTTTTATTCTTACTACTGGTGACAGCAAGCCAAACAGGCTACGCCGTATAAAAAATGGTGTTTTTCAGGGATCAGTCTTGACTCAACTTCTCTTCAACATTTATATGTACAATCTTCCCTCTAAGATTTTTAGAAAGTTTTCCTACGCAGACAATTTGCATTGCTATATTCCTTAGGAAACTCAAAGGTCTTTAAGGAGACTTGAAGTCAAGAAATCCTAAGACTTGCAGGTTGACCTTACTCACACTAAGACGATGACGGTAGCCTTTTATTTAAATATTCGAGAGGCCCAATATGAGCTAAACGTTAATAACAGCAATAGACTAATAACGTTTTGTTCAACCTCAATTTATTTTGTGATAAACCTGGAGAGATTGCTCACGTTTTATCACCATCTAGTGGCATCAGGCGTCACATTGCTAAGGCGACTCATAAGCTCACACACATTTTTCCCTTTCTCTGGTCTACTCAGCAGCTGAATACTGCACACCATTCTGGTGTCACAATGTAAATACTTGCTTCATAGACAGTGTTCGGTAAAACGTCTTTCGCATTGTCACTGGATGCCTGCGTCCCACTTCAACAGACCGCTTATCCGTACTTTAAGGTTGAAGTAACGACTATACGGCCCTCGAGAGAATTTCGTGCTGCCCACGAATCAGTTTAACAAAATCAACCTCTTAGCCTTTAGGATATCAAAAGCAAGCTGCTGGACTTGATGTTTTTTCTATCCCCTTCAATGTTGTACCAAATTTTACACCCCCTTGAGCCCCAACTCGAACTAATAAAAACACGCTGAAACCTATGCTTTTAAACAAACTGTTTCTTGAATTTTATACTGTTTACGTATCACAGGAAAAATTTCCAAAGAAGATTTCAAGTTTGCAAATGTTCATCAGTTTTCGCAAGTACGTCCTCATGCGAACAACTTTTTTAAATTGAAGATCACAAAAAACTGTTACAGATCAAAGCTGACAGACAAAACTTTCAGTAGGCCATTAAGAATTGCCACATCTGTCAGTTTAAACTAATACTAAATACTTAGTCAAGAAAAAATTTCCAAAAATCTCATTTGGGGCTGTACTAGTGTAGATAATTTAATTGTTTCTTTGTTACTTTCTGTTATTTTATGCTTCAACACCGTGTTAAATAACTTCAACTGTATATTCTAACGGGCCTTTAAATTTTTTACTATTGCTGTTCTTCATTACTGTTGTTAAAGATTTTTTTCCGTTTCTAAAAGGCTTATAATTTTTAGTAACAAATCCTTTGTTGACTGGGTTCTTTGCTTTTTAACGTTCTTTTACTTTTAATGAAAATTAAACTTTAAAACAAAAATTTGATATGCTAAAATTTTTACTAAGATTGTTTTATTTTATCTCTTGCTCTATTACTTATAACCAGTGCTGCGAACTAGATGAATTTTTATGTGATTTCAAGCTCGAGTCGAATTCTTTCAGCTCAAGTTTAAGTTCAAGTTCAAGGAGCTGTAAAAATTAAAAGCTTACCTTCTCAATAATTTAAACCTCTAAAAACTGAAAGGCTGCCGCAAAGAAATAAATAAAGAAAAAATAATAAAACTGGATGTCATTAACAAAATAAAACAAGTTTATTTGATAGGTTCAAGTTTGACAGAGAACAAATATAAATTGACAATCTAAAGTAAATGGACAACTCAGTTATATTTGAAATTTAACAATTTGTTACCAAAAGTAAAAACCAAAATACTGTAATTCTTTTTTTAACCCTTGTCCGGCGGCATAATTTTACACCGCTAACAGGCGGCATGGGTACAATTGTACCTAAACTTATTTTGTAGGAAATTTGTCGTTGTAGGTATAATTTCTAAAACAATTAAAGTTGATTCAAACAGTAAGCCTTTCAAGACCAAGCGACAAAAATAAGCACCACCCAGACACAACGTATTATGACGTCATAATACATACCGATGAAATTCTAAAAGCTGGTTTACACACAACGCGTGCGCGAGTCTCTTGCTGCTATTCAGTTACTTTTGAGTCAGTCAGAAGAAACGTTTTAAAAGTTTAAAAGCGCCAGAACTACAAATGATGGTTTAATAGAGCTTGATTGCGCAAAGCAGTAACTATTTTCCTTCTGGATAAGCCTTTTAGCTTTTTAAGCTAGCCTGGTTAGCCAGTTTTATAGTAGCCAGCCCTCACAGTAGTTAGCCAATTATTTAGCCAGTTTTTACCGTACAGTAGTTACCCAGTTACCTGTGTTATAGCCTGTTAGCCTCTACCTCGTCACTAGTTCGGTACTGCGCATAACCTGTAGCAGTAGCAGTACAGAGCTGCAGTAGCAATATCGGCAGGTTTTGTAAAATCACACTTCTTGATGCCACTGATGCCAGGTATATTCACAATATATCATTTACAGGTTGTCTCAGTTGTTTTATATTACGAGGTATTTTAGTTATATTTTAGGAAACTGTCCATTTTTACCGATTAACTGAATTATTATAAATGCACTTGGAGCTGGAACTAGGAGCCACAATTCACAAGCGCGAAGGTTAGTAGGCCTATGATATGGTCTCATGACCAATTTTACACTTTTTCTTATTGACAAATTACTTTACGTGATTTTATTTTCATATTTTTTGCGGATATACGGATGGTGAATTGAGGCAAATGATTGAAGAATCGGATTCTGAATACGAGGAAGACTCGTATGTTGCATCAGATGACGAAACCTATATTCCAGCAACGAATGGTGATACCGGCACTCCAAAAAATTCATACAGACTGTTTATTCAACCAATTTTGCCTACCATTGTGATGCAACAGTCTGTTCATATGTGCCAAAGAAGAAGAAAGCAGTTGTGCTTTTGTCATCTATGCATATGTCAGCAGAAGTTGAAGAAACGCAATCAGCCAAGCTAGAGATAATAAAATATTACAACAAAACAGAAGGCGGCATTGATACTATGGATAAAATGCTGGGCGAGTACACTGTGAAACGACGAACACTGCGGTGGCCGCTGACATTTTTTTACAACATGATTGACGTCACTGGCTTGGCATGCTACGTCATCTATAGAGAACACAACGCAAGGTTTAGGGCAAAGGATCAACGAAGAAAGTTTCTGAAAGAGCTTGCCAATAGGCTGTGCATGGCCTCGATGGAAGCTCGTAGTAACAATAGGCTGTTGATGAGGAACCATTTTATTCGAGGCGCAGTGGAAATGGTGCTTGGACGACAAATTGAGAAGTCACGAGAAAATGCTGCTGTTGCTCGTGCTCCACATGGCAGTCGTGGACCCACTCCGATCGTTGGCAGTTGTTGTGTCTGCCGAGACCAGAAGAGGAAACAACGAAAAACCAGGAAAAGCTGTGTGATTTGCGGGCAGCCTGTGTGCAACGAACATTCAGTATCTAAAAGGATGTGCATCCCTTGTGAAAATGAATAAAATCTTCTTCCTTTACTCATTTCTTCATGTTGTAAATACATTGATTGATTTATGTTTTTTTAATAAAATAACATCATCTTTAAAAAATCATGATTAATTATTTTGGGATTCATTCCAAACAAAAGGTATATATAGGTACAATTGTACCTATGCCGCCTGTTATGGGTGTAAGAAAAACTTCATACGATATACAAGGAATGTGTAAACATATTTGGCTGAAAATTTTCTTGAATAAATCTATGCAAGAATGTAGAGATGTCAGGAAATCTCAGGTATCTACAACTTACAACAAAAAAGTTATCGCTATTTAAAATCGCAAAAGTTACAATTGTACCTATGCCGCCGGACAAAGGTTAAATTTTCTTAATTATTAAATTTAAATTCAATCATTTACTTTTGAGTTTGAGTTCAGCAATTTTTATTTTTGAAGTTCAAGTTCGGCAAAAAAAAAGTTTGTCCAGTTTGAGTTTGCAGTTTTTTTTTAACATAACCTATAAGGGTCCTTTTTACTTTTTAATCTTTATCAGCACAGCTATTTTAGGTATCTTAATTTCAACGACAGATGCTACACATTACATATATTCATCTGTGTCCGGTTGTCCACATTAAGATAAATCAGCTAAGTCAAGACAACCAAAAATGTTCAGCCATTTATATCGAATGGCCATTGTTAGCAATCCAAACAGTGTACTTTCTTCAGGAGCTTTCTGTGTTGCGGGCAGATAAATTGCTTGCAGGTTTGACATGCTGATGTGGTATGCTTGCTGCACCTGAAGTATCTTATACGCTTGACTGGTTGAAAGTTTCTCTGAGAACTGTGTGGAGCCGCATCAATAAAACCCATTCTTTCAGCAAAAAGCTTTGTCTGGCCATTCAATTTCCTCTTTCTTACATATGGTTGTGCAAGTTGAAAACTAAGCCGCTTCATAAACTCGGTCTTTTTGCTGCTCTTTCTGACGCCTCTCATTATAATAAATGCATTATTGGTGGCAACATTTATTAAATTATAGTTAATAACCATTGGCTAACGATTTGTCTTTTTCAAACAGTTAAATTCTTCACAGATTTCATCCAGAGTGTCGACTCCACCTTTTGTGCTTGTTATAATCCATAATTACTGTAGGTTTATTGCGGCAATTTGTGATTGAAACATCAGAATGAGAAGAGGACATCATTAAAACATTAATGTTTCGTTTGAGTATGTACATGTACAATATTAGCAAAATGCCATTTGAGTGATCATAAAATGCCTTAGTGCTTTCAACTTCTCTTCCTCTCACCGATTTGAATTGAGACGGAATTTCACGTCAATTCAACATAATGTGCCAACCAGTGTAAGTTTTTGAAACAGTAAGTTGCATACTTATCCGTGGGTAGTAAAATATCTGTCGACATAAATATTCAGGCCAGTACCATAATAAACAGAGCACAAATTTATCATAATATTGTTTGCAAGGCTTTGGTGAAGTGCATTGTTTCTTCTCTACCTGAATAAATTATGCCATGCAAAGCAAATCCTGTTGTGGCTTCACATAACCAAAAGCACTTAACTTTATACTTCCTCGGTTTTGAGGGCACATATGTTCTGCCAAGAATTTTGCCACGATATCCGACTAATTGCTCATCCACAGTTAATGCTTCATTAGGAATGTAGATGTTGCGGAAATTATTATTGAAAGCGGACCATACTTTTCGAATAGCCCCAAGTCTATCATCTGCTTGTCTGCCAGGTTGATTTCGATAGTTATCGAACCGCATGCAACGTAACAGAAATTTTAATCTATTCAAATCCATAGATACTTGATGAAATAGACTGCTGTCAACAGGATTCCAGAAACGACGTAAATCCGTAAAGTTATCTCACTCTAAGCCAGCACAAATCATGATAGCAATACCAGCTTCAACTTTTTCAATAATAAAATCTTTTATTTTCCGAGCTTTAATGATTAGATTTTTGACCATCATCACTAGAAATTTCATAGTCCTCATCACTCTCTTCTTCATATATATTTATGTCAGAAAGCACTTCTTCTGCAGGAAGTTTATCGCTGTCTGATGCAGAGTTAGACTCAAGTGGGAAATCCAATGTAAACTCTGGTCGGCAATTGGATGCAGATTCATGCGGGCAATTCGATACTGACACACTGTTGCTTCTATTTGTAATCTCCTCATCGCAATCATTATCGTTTTCAGAAGTTGTCTACAATTTATTTAGAGCTTCTTGAAAAGTAAGACGTCTTTGTTTTTTCATTTAGACAACAAATTTCAAAAATGATCAGAAAGCTTGCAAAATTATCTCACTAGTAAACAATCCTACAAAAAAGGATTAAAATTTAGTTTTTAAAATTGAAGCCAGTTTTACTTGCCACGTGTTATACGAATAACGCGAAACGAAAACTTTTTTTATTTTTACATTTTTGCATCTGTTGACATTTTGTTAACAGATCTACCGATTAAGATAATAAGCAAATATTTTGTTTCTAGATCATCACCATGCTAGCCTACCTCTGCTGAGGTATGCTATAGAAGAGACTTCCCTGACTAGGGAGTTTAGTTGAGCTAGTGTGCAGTAGTTGTCAACACCTCACAAAAATATTTTGAAATTGATAAAATGTCAACATATGTTTAATAAGTCATATCAATTAATCAACACATGCCGATAAGGATTAAATAATAGAAAAAAGGTTTTATAGTATGATTAAAAACTTGTGCGGTCCATTTATACAAGTAGAACTGATAAAGCAGCCGGCAGCAACCAATAGGTTCGTCACTCCTGCTTTAAGGCATCCATCCAGTTGAGTTTTGCCGACTAGGAGCGACACTCTACATGTATATAGCTTACGGTAGATCCCTGAACCCTGATCAAATGTTTAATTTTTATATTGATCTTAGAATATCTAAAAATAGAAATTTTCTTTTCAAACCTCTGAAAAATCAACACATTTCTCTTTTTTATCACTAGCAGCATTGCTGCTACTACTGTAATCTCATTCCAAATCACTCCACATTTGTTCAATGTTACTATCTTTATTACCACTAAACCCAATGATTAACAATCACTTGATATTATAAAAATTATTTGAAAATAGCACAATAAATTTAAATTAATACCCAAACACTGTGAATACAAAAATTAGACCTAGGACAAGCATCGTTATGACAAGCTTCATTGGACGTCATTTAATGCAGCAATAAACTGATGTATTTACTTGGCTTTAATTACGCATTACCAACACCACAATGACATCGAATTTCATTCAGTTATAAAAAAATAACTTTAAAAATTTGAGTAGCCAGTGGGCCACATAAAAACATAAAGTGGGCTGCAGATTGGACATTTCTGGTTCATACCATTAGTCAATTTAAAGTTTTAAAAAACCAAGAATTTAGTTAAAAAATTTTGACGGAGGTACTATCCCCAACAAATCAACAAACTCAATAACATCATGAAATTACGTAGTAAACTTTAGACACTTAAACTCTTTGCAGCCTTTTTAAAGGCTTGCTAAACATAAAGAGTTTCTCCAAAATTCTTATTTTATTGAGAAATAAAGCCAGGCACACTCCAAACATCGAACGTGCAGTAATTAATGCCAAAATAGACAGCAATCATCTGAAGTATAACAACCTCATCTGTAAATTTTATCAAACCTTTTTTTTGTTCTTTTATTTCATCTCTTTATTTATCATCTTGACTCGCAGGAAAGCGGCGGATAAGCATAAGCTATACATAGGCTATACATAAGACATGCAATTAACCCAACCTGCTTTTGAAATTGCCAAGATATTGCTGTCCTATTAAAATTTTTGTTTAGTTCTTTAGTTTTATAAAAGTATGACTGAAATTTAAGACTTCTGGCTAAAGCTACCATGTAAAAGAATGTGTCGTAAAATGTTTTTCACAAGAAAACAACACATTAGTGCAAATAGGTTTCAAATCAAAACCATATCAATTACAATCACAACGCTCTTAATCACTCAACTATGCTGCCGACAACTTGACCACATTACCAACTTTGATTCTATCTAAAAATTTCTTGATAAGCTTAAAATTTGTTTGGAAAATTTCTATTTTTTCTTAAAATTTTCTTAAAATTTCTACAGGTTTAAAAAATTTAAAAACTAAAAATCATATTATTTTGTTGTTAATTAGCTCACCAGTCACTAGCATAACATCTTTATTTGCAAGCCAAAAGAACGCAAACTTTAAGCGCGGTCTATCCAAATGATAACCTTTTTTTACCCTCATAAATGGTATTTTTCTTAAAATTCTTGAATAATGAATGATATTTATGTAGAACAATGACCTCGCAAAAAGATTTACAAAAACACAGTAATATTGCTATTTAAAAAAGATTGGGTCGGCGTTAACAACTTTGATAAAAATTTTAAATTTTATATTCATATCGTTTGTTAGCGTTGTAGTATTGGAGCGTTATAGTATTGTTGTATGGAGAAAGCATACGACAGGGTACCCAGAGAAGAACTGTGGGAATGCTTGCGGTTAGCTGAAACATCAGAGTGCTACATAAGGATTATCCAGGATATGTACGACGGAGCGACAACAACTGTGAGAAGTGCAGCAGGGTTGACTGAAGAATTTAAGGTAGGTGTTGGACTCCACCAAGGTTCAGCACTCAGCCCATTTCTTTTTGTTGTCATTATGGACAGGCTGACGGAGAACATCAGGAAGGACGCACCATGGGATATGCTGTTTGCAGATGACATAGTTCTGTGTAGACAAAATCATAGGGAGCTAGAGGAGGACCTGGAGATTTGGAGAAATGCACTGGAGAGAAGAGGCCTGAAAGTGAGCCGGAGCAAGACAGAATATATGAGGGTTAAGGGTGTGGATGATGGAGAAGAGTTGAAGTTGCAAGAAGAAAAGGTAAAGAAAGCCAAAAACTTCAAATACCTGGGGTCAACAGTTAGTAATGATGGAAGATGTGAAGAAGAAGTAAGGAGAAGGATCCAAGCAGGATGGATGAGTTGGAGGAAGGTATCTGGAGTTCTGTGCGACAGGAAGCTATCAGCAAAGGTTAAGGGTAAAATATACAAGAGTGTTGTTAGACCAGCCATGCTTTATGGAATGGAAACGGTGGCAGTGACTGAACGACAAATGGGAAAAATGGAAGTTGCAGAGTTGAAAATGGTGAGATGGGCACTAAGAGTGACAAGAAAGGACAAGATAAGAAATGAATATGTGAGAGGGACTGCAAAAATTGCAAAGCTGGGAGACAAACTTCGAAATGTGAGGCTACGTTGGTATGGACATGTAAAAAGGAGAGAAGAAGACTACGTGGGGAAAAGGATGATGGAGATGGCAGTGCCAGGCAGAAGGAAAAGAGGAAGGCCAAGGAGAAGGTGGATGGATTTGGTGAGAGAAGACATGGAAAGGGTTGGAGCTAGGGAAGGAGATGAAGTAGACCGAGTGAAATGGAGATTACTATCGCGCTGTGGCGACCCCGAGTAGGGAGAAGCCGAAAGAAGAAGAAGAAGAAGAAGATCGTTTGTTAGCGTTGTAGATAAACTTGCTCAAACCTTGTTTATGAGCAAACATTCATTATTGCGTTGCGGCTAGCATTGTCAGGGACATATATAATAGTTACTGATTTTAGTTATGGTTCTATATATTTACATTCAAAAAAGATATCAAGTTCTAAATCAAAGGTGTAGTCTGAATGCTTTGAATGCTTCTAACGCTGATGACAGTGAGCTGTTTTGAATCGAAGTAGATTAATCCAAATTTGATTACAATCAGACGTTATATTTCTCTGTGAGTTTGTTTTACAATTTCTGTTAACCCTTTAAGGGATATAAGAATTTGATTGTAAAATAAAATAACAATTATTTAATAATGACGTCACAAATACCTAAAAATCACAATTATAATGCCTTCACAAAAGTGCTATTGTTACATTATAATCACAATCATGGTACACATATGTACCACTGTCCTTTAAGGGGTTAAGTTTTGTAAAAATATTATTGATTTGACTATTGTTGTAACTTAGATAAATGTAATCTAGTTGTGCAGTACCTATGTTTATTGTTAGCAATGAATTTAAGCCAAACCATAGGCAGAATAACTAGAAAATTAAGATTAAATGTTTTTTTGCTGTTATTGATTGGCATTAAAACATTATTTCTTAAAAGTTATTTTTAAAAGAGAGCAGAAACTTTAAGTGTTGACCAAGACACTTTTCAAAATTCTATGGATTCGACTTCTTGGTCCGAATTTATGTAACAATGTCATAACTGCTACAGAGGTTGTTTGAATAGATCTCCTTTTTCTAACATGATATACTTTGTATCGACTACATTTATTGTTATTAAAAAAGTTATTGCTACTATAAAAATCTACTTGGACTATTTAATGACTTTCCTCGTATTTCATAAAGGTTTCAATTTTCATTGAAAAAGTTTTTGATAAAATAGTAACTATATCCAATTAAGAGTGCAGATTGTGGTGAGTTCGTTTTGCATACAAGTACAACTTTAACTCCTTTTATTGCAAGACGCGCAATTTTAATTAAACAGACGAAAGTTAATCTGCCTCGATCTGTGAGCTCTGGTTTCTAAGCTGGCGACTCGGTCCAGCAAGTATATAACGTCGAAGTAATTTAATTGATTTTCTGTTAAGACGCCTAACCTTTAATGCAGTTAAGGCCACGAGGCATTAAGTTACGTGAACAGTCTATAACTTGTTTGCTAACAGCTACAGGAAAAGTGGTAATAGCCTTGATGGCGCAATCAATCAACAGTTATTTCGTGGAAACAACAGAAAATCAATACAAAAACAAAAGAATAAGAAATGAGAAGTTATAATATAACAATTGCCATGGGAGCAGGTAAAGCAGGCTGTGCATTGCAAGTCAAATTTGTAGCAAAACGAAATACAGCGTGCAAAAATACACTTGCTAAAACTTGGCAAAATTAAGGTAAATGGATGCACAAAAGACAGTTTGTGGTTATGTGTTTGCTACAAGATCAATAAATTATATCAATAAAATTAAATAACTGACGGATGAATTTTTCCTATTAAGTAAAATTGTTTGATGGCTTAAAAACAAAGATTTTTATGTCGTATAGTTTTTTAAATGTTTCGTGATTTTGTGAAAACTCTAGCAAATGATTTTGTATGCACACCTACACAAGAAAGCAAAAACTTTTGATATTGTATAAGTAGTATTTAATGCGTATAGGAGATGAGGAAATAATGGGGAGGTACGGGGCTGGAACAAGAAATAAGGAAGGATCAATGGTTGTAGATTTTGGGAAAAGGATGAATTTGGCGATTGTCAATACTTATTTCAAGAAGAAAGATGAACACAGGGTGACGTATCAAAGTGGAGAAAAAAGTACCCAAGTAGATTATGTGATGTGCAGAAGAAGAACTTGAAGGAAATGTGTGATTGCAAGGTAATATTGAATGAGTATGTTGCAAAGCAGCACCGTATGGTGGTATGCAAAATGGTTCTTATGGTAAAAAAGAAAAAAGCAGAAAAAGTAAAGCCAAAGATACGATGGTGGAAACTGAAGGAGACAAGCTATCAAAAGCGTTTAGACAAGAGGTGACCAGGATTCTGGGAGCAAGGATAGATTACTTAATGAGTGGGACAAAACAGCAGAAATGCTAAGAAAAACAGCTGAAACTGTACTGGGAGTGAAACGAAAAGGAGACAGGAAAACATGTTGATGGAATGAGGAAGTTCAGGAGAGCATAAAAGAAAAGAAAGAAGCAAAGAAAACATGGGACAAAATAAGAAATGAAAATAATAAAAAGATATGCAAAGAAAAGAAGAGTAAGGCAAAGAGACGTGCCTATGACAATTTGTATGCTAGATTGGAAACAAAAGAAGGTGAAAAGGAGTTGTACAGATTGGCTAAGCAAAGAGACGTGCCTATGACAATTTGTATGCTAGATTGGAAACAAAAGAAGGTGAAAAGGAGTTGTACAGATTGGCTAGGCAGAGAAACAGAGCAGGGAAAGATGTACAGCACGTGAGGGTTTTAAAGGATAAAAATGGTGATGTGATGGTAAATTCGGAAGCAGTGTTAAAGAGATGGAAGGAATACTTTGAGAAACTGATCGAAAAGGAAAATAACAGAGAGCCTAGGACAGAGGAAGCAGAAGTGGTTAACGAAGAGGTAAATTGTTTCAGTAGAGAAGAAGTAAAAACGCACTAAGAAGGATAAAAAAAGGTAAAGCAGTTGGGCCAGATGAGTTGCCAGTAGAAGTTTGGATGTGCATGGGAAAGATGGGGATAGAGTTTTTGACCAGACTGTTCAACAGACTATTAATGGGTGAACGGATGCCAGAAGAATGGAGAAGGAGTGTGCTTATCCCAATCTATAAAAACAAAGGAGACGCAAGTGCTATGGAAACTAGAGAGGAATAAAGCTAATGAGCCACATAATGAAGGTATGGGAAAGAATTATTGAAGCCAGGTCAAGAGATAGAGTGGAGATCAGCAAACAGCAATATGGATTTATGCCAGGAAAGGAAACCACCGATGCTATGTTTGCTCTAAGAATGTTGATGGAAAAATACAGGGAAGATCAAAGAGAGCTACATTGTGTATTCGTGGACCTAAAAAAAGGCTTACGACAGGGTTCCACGGGAAAAGCTGTGGTACTCTACGAGAAAATCCGGAATAGTGGAAAAGTATGTACAACTAGTACAGGATATGTATGAGGGAAGTGAAACAGTGATGAGGTGTGCAGTAGGAACTACAGAAAGTTTCAAGGTTAAGGTTGGATTGCACCAGGGATCAGCGTTAACTCCATTCCTTTTTGCAGTGATAATGGACAGGCTAACGGATGAAGTAAGGAGAGAACCACCATGGACAATGCTGTTTGCTGATGATATTGTGATTTGTGAAGAGACCAGGAAAGAAGTGGAGCGGAGATTAGAATCCTGGAAGTATGCATTGGAAAGAAGAGATATGAAAGTAAGTAGGTCAAAGACCGGATATCTGTGCATAAATGGAGGAAATGATAACGAAACAGTAAAGATGGAGGATGCAAAAGTGCCAAGAGTAAAGGAATTTAAGTATTTGGGATCAACGGTGCAAGAAAGTGGTAGTTGTGAGAGGGAGGTAAAGAAGAGAGTACAGGCAGGATGGAATGGATAGAGAAGATTATCAGGAGTAATCTGCGATAGGAGGTTACCAGCTAGAGTAAAAGGAAAAGTGTACAGTTCAGTGGTAATACCAGAAATGGTGTATGGACTTGAGACAGTGGCAGTCACAAAGAAACAAGTACGTAAAAGAGATGGAAGTTGCAGAGATGAAAATGTTAAGGTTTTCTATGGGAGTGACGAGAAAAGACAAAATTAGAAACAAGCACATCAGGAGTACCGTTAAGGTAGAACAGTTAGGAATGAAGATGAGGGAGGGCAGGTTGATGTGGGATGGACATGTAATGAGGAGAAACCAGGAGTATGTAGGAAGAAAGATGATGGAAATGGAGCTACCGGGAAAGAGGAGAAGAGGGAAACCAAAGAGAATATTTTTAGATATAGTAAAAGAAGATATGGGGAAAGTTGGTACGAAAAAGACGGATGTTGAAGACAAAAATATTTGGAGAATGATGATACGCTGTAACCACCCCTGACTAAAGGGAAAGGACGAAAGGAGAAGAAGAAGAAGTATTTAATACGTCACTTGTGACAGTGGTGTGTATATTATCTGCCAGGTGTTGGGTGGAAGTGTGGAGAGTGGAGATGAGCAAAGTGAAGGTGTGGAGGTAGAGGTTTGGAGGTAGAAATGTGGAGGTGTGAAGAGTTGTCATCACATCCAAACATTAACACCAAGAAAGTCAGTGATCCTGTGTTGATTCCCCATCCAAGACAGCAAAGTAGTAAACCGAAAAAGCAGGCAAACCTAGACTGTGGTTATGTCCAATCCTAAAGAAAACTAAACCCATGTATAACACTAACCCTAATAAAAACAGTAGTCCGGAGTTTGCTTCCGACCCAAGACAGTTGACAACGAAGTTTACTAAACCTAGCTGAAATAATAGTCCAAGTTTGATTCCCACCCAAGAAAGTTAACAACAAAACTCTAAATTTTAACCTAAAGAACACTCTAGCACTAGCTGTTATCGCAGTTACAAGTTCAACTCCCTCCCAATTCAGCTGTTGACAGCGAAGTTGTAAATTTTAAATAAAAAAAACAATGAAAAATGATTATGCTAAAAACCTAAAAAAGACACTAGTCCCAAGTTAGATTTGCCTCTAGTACAGTTGCTTTTTCACCCAAAGTTGTCTCTATGAAATCAATTCCATTTCATTAGCAAGCTTGATTTTTTAAAAATGACTCCAATATCTGTGCATATTTTTCATTGAAATTTTTCAGCCTACCAATTTCCTATTTTTTTAGAAACAAGTCTCGTTACGAATTTTTTTTTTAGGCGCACAATAAAAAAGCTTGTCAAATCGTTTCTTGTTTGGAGGCACACATTAAAAAAACCTGTGAAAAAAATATCCGGACTGTTATCATCGTAACCCCAGTCTGCATGACAACAGTTAAAATTGCCAGCACAGAGACAGGAGTGAGGAAACACTGGGAGATCCAGAGATCGCAATTGCGTTGGTGGTGGTAATTTGTAGACGTTGACTATTTTATAACCATCAACGTCCACGCAAAAAATTCGATCTCCGATGTCGGTGGAGATTGGTCCAAAAACGTGTACCTTAGTTGCTCGTGGACAAACGTGCCAAGGCCATGCTTCCTGCTTGAAGAAGACTCAGATAGTTAGTAGTTTGGTAGCACCAACTTCTCTGCATCAGTGCAGTCGGTCTCCTGTGTAAGATGACAAGTACTACAGACTGCAGAGCGAGGTGATGAACAACGTTCATCTTGCATGCAGTGAGGCTTTCGATGTTTAGCTGAAAAATAGTGGGTCTTCGGAACTTGTTGGCAATGTGCCCTGAAAAGGAAAGTTTTTTCGAAGCATTTCCCCGTCCTGAAAAGGACATTTGCCGATTAGCAGACCCACGCTGAACATCGGAATGGGTGGAAACTCTATTTTTGCAACGGCTTGCACTTTTAACTAAACTAAAAAAACCTTTACATTCTACTACCAAATCATGCTGTTTAATCTAAAAAATGTACTGTATAATTAAAGTAAATACTTTTTTGTGGTCTTTGATTTTTTAAAAAACATTATGGAAAAATAACTAAAATCTAAAATTACCTTTATTTTTAAAATGCAATTTTTTACATTATGAAACAAGATAAAATGGTAAAAAAATAACTAATAATAAGCATTCTAATTTTCAAAATATTTATTTATTTATTTTATCTCCATATTTATCCTCCTAACTTGCATGAAAGCGACCAAGGAGTTAATACATAGGGTAAGCAACTAGCCCGACCTCGTCGTCGTCGTCGTCGTTTGAAGGGCATCCACTCCAGCCCAGACACAAACAGAACTGGGGCCGAGGGTTTATCCTTTTACTACTCCAGACTGCTGCACTGCCTGGATCAGATGCTGGCAGTGATGTCATTAAGCCAGCATCGAGTTTCGTCATCCAAAACCGTCAGACCTCGTGCTCCATGTGGTGCCCGATGTATGGGGCACATTGTTAGTACATGGTCTGCGGTTTGCTCTGAGGCGCCACACTCGCAATTCGGTGAAGGAGCGAGACCCCATTTGTACATGGACGAATGGAATCGCCCAACACCAGTCCGCAGGCGGTTGAGCTTAACCCAAGCTGCTCGGGGTAAGCCCATCCCAACAGGCCTGACACTGGTCTCGGGCACAAAAGCACGGAGCCTGGAAGCACTTTCACAGTACTCCACGTTCCATTTGTGATTTGTCCATTCAGAGGCGCGGATGCCAAGTCTGGCAAGATTGTCCAAAAGATTCCGCGCACCTGGCACAAACGGGCGTCTGGATCTTAGTCTCACTTGGCCTGTATCTGAGGACCCACTTAAAAGACCATGCAAGATATGATCGGGGTCCAGAGATCCACGGTAAGCCAAGGAGAATGTCTCTCCCAGTCGGCGAAGCTCAGCTGGCTGGATGCCTGAAAGTATAGGTAGGTAGTCCGTTGGAGTGGGACGCAGGCATCCAGTAACTATGCGCAAGGCGTCATTTAAGAAACTGTCAATGAGGCGAGTGTGAGCACTGCGACACCAGACTGGCGCACAGTACTCAGCTGTTGAGTAGACTAGAGACAAGGTGGCTATGCGTAGTGTCTTAGCACCAGCACCCCATCCCGAGCCCACGAGTCGCCTCAGCAGTGTGACGCGCGAAGATAGTTTTTTGCGCAATGCCACTAAATGGTGACGAAACGTGAGCAATCTGTTCAGTTTTACCCCAAGGTATGTAGGGGTTGGACAGAACGGTAAAAGTCTACTATTGTTGTATACCTTTAGCTCACGTTTGGCCTCTCGGTTGTTTAAGTGAAAGGCTGCCGTCACCGTCTTAGTGTGACTGAGCTTCAACCTCCAAGTCTGGAGATACGCTGAAAGTGTAGACATGTCTTGGCTTAATGTCCCCTCCAAGTCCTTCCAGTTTCCAGAAGAGTGCAACAATGCTAAATCATCAGCATAAGCAAACTTTCTGGAAATCATGGAAGGAAGATCGTACGTATAGATGTTAAATAGGAGGGGAGCCAAGACCGATCCCTGAGGAACGCCGTTTTTAAGACGACGTAGCCTGCTGTGCTCGCTGTCACCGGTGGTAAGGGTGAAACTTCGATTTCGGACAAGCTCCATGATCATTTTGACCATGTGCTTATCTAGAAGTAGTCTCAGCATCTTGCAGGTAAGGCCACGGTGCCAGACAGTGTCATAAGCAGCTGTTAGATCGATAAATACGGCACCGGCCTTCTTTTTAGCCTCGAAAGAATCCTCGATGTTCTGGGTTAGCAGAACAACTTGTTCTACGGTTGACTTCCCGCGTCGGAACCCAGCCTGCTCTTTAGGGAGCAGTGGATCGATTAATGGTTCAACGCGGGCGTAGATAAGCCTCTCGAGGATCTTTTAGGGGACACAGAGCAGAGATATCGGTTGATAACTCTTTGGGTCCCCCACGGGCTTCCTGGTTTTGGGATCGCGACCACAAGCGCTCTTCTCCGGAAATTTGAGTCTTCGCAATTTTGAGTCTTCGGAATTTTGAGTCGGCGCAAACAGGAAGAAAGGAAGTCACATAACCAGGACTTCAAAGCAGCTCCAGCATGGAGTATAAGCTCGGGCAGATGGAATCAGGACCCGGAGCTTTACCTGGTTTTAAGTGCTGAAGGGCAGCAGCAAATTCTCTCTGTGAAAAATTGTCAGAGATATTTACTACGTCTGGTGTTGTGGCCCTCCAAACGTCAGACACTTCTTGAAAGACAAGTCGAGATGACTTGCGATTAACAGCCTAGTATTTTCCATTTCTAACCAGCTGAAATGCAATAGCATCGGCTGAAACGGGACAGTGACGAGGAGAGTGTCGTGACCTACCAGTAAGGTTTTTCAAAATACTCCACGCTTTTCGACTAGAGTGTGAGAAGTCAATGCTCCGAACTGCTTCGGACCATCGATCCCTCCGCTTTCTGTCAAGCTTGGCAAGCAGAGCTGTAGCAGCCAAACTTGAGTCGTCTCCCCGAGGA
The DNA here is from genome assembly GCA_963680785.1 of Diplosoma virens. Classification (NCBI taxonomy): domain Eukaryota; kingdom Metazoa; phylum Chordata; class Ascidiacea; order Aplousobranchia; family Didemnidae; genus Diplosoma; species Diplosoma virens. Next base: position 6,232,540 of record OY796884.1, read on the forward strand.
GACTGCAGAAAGGTTTTATAGAGGGATTCACACTCTGCATCCCAACACGGAATATAGTTATTTCGATACCCGCGTTGGATAGTTTTTTTGGCTGCTTTCTTAATGGTGTTACAGAAGTCCTGGTAAGCCGCATCCACATCAAGTGAATCAGGCGGCAACAAAGTCTTTACGAATTTATTTGTCAAAGCAATGTAGCGATTCCATTTGGCCTTGCGGAAGTTCCATCGCTTAACAGGCATGCTTGGCACTGCCATAGCAAACCTTGGTGGTGTAATAAGCGAGGGTCGATGTTGTGACCTGGGGAACTTCTCAAGGACACGTCTATCCGGTAAGCGACTGTTTGGACCTACGCTAGCGAAAGCTAGATCTGGATTGGTGCCAGTGTTCCAGCGGCCGGAATAAAAACTGGCAGCGTCCTTGGCATTATATAGGAGGGCAAGACAATTAATACTTGCCCAGCCAGCCAAGCACTCACCGTCCGGACTGTTGTCATCATAACCCCAGTCAGCATGACGACAGTTAAAATCGCCAGCGTACAGACAGGGGTGAGGAAACACTGGGAGATCCAGGGTTCGCAAACGCGTTGGCGGTGGTTTGTAGACGTTGACTATTTTATAGCCATCAACGTCCACACACAGCCACTCGATCTCCGATGTCGGTGGAGATTGGTCCAAAAGCGTGTATCTCAGTCGCTCGTGGACAAACGTGGCAAGGCCATGCTTCCTGCTTAAAGAAGACCCAGCTATACTTAAATAATTAAAAAAGACCTATACTTAAATAATTAAAAAAGTTCTTAAAATAACGTGCATCCCTTTAAACTTCATGAAGCGGAAATACCTTCAAATTTTTTTTAGCCTGGGGTGTACTATTCACACGGTTGAAAACATTGGACCAACTTTTAGATTTTTTGTTTTGTTTTTAAGCTAAAATAAACAAAATTTTACTATATAAATAATTTTATTTAAACGTTAAAATCAATTTATTCTTGAGGTAGAATTGCAGTTTGTAAAACAAGAATTCTAGAAAGCTGTTTATTGATTTAAAAATCTCACTTTGTTCAGTATTTAAAAATGAACCTCGCACACATTTTTTTTTATTTAAACTTTCATTTCTTATTACTTTCTAAACAATAATATTTACTCTTTTAATAAAAAAAATTTTGATCCGAAAAGCACGATCTTAAAATAGAAACAACAAAGCAACGTAAAATTTCCTTTTTAAGATAGGTTGTTATAAATTTGGACTTTTTCTTACTTTGATAAAGTCGATTGAATTTTATCTTTTTAGTTAATGTGGTTTTACATTCATTTTACAACCAATTGCTTCAAAACGAGACAACAAATCATGTACAAGCTCTTTATAGTTTTTAGCTTTTTTACTTCCAAAGCATTTTCTGATAACTGCTGCAAAAGCATTCCATGCTCTGGCTTTAATTGAAGCCATTAATGATATAAAATTGTATATTTTAGCAACTGTCTTATTTGAGATCCATTGAAAATACCAACTTGCTTTTTTTCTTCACTAATACCAGAAAAAGCATGACATGCATATATTTAAAACATTTCCCATTGACATCCAGAGCTTTCATGTATTGTTTCATAAGTCCAAGTTTTATGTGTAAGGGAGGAAGAACATTTTTTTAGGTGCAGCCAATGGTTCATTGATAATATTTTTATCATCAACTGTCAAGCTGTTTCTTAAAGGTCAGTCATTTTCGTTCTAGTGTTGATTTTTGGCTCGGCTATCCAAATAGCACAAAAAGCAAGGGTCCTTAGTATAACCACTTTGCTGTCCTAAAAAATAGTTTAAAATTTTTAATCCACAAAAGTAAGCCAACCATGCTCATAATATTTCAATTTATCAAGCACAATTTCAATATTTGTATATTCTTCCTTCTGAATCACTGAGTGTCCAATTGGAATTGATCCAAATAGATTTTCATTATGAAGTAACACACACTTTAAACTCCTTTTTGAGCTGTCAATAAACAATCTCCATTCTTCAGGTTTACAATGAGGCAAATCCATCTCTTGAAGAAGTTTTTTTTATATTGTTACAACACACCAGTACATCATCAAAAGTGAAATATTTCATAAGTTCTTCTCTTTTTCGATAAAATGTCACACTGGTACCGGAATGAAGTAATCGCTTTTCTTGCAACCTTGAAACCAAAGATTCCGCAGACTGTCTTGTTAAATAAAAGTCTCACACCAAATTATTCAACTTCAACTGATTAAATAGCATAGGCTTGTCTGTTAAATAACTTGCAGAGTGAAAGTCTACATCATTTTTTTCACTATCTAATAAATCTAGGAAAGAAAAAAAGATTTTTTTTCAAGCTCTGGGAGATGTATAAATTTAGGTTCAGCAATTCGATCACTGTGAGGAATGGGTCTCAAAGAAGAATTCAGATTGGATTATGACAAACGATATCTATTTTTTCTGTCGCATCCTTTTATATTAAGTAACAGTCATCTATATGATTCTTTTGCTCCCTCCAAACCATTGGTATTACAAATTTCATATGTAATTTTTTCCTTGAGTCCAGCTTCTTAGAGTCTCTACACAAATTTTAACTTACAGTATGAGGACCCCATCTTTTGTCTTGGTATCCCAGTTATAGTTTAAAATAGCTAAAGTAAGCTTGTTTCGAAAAGGTGATAATTTGGCATTTTTGGCATGCTAGAAAGAAGCAACCATTTATCTAGCAAAAATTGTTCGGACTATTGCAGCATTTTCTTCTTTTGTTACAAGCAGCCATATTTAAATACAAAATTAACTTATTTTTAAGTGATCAAACCATATAAAGAAACTTATAAATCAAAGTAAGCCTATTAGATGAATACTACTTTTTTAAAATTTTAGATAACACTGGATCGTTCTATTTAAAGTTTTTATTTAAAGTACCTTGTTCGCTCTGCCTAATTTGCAACAGCAAATTATCAAACGAGGCAATGAAATCTTCAAAACTACTTCGGCACATGAAAACAAAGCACCCCGAATTAAAAGATAAGCCTTTGGAGTTTTTTCAAAGAAGGAAGCGTGATTACGAAGGCGAAAAACGATCATTGAAGACTGCTTTGTCAACAAATTCCGATGTACTAAGAGCATCGTATTTGGTGTCTTACCGCATTGCTAAGACTAAGAAACCATTTACTATCGGAGAAGAATTGATTCTACCTGCGTGTAGTGATATTTGCCGTGAAGTTTTAGAAGAATCGGCAGCTAAAAAGATAGCGCAGGTTCCTCTTTCCGCTCGCACTGTTGCAAGACGAATTGAGGATATGGCGGAAGACATTGAAACTCAATTGTTAGAGCAGATTGTAAAGTCACCGTAGTTTGCGATTCAATGTGATGAGTCTACAGATATTGAAAACAAAGCTGTGCTGCTAGTTTTTGTTCGATATCTCCATGAAGAGGATATTCATGAGGACATATTGTGTGCTTTGTTATTGCCAAAAAACACCACTGCCTCTGAACTATTCAAGTCTCTCAATAAATATTTCTCAGAAAAACTGAATTGGTCTTTTTGCATCGGTGTGTGCACGGATGGAGCTGCAGCCATGATTGGCCGTCTGTCTGGTTTGACTGTTCGCATTAAGGAGGTCGCACCAGAGTGCGAAGCCACTCATTGTGTCATTTACAGGGAAATGCTGGCAAGCCGAAAACTATCACCTGAGCTTCATAGTGTATTTGGTGATGTAGTTAAAGTGATTAATCTTATTAAAGCTCATGAACTTATGCGAAGGTATGGATGCAGAACACAAATGCCTTCTTTTGCACACAGAAGTAAGGTGGCTTTCCCGTGGAAAATCATTAAACAGAGTGTTTGAATTACGTGAACCACTGCAAAGGTTTCTATGGAGAAAAACTCAGACCTTGCTAACAAATTTAGTGATAAAAAATGGGTTCTCAAACTTGCCTACTTATGTGACATTTTCAATCTGCTTAATGAACTTAATCTCTCACTGCAGGGCAAAATGACAACTGTATTCAAGTTGGCAGATAAAGTGGCTGCATTTAAAGACAAACTTAAATCATGGGAGCAGCGAGTAAACAAAAGAGTATTTGACATGTTTTAAACGTTAGCAGAGACTTTGAAAGGCAGCAAGCCTGAGCAAGAGTTCTTCGACCTTGTAACCAGTCACTTGCGTGTTCTTTTACAAGAGTTTAAGCGCTATTTTTCAAGCGCTAAAGATCCTCGAGCTGCAAAGAAATGGATCCGTAATCCATTTATTTTCAAGCCAGGTGGATCAAACTTACCAGTACGACAAGAAGACCAGCTGCTGGACATTGCAAATGATGGTAGCCTGAAACGTCTTTTTGATACAATGACTCTGCCAATGTTTTGGATGAAGGTCTTACCAGAATACCCCGACCTTGCCATAAAAGCATTAAAAACATTGCTACCATTTCCGTCGTACTACTTATGCGAGTCTGGATGTTCTGTGATGCCAGCAACAAAGACGAAACCGCAAAACAGACTGGACGTGAGGGACACATTGCGTGTGTCATTGAGTTCCATAATTCCAAGGTGGGAGCGTCTTGTTGCGGCAAAACAAGCTCAAGGTTCTCATTAAATCACTGTTGTAATATCTTATGAGCTGAAATAAACTTTAATTGCTGAATATTTACGTTTATTTTTAAGGCCGGTCCGCAAAAAGTTTTCCGACTTAAACCGGTCCGCTGTGGAAAAAAGGTTGCCGACCCCTGATTTAAACTGTGTTACATAGTGTTTATTCTATAAAAAAATACTACTACAAATAGACTAATCCTGATCTAGTATATGATGTCATATGAAGAGTTTCAACTTTATTTTTAAAACGAATACAAAGGGATTTAAAAAAAGAATCATTCAGAAATAATGTAGGCTTTAATGGCATTGTTGTGCCTGTGCGCTTTGTTTGTTACTGATACTAAATTTATCCTTAATAGACCAGTTGTTAACACTTTCAGTGAGAGAAGGCTCGAGTTTGTTTGAGACTTGTAAGTGTGGCGCATGTTCCAGACAGCTTGTCCTTTTTTTCCAAACCAATATAAAACAAAAATTAAAAATATTAACTACAACTCAATAACTGGGACATTCCATATCAACTCACACCCCTCTTTTGCCGACCATTTCTGATTTTTCTAAAATTTGGCATGTTTGTAAGTTTGGATGAGAAAATGTCTCACACCAAATTTCAAGTTTCTAAATTAAATAGTTTTTAATATATGATGGTTGAAAATTAGACACAAAATTGCCACTTGAACGCCCCTGATTATAAAAACAAAATTCGAATTATAAAAACAAAATTGTTTTGTTTTATACTAATGTTTCATAAATAAGATTATTGTAACTTTTTTTGTTGCTCGGAAAACAATATTGGATTTTATAGTAAATTAGTTTACTTTCTAAAAAAAATAAGCTAATCTAAAAACAGAAAATTGGAAAATTTAAAAAATAATATTTTAAGATCTTTGTTTTGAATTTTTTTAGGCTACTTTGAACAGTAAATCAACTCAAACATTTAAAGTTAATTTTAGTAAATCCAATGTTTTTCTTAAAAACTTGACACAAAGAACTTTTTATAAAGTTACGGTAAGCAAGAAAAAATTTTTATCATTTTAACTTTTTTTTTAAACTTGTTTCATAACAAAATACATGTCTACTAAAACAAAATTTTTCACAAATAATAGTCAAATAGTAAGTCAATATTATTCTACCTTGAAAATATCATCATGTTCCTTAATAGTATTAGTAATATTTTGGTCTATAAAATTATTTCAGCTAAGCAAAATCTAAAATATAAAATATTTCAGGTAAACTATAAATTACCCAACTGCGAAAGCTTCCAGCTTTCAACTGCAGCAACTGGTACGACAGGATTTGGTGTTCCTGATCCAGTTACAACAACTTATGTTAATCAAAGTTTAAATCAATGCAAGGTTTTCTGGCAATACAATTCTTCTCATAGCGAGATTGAAGAATATTGGGTAAATCTATAAAAAACAAACTTTTTGAATTATTATCAAGATTATTAAAAAAAATTGTTTTTTTTAACTTTAAATTTTTCAGATTCTTTTTATTACTCATTATCTCGTATAACTAGAAGAGCCTGAAACTTAGCGCAACCGCAAAGTAATTACCCAAACTACTATCTACTATCAGAGATCCCAAGCTATTGCTGGGCTGTTGCAATGTCTTATGTTATCTTTTTTCAGTTTTTCTTATTAATCTGACTGAAATTTAGAGCTGCTTTCTAAGGTCGCTAATCGGAGTAAAGTGCCGTTAAATGTCTTTCCCAATGAGACAACAAAAGGATGAAAGGAAGTTTTTCAACAGTAATACGTTTACCAACTATTTTTATTTTCTTTTATTTGGCAATACAACATTCGCCGTAAATAGGGCGTTCCTATTCTCTCAGCTAAACTGCAATTCGAGATTGATAACCATGAGATGGAAACTATGACAATTAATTGCTTCATATAGAATGTTTATTTGACAATAAAGTTCTCAGAACCGTATTTGTTGCAACATTCTGCATTTTCTGTTTCTTTCTAATCCTCTTTTTCACAAACTAATTTTTACGGGTTAAGGTAGCATATGTTTTGCAAGCAGTATATCTAAACTTTTTTGTTCAAGTGAAAAATCTGATATATATTTATCAAAAATTGTTTTAGTTTGAAGAAACTTACTGATTTTGGTTTTTATCTCATTATTCAATTTACACATTACTAAACAATCAAATTGTAACATTGTGTATCTATTATTTAACAAATTTTTGCATTGTTCTTTTTTTGTGTTTTCTTGATTGATAGTCTTCTCGGTTTGAATCGGCACAAGCTCGAGAGTGATCCTATCAAAATTAGAATAAGACCCAGACTTTTACTACCCTTTTTTAAAGTAGTCAAAGACGACTGTTGAGTATGATTAGAAATATCGTTCATACCAACGTAACACATCATAACAAAAATGCTATTTTGCAATTTTTGTAAGTGCTATGTGTTTGATGACAATAAAGGATGTTTTAATAAAGTTACATTTATCAAAACATTTATCAAACATTCTTTATATTTACAAAATACATAGCACTTACAAAATATTTGCAACATAGCATTTTTGTTACAATGCATAAAGTTGGTGTGAAAGTACAGAAATATTATTAATTGAATTAAAAGTTTGCGATGTTTAAGAATTACATCCTGAAAATAAACTAAGCAGAAAAAAATCTAATTGAGCAAATAGAAGAAATTATTTTGCAGCATTAAGAAAATTACGTTCTTTGTTATTTGTTAAAAACATTTTGAAGCTAAAAATTTTTTGGAAGCTCACAGATTCAAAGCGTTTAAAGGCTAAAAGTTATATTATTTTGTTTAAAAGTAGCCCAGCAGGATAACATTTTTACATGGAAGCTAAAAGACTGCAGATTTAAGGTTGGTCTACCCGAATGATAATCCGTTTTAACTCTTAGTAATGGCAATGTTTTGAGTATTCTTAATCTATTACTGTGGTTTCGATCATAGTGGTTTCGATGACCAAGTCTTTCGGCTGCTTTTTTAGTAATGTAATAAAAGTCCGGTTATTCAAACAGCTATAATCCGTGATGAGATGCGGAGCGTGAATACTCTATACAATATTCCTGCAGTCTCTTCAGAAAGACGATTCATGTTTGGCTGTTGTAATTTTACTTGCCAAATTTAAAAGAAAGCGGAGGAATCAATGTTTAAAAGCAGTTTGAAGCATCGAATTTTTACAACTTTATATTTAAAGCATGGACTATATTATACAGCCATACTCGTAGGTTACAACACTCTCCTCGTCCCAATCCTGTTTAAGATGATTTTACTGAATATTAGCTGGTTAGAAATGAGAGGTACGAGGCTGTTGACCACAAGTCATTTCGACTTGTTTCTCGAAATGAGAAATGAAAAATGTCTGACCTATGGAGGGCCACAACACCAGGCCCAGTAAATATTTCTGAGAATTTCTAACAGAGGGATTTTATTGCTGCCTAACAACCATTAAAATTAGGTTAAGATTCGGGTTCCAATTTTATCTTCCCATAGCTTATAGTCCATTTTGGAAATGCTTTAATGTCCTGGTTACGTGAGTTCCTTTCTTTCTGCTTGCGCCGACTCAAAATTTCCAAAATTGGAGAAAGTGCGATTGTATGGCGATCTCAAAGACAATGAATAGGGCATCTATAAAGTTATCGACCAATTGCTCTGTTCTGTATTCCCTACAAGATGCCTGAGAGGCTTTAATTATCTATGCCCGCTTCAAACCAATTGTTGATTCACTGCTCGCTAAAGAGTCGGCTGGGTTTCGACGCGTGAAATCAACCATGAATCAAGTCGTTTTGTTGACACGTAAGATCAAGGATTCTTTTAAGGCTTAAAAAAACGCCAGTGCCGTATTTGTCATTGTGACAGAAGTATATGATACTGTCTGGCACCGAGGCTTTACCTGCAAGCTGCTGAGTCTTCTGCCATATAAGCACATAGTCAGGATGATCATGAAGCTTAAACGAAACTGAAGTTTTACCCTTACTATCGGTGACAGAGCACGAGGTCTGATGGTTTTTGATGACATACCCGATGCTGGCTCAACACCACTACTGCCAGCCTCTTATTCGGGAAGTACAAGAGTTTGAACTTGTAAAAAGAATAACCCGTTTACCATGGTCCTGTTTGTGTCTGACCAGGAGTGGATGCTTTTCCAAACAACAATGACGACGACCCACAATGATTACCCCGGTTAACCCATTAATGCCCGAAATTAAAAATATTTGAATTTTTTTGTTTTATTCATACATGTTGCATATATTTGTGCCTTTTAGATGCCTACATAATTTTTTTTCAAATATTTTAAATATAAAGTGGTTTTTAAGACCGTATGATATATCATACGCTGGGAATTAATGAGTAAAATTTTGAAATTATGAAAAAAAAAACTACTTTTTTGTTTTATTAATTTTTATTTCAAAAACTTTCTGATATGAAGTGAAATTAATATACAGTATAGAGAAATACCATTTATCGATGGAAATGTTGAAAGCATGTATCAGGATGTAGGCCTACGTTGCATTTGATGCAAATAAATTTGATACATTTGCCGCAATCTGCACATCGTCTTTGGGTTTCAATTTTATTGACAAGGTGATTTCTGTTATCAAATCGTACCGGGACTTGTTTCTTTGTTTTAGGACGTATTCCTCTTCTACTTTCTAAGTCTGGTGCCGCTAGCAATGCAATAACTATTTTCCTTGTAAATTCTAGTAAAGAAATATTATTCTGAATAGAACGGAAAAGAATCCATAAATTTACAATACTTCCATTGAGACAAAACCTAAACAAAGGCCAATACCATTTTCTCGATCGAATTCTAACTCTGTAATAGCCTCTCATTTTGTCAAATAAATCAACACTTGTTTATTATATAGCTTTACAATAAATAAATCAACATTTGTTTATTATATAGCTTTACAATGTTTGGTTGAGGTACAGATACTCTGTTTCTCTCAAATTTTTTCCATCGGTTACAGCTGCCAACATGAAAAGCCTTCTCATCTTTCAAATTGGTAACAAGATTTACTTGACTATTGTCGTGCCATCTTAGCAGTGTAATTTCATTCTCTTTATCTTCAACTGCACAGTATGTACTCGTTCAGCTTTGCTTATATCTTGTAGTGGTGCTTTTTTCGTTCTATCATTTCGAATAGTCCCAACACAAAAGAGCCCATTACTTGACAAGATATTCATTAGAGGTAGAGAGGTAAAATAATTGTCCATATAAATGCATGACCCCACTGGTACAAACTGTAAACTTTTTCTGTAACTGAAGATCCCAATGTTTTACCTGCAATTTTGTCTCCTACACCTGTATAGGGATAAAATTTCACTAAAAATCCATCTGATCTGGTAAGGCACCAAAACTTGAAACCATAGCGTATGAACTGGCCCCTTATAAACTGCTTCATCCCGTGATGTCCAAAATAAGGCTCCATTGCTTCATCAAGAGAGAAACGGTTGCCCATTGGTTCTGCATACTGGCAAAATTTATCATTCACATGATCTAATAGAGGCCTAATCTTATAGAGCTTATCACAAGCATCAAGTTTACTGTTGTCATTGAAATGCAGATACTTATGTATTTTCTCAAACTTATTTCCATTCATTGCATGATGAACCAAAAAGTTGTTTGAATCAGTTCTTGCCTCCCAATACATTCTTCTCTGAGGCAATTTATTATAGCCTGATAATAGTAGAATTCCAAAATACTTGTAAAGATCATCTCCAGACAGAGTAAACTGAAAGTCACCGCCTTGTACGGCATATTTAACGGTTTCTTTGCAAATAGAATTAATTATATTTTCAGAGAAGCAATACTTGAAAACATCAATTGGTTTGAAATTTTGGTCTTTAAATTTTGTTACAATCGAAGATTCAGTTTCACTAAAATCACAATTATACTTTTCATAAGACTGTTTCAATGGTTTATTATGCCATTTGCGAGAGCATTTCTTTGCACGTGAACATTGCTTCTTAGCAGAGCTTTGTGTTACTTCCTTGTCTACATCCAGAACCTCAATACCAGCTTTACTACAGGCTCTAATCTCACTTTTTTCTGCAAGAATACCTTTACCAATATCTCGTACAGTTGCTGAAGTTTCGTCACAGTCACTTGAGGCATCGTCTTTATCCGAATTATCTCTATCTATTGGTGGAAGTAGCACCATTTGAAGTTCGTCAGCATTATCGATTTCTTCAATAAAATGTTTAGTACCATCAAAAGATTCAATAATATTTAAAATTTCTTCAGAGTCTCTTTTTATATAAAATAATTTTCTCTTAGGCATTTTTATATAGGGTCTGGAAGCAAGAAATTAAATATAAACAGTATTTCATTTTCCTTTGTACAATCATTACTTGTCAGTAAATAGGCTACTTCTATGTCAAGGAATGAATATCAGATATAAAAACTTGACATTTAAAGAACAAAATATCTTAAATTTATAATTGCTTTGCTGTTTTCGACTTATAATTAACAGAATTATCGATTGTTGTTTAAATCTTAAAAACTTTATTTCGAATGTTATATACACAGTGACACAAATTCCCAGCGTATGATTTATCGTACGCAATAAACAAACAATAATAACTTTATCTATAAACAAAACCAAAATATCACTTTGGTTGCAAAAGATGGCTCAGCAACTCAAATAATAATATATTAAGCCAAAAAATCATTTGCAACTACAAATCATTTCGATTTTGACAATATAAAATCTCCACCCCCTAAAACTACAATAAAAAAATATCGATCGTAAAAAATTACTTGTTTCACTGCTCAACGTTGAAATACATGTTTTAAACTTTGTAATATAAAAATTTAATTCGAAACAATTAAAAATATTGAAAAACTAAAATTCTAGAACCACCATGCTTATTTTTATGAAAGTTATAAAATACACTTTAGCGTATGATTTATTATACGCTAAACTATTAATTAATTATGGCATTAATGGGTTAAAAGATAGAAAAAATAACTACAAGAAAATATAGCCATTCGAAAAACATTGGGTCAGCATCAAAGACTATTTAAAATTTTTAGACGTAATTTTCATGTCCGATTTTAGCGTTTAGATAAACTAGTTTAAACTTTGCTTATCAGCAACTATTTAATGTTGTCAGACACGTATAAAATAGTTATTGACTTTAGTTATGGTTTTTTAAATTTACATACAAAATGCAGCTGAAATTCTGAATCAAACAACTAATATGAATGCTTTGAAAGCTTCTGGCGCTGATAAAATTCAATTATTTTGATTGAGTTTGACTTATCGAAATTTGATTACAATCTGACGTTAAATTTCTCAGTAAGTTTTAACTTTTTTTAAGTGTTATAAAATATTAGTTATTTGATTATTTATTGCAACGTAGATAATGATTTTACTCCAGAGGTGCAATTCCTAAGTTCACTGTAAGCAATAAATTTATACCAAACATAGGTAAAATAAATAACATATTTTTATTTTTTTGGTATAGTTAATATTTATGTAGTTCAAAAAGCAACATTACAGAAATTAAAAAATTTTGAATAACGGCTGGATAAACAGTATTTTAGGGACAGTTTTTAGAGTAAATTAAGAAGGAGGTACGTATATGCTTAGAAGACTAATGATAATGCACGTTACGTTTTCATGATAAATAAACGTAATGTTTAAGTTTTTTTGCAATAATTTATAATTTTTTTTTTTATTTTTGTTGCCGTGACCCACAAAACGTTTATTTTTTATTTTTCACTATATTTTTCAATCAATAGAAGTAAACGTGGTTTTAGTGGTCATAAAAAAATCTTTTAAATTTTTTGACACCAAACTACTGTAAACTTTGCAACTCTAGTGGTTTTGAAGATATTAGACTTTGTCAAGATTTTATCCTGTTATAATTTTCGGTTAAAGTAACCACCTCAATTTAAGAGGTAACTCTCAAAATTCACTTTTACTTATAATTTTGCACCCAAAGTCAATTTTATGGCCCAGTTTTTTTACTTTTAAATTTTTGTACTCCACTCTAATGCAGCCATTTTTAGCTTTCTGCTATCAACTAATAATTATGTGTTAAAATTGCCAATTTAGTGGGGCAATGGGAAACCTCGAAATCACCTTTCTAAATTAAAACAAATTTTAAGGCTAATTTTTTCCAGTAATTTTATGATTTTGTACGGTAAAAGCAGTAAATTTAAAAATTAACCAATTTTGATTGCTCTAATAGACAATCTTTGATTTATTATTTTGCTCTCCATGCATCTCTACAATAATTACTAAAATTTGCAGAATGTTTAATAACATGAGCCCAATTAACAACACATTTTTCATTAGATTCAAGTTGTTTCAAAATGTGGTAAAAAGAGTAAAATTGTTGCCGTAAATGGAACTTGTACAACTCCACCAGAACCAATCACAGAAGGAATAAATGTATCAGCAATAGGAATTGGAATAGGAGTCGGAATCGGATCATAGATAATTGTTTTATTAGTTGGATTGATTTATTGTAAAAGGTAATAGTTTTAATTTTATAGTCTGTAAATTCTTAAAAATAATTGCATCTCCACTGTGTATAAATATATTAAAAATATTTGCATTGCATAATGTGTCTCCATTTGAAAAGCCGAAATAATTTGATTAACTTTAATTTTTAGTTTTGATAAAAATGACGAGAAGGTCAAACACTATTGGCACATTCCGCTTAAATATTTTAGAAGAGGATTACTTTTGCACAAAATTTAGCCTAAAAATGTTTCCGAATTCTTACACTTCAAAGTGAAGCCTTTTTTTGTAATTTTCAAATATTGCTTTTTGTTTTCATAGTACCTTTGTTTAATCGTATTACATTTTAATGACTTTTTTCTTATTATTGATTTTAAAGAAATACCTACAAATTGCTTTTTCGTATCGATAAACAGAATCAGTTTAAAAATCAATCTTTTTCTCTTTTAAATTTTCTAATTTTCCCAATAAATACTTTTTTTTCTTTTTTTTTTTGGTCCCTGAATATACCCATAACGCGATTTCTTTCATCAATTTTAAATTTTTGTTAAAAAATACTTGCAATCTGTAAAAGAAATCCTTTCCTTCAGTATATAAGAAATTAAACAGGCAATTAAAGTATCTTTACTAAGCAAAAAAAATTATTATTCACTCCTTTCGTTTTCAAAAAATAGCTTTAAATTCTTCATTTCAGCAAACGAGAATCAGTTGACAGTTTGTTAAAATATTTTTAACAATATGTAGACTATTCTCGTTTGCTAAAATAAAGAACTATTTGCATTGAGATACATCTCACGAGCAGTCGTAGTAAAGTCCAATGAGTTTTTTAATAAAATAGGCCTCGAAGTACAGCTATCATATTTAAACTAAAGTGTTTATATTTTGAGAAAAAAGAAGCTAATTTCGGGAGCAACTGCCAACGTTAGTACAGACAATCAAACAAATCACTCCACACATGGTATCCAAGGTAACTTTTATTTTTTTCCGCTCGCGGCAAATGTCCAACCGTGTAACTTTAAGGAAGCCATGCTTTATAGGGCCGCATTAAGCTTTCATTGCAAACTAATGTGCGGTCTTCTTCTTTTTAGATAATCCACTTTACGATTTAAATGTTTTTAAAGACAGCAATAAAAAAGTATGATGCTGTGTATTAATATTTTTAAAATAACTTTTTTTTATATAATTTAAGTTTTTTGTTTTATTATTAGACTACATATAAAAATATCTTAACGGCAGCACAAAGAAAAGCTCCAGATTATGGTACGAGATATGATACTTAGAAATCGATTCAAAACAAATTAAAATAAACCGTTTGAAATTGTGGTTAAAAAAATTTTGAAATCCAAAAATCATTTATTTGGTTACAGGGCTTATAACAGTCATAAACAGCAACCTTGAAAAAATTATAATTTATTTGTTTTTGTAAAGTTAAATTGTTTTCTCCAAAACTTAAATAAACTGAAAATGTGATCTTAACTGTAAATTCGAAAACGTTTCAAAATAATTTGAAATTAAAGTTTTATACGTTTATAGCACATTTAGCCCGGTTTTTAACAAAAAAGTATACATAAGCGGAAGGGCCTTGAGACAAGACCTGTGTGTTTACAAAAATTGCATAAATTGGCGGTAAGTATGATTGCTTTAAAGCGCGACTCATAATTTCATTTTTAGAAAGCATACATCTGTGGAAGTGTGTCATACCTAAAGAAAATTTGAAAAAAATGTTTTTAAACAAGTGTTTGATTGATTTCGAAAATTTGGATCATCAATTTCAGGTTAATTTTAAGTATGTTGAAGTTTTTTAAACTATTAATTTAAAAAAAGAAACAAAAAAAAGTAAGTAATTTATTATATGCTAATGCATGAGCATGATATTAAAATAATTTTATAAAAATGCCAGTATTTCGGCTAAACGTTTTGGTTGGCTCACTCTTAATTGGCAAAAATTACATCAAAACTAACTTTTCAACAAGAGAGTCCAGCGTTAAAGAAAACATGTTCAATTCAAAACTTGTAAAACTACTGGGTGTTTCACAATTATTGAAACAAAGCGATTGGGCACAAATTCAGGATTTTAAATGATAACACGATGATGATTACATTTATTGAAAGGTGAAAGGATAACATTTTATAATCTGAAACTGTTTATCTTCAAATCAGAAATAATATGTCAAGAAGATTCCTAGACTACATGCTCCAGATGTCCACCGTTTTGTCGAAGGCATTCTTGAATGCGGCGTGCAAAGTTGTTGATAACACGATCACATTCCTCCTGTGTAATGGTCTGAATTTTCTCGGTAATGGCTGCTTTCAAAGCTGCAATAGTTAGTGGGTTATCTTGGTAAATGTTGTCCTTGAGGAACCCCCACAAGAAGAAATCTGGAGGATTCAGGTCAGGCGAGTGAGGTGCCCATTCCACTTCAGCTTTGCGGCTGATGAGACGCTTTCCAAACTTTTCACGGAGCCAAGCCATGGTGACATTAGCAGTGTGAGGAGGGGCACCATCTTGCTGGAACCACTGTTCTTTCTCATCAAGGTCCTCACGCTTATTGAGCTCTCCCCAAAACTGCTCAAGCACTGGAACGTAGCGCTCTTTTGTCACGGTTACTGCAATACCGTGATCATCTTCAAAGAAAAATGGTCCGATGATACCATGCTTGGAAATGGCAACCCATGCTGTGCATTTTTTTAAATGCAAAGGGCGTCCAACGACTCTGTGAGGGTTCTCACTTCCCCAAAACACCCAGTTTTTAGAGTTAACGTGACCATTCAAAAGGAAGTGGGCTTCATCTGAAAACCAGACATCATTCAAGAGTTCCTCGTTATTGTCTATCATTTCCGAAAACCACTGGCACATTGCTACCCTCTTTTCCTTATCAGTCTCGGTTAGTTCATGCTTTATGTGGATCCGGTATGGATAAAGTTGTAGATCCTTAACCAGCATGCGCCTTACAGAAGAGACAGAAATGCCAAGTTCTTGGCTCCTTCGACGAAGAGATTTGCTCGAACTCCGACCGACTGACTGTTGAACCCTGCTGACATTGTCGGGGGTGCAGATTGTTATTGGAGGCCCTGAGGGCGATGAGCCCGCTACCCTACGATCTCCACAAGTGCCATGAGCTTCAAACTTCTTGACCAACTTGAAAATCTGACTCCTGTTTGGAAATTGGTTGAAGCTGAACTTCCTTCTGAACCTTGCTTGAACAATCCGGAAAGACTTCGTTTCGTAATATGTCTTTACACAAAAGATCTTCTGCTCCATCGACCAAGGCATAATTAGGCTATTTTTTGTTTAACGTATAAAAATGTTAACAATTTTGCTATGACAATCTAAAAACAGAAAAAGAATAAGGTCATTGGTAAAGGTTTTATAAGCTGCTGCTTTGTTTCAATAATTGTGAAACACCCTTATATGTTGTAAAGAAATAATAAAATTGTTTTTCTGACAAAACAGGAGGTGCAAACTTTGAGCTTGGAAAGCGAACCGGAACACAATTTGGCGGGAGAAAACTCAAAATTGAATCGTTACAAAAACGTTTATCCATGTAAGAACTATGAACTATGCAAACTATTTACAATAAACTAAGATATACTTTAAGTAGTATAAGCGTTTTAGCAAACGTAAAAATTTTGTTATTTTTGGTCGATCTTTCCTTTTAAGCTCAAAATCGAAAATTTTTTATAAGTATTTTGCTTTTTTTAAACCTCCAATAAACTTTAAAAAATTTCTTGCCATTGGCTATTAATGTAACTGAGAATATGTATCTAAAAACAAATAATTAAAATTATATAAAAAAGATACTGTAAAGAATTAATTTTAAAGGTTTATTGAATAAAATTTTTTAGATACTTTGCAAAAATCTATTAAATTTTAAAACTCTGTTGACAGTAAAAAAGAGTAAACTGCACATAAAAAATATAAAAATTACTCTTTTTGTTGCTAAAAGTTTGTAAATAGAAAGAATTTTTTTACTAGCTTGACTTCGTCCATTTCTTTATCACATGGCAAACTTTTTTACAGGCTATTTGTTCATGCACGCTTATCATAAAACTAGAGGCTAACTTTTTTACGACGGGGGCTATAAAAGTGCTTTGTAAAACATCATTTGAAAGCTGGTTTGAGCAAAAGTAGAACTTTTAAACTAACTTTATTTAAAATCTATTGTCAGTTTATAAAGCACATTTAAAGTGAAACTTAAGAAAAGCAAGTTGTTTGTAAGCATTTAAGTACTGTAGAGTAACCACTCTTGGTTATAAAATTTCAATTGAAGAGTTCGTGATGCATGAATGCAAATGTTGCATGCATTTTCAGATAAAACTTAATATGAGGCATTTTTCAAAATTTTGAAATTTTATCTAATGTTAAATCTTTGTTTCAGATGATCACGCCATTGTACCTTAAAAACATAAAAAATAAATCAACGCATCGTTTATTGAGGTAACTGTATTTTTTTAGATTACCAAAATTCAAAAGTAAACTTTTCATAATGACAATAATCAAATTAAGTCAAATAAAATTAGTAAGCGACTAAAGAATACCAAAAGAATAAATTTTTGATTAAATTGCGAGTTTTGCCAAAATTTGTCCGATTTTTGTTTATCCCTCTTTTTTTGATGTGTTTAATCTTTTTTTATTATTTTAATTCCACCTCTTTACCATTTACCTCTTTACTATCCAGTCTTAAGTACCTCTTTACTCGTATGTTAGATACCACAAAATATTCAGCTTTAACATATTTGGAAACCGCTCCAACTATCTTTATCATCAAGCTTTGCTAGAAATGAAGCTCGTACTTAAAATATGACTTATTAAAAAGATCCAAAAAACTTGGAATTTATACTTTATTTAGTCTACTCTTTTACCAAATTGTTTAAAAAAAACATTGTAATAATGCTAATATTTTCAAATTTTACAGGGTTTCAATAAACCAAAAGTATATACTGCAACTCAAGGACCCAAACCCCACACAATTGACGACTTCTGGGAAATGATTTGGCTTCAAAACTGTGTAATCATTGTGATGTTGTGCAAGTGCAAAGAAAAGGGAAAGGTATTTATACCCGTTTTTTCCCGAGTTTTTTTAAACATAATCATGAAAAACAATAATTTAGAAAGGTTTAAGTGTCAAAAAAACGAAGATTTTAAAAAATGCTTAAAAAAAACAAATTCATTGCATGTTCCAAAATAGAAAACCGGGCATGAATAAAGGTATGGTTTTTTCTGTAGTTTTTAACCTTTGGTGGATTTTAGATTGAAAAAGCAGATGTTAAAATTTATTTAGACTTAAGAAAAACTACAAGAATAAATCTTTAAAAGAACAAAAATAAAAAACATATAAAAAATGATCCTATGATGAAGTGATTTAACATTATTCTGCGTGAAATATCTTAAAGCATGTATCATACAAATTTACGTTACAATTTTGCACATCCTTATTTTATTCCTTTGCATATGGCACATCGATTTTGTTTATGCGCTGGAACAATCCAGTAATCAGTTCTGTCATATCTTATTTCATTGAGGTCTCGAGAAAGGAGAGGCTTAGAGCTGTTGGTTCTTCCTCAAGAACAGGAAGGAGTTCTATATTTTTCTAAGTTTACTTGCACAACCTGTCTACGAAATCTTAGAAAGTCCATCTGCTTATTCTTCTGTATAATTGCCAAACATTGTGTATTGAAGTTTCAAAGCAAAAAGGAGGTGATTAGCTGAATACCACCACTTTTTGATCTAATCCTCATTCTGAGGTTATCGATATTTTTATCCATTCTATCGACACCCCCGATTTTCTTATTATATTGAACAATCACATTTGGTTTTTTAATTGGCAATGTCTTCTTTTCACTCGTGATCCAGCAATTGCAGGTTCTGATTGAAAAATCAGTGTCACAAGCGCTAACCCTTAAAGCAACACAATCGTTTCATGAAATGACAGTACATTTAGCATCTTTTTTAGTCACATAGTCATATGAGCCTCTTGCTTTCATTAAGGTAAAGCTCCGGGACCTGATTCCATCTGCCCCGAGCTTATACTCCATGCTGGAGCTGCTTTGAAATCCTGGTTACGTGACTTCCTTTCTTCCTGTTTGTGCCGACTCAAAATTCCCAAGATCTGGAGAAGAGCGCTTGTGGTCGCGATCCCAAAACCAGCAAAGACAGTGGGGGACCCAAAGAGTTGTCGACCAATATTTCTGCTCTGTGTCCCCTACAAAATACTCGAGAGGCTTATCTACGCCCGCGTTGAACCATTAATCGATCCACTGCTCCCTAAAGAGCAGGCTGGGTTCCGACGCGGGAAGTCAACCGTAGATCAAGTTGTTATGCTAACCCAGAACATCGAGAATTCTTTCGAGGCTAAAAAGAAGGCCGGTGCCGTATTTATCGATCTGACAGTTGCTTATGACACTGTCTGGCACAGTGGCCTTACCTGCAAGCTGCTGAGACTACTTCCGGATAAGCACATGGTCAAAATGATTGTGGAGTTTGTCCAAAATCGAAGTTTCACCCTTACTACCGGTGACAGCAAGCAAAGCAGGCTACGCCGTCTTAAAAACGGTGTTCCTCAGGGATCGGTCTTGGCTCTTCTCCTATTTAACATCTATACGTACGATCTTCCTTCCATGATTTCCAGAAAGTTTGCTTATGCTGATGATTTAGCATTGTTGCATTCTTCGGGAAACTGGAAAGACTTGGAGGGGACCTTAAGCCAAGACATATCTACACTTTCAGCGTATGATTGGAGGTTGAAGCTCAGTCACACTACGACGGTAACGGCAGCCTTTCACTTAAACAACCGAGAGGCTAAACTTGAGCTAAAGGTTTACAACAACGGTAGACTTTTACCGTTCTGTCCAACCCCTACCTACCTTGGGGTAAAACTGGACAGATCACTCACGTTTCGTCACCACTTAGTGGCATTGCGCAAAAAACTATCATCGCGCGTCACACTGTTGAGGCGACTCGTGGGATCGGGATGGGGTGTTGGTGCTAAAACACTACGCATAGCCACCTTGTCCCTAGTCTACTCAGCAGCTGAGTACTGTGCGCCAGTCTGGTGTCGCAGTGTTCACACTCGTCTCATTGACAGTTTCTTAAATGACGCCTTGCGCATAGTTACTGGATGCCTGCGTCCCACTCCAACAGACCACCTACCTGTACTCTCAGGCATCCAGCCAGCTGAGCTTCGCCGAATGGGAGCGACACTCTCCTTGGCTTACCGTGGATCTCTGGACCCCGATCATATCTTCCATGGTCTTTTAAGTGGGTACTCAGATACTCGCCAATTGAGACTAAGATCCAGACGCCCGTTTGTGCCAGGTGCGCGGAATCTCTTGGACAACCTTGACAGACTTGGCATCCGCGCCTCTGAATGGACAAATCACAAATGGAAAACGGAGTACTGTGAAAATCCTTCCAGGCTC
This sequence comes from Diplosoma virens, assembly GCA_963680785.1. Lineage (NCBI taxonomy): Eukaryota > Metazoa > Chordata > Ascidiacea > Aplousobranchia > Didemnidae > Diplosoma > Diplosoma virens. The sequence goes on from OY796884.1 coordinate 6,252,993, forward strand.
CGTGCTTTTATGCCCGAGACCGGTGCCAGGCCTGTTGGGATGGGCTTACCCCGAGCAGCTTGGGTTAAGCTCAACCGCCTGCGGACTGGTGTTGGGCGATTCCATTTTTCCATGCACAAATGGGGTCTCGCTCCTTCACCAAATTGCGAGTGTGGCGCCTCTGAGCAAACCGCAGACCATGTTCTAACAGCGTGCCCTATACATCGGGCACCACATGGAGCACGAGGTCTGACAGTTTTGGATGACGAAACTCGATGCTGGCTTAATGACATCACTTCCAGCATCTGATCCAGGCAGTACAGCAGTCTGGTGTAGTAAAAGGATAAACCCTCGGCCCCAGTCCTGTTTGTGTCTGACCTGGAGTGGATACCTCTTCAAACGACGACGACGACGATTAAGCTTTCTCAAGAGAACAATTTTTTAACCGGTTTTCCATAACCATTTTTTGTGAAATCAATTACACATTTTTTCAATATGTCAATTACACAAAGGAATAAAAAAAATCTATCAGCATAGATTTTAAATAATACATCTGTTGTCAGTTTTTTAGCTAGCTTCAAAATTGATACACATACTCCAAGTTCCCGATAAAGCTTTTTTAGTTTTTCTTGGTTTGGTTTGCCTTTCAAAAACTCTTTTGTCTCATGCTTTTTTTCAAAGGTATCATGCTTATATCAGTAAACATTGCTTGCTTTAAAGATGAATACGACAAGAATCATTTATTCAGTAGATCAAGCTGAGGTCTGACTTTTGCAAATTTATTATTGGAACTAAGATTTTTATTATCAGCGCAATAAATATTTTGCTTTATTTCCTCAAATCTATTGCGTCTAATTGCATTTGCCACACTTTCATTGTAAGATTCTGTGCCGATCTGGGGTAGGATACGCCATCTACGTACTCTTACATAGCCTGACCAATAAAGAATGGCTGCAAAGTATTTTAGATTGGATATAGAAATGTCAAAAGAATAGCTTCACTTGTTTTTTTTTTGGCATACAATTTTGTAAGATCAATTCGGGATCTTAGTTCGCAGTGTAAATTTAAAAACATTTTGTTAAAATCTTTGTTCTGAATGGGGGTTATATAAATCCATACTATACTAATTACAACTAAAGTTCCAATTTGACGCAGTTTACAAAAAAAAAATCCAAAATAAAACAATAAAAACTTTTATTACAACAAATATTCACAATTTTGTGCGAACTCCAGTCAAAAGACAAGAGTTTTGAATTTTAGATTAATCTATTAATTACCACATTTTATTTTATCTTTTATTTTAGTTTTATGATATTTTTGTTCTCATTCATCACGCGCAAAAATTTTATATAAATTTGAGTAAATTTGATTATATCTTTTTACAATAAGGGAGCGCTTTTACACAATGCACATATGTCTTTTTAAAAAATTCCAAACTTCATTGTCAGCAAAAAGCTCAAAACATAATACAGAATCTATAAAAATTTGTAAAATTTCACTACTGCAAAAAATGTTTTTAATCAAAAGAAACGAGGATTTGGGCTAGGTCAAAGGACATTCAACAACTACATTATGAGAGTGTAAAACGTATTTTATTACACGACAAGGCCCTGTTTCGCCCTTGTGGGGCTCATCAGGTGCAAGCAAAGTACGAGTTACAATATCAATACGTCAAGCAACACGGCACAACGGTTAGTAAATACAATAAAGTTCAAAACTAAAACTAGCAATAAATTTAGCATGACCAGTTTGATTGAAAGTCAGGAGGCGGGGAAAATGTTTTCTGGGAGAGAATTTAAATCAAGGTCCTTTTTAATCTATTTGTGGTAGTAATTAGATTTCTCTTTATTGTGTCCAATGTTTGCTTCAACTTTAAAACTTTTTTTGATAATTCTTCCTTCGGCTTGGGCTAATAACTGCTAACCAGACAAATTATTTATTTCACCGTTTTGATTTTCTTTACCCAAATCTTCTTCACTTTCATTTTTATTATTAGGGGTTGTTAAAACAATATCAGCATTTATTATTCCATTTTAAACCTAATTTACTTAAGAGGATGTCCTCAAAGGACCCCCTTTATGTAAAAACGTTATAACTTGTAAAGTTGGGATGATAAAAACCTAAAATTTTATGACTGTTCCTATAATTTATTCTTGAATGTTTTGGTATTTTACTTGAGCAAATCCGATGGGTAGTTTTAGTGTAGCAGGCTATTTTTTTGACTTACCTCATAATTTTTATGCACTTTTTGTGTCTAAAAATTATGAATTAAGTCAAAAAACGTTTTGAACTTCTTGCTGTGTTTCTCAAGATTACTGCGTCACGTATTAGTTATTTGTTTTTGCAGCAGACTGTGACTAATCCGATTATGTCGCTAAACAAAGCAATCAACAAAAATTTTGAGGACCTTTAACTTTATGCAAAATAAGAAGAGATTAATAGAAAATATATTAAAAGTAAAAAAATTTGACTAAACTAAAATAAATTTTCTCCAACATATCAAAAAATCAACTGTGCAGCTACTGTCTTTTAAGAGTATTGGACATGTAAACTTAGGGTCTCCGAGGACCCCCCTTAAGTAGTTTACAGAAAAAATACTCCAGGTAAATAAGGGTTAATTATCTTCATTTCTTCCACGGTACTATGACAGTTGATCGAACGATACTTGATCAAAACGATACTTGATCGAGCAACACTTGATTGAAACGACATTTGATCAAAACGACACTTTACGGAAACAACACTTGACCGAAATGACACTTGACCTTAACGACACTTAATTGAAATGACATAAGATCGAACACACTTGATCGAAATAACAGTTCATAAAAAAAGTAATGATTTAGTTGTGTATTTATAAAAAATAGGTTTTAAAATATAATTTTTTTTTGTTTAAATGACTTAAAATAGATTTGTTTGTTTAATTTGGACTATAGACCTCTTTTTAAAGTGAACTTTTTTTATTTTGTTTTTTATTTTGAAAATTGCTAGTTTACATTAAGTATTGATATATTACTTTTCACAATCGTCAACAGTTGTTAGAATAGTTTGAATGAGATAAGTTTAAAGTTTTGTTAAATTTGCTAATTATATCGTCTTAAAAAAAAAGAAAGAAACGGCTGCTTAAATTAAAATCTAGAATTGTTGTTTTACAAGTTAGAAAAAGAGTATACTTTTTTTAACCATACCACCATTATATACAACAACACACATATTCATAATAAAATAAAACAAAAAAAAACAGAGATTTATAAATGACAATTAAGCTAAGACCTAAAAGATTTTTGGACTGCAAATAAAAATAATCTCAGTTGAAGTTCTTTACTACCTTTTACTTTTAGTTGAAAGCCTTCTTTAAGTCTTTGCTTAAATGTCATTTGTACGTAAATCTGTATAAAGAAGCGTAAGTCCGAATTTCATACAAAAATTTAGGAGATCAATTTTTTTTAATTGAACTATCATTTCAATCAAGTGTCGTTTCGATCATGTGTCAATTTGATCAGGTGGTCAAGTGGTTAAAGCGCCGGGCTTGTGACCAACACGGTCTAGGTTCAAAACCCAGTCGCGCCATTCTGTTGTGTCATTGGAAAAAACACTTTACGACACTTTACGACACTTTCCCCTGCTTGTTGGTTTTGGCAAGGAGTTCTAAATTACAGTCAGATCTCTATTAAATTACAAGCGGACAGCAATATCTTGGCATTTCCGGAAGCAAGTTGGGGTAATTGCCTACCCTATGTATTAGCGCCTTCGTTGCTAACCTGTGAGTCAGGAGGATAAATATAGAGATTAAAATAAAAAAAATAAAAAATGATCAAATGCCGTTCCCACCAATTTCGTTTTGATCAAGTGTCGTTTCGGTCAAGTGTCGTTCGATCAAGTGTCGTTCAATCAAATGTCATTCGATCAAGTGTCGTTTGATCAACTGTCGGATCACGTTCTTCCACCGTAAACAATCTGGGGTGCCAGTATAATATGTGATCTACACAATGATCTACCACAACCAACATTTGTCTAATCTCTTTTACAATTTCTATTCACAAAAAGTATCCTAATTCTAACCTAACCCTAACTCTAACCTAACCCTAACTCTAACCTAACCCTAACTCTAACCTAACCCTAACTCTAACCTAACCCTAACTCTAACCTAACCCTAACTCTAACCTAACCCTAACTCTAACCTAACCCTAACTCTAACCTAACCCTAACTCTAACCTAACCCTAACTCTAACCTAACCCTAACTCTAACCTAACCCTAACTCTAACCTAACCCTAACTCTAACCTAACCCTAACTCTAACCTAACCCTAACTCTAACCTAACCCTAACTCTAACCTAACCCTAACTCTAACCTAACCCTAACTCTAACCTAACCCTAACTCTAACCTAACCCTAACTCTAACCTAACCCTAACTCTAACCTAACCCTAACTCTAACCTAACCCTAACTCTAACCTAACCCTAACTCTAACCTAACCCTAACTCTAACCTAACCCTAACTCTAACCTAACCCTAACTCTAACCTAACCCTAACTCTAACCTAACCCTAACTCTAACCTAACCCTAACTCTAACCTAACCCTAACTCTAACCTAACCCTAACTCTAACCTAACCCTAACTCTAACCTAACCCTAACTCTAACCTAACCCTAACTCTAACCTAACCCTAACTCTAACCTAACCCTAACTCTAACCTAACCCTAACTCTAACCTAACCCTAACTCTAACCTAACCCTGGTTGAATTTCCCAGTAATTTGTATGGAAATTTTCAGTTAGTCTGTCTAATCATTATTTTATCACGTACTCTTTTATAGTGGCATTTTTTAGGTAGATCACAAGCTATACTAGAAACATGCAGTTAGATCACAAGTTGTACCAGAACCTAATTTAGTAAAAAATAAAAAAGAAATAAGTGCATCTTGGGTTAACTAATCAAATTTATAAAGCAATTTCGGTACTGGTTGAGTATGCGGTCTACTGTCTCTAAGTCTAACCGTAACCGTAACCCTAACTCTAGCCTTAATCCTAATCCTAATTTAGACTAAGACCAAATCCCGACCCTGACCCTGACCCTGACCCTAACTCAGACCCTAACCCAGACCCTAATCAGATCTGATAGATGGTTGACCGCATTCTTATCTAAAAATTAGTCAACAGGTTAAAGTTGGAGATGCCATATTTAACCAGCGTTCGTTATTTTATTGTTATATTGACAAGTTTAGAATGATATTTGTAATATAAATGTAATAAAACACAAATTTTTAAAAGAAAAGTCTGTACCCTTTCATGCCCAGTGTTTCCATAATGGACATTGTTAGTTCCGGTACGAAAAATGATTGAAACTTGAATGAAGAATACTAGCTTATTTCAACCTTTTCGCAATTAAATTAAGTACACTAAATTAAGTTATAACAAATTTGTTCTGTTCCGAACCTCTGTCAAAAGGCTATTCAATTCCAAAAGGATATATAACGGGTGATCCGAAAGTAACTCCCTAGTTTAAAATAACTATAATTTATTCAAATGTTGTAATATGTTTCTCAATTTTTGTGTGTATGTTACTTAATGTGTGGCAATTAAATCTAAGCTCTTGTTTTCTTTTCTCATGAAAATCCTTGTGTTACTAGTGAAAAAATGCAGAATCGACCCAAGATAACAGTATGGTGTAGAATGACTTTTGACAGGATTGTGGGTCCCTTCATCCTTCATGATACCTTGAACATCAAAAGGTACCTCACTATGCTGAGAGATAAAGTTTGGCCAATTATCAGTGCTTGGGACAATATTGAAGATTTAATTTTCATGCAAGATAGAGCTCCTCCACACTTTGCTATTGTTGTTCGTGAATGGCTGAATGCCCAATTTTCTGGAAAATAAATGGGTGGTCGTGGTTCGCACAAATGGACAGCCAGAAGCTGGTGGCAAATGATGGTGCCTATATTGAATTTTAAATAAAAGTCCATGCAATATACTTTCTTCTCATATTTATTAATTGGAGAGATTACACTTCAAAAATAAATTATAGTTATTTTAAAATAGGGAGTTACTTTCGGATCACCCTATATAAGAGAAATCGGCCAGCAGGCGCTCCAACCAACATTCGTATCAAAAGGTAAAACCAAAAAGATCTGCCTCATGTGCTAACTATAACATATAAAGAGATCGCCAAAACGCTACAGACATCATTATACCTACTCAATTTTCAAAATAAAATATTTGAGTTTAATTTAAAATTAATATAGGATTTTATTAACTGATTCAAATGTAAAATATTCTTGATTTAAAAAAGAAAATAAAATTAAAACTAAAACTACAATTTTAGCTAGTTTTAACCATGGTAAAGTAATTACAGTATTTGAGAGCACGGTCAACTTCGATGAGATGTCAACAGTCAACTAAATAATGCAGCATCTTAACTGGGTGTTCGCTTGTTTGATTAGTCTTCTAAATAAGGGAAAAATTGTCTATATCTGAATATTCAAATAACGTGCACTTTAACTAAAGAAGTAATTTCTTTCAAAAATAAACACCGGAAAAAAAGAGTTAAGTTTAATTTATTTTAAATTAATTGCATATAACTTATTTAAAAATTATTCTAAATATTTAATTAAAACGCAATTTTACACGCTGAATATAAATAAATCTTGTCTTCATTTATCTACATATCAATTCTTTTATTGAAATAAAAACTTAGATATTTCAAAATTTTGTTTCGTTAGACAGCACAATAAATATCAATTTTTAAATAGTTTTAATTCTTTGTTTTTGGTTTTTAAGACAAAATGTGAAGTTTATTGGCCTTCGTCTGAATCTGCAAACACATTTTCCTGTTGGAAAGTTTATCTGAAAGCAGAGCATACAAGTCAAGATGTAATAAAACGTGAAATTGTTTTGGAAAACATGGAAAAGCAGGTTTTGCTTTTTAATCTACGTGTAGGTTTGATATAAATTGAATCAGTGTTTGCTTGTGGCAAACAACTACATCAACAAATATATTGATGTCGTAAGTTTGTTTATTTGTAATGAAGGCAATGTGACATGATCAAATATTGCTATTTACGTAATTTCAGCAAAAACTAATAAATCTTAAAGCTGTTGAATAATCAAACAATTTTTGGTTCAAATTACTTGGGTATTTATTAGCACAATTTTAAATTTTACTTTTATGTTTTGTAGACCAAACTTTAAGGATTAAGCCACCATAAAAAATTTAAATATTTTTTTCAAAAAGTAAATTTGATCTTATTTGAATTTTTAGGTCGTAAAATCATTACTTTATCGCATTTTAGAAAAGATAGAACAAAGTAAATGTTAAAACTACAGCAAAATCAATACCATAAATCTTCAAATTTACAATTTTGAAACAGAGATAATTTATGAAAGGTAATTAGGGGGAAAGAAAGGCAATAATAAAAAACAAAAACGTTCAGCCTTTTTTTTAATAAAACTTAGCAAGTCTAAATGATAAAATATTGGTTATTAATTGCTATTATTTACCTGTGAAATCTTTGATTGCATAACAAGGAACAACGAAAAGTAATCCAGTTCCAGTACATTGGCTGGCCCGATCATGACGTACCAAACTCAACCACAAGTATGACAAAACTGAGAAAACAAGTCAATTCTGAATATTTCTCTTCCGGTTCCAACGCTCCTGTTATTGTTCATTGCAGGTTTGTATTCACAACAATTACTGTGAGCGGCTCATTGTTTGAAATTAACTGTTTACATCATTCGTTGGTGACTGCTTTAGATTTGCCAAAGTTTTATTTCACATTCTACAATTTTGTATTTAAAAAAATTATTTTTTTGAATAAATTGCCACAACCTAGCGGAAAAAATATCAAAATTTTCCAAAAAACATAATATCATTTTTAACTTTTATTGTTTTGTTGGAAAAGCAATTCTTATTATTTTCAAATGATATAGATTTGAGTATTTTTAAGTCCGTAAAAATTATTATTTTTTACGATTAATGCAATTAACAGACTAGAAAACATAAATTTTTAAAATGAATATTGCAAATGTATTTTTTTTTAATTTTAAATCTCAATTGTTAAAACATTTTGATTTTTACAGCTAAGTTTATTTTTATAAAATAGCAAATTAATTTTACTACTATATTGTAATTAACTTCAAAAAGTTGTTTTCAGTACTACTCATTAACGTTTTCAAGTTAGTTAACAAAATAATTAAATTGCACAAAAACTTAGTAATGTTTTTCATTTATTTTCCAGATCTAAATATGTTTACTTGAATAACAAATTATCTACTTCATAATTTTTGACAATCAAAGTTTTTAGACTATGTAAATTGATTTACTAAATTTTTTAAATAATATCAACAAAAATAGATCAATTATTTTCGTTATACTTATTAGTATTTTCTTAATCGAGCTGTCAAAAATAATTTCAAACTGGTTTTATTTAGTATTACGAAAATTTTGTATTTAAACAGTGCTGGAGCAGGTAGAACTGGAACTTACATTGCAATCGACAACCTCATTAAAACGCTTAAAACGACGAAACATATCGATGCATTCAATGAGGTTATTAAAATGAGAAGAAATAGGAAAGACATGGTTCGAAATGTAGTAAGTGTTAAGTTTGTTACTTGTATCGTCAGCAGCCACGGTGTACCGGTACATCTTTTATTGGTCCACAGCAGTGGTGCCCAAACTACAGCCTGCGGGCCGTATCCGGCCCACGAAGACTTTTTATCCGGTCCGCGGAGCTCTTTTAAAAAATATATGCACTCACTCTGAGCCACAGTGGATAGCATTATGTCGGAATTTTGGGAGCAAAATGGTAAAATCAGAGATCGAATCGAAGTGAAGACCTTTGTTTTTTTTTAGTCTCCAGCTTTGGCCCAAGGAGGTCCAAAAATATCTATATCCTGCCCCCTGCTCGAGACGTTTGGGGACCACTGGTCTACAGTATAGTTGTCGTTATCAACTTATCTTAAATAATTCTATATCTTAAAGCATATGAGAAATTTTTATTGACAACGTCTAAGTGAAAGCAATTGAGAGAAAGCACAGCTAAATAAAACCAATTTTTAAAATGTTCATTGACTGCGCTACCGACCACAAATTCAAAGCAAAACTGAAACAAAGAGAAAACTCAACACAGTATGATGCACACGGATTTAGCAGAGTGTGATGAATGTAGCCATAATACAAAATTAAATTGCGTTTTTACCATACCCATTACCAAAACCGGAAGTTAAAAACTGAAGATTTTCAAATTCAAGAAATGTAATTAGAAAATTTAACTTAACACAATAATTCATAGTAAATATAAATTAACACTATATAAAATGCCCGATATAATCATTTTGACTAACTTCAGCTGTTCAAATTATCGCACTTCTATTGCAATTGTTTCTAGGCAGGCTTCCTGCTGCGACTTTTGATTAATCTCTAAACTTAATCGGGTTACGAAGTGACACTTTAAAAGAATTTGTTTGAACACCTTGCGATCCAAATTATCTTTAATGGCCAAGGTATTCATTTTGACTACCTGCTGAGTTTTCGTGGTAATCGCCATTTTTGCCAGCGTTTTCTACTTCTCTTTTTTTATTTGTACATCGAAGTACTATGGCTATTGCTTTTTTATTTCGCATTTTTTGTGTTTTGTAATTACGCAATAAAACGTATAGTGTTTCAGCGTTTAAGAAAAAAGCTAAAAGTTATGGCCAAAAGAAAGTGTTTTAGCACAAACAAAATTTTTTCATATTTGCGTAATATTTCCGATGATGTTTCAAAGTGTAAAGAAAGTTAGTCAGAATGTGACAACTTAGATGATTTTGAGCAAGATTAAGACTTTCCTTTCAGTAATGAATCTGAGCTGGACCTATCAGAAAGCTCCAATTCTTCATCTGATTTATCTGATTGCTTTTCTAAGCGACCTCAGATTTAAAATGAACTTGAAACAATTGAAGCTCCTCAGGAAATAAATGATACTGATGCTACATTGAGTGCAAGTAACATTCAAGAGGAAAATGAGCAGAGTAATGACGTGACACCAAATACTGCACAAAATGAGCTTCCTTCTCTGGATACTTATAACAATACTGCGAGTAGCGTGCCTGGTAATGATAGTGGTGTAATACTTACAACTCCAGATGGAACAGAGTGGCTTCAGATAACTCCCGGTAAATATTCTGCCATAAGACATTCAAAAGAAAATATTTTGAGAGAAGTCTCTGGCCCCACACCTTATGTAAAAAGAAATGTGGTTGCTGGTAGCTCTGCAAGTGCATGGCGTCTTCTGATCTATGTATGTATGTCTGATCGATCTATGATCTATTCGCATGTTTTGTTTCGATATATTGTAAAGTCCAGTCGTTCGCAAAGACTACAGACCAATAAATTTGCTCTATTTTCAAAAATCTGGAACCGCTTTACGGACAATTGCTGTACATTATCTAAATCTGGAGCTTTTATTACAGTCGACAAGCAGCTTTTCCCTAGCAAAGCCAGACGCTCTTTTATCCAGTAAATGGTATCATAACCAGACAAAAATATTGGTTAACTGTAGACAAAGAGAGCAAATATATGATAAACGGCTTTCCTTGTATTGGAAAGGATGATATGCGCTCTGCAAATGATTGCGTTTCTGATCGTGTTGTGATGCAGCTTATGCGCCCTTATCTCTGTAAAGGAAGAAATGTCACCACTCACAGTGTCAACCGATATGAGTCAACCGATGGAACAACTTCCTGATCGACATTGTGTTGTCGCAGTAATGAAGAAATTTGAGCAAACTGGAAGCGTACAGGATCGAACTCGTTATTGTAGCAAATATTCTATTCTATGAATATTTGCTACAACCTAACGCTAACCAATATATGGTAACCAATATATGATATATATTCCGCATTTTGGTTCTCTGTCATGTTATCTTTGATGAATAAATGTTATTGAATTTATATAGCTTGTGTTATATTCATTAACCCTATTCTCCTCAACGGCCGGGCTTCTGAAGCCCGGCCCTTGCAAAAACGTTTGTAATTACTTCATCTGTGCAGATAAAATTCTGGAATTTCTTGACTTTTCCTAATTTGAAATGCTGAATAAGATGGTACTATTTTTAGGTGCCCCCGAACAAAGATTAACGGTAAAAATAGATGTTTTTTAGCAAATTTGTGAATTTTTGCTGGTTTTTGCAAGCAGAGCGTGGAATTTCAATTTCACGCTTTTATCAAGTGACATGAATTTTACCAATAATCGGCTTTGCGTGTCGAAGCGAATTACGTCGTTTCCCGACGTCAGTATGCCTTAGGCGATGTAGAACTTATTTCATGTAAATCGCATTTTCTTTTTTTGAGCTTTTGGCGATTGCTTGGAAACATTTTACATATATACAGTACAATATTTTGCATAAAACAATTGCTGTTGGGCTGCTTGAATACCAATCAAGCGGACAAAATTCAATCTTTACAATAAGCATTTTTATAAAACTTTCTTTTTATTATTTATATGTGGGAAAAAAATTAAATTAACTAGTTCACATTTTAGCTCTTATGCTGACACCTTCTTATAATTAAACAACACCTGACTTTTTACAATTGCATTTCACGTTGCATTTGAAGTAACAGGCCGTTTTTATGTTGAAATTTTCCTAACAATAAAAAATCCTACGTATTTTTTATGTACAAGTATACCTGTTTAAAAAAGTTTTGTGAAAAAGTTTATAGCTTTTCTATGTGGGTTTTCCAAACAGAAAGCATAAAACAAGATGTTTGATACGATTGAATTTCAATAAAACAGAGGTTTCCAACTTGTATAAATTCATGGCGGTTCTAAAGTCTGAGATTTACACAAATGACTTTTTCCTCCCAAAAAACTTTCACGCCAAAGTTTAAGAAAATGTCTGTTTGTTTCATAATATTATTGTTACGTATTGATAATGTCTGTTTGTTTCATAATATTATTGTTACGTAGTGTTTCATAATATTATTGTTAAGAAAAATTCAGTTTGTTTCATAATATTATTGTTACGTATTTATTTATTTATTTTGTTTTTTTCTTTTTTCACTTATGTCTTTATATGATTAAGGTGTTGCAGCCATGCTTTATACTATCTTGTACTTTTACTTTGTTTGTCATATGCATGTTTTAACGTCTGACGTTGTGCTGCTTCTTCCTTTTCTTGATCTTTTTAATGTTTATAATTTTTGTGTTAAACTGTTTAATAATGATCGAGAATAAAAAAACACTGACTGACTGACTGAAACACACTGATGTCCTTACTTATTGCAAACTGTTTAATAAATTTATTTCGAAAGTTAAATAAAAATCTAAAAAACTCCATTCTGGAAATTTAAAAAGAATTTTTTATGTAAACGTGAAGACCATTTTTGGTCTTCATTTGCCTTTCGCCATAATTTTTATGTTTGAACTTAATAAGTCATTTAAAAAAAGTTAGGTATAATTCCTGGTCTAATATGATTATCCTATTATATTTCGACGTCTTTTTAGTTTTAAAACGACCCACTAATTCGAAACCTCTGAATAAAATCAACTTAGATATTAATAGAAACCAAACTGCTTAAAATGAGAAGCACCAGACTCGAGTTTCGCTCTTATTAGAGCTCGTCAGTGATGCATATCTCACTGCGAATCGAACTCGCTACGTGTTGTCTTCCAAGCAGGAGACAACACCACTAGACCACGCGAGCCCGACAACAACTCGATCACAAGCAGCTGGAAATGATTCCCGGCTTTGCCGCGCAAGGAATACACAGAATCCACTGTGTGGTAAGACCAAGGCCGCACCTCATGACCGGGACTTACCCGACAAGCGTTAAGCATCGCGCTTACACTCCTAGAGCTTGGCGGGCGAAGAAAGGATTTTAATGATATTATAAACAACATGAGGTATTTAGGAATATTAATAGAAACCAAACTGCTTAAAATGATAATAAAATAAATATATAATAAAAGTTTATAATACAACTTAGATATCTTAGTTACGGATGACCTGGGCTGTTTACAAGGATTTTTTCACGTAAAACCAGATAAAGCTTCGGGCCCCAATTTTATGTGCATGTTGTATAAATTCATTAGGGCTCTAATCTCTTAGATTTACACAAATGGCTTCTTTCCTCCCAAAAAATTTTCAAGCCAAAGTATAAAAAAATGGTCCTTAGTTATTGCAAACTGTTTAACAAATTTATTGCAAAAATTAAATAAAAACCTAAAAAAGCTCCACTTTGGAAATTTTTTGTAAACGTAAAGACCATTTTTTGGTCTTCATTTGCCTTTCTCCAAAAATTTTATGTTTGGACTCAAAATGTAATTTTTAAAAACGTTTGATATAACTCTTGATCTAATATGATTATCCTATTATATTTTGACGTCTTTGTAGTTTTAAAATGACCCACTAATTCGAAACCTCTGAATAAAATCAATTAAATTTTCACTTACGCCTGACCTAGGCTGTTTACAAGGGTTCTTCCAAGTAAAACCAGATAAAACCCCGGGCCCCAGTTTTATGTGCATAGAGCTTATTATCCATGTCAGAGCTATTTCAAAATCTTGATTAAATCATTTTCCTTTTTCCTGCTTGCGTCAATTCTAATTTGGAAAATCTACGGAAGAGCGCTTCTAGTCGCAATTTGAAAGACAAAGAAGGCTGTAGAGATCCAAAAAGTTATTAACAAATTTATCATCTTTATGTCCCGTAGGAGAAATTTGAGACGTTTACGTACTCTCGCAATGAGCTAATTGATGATTTTGACGCAAAAAAGTCAACCGCGGATCAAGTCGTTTTGTTATCATAGAAATCATCGACGATTTTCTCAAGACTAAGAAAAATGCCAGTGCTATTTGTCAATCTGACACCTGCATATGAAACTGCTATTTCATACAAACTTGATTTTAACTGCAAGTTACTGAGTTTTCTGCTGGATAAGAACATGGTTTAAATGACTATGAAACTAGTTCACAACAAAAGTTTTACTTTAACGGCGACAGTAAGCAAAACAGTCTCGGGTGTCAGAGAAACAGTGTTCCTCCAAAATCAATCACAAATGATTCTTTTTTAACATTTAGAAGTATAATCTGCGTTCCACAATCTTCAGATTAAAAATATTGTGAGCTAAAAGTTTACAAAAGTCAACATTCATCGTTGCGTTTAATTTCGACTTATCTTGAGGTAAAACTAAATAAATCACCCAAGTTTCGTCACCACCGTTTGCATTGCGCAAAAATTTTTCTTTGTTTGTCCCGGCGCTGAAGTAACTTGCGGTTTTAGGGTGGGAGATGGTGCCAAAACCAGTGGTGGATATTGGGTGAGGCGAATGAGGCAGTTACCTCGGGCCCCTCCTTGAAAATATTGCATATAGTTTCATTTTGCTGTATATGCTTTTTTAGAGATCACCATTATTTTGGGAGAAAAATAGCGAAATATGAGATCAAATCGAAGTGAAGACCTTTTTTTTTTTAGAGATCACTATGATTTTGGGAAAAAAGTAGAAAAATGAGAGATCAAATCGAAGTGAAGACTTTTTTTTTTAGAGACCACTATGAGTTTGGGAAAAATAAGGGAAATACGAGATTAAAGCCCTTTTTTTTAGAGAACATCAATTTTTGCGAATCTTTGCTTTGCGGCCCTAATTTTGAATATCCGTCACTGGCCAAAATATCAGAAATAACTCTCCTATTTTTGTCCATTCAATAGCCGAGTACTGGATCTTGTTTGGTTTTGCACCGCACGTACTTGGTTTATATATAGTGTCTTGAATAATGCTTTGTGCATAGTCACTGAATGCTTCCGTCCCTCTCCAACGGACCACTTACCAGTTTTTACAGACATCCAGCCATCTGAGCTTTGACAACAAGAAGCGATACTCTTTTTGGCTAGAGATAGTACTCTAGACATGCTCTGCTATTTTTTCAAACCTGTGGCACAGTTTGTAAGGTTTCAAAAATTTGAAGAGCATCTGGACCAGGTGAAGAGCTAAATTTTCACCATTTTTCGTACCTGAAGTTTCCTTTGGCTGCCATAGAAAGCCTAAAAATTTTAATCTGAACTCTAAAAATAAAGTGATGATTTTTTTCATCTAAAGTTACCAATTTGCGCATATCAAGCACAATCCAGCCTGGGAGAAAATTGATCAAAAAAAAAGCTATCAATTTATTTGTAAAGAGTTTTTATGTTCACTAAATAAAGTTTCATATGAAAAAAAGCATTTAAAATTTAGTAAAGACCAAAAAAAAGTCATGACATTTCACGATGAGATGTACTGTAAAATGAATTTTTTAAGTTTATTGGTTGCTATTTCAAAAAAACATAACTTTTTATCTATTCGAAAGATTATGTTTGCCGTTTTTCCACAGCTTACGAGTTACAAAGCATTGCTGTAGATCCTGACTATGGTTTATTCATCGGTTATCAAATGCCTACAGATAAACACGAAGGTCTAAAAGCTTGTTTACACTTGCTTTGCAAAGACTTGAACAATCTTGCCGAATTAGGTACCCTACTGCCCAGTACGTGAGTCATATATTGAACACAGAGTACTGTGGTAGTACATTCCGGCTCCATGCTTTTATTACCAGCGCCTTGCCTGTACTAGGCTCGTTCGAAATAGCGTTTTCAGAACAGTTTGAGTTATGCTTAAATGCTTGTGGACAGGTTTAAGACAACTGGCCTTAGCCGACTGGCCGCAGTTTAACTAACCGGCTGCGTCTAGCTGGATTGCGCCCAATCGGTTGCGACCAGTTGGCCCATTCTGCCTGCAAACCAAAATTGCGTGTTTTTATTTGTGCATAAACAAATAGGGTCTCTTCACTTTCTCTCATTGCAAATGCGGCGTCATTGCACAAAACAGAGAAAAAGTTCTATAGGAGTGTCATATGAATTAGGCATTATAAGGAGCACAAATTTGGACAGTTTTAGATAAAAAAAAAAACGATTGTGGCTTGGTGCATCACTAACAGTACTTAATCCAGGCAATACAATAGCAAATCGCAGTAAATAAATAAACCATGGGACCAGTCCTATTTATTTGCTTTACTTGAAGTGGATACTTTTAAATACTACAACAATTTCGGCATAAAATTTCCTTGTTTTATGTGAAGTTAAAAAAAAAGGCTTTTATAGCTTAATGTTTCCTTCTTAAAGTTATCTTGGAGAGGTCTTGTGGTGATTAGCATCTTTTGAAGGTAATCAATCTAATCTTCCAAAGTGTAAAACAAAAAAACGCACTTTTTAATTAAATATATTGGAACCAAAATGTGTTATTTTATTCATATTCCATCCGAAACTTTTCATATTGCAAAATAAAAAAACAAATTTACCTTTGTTATCCAGATTTGCTTATTTTCTAGTATTGCTTTTAGGTTTTCATTTGTTAATTACTTTTTTGCCTTATCGCAACTTGTTTTCAAATGGTTATTTTATTTTAATTTTTTTGTTATTTTAAATTATGCAATAAAAGTAACTGCTTGACCAAGACACCTTATGGTTATTTGCCAGTCACGTTGTCCTATATTTAATCTCAATTATAAGTTATGTGAATATTTGTAATAGTTTAGTGACAAAATAAACAAATGTGAATTTCGAATCTTCATAAATGCCACAATATTGTTGTTCAAAAATTTTTTATTGAACACTCTAATTTTTATTAACTGATATAATTGTAATTTAGAGTTTCTAACAAAGACTTTTAAGTAGGGAAAGTGCCGTAAAATATTTTTCTAATAAAATGTGACAAAAACTAATGTATACGATCCTGATCCGTTCCCATCAAATTGTCACTCCCAACCTCTTGCTATACTGTCGACAAATATATTATAAAATTGATTTTTTCCTTAATTTTATAAAAAGCAAACAAAGTTTTTGTTAAATTTTATTGCCAAAAGATTTGGAAAATTTCTCACGTGCTGGCATGAATAAACACACTGTCCATAAGATCACTATTTCTAAGAAATTATTAATCAAATCGCCCAGGTTGCGGCACTGCTTACAAATTTGCACTTCATGCTTTGAACGATGCCGAGATATGTTCCGCGATTAATAGTCACAATTATATAGAGTAATATTGTTTTTCTCAAGTGTTTTTTTTTAGGCAATGCAACGGTGTACTTCTATTTTAATAAATAAAAAACTCTTTTTGTGGCGGTTAAATACATTGCGAAAAAACAAAACAAGTGCATACAAACGATGATAATTATATAAAAGATAAAGGTTTGTTGGTTTTACAGCATTGATATGTCGATATTCTAATGCTGTTAAATATTAAAATATAGCCTATTTCAAATTCTTTTATGTAAAAAAAAAATTATTTTCATTATTTTATATTTTTTTTAAAAAAGCAGCAATAACTATTGGTAACTAAAAAAACATGTTGACAAATATGTGAACCAGTAATTGAAACCAGTCTAAAATAAATTCTATACTTCGACTAAAACAATGAAGCAAGCTTCCCGTAGCTTCTTCATTGTTTATAGTTGTCGTGCGCGTTGACGTCACTCTTTACGTTCAATTTTTAATTACGTTTACGACTGTTACAACAACGAATCCGTTACAATCGCATTTCACGCTAGTTAAATGAGTGTCTAAACGTAAAAATTGTAGTAACCTTGCTAAATTGCAATTTTGAATACTTTATCAAATGAGTTTTCAAAAACTTTTTTGCTCTAACAAAAGTTAAATAAATGATCTTTACTCTGCTTAAATTTCATAAAGATAGCTTAAGTAGTTTTGGAGTTATAAATCGTTAAATTGGTGGGCTTCTGAAGCCCGGCCGTTGAGGAGTCAACAGCTCGAAAAAGCTTGAGGAGAATAGGGTTAATATGAGATATACTTTTGGTATGTTACTTTTGAAACACCCTGTATTTAGAACAATCATGAAGCAACTTGCAACTAGTTTAAATCGCACAAAAAAAGGGAGCTTTATCGACTATGTGATTATTATTTTGCCGTAGGAATATTTTGTCATAATAAAACTAAGATTATTCTAAACAGAAAATAAATAGTTTTGTAAAATTATCACCAACGAAGTGTGACAGTGAAGTAGGTGATGTAAAATTTTTTAATTTACGCAAAATTGTTTTTATAATCAAGTGGTCGGGGTAACCATTCATAAGTAGTATTGAAAAAAAATTTCTAAGTTCAGCTTGCTGGTTGCAGTCTTAGTAGATCACTAATGCTTGATTTATAAGAGATAAATAAAAAGGTTTACCATTACAACCGATTCTATCCATGATTGGCTCAGTAGGGTGGAGTGAAAATAATTTTTTTTTGAAATTGAGAAAAGTGTAGTTCTAAAAACCTGCCAAACAGGTAAAATCTACGAAAAAAATTGGTTTTGGCGAGTTGCTACCTTTGGGGGGCTAGCAACCCCCCAAAATGTGTTTTGAGGGGTAAAATTTCCAAAAAATGTTGTAACTCAGTAACCGCTTATCGTAGAGGCATAATTTATGGCTCAAAATTTGCAGAATTATCATGTTTCTATATGTTCTAAGAGAAAGTTTTTGTCTATTTCCACTAGAAAAAAAGTTATAATCGATAAACCGTTTTTTATGCTCAATACTCGAAAATTGCGCTATATGGAAATAATTTTAATCTAACATTTGAAATGATATATTCACCAACATGTTCTTCCGTTACATCAGTTACATCAGTGCCTGAGTCAGCTTTGGATTATTTTTCAGATTCTAGTTCAACCAACACAGACCAAACGCAATCTTCTGGTGCTTCTGAATTTGTTTCTCAATCAATGCCATATGAAAATCAGAATCGAATGATTTGGTCAAACCTTGCAAGGATGAGTGAGCGTTTTCAGATATCCGACAGAGCTGCTGCTGCGATCGCTAATAGTGTAATGCAAGATTTGGGTCTAATTACTGATAATGACAAGACATACGTTATTAATCGTAGCAAGCTTCGAAGAGAGCGAGAACGATGCCGTGCTGAAATTAGGAAAAAGGAGCAAGAAAATTTCAAGTTA
The DNA here is from genome assembly GCA_963680785.1 of Diplosoma virens. Taxonomy (NCBI): domain Eukaryota; kingdom Metazoa; phylum Chordata; class Ascidiacea; order Aplousobranchia; family Didemnidae; genus Diplosoma; species Diplosoma virens. The sequence goes on from OY796884.1 coordinate 6,271,933, forward strand.
GTGAATGCCATATACAGTACTTTGATGGGCGCAAAGATGCAACACAGGTCACCATGCAAGGGCCAAATGACAAGTTTTACAGGTCTGTGCAACTTGAAGATCACTATACAATGGTTGGGCAGCCTGGTGAATACTATCTTTCTCATTTTTCCACAGAGGATGGCAAAGGAAGAACCATAGCACAAAAGATCTTCAACACCATTGCCAACACCGAATTACATGGCAAGTTTACAGTAGTTGGCACTGATGGAACTGCAGCAATGACAGGCAAGTTCAATGGTTGCATTCGTAAGTTGGAAGAACTATTGAACAAGCCACTACAATGGGTAATTTGCCTACTACATACCAATGAACTACCTTTGCGCCATGTCTTTACTATGCTTGATGGAACTATCAATAGTCCTGACACATTTGCAGGACCAATTGGGAAGTATTTAACTGGAGATATTTCAAGTTGGCCGGTTGCTGCTAATTTTAAGTCAATTTCAAACCCTCAGTTTGTACAGTTGCCAGAATCAGTTGTTAATGATCTGAGTACTGATCAACACTATGCTTACAAGATATGTTCAGCAATAATCATGGGAGTTGTCGACAGCGACTTGCAATATTTAAAAGTAGGTCCCATTGTGCATTCACGCTGGCTAACTCTGGGCTGTCGAATCCTCAGATACTCGTATTATGTTTCGGTGGATGAACCCTCCTCAAACTTGGAAACTCTGACGAAGTTTTGTCTTCAAGTTTACTTTCCAAGTTGGTTTGAAATTAAGTTAAATAATCAACTAACTTGCGGATCTAGAAATTTTTTCAACTTGGTCCAACGAATTCTTCAGGTGTTTGACGAAGCTGTTCGGAAACCTGCTCTGAAAGCTGTGCAACGAAATGCATTTTTCGCACACCAGGAAAATGTCTTGATCGCCATGTTGGATGACAACGATGAGGAGATACGAATGCGAGGAGTGAACAAAGTGCTTTCGATTCGTGGAAACTTGCCATCAACGGTTTCATTTGATAATCATGACTTGGTTGACAGTCGCAGTGAAGAATATTCTTTGGAAGGAGCAAAATATTATGATACCGCCTCAACTCTACGGCTGTTTGAACCGCCCATACTGGATCTAACAGTGAACTCGTACTACAAGATGGTGAATTTAACATCTTGCCATCAACAGCCTCCAGTAATTGAACATTTAACTGATTTAGATATTGAACAATGCCGGATAAGACCACTGCAGCTCGACCACCCATGTCACAATCAATGTGTAGAGCGCCATGTCAAAATGGTAACAGAGGCCGCAGCACAAGTTGAAGGATTTGAGCGAAGAGATAGGTTGATTCGCCAGAAGATTAAATCTCGAAAACTTTTGAAAAAATTTGACACTAAAGAGCAATTCTGATGCGCTTCATTTTGCGTAGGGTATTTGGTGTACTCTAACTTGCTTTCTTACTTTTCTCTCACTCCTTAGACAAAACAACCCAATATCAGCATCAACAGTTCGAAAGTAATGAGATGTAACAGATTTTCTTTAAATTACTGAAATACTAAACATTTTATGGGCAGTAAAGCTAGCACGTTCTGTACCTTATGAGTAGGCCTATTTAGGTACTTTGTCTGGTGACCAAAGTTATCCCAAATCATCTTGTTAATATTGTGATTGTCATAATTAGTCCTTATCAGTTAGACATATATCATTTCAAATGTTAGATCAAAGTTATTTCCATATAGCGCAATTTTCGAGTATTGAGCATAAAAAACGGTTTATCGATTATAACTTTTTTTCTTGTAGAAATAGACAAAAACTTTCTCTTAGAACATATAGAAACATGATAATTCTGCAAATTTTGAGCCATAAATCATGCCTCTACGATAAGCGGTTACCGAGTTACGACATTTTTTGTCAATTTTATCACCCAAAAACACATTTTGGGGGGTTGCTAGCCCCCCAAAGGTAGCAACTCGCCAAAACCAATTTTTTTTGAAGTTTTAGCCTATTTGGAAGAATTTAAGAACTACACTTTTTTCAAATTTTTTTTTCACTCCACCTAGCTCAGCTCAGCACTTCTTAGCAAAGTGGCTTGCTTATATTCTACAAACTGCATTCAAGATTCCATCCCTTTTGTTCAAATAGTTAGACAGTTTGATATACTCCCTTCTGCTTTCCTTTGCTCTTTTGATATATCCAGTCTTTTCACTAATGTTTCCTTGGAGGAGACTATTAATATTTGTGCTGACCCTTTTATAGCAGTGACCTTATAGTTTCGTCTTTTCCGCGTAAAGTTTTATTGAAATCATGCAAACAGCAACTAAATCTGTTGAATTCAGTTTCAACAACGTTATGTACTGACAAATAAATGGTGCAGTCATGGGCTCCCCCTTGGTTCCTGCGCTGGCTAACATTTTTGTTGGTTATTATGAATCTTTACTGTTCAGAAGAATGAACAACGATCAAGGTACTATTGCTACGTGGGCAATACTTTTTCTATCTTTGATAGTGAAAATGATTGCAATGATATTATTCATCAATTAAATTCCTTGCAGCCTTCCTTGCGGTTACGTTTAACAAGATAGTTAATCAATCTTTTCCTTTTGTTGGTGAACAGATCAAAAAGGTGGGATCTAAAATTATTACATCTGTTTGCCATAAACTCACATTTACAGGACAATACCTGAACTGGAAATCCTTTAGCCCTGAAAAAAGAAAAATCATTTTAATTTCTACCCTTGTTCATCGAGCCTTAATGATCTACTCAGACTGCAAGCTGCAAGCTAAACTTAAAAATTTTTTTACTGCTACTTATAAATGGCTACCCCGACCACGTTATTACGAAAACAACTTTGCGTAAATTAAAAGACTTTGCATCACCTACTTCACATACGGTAAAAAATGTCCCGTCTACCTTTATCTGCCCTGGTTGGGAATTGCTTCGGTTGGACTTAAAAATAAAATCAGAGCCAATCTGGAAAAATGCTTTTTTGCAGTAAGTACAACAACGTGTTATTTTAACATCTTGCCCACTTCTTCCTGCAATCATAAAAGATGCATTTCCTGCTTTGCTTTTAAGCAATACAGTTTATAACTTTTCTGAAAGTTCAGTTTATAATTTTTCTAACGGATCACTTTTTAACTTTATAATTTTATTGACCACGTCGTTAAGAAAACAATTTCGCGTAAATTAAAAGATTTTACTTACGGCGAAAAATGCCCTGTCTATCTTTATTTTCCCTGGTTGGAAACTTTTTCGGTTGGACTTAAAAATAAAATCAATGCCAGTGTGAAAAAATGCTTCTTTACAGTAGAACAACGTGTTATTTTTACATCTCCCCACTTCTTGCTGCAATCAAAAAGGATGTGTTTTAAACAGTGCTTTCAAACAATGCAGTTTATAATTTTTTGTGCCACTGTGTTAGTCGGTACGTAGGCCGCACATCTCAACAATTACAGGACAGAAAGATTGCGGCAATTTTTTCTAAAATAGCCGGGGATCTTGTAAAAGAAATGAGAGGGAAAGAGATTTAATCTAAAACTGCTGACAAAAAACCTTTAATCATACGAGTAAAGATAAATAGTGAAAAAATTCTGTGTTAGTATGTATTAATGAATTATGTTAATTTGCGTCAATACCTTTTGTTAACAACAAAAAGTTAAGATAGGTGATTTTTATTTGCTATAAGCTGTTTTCAGAGATCGATTTTTACAAATATTGCTTAAATTATCAGTAAAATTGAACATGAAGACCTTGCAGTAAGCTTTGCGAAGAAACATTTAGAGAGGAGTTAGGAAAAAAAAATTTCAATTGGCAAAGCATTTATTTGTACACTTCAGTACCCATATGTTGACATTAAAACTAATAAGTTATAAACAAAAGCTCAAAAAGAAGGGTTTTTATTTATTTTTGAACTTGAACCAGGTTAATCTAAGCTTAATAATTTTTTTTCAAAAGTGATTTGAGAAAAATTTTGACTTGAGTGTTTTATAAAAACTTATTACTGTAAAATTATTTTCTCATATTAATTTTTTCAAAGTATTCAACCTAAATGTAAAAAATATACTTTGTGATTAAATATTCCCCCTGTGAAAATCAAACTAATGTTTAGTTGTTGCTTTTTTGTTATCTTTTGTAATTGCATTTATATTACTTTTTGCGTTCAGCAGCAATTCCTTTTAAAAAAATATGATTTTTGCAAAAACACTTTTTGCATCCATTTTGAAGTACAAAACGTTTCCATGAGTAATAGATTGAAACAAAAAAATTAAAAAATAAATATCTACGTTACAGTAAAAGAAAATCTATCACAGTTTTATATATATGTTTTTTAAACTGTTATTTATAATGTTTTTCCGTAAAACTCAAAAACATAAATCTAATATACGAACTAAAAACCGCTTTTTATAATTTCAAAAAGCTGTAACGTGTTAGTATTTTTGATGAGCATGATAGCCCCATGTAGTTATAATCATCTTTGCTTAAACGTTAACGCTTTAGATTTATGATGAAAACAAGGAAATCCATTTATCTGCTTTGGAAATTAATTAAGCAATTAATTAAAGTGTCAGCTTCTAAATAAAGTTTAATTATTAATACAAAAACATTAGTGTAACGGTAAACGGCGCTGAAGTTGCCGATTGCCGCAAAGTGAAATGTCGATTAACGCGCTTCCGGCTTCGATAAAATAAAAGGACAATAACAACCAAAGAATATTTCAATGGAAAATAAGTAATAAACTGAAGCGTTGAAAAGCGAAAGCGAAAGCGGTAATCTGTAAATAAATAAAACAAACTAAAAATTAAACATAAACAGAAGACGCATAGATGTCTTACCGAGCAGTTCACGTCGGTGCTGACTCACGGGGAAACGGGAATTACCAAAAACACCACTCTCAGACTTTAACCAGCCGCCCACAAACACTGCAGCTGGCCGCCTCACAAATTGAGAAGTGTAACTAGTACTCACATAGCCAGCTCTAAAAGGAACGCGCTGCAGACACAAACTATGCTCCGAGATGAAATTAACTAAAAATAAAGCGTAGAAAACAAAAATGGCGCTGGCAGCGAGTGCACGCGCAAATTATGAACAGAAACTTAAGGGAAATAAAGCAAACACGTTCGTTGGTAATTTTCTACAATTTGTTTATTCTTCTTATTCAAACCGCTTTTTTCTACCTAAGCAATTTTTTCATTGCAATAGCGGCACAACCACAGTTCAATTTATTCAAGAAACAAATCGATAAAACCGTAAATCAAAAAAGAAAACCATTAACTTTATATACTCTTATCACAAATAAGAAACTCGAAATATTACAAACGGAACAGTGATTAATAAAGTATTGCTGTTTTTACAAAAATGTTGCAAAAACGAAACTACAAAAGCTCGGCATTGCTTTTTTATAACGCGGGCATGCCACACGCAATTTTTTATATATTTTATTGTGTCAAAAGTGTAAGTTTAAAAGCATTATGTAACTGAGATTTTTACAAATCGGAACCAAATAGCTTTTAAACAATCCAGCATAAGAAAGCTTAAGTTAATGCTTGTACGAATGCTTTGCAATGCTGTTTTACTGAAAATTTAGCATATGTTGTTGTCAAAAAATACATTTCATATTACAGCCATTTCTAAAAATAATAAGCGTTATTTTTAATCAAATTATTTGCAGTTGAATTTTTGAGCTACACTATTCTTAGATTCTGTAAAAGCTTATGTATAATATGCTTTGGACCACAATTTCTAAACAAATTTTTTTAAAAACCATTAAAAAAAAGTCAAATAATTTTTTAAATTCTAGCTTTGAAATAGCACTCCACAAATAATATTGTGGTTATGATAAAAAAAGCTTTGCAAACATTAGGTTTACTTTTTAAAACAGCAATCTTTTTATTAATTTTTGAGTAAATTAAGCTAGATTGGGTAAATTAATTTTTGCATTCATTCCCGTCAATCAATATTCATCAAAGTTTTTCATAAAAAAAGTTTAGCTTAAACAAAAAACTTAGAAAGAAAAATGATTATACAATGAAAAACTATATAAGTACGCCTACATAAAACATTGTTTTCCAGATATTTCAAGTTTTTGAGCATTCCGCTTCTTCTACAACTCAATTGTAATTAGCTTCTCCTAAAATATTCGTAAGACTCGATAGGTTTTTGGACAACGTTGTTTTTGCTACTCTTTTATAAATTTGTAGACACTTACATAAAGTAATTGTTCTATGGAAACATAATTTCATTATTTTTAAAATTTTTTAAAAATTATTATAAATTATTTTATACAAACAAAATGTCGATTATTACAAATTTTACTTAATATTTCTAAACGTTTTCTTAAATTACGGAAAATTGTAAGGTGGTAATCAAACTCGGACAAAGTGTTTAAAAAATTAATTTTATTTCTGCCCAAAAAACTTTTAAAAAATTGACCAAAAGTTTTGCTTAGTTCATGTTTCGATTGATGCAAGTACTTCAGGGTCAGAATATCTTTAAATAGATCAATTCTGAATAAGATTAAGCGTTTTTATGTTTAATTTATAGCTATGTCTACTTAAAAAAGGGTTTGTTAAAATAAATTTGTTTATATTTTATACAATAACGTTTGTTTTTTTCGTGTTTTAGCATTTTAAAATGATTTCATCATGAGGAAGCAAAAATGAGTGCTGGTTTACTATGTGATCTCCCTAGAAATATGATCAACCACTACCAACATCTAGTACGTTTAAAAAGTATAAAAAAATAATTTTTTAAAAACTATTACCACTATCAACATCTAGTATAAAAAATTAATTTATTTTATTTATTTAATTAAATATTAATAAAAAAATAATCAAAAAGTATAAAAAAAATAATTTATATAATACAATCAATACAATACAATTTAATATAAAAAAATAATTATTTTTATTGACCAACTGTATACTGGTCGAGTTTCCCAGTAATCTGTACGGGAATTTTCAGTTAATCTCTCTAATCATTATTTTATCGCGTACTCTCTCATCGTGGCATTTTTTAGGTAGATCACATACTAAACCGACACCCAAAAATGTGCAGGAAAAAGACTATCACACTGAAATTTATTGTTTTTCACTTACCCCAAAAAATCAATCAAAACTTAACTACTGTAGTTGTTTTTCATCTTCGATAAATTTTATTTGAGCAGAAGTGACAAATATTTCTATTTTCTTTTTTGAGCTGATGGCGTTTTCTCTGCAGTTAAAATGATTTTTCTGTTTATTATTTGTAAAAAAAGTAATAAAAAAGAGGAATGCTAGTTTTGCCTTTAAATAAAATTTACTATTATAATCAGTACCGTTAGTTCGTGCTTCAATTTAAATAAATTTTTAAGGTTCCGCAAGAAAGTCCTAAAATCGATATATTTGCTAAAACTTTGTTTGTTCTCGTTTACCTGTTTTGATTATGACTTTGTTTAATTGTTTGCTTTGAAAAGCGATAAATATTTATTCTAAGTACTATGCATATATGAACAATAAAGTGAAAGTAAAAAACGTTATTAAGAATTTTTTGACTGACTATAATAAAAAGGCACCTACAAAAATCTAACTTTAGTTAAGCTTTTCAATTATCATGGGCATTCAATTCAACAAAAAAGAATTTAATAGAAAATATGTTTTTTAATTTTTTGTTTATTTTATCAAAGATTAATTAAAATATTTGTTGCATTATTTTAATAGCATAAATAAACTTAAACAGATGGTGTGGGTAAATAATCTAAACACTGCATGATTTTTGTGAGGTCAAACATTTATAATCAGAATTGTACAATTCGTTATTTTAGCTAAACGTGATAAATAACTAGCAGAAAAAAAGCTAATGGTAAACAAAGGCTAAAAAAATTATGTAAAAATCATTAAAGCTTTTTACGTTGCTGGCATTGAAGTTTTTAACTGAGAGTTAATCAAAAATTTGTTTAATTTAAAGTTTTCGATAAAAATTCAAACTTTTTAAACAACATGAGGTATTTAGGAATATTAATAGAAACCAAACTACTTAAAATGATTGTGGTTGTGGTCTAGTGGTGTTGTCTCCTGCTTGGAAGACAACACGTAGCGAGTTCGATTCGCAGTGAGATATGCATCACTGACGAGCTCTAATAAGAGCGAAACTCGAGTCTGGTGCTTCTCATTTTAAGTAGTTTGGTTTCTAATAATAAAAATTCAAGTAAGATTTCAACTGAAAAACTGTTAATATCAGTTTATGATTTTATTTTTAAAAATTTAGAAAAATAAATTAACCAATTTCTCACAAACAATGAACAGGAAATATTTTTTTGTTACATGCAGTTAATTTTTCGTTTAGAAATCTAATACAGGTTTAATGGTTTTTTTAAATTTTATGAAGTTAATAGGTTCAAGTTTAGTTCAATCAGAAAGTGAGCAGATTAGAATATAAAGATAAAAATGCAGTTTTTTAAAATGAAATTAAAGTCTTTTTGTATTTCCACTTAAAATATTTTGCTATTTGTTTTAACAAACTTTTTTACATAGAATGTCCAAACAATCTTATAACAAGAAACAATGAATTGTTTTATTTATCAACCCAACCATTAACATATGTCTGCTACATAAATAAATAACTAATACAATGTAGAAATGACATAAATTGGTCTTCAATTGATGAAACAACAAATAGAAATTTTTGAAATCATTTACAAAAGCTTAAATAAGATGAGCATATTTTTAATACCTTATAAACCTTCTTAATTTTTGGATTAAAAATATGTTTATAGATCTCAAATTTTATCGGATTGAAAATATAAAATGACAGTATATAGATCTCAAATTTTCGGATTGAAAAAAAAATAAGGCAAAGTTGTATAAATTTTTTGCACCATAATATTTTAAGAGATATCTCAAACAATAAAAAAGGCATAAAAAATGGCAGTTGCACAGGCCGCTACAATTAGCTCGGTGGGCCCCATGCAAGCAGCGAGCACAGGGCCTTAAGTTTGATATACCTGGCCTAATATAAAAATCTGCCTTAAAATAATTTTAGTAGTTTTTACCAGAAATTTTTAATAAATTAAAGCACAACTAAAGAATGTGCTTAAAACTACAAGTGAAAGATAGCATAAAATATATCTGTGAGGGTACCATTTTTTTCACTTTTAAACTTATTAGTGTTAAATGAGACTTAATAAGAACACGGATGTTTGGTTGAATGTTTGTGAACTTCAGTTGTTGTCACTTCACCCCTCCAAGTCAGTTTGGTCTTCAAGAAATTTAACCAAATTGAAAAACTGTATGTCAGAAAATACTTGTAAGTTTTTAATAACTTTTTCTTACAATTCATATTGATCTATTGTTGCTAGCTTTGTAAAACCAATTACTGTTTCTACTACTTGGCTTTAAAACAATCGTTTTTGGTCTTATTGTGTAGCCAACTACTCTATGATTTTCTCTTTTAATTGCGTTTGGTTCATTAAAAAGCAACTTTTTTATTTGTTACCCATTTAATGATTATTTTTATTCGAAGGCTTCATTGCTCCACAGAGTGTTTCTATTCGATTAAATTTCTTGAGATCCAAAATAAAACTAGAAAAGCGAGGTGATTAACGACTAAAGCTTAAAAACATTCAAATAAATATCGGTCTGCTTGTTCAGTCCCAACTAGTACTAATAATGCTTAAAATGGAGAAAATAGTATGCTGTACCCACATACACAGTATGTTTTATGTTATGCTTTTATTTGTACTTTTAAGTATTATATATTCTTGAATTGCCTATTATTTTATCATAAATTTTAAGTAAAAACAACACAAATTTTTATATTTTTTTCTTTTGTTAATAACTTTTAGATTAGGCTAAAAGAGTTTATTGCAATTTTTAAACTAAGATTGAATCAACGTGCAGAAAAATTTGAGAACTTTTGATTTAACGTAATATAAATTTTTTGGAGATTATCTAAAATCAAGAGTAAGGGTTGAAAATATTAAGTTTGAAAGTTTAAAATTCATATAAAGTTTATGCTTTCATTAGCAGTCTAGTTTTCTCAGAGGATCACTACACCCATTAAAAAAACGACTACACCAAGCACCAGTGGCGTGCGGTCAGGGCATGCAAATCATGCATTGCATGACCAAATTTTTAGGGAGTGCATGACGAGCTTTAGGGGATGAGGTATAAATTTTTTAATTTAATGAAAATTGGTATTGGATTGGAATGAAATTAAACAAATTTGATGCCAATCCGAGATAAAGACCTTTCTTTTTATGTTTTTTATAGATCGCTACAAAATTAGGACAAAAATTGCAAGATCCGGGAATGCTTTGAGGTGATGACCTCTTTTTTTTTAGAAAACACTAGAATTTTAGAACAAAACGTATAAAATCTGAGATTGATTGGAAGTGAAGACTTTTTTTTAGTTAACACCAAAATTTTAGGACAAAAATTATAAAATTTTTGAATGATTTCAGGCGATAACCGTTTTTTTTTTTTGGAGAACACTATGGTTTTGGGACAAATGACAAATAATAGGTCTATGTTTTAGAACAGCGGTGTCCAACCTTTTGTTTGTCGCGGGCCAAATTTCGTCTCTAAGTTTATCACGGGCCCTAATCGCTGAAACAATCAAAGTGATGTTTTTATGCGAGTTGGCACAAAAATTTCCGTTTACAAAAGACGTATTCTCTAAAAAAAAAGTTTTTCATACTGAATCAATGAGTCTTTTTGCAATTTTTGTCCCCATAACTAAGAGTTTTTTAAAAAAAGAAAAAGTCTTCATATTGAATCAACGAGTTTTTGCAACTTTATTTTGTCGCTGAAATAGTGCTTTCCGAAACCTTTTGCAGAACATTTGGGCATCTCTCGTGCAACATAGATTGTAGAGGTTTTTATGCATTGCAATAATTTAACTTGTTGGAGTGTATGCTTAAAAATCTTTTCGCGGGCCGCATCAAGAGGCTTCAAGGGCCATATGCGGCCCGTGAACCGCGGGTTGGACACCCTTGTTTTAGAATCTCACTCTAAATTCTTTTTGCTTTCCAGAAAATGTTGCCTGTTAACTGCCCTGAAATTATCTAACTGCATGACCAGTTTTTAGCATGCCAAGTGCATGACCAGTCTCAGAACTCACCGCACGTCACTGCCATGCACATTGATAAAGCTTGCTTTTCTGTTTTCTTTCGCAAAATCATCCCCATCCCCAGAAAATTTTTTTTTTCTCTACACTTTAGTAGCTCTTTTTTCTCTTCAACTTAACAGTACAGAAGCGAGTTCGATATAATCAATTTGATGAAATAACCTCCGTTCTGCTTTGGAAAAAGCAATTTACGAACAGTTTATATTGATTCTTTATTTGCCAAAAATGATAATTTTTCATAAAAACAGAAAGAGGAAAAGAGGCTAATATACATTAGTCCATACAAGAAAGAACTTTTGCTTTTGTGCAAAAACAATAAAAATGAAATTTGGAATATTTTGCATGTTTTAACGTCTAAGCTTTTAAAGATGTTTAACGTCTGAAACTGTGCCTCTTCTTCGTTTTCTTGGTCTTTCTTAAATGTATTTATTTATTGTATATTTATTTTTTTGTCCGAATTATTCTATTAATCGAGAACGAATAAAGGATTGAATGAATGGAAAGCATTTTTGAAATTTTATATTTCGTAAAAAATGCAAAATATGAACACGTTTAACGTTTTAAAAAAAACATTTGTGAATTTATAAAAAGTAATACATTATATTGCTTGTACATGCCAGTGGTGTTTATTGCTTAACTGGCAACGTTGTTGTTATTCTTCTCGTTTTCAAGAATAAAAACACCTCCACCTTTATCTTAAAATATAAACAAAAGATTTGGCTAAAAAGTTGCGACATATTTTTTCTATAAACTTAAACCTGGAACTCATTTATCGCTTTGCGATTATCGCTTTTAAACCGGTTTCCTTCAAACTTGACTCTTAAAAAATTACCCGCTCCAAACCACATAATTAAGTTTTTAACAACTTAAGCACTTTCCGAAATTGCTTTCTTTGCTTTAAAACTGCATTTGCAAGTAACATAAAATTGTTTTTTTTAATTTTTTTACCAAAATTAAAACATTGCATTAATGATTTAAAGCACAAAGCATGGGTTGACTATCCTAAACAGTAAATTTGCCTATTTTCCTGCCATTTTAAATTTTTTAACTCGTAATTAAAAATTATTGTTTTTCCAAGCTTGTCTAATTCGCGGCCTTTAAAGTCTTTGCAGCTCGCGAAGCAGTTTGAAGAAATTTTTAAATGATTTTTAATTCAAAATTAAAATATAAATGAGGTTTAGTACATATAAAGTACATATAAAGTTTAAAATCAAATTGGATGTTGACCTTTTGCCTCCATTTTGATTTTAAGATCGAATTTAAAAAATAGGATTTACGCTCTTATGCAACTCCTTGCGGGCCCAGATTTGTCCTCCATCACAGTATTTGAAAAAAATAAGCATGGGGCGCTAATTCTAAAAAAACTTTATAGTTTTACTGTAAATTTAAGTGAATATCCCCAAAAAGGTTATCAAATTGTTTGCTAACCAAATTATGGCCCGCCCACATCTTAGATTAAAATTTTACCGCTACGGATTGCATACGCTCACGAGTTTGACAGACATAGTTTAAACAATTTTATTTGAACATGTTCAAGATCGACAACGTAAAATATTTGGCTAAAACGCTTCTTTGTTTGGGTGTAAATTGATGCTCAAAAGATGTTGCTGTTTATCGTTTGAAAAACGGTAATAAAAAAAGCAAAACTCTTCTTGCTTTTAATAAATATACTATTATGATAAGTACTCTTAGTTTTTGCTTCAATTTGCACTTTTTTTAGATTCTGTAAGAAAATTCTGATACGTCTTTTTTTAAATTTGTTTGTTTTTCGTCTTCTATTTTGGATTTTTATTTTCTTTAACCCTCTATCGTCTGCTTTTAGGTTTTGAATGAAAAAGTTCATTTAGTGTGTTTTTGCAGTTGAAATTGCATTAGAAATTCAACTAAAACAAAACTTTGAAAAAAAATTTAAACTCCCCATTTTTTTAAACGTTGTAATTTGTAACGGTGGTCAATTAAGCAACTATAATGATTTAAATGTTGAATTCTATTAAAAATTTTGGTACTTTCTAGAGAGTTATGCTTCAATGTCAACTACTAGAAAAAAATGATTACATTTCTTATTACTTTTCAACTCTGATCAAACACGATACAAAATTTTTTTTTTTGCGACGCAAAAAATATAAAAAAATTAAGGGGTAACTTGGTTAAAAAATCCTACCAATTAAAATTTTTTCGGGTTTCCAATAAAATGATAAATTATGAGTTGTATCAAATCTGTTGATAAGATCAATCAAGAAGAAAAATTTTTAAGGCAAAAAAAATACAAAAATTTGAAACGTGACAAATTTGTTGAGTTGAGCGATAGACGGTTAATTGTTTGCCTTGTAAACCAATGAATATTTCAAATATTTATTTTACGTCTTATGCATACAAAAATCACAAAGTGAAAGTAGAAAAATTAATTGATATTTTTCGATTGATTCTAATAAAACGCCTGTACAGAAATTTAGTTTAAGTTAAGTTTTTTAATCTTTATATGTATTCAGTTCAACAAAAATAAATATCAAGTAAAAAAATATTCTTGTTTGGTTTTTACTTTAATTTATCAAAGCTTGATTAAATACATGTTGTGTTTTTTCAACAAAACAAATAAACCTAAATAGGCACTGTAGATAAACAGTTTAAACACTACTAAAATAATAATTTCTATAATCGCCACATAATTTTGTGATATCCAAACATTTAAAATCAGGATTATACAATTCGTCATTATATCTAAACCTGATCAATAACTAGCAAAAAAAATTTATTGGTAAACGTTCAAAAATAAATATTTAAAAAAAAGATAAAGAAAAATTAGGGGTGAAAGGTTAGATTTTTGAAAATATTTAGAATTTTTTCTATAGGAAATCGAAATACAGGTTTAATTTTTTTTTAATTTCATTAAATTAATCGATTCTAGTTTAACTTAATGTAAAAATAAACAACTTAGAGTATAACAGTTGAAACATAATTTTCCATAATGAAATCAAGGTTTTTACAGCAAGAAACTGTTGTAGTAATTAATTGTAGTATAATAAACTTTTTTAGTATTTTACAGTAAAAAACTGTTTCTAGTAATTAACTGTAATGTAATAAACTTTTTGTACTTTTATTATGCAGCAAGAATAATGAAAAATATTTATATATATCTACTGGAGTCTTTTTTTTTATTTTTTTACTGTAAATCAGGTAGATTTTTGTGATAGTTTCAATCGTAAAATTTTAAAACTATTGAAAAATACTACTATACATTATATTATATGGTTAAAAGCATGACAATTTTGTTTATTACCAGTTTTCAGTTATTTATTTGTTTATTATTGAGGGTCCTGTTTACAATTTATGAAATTGCAATTTTACAAAAAACGCTTAAAGGAACAGTCAAAAAATAAAAAAATAACAATAGATCCCAAATTTGGTCTAAAAGAAACAAACCAAAACAGTAAAAAACATTTTTGATATTTTTTCAATATTTACTTGTTTCAAAAATAGTTTTTTCAGATAACTACAAAAGATTGAAAGTTACAAAACAAAAAATAATTTTACAGAAAAGTAAAATTTTTCTCAAGAGGTTTGTATTCTAACAAATCCTACAAAAGCTTGCACACACAATTCTTTAAATAAACACTTTTGCGTGGTGATAAGGGATTTTTTTATTTAAGTTAAGTTAAAGAACGCCTTTTTTATATTATAACAATTTAGTTGCAATTTTTGTAACCAAAGTTTTCGTTTATTTTTGGCTTAAAGTAGGTAGCTTAAAATACTATTTAGAATTCTGTTTTTGTCAAAACACTTTTTGTGTCTCAACTTAAAATATTTAGCTATTCGTTTTGAGTTTTTGTTTTACATAGAATGTCCAAAGAATCTTGTTACAAAAAACAATGAATTACATTATTTATCAAGTCAACCATCAACATATAATGAAGCTGAAAATATCTGTCTATCAGTTGGTGGAGATGTTGCTCACATAAGTGAGGATGATACTGAATATATTTGGCCTTATTTCAATCAAACATTTTTAAAAGGTAATAGTATTGCTTTTTGGGTTTCATCATATTATAAGTACGAATTTACAAAGAAAGATGCTTAAGATAATAGCTAAAAAACGTATCTTTGTAGCGTGGCTATGCCCTTAAAATTTTTGCTTACCTTCTCCTTATTTTGGTCTAAATCAGTCATGTCAAATTCGCGGCCCAACAAGTTTTTTAAAATTTTTTTATCAAGATGCTAAATACAAAATTGAAAAGGGTAACCAATTCATAACTAAGTTTTATCTACAAAAATGGCATTTGATGGAACTCCTAAAAACTTGCATTGTTTTTGTCACGCTCTACCTACTTAGTACCGGAATAACTACAAGATACTAGAGGCGAACCCTACGTTAATATCGCAGAAAATCACTAGCCTGTTGAAAGGAGCTTATGCGAGTATTAAACTGGCGGGGCCTAGCGATTTAGAAGGACAGACAGGTATTATAATCTGAATTAATTATATTGAAGAAACGAAGACAAAAAGATTAAATGAAAATAAGAACAAGCGCCAAAATTATACACGAGATGATACAATTTACCAATAGATTAAACACATACAAATTACCTAACCGAATTTACAGAACCGCAAAAGAATATAATGAATTTTATAAATCTTCCCGCTAACGCTTAATACCAACTTGCCGTCCCGACAGATACATTCACATACATAAAATATACACAGAATACATTCATCATCTCGAATCCGCCTTTATATCTGCATCTACAATTGAATCTCTTAATAATCTCTTCTCGTTGCCGCCCCGTATATATACACCTTTTGTAGCGACCACATGTGAAGGAACGCTTTACACCCATTCCTTTTCAACAACGAGAACAAAGTCACTTCACCGCGTAAATCCGTAATCCAGACAGCTGTCCAGGGCAACAACGGCAAATAGTCACAAATAAATTCTAAATAATCGCGTCAACATTAATGCGATTTACACAATTAATTTAAAAAGGTTACGATCTGAATAATTATTCCAAAAAGGTTTCGATTTAAACAATTAATCCTAAAAGGTTTCAATCTAAACAATTAATCCAAAAAGGTTTCAATCTAAACAATTAATCCAAAAAGGTGTCGATTTAAACACTTAATTTAAAAAGGTGCAATGTCTTCATTTGATAAAATTGAAATCGTAGCGTGACAGTTTTTTCTCTTTGATTTTCACTTTAAATTTGACATGAAATTCTTTAAAAGAGGTTTAACGAACACCCTGCACGAATGAGTTTGACTTGAGTAAAAACATGTTTTTGGTCTTCACTAGATTTAAACAAAAAATTTTAAAACATGGTAAATCTGGGCGGAATTTCTAACCTGGTAGAAGAAATTTCAGGATTATAGGTTGTAAACCAAATGAAAACCTAAAAAACTCTTTGCCTTGTTTGGTAACTGGATTGCAGCCCCAGGCAAATTTTTTCGATTAATTTTTTTCCGATGACGCATATCCATCTATTGCCTGCATACACTCACAAGTTTGACATGCTTAATCGAAACAAGCATCTTTAAGTTGTCGTCATTTAATTCCTTAAGAATTAGAAGTTCAGTAATAGTTTGATACTTTAAAAAACAGGTCGGAATAGTAACAAAAATTTTTTATTATAGAAACTAAATATTTTGCAGGTTGTTAAAGGTGGAAACTTCCCACTTTTTTTAATGATAAATATTATAACTTTAATTTTAGTTTTTGTCTTTCACCTGAATTTCATCATTAGCAACGCTAAGTAATGCGGCTCAGCAAATACAAAAACATTTAGTTATTAAAGATAAGTGATGGCTCTAATAGGGTGCGAACGGAGTGGTTTCATCAAGCCCCCCTAAAATATATCAAAAAGTGGCCACTCCTACACAAGAAATTGTTTTATTTCTTCATAGTAGCACCAAGACGTTGATGGCATGACAAAAAGAAAATAAAAAAGTTTGGAAGATCAGCAGCATTCTCTTTTAGTTTGTTGTCGCTTGTGCTCGTGAAAATGTGAAAACGCAGACTTTATTATTATTTTTTTTAAAGAGCACAATGTCTTAAGCAGTAAATCTTGGGCAGTATATGCCTATCCATGCTTTGGAACACCCCATAGTGGACCCCTAAATTGAAGACCTTTTTTTTTAAAGATCATTTTGATTTTATACAATAAAAATGGCTTCGGCTACCGTTTTTTAGTAAACTAAATAGTGACTTCCCTTAAGTTTCTTGAACCAGGCCCCCTTTTTGTAAGACCATCACTTGTCAATATCTTGGTCAAAACCAATTTATCAGCTTCAGGAATTTCTTAATTGTAGTCTAAAAGCTCCACGACAATATGGCAAATTTTTTCGCATTTTTGTTTACAATAAAATCATGAGTTAAAGTGATTCTCTCCTTAAAGCAAAACTGGAATGATGATTAAATACTTTTTTTAAAAAAAGCCGCTTGAAAGACGATAAGCACCAGACGCAAGTTTTGCTCTTGTTAGAGCTCGTCACTGATGCTTATCTCACTGCAAATCGAATCGAGTACCTGTGGTCTTCCACGCAGGAGAAAATACCACTAGACCACAGAACCCGGACGACAGATTGACTCAAAGCAGCTATAAGTTATTCCCGGCTTTACTGAACAAGGAATACATAGAATCCACTATGTTGTAATTCCAAGGCCGTACCTCATGACCGGGACTTACCCGACAAGCGTTAAGCATCGCGCTTACTCTGTTAGATCTTGACGAGAGAAGGAAAAATTTTATAGTTGAAGAATAATGAGGAATGATAATAAATGTTGAAAATAAATGTTGAGTGGTCTAGTGGTATTGTCTCCTGTGTGGACGTCCACAAATATTTGGTTTGATTTGCAGTGAGATAAGCATTACTGACGAGCTCTAACAAGAGCGAAACTCGAGTCTAGTGCTTTTCGTCTTTTAAGCGGCTTGTTTTAAGCAATTCTAAATCCTCATTATTCTTCAACTATAAAATATTTTTTTCTATTATGCATGTTTGCGGTTCTGTAAAATCTACATCATGCTTTAATCCTTTTTTTGGTTAAAAAAGATGGAAGGAAATTGAAAGGTCTATTAAATAACCAGAGATTTTCCTTCACCGAGGTCATCAGGCTTTTGTCAACATTTAAGGAAGCATTGGCTCCATTTGGATTGTAATAGATGAGGAAAGATGTTATTACGTGTTCAGCAGTTTGCTCCTTTGCGCCACACTCTCAAGTCACGGTAAAAGCCATACCCCATTTGCGCGTTTCTAAGCAGAATAGACTAATGCCGCTACGTTCCAGTTAAGCTTGATCTACGCAGGTCTGGAAAAGATAAATCCCGATGTCGTTGAAATAAAATTCTTAATAAATGTTTGGAGTCGAGAGGCGTTTTCTCGCAACTTTATGCTCCATCTAAATTCCGCATATCGTACTACACTTTTGCTTGACTGGGAGGAATTATTCAGCAGTTCCAGGTAGCAGGCATAAATATCTGTCTTGATTTGGGTTGCCGCATTAGTCCACGAAGTAGAGACAGGAATCTTTCATATAGGAGCTGTTCCAGTTCCTGAGCGTGGCGAGCTAGACGCAGAACGGCTTTTTGGCGGCAAAGCTTAGTTAGTTGGATGCCTGCTAAGATAAAAAGTTGTCCGTCGGTGTGAGACGCAGACATCCGGTCACTACGCTCAAGGCATTGTTAATGGACTTGCCGATAAGGCAAGTATGGGCATTGCAACAGCAAACAAGAGCGAGGTACTCAGCGGTGGAATGGACCAAGGCAAGAATGGCTGTGCAAAATACAAGTATAGTGGCATTTGCACCTCAACTTGATCTACCTAATTTCCTTAAAAGTCCAACGCGAGATGTTAACTTCTTGCACACTGACTCTAAGTGATGGCGAAACGTGAGTTCCCTATCCAACCTTATGTCAAAATAAATGTTTTCTGCACAAAACGGTAGAACCTGTCCGTTGATAAAGATATTAAGCTCATGTCTTGCCTCCTTGGTCTAAAGATGAAAGGCTGCCGACTTAGTCTTTTTTGTCTTAAGCTTGAGTTTCCATTTGTAAAAGTAAAAGATTAGAGTTGCCATGTCCTGAGTAAGTGTTCCCTCTAATGCCTTCCAGTTACTTGCATAGATCAAGATGGCCAAGTCATCAGCATAAGCAAATTTCCTGCCAACTGTCATTCGTAGGTCATACGTATAGAAATTAAACTATAAGGGAGCCAGAACTGATTTTTGTAAAACGGCATTCTTAAGGTGTCCTAACTTGTTTTTTCTTCCGGTACCAGTTGTGAGGGTAAAACTTTAATTATGTATAAGTTCCATAATCAATGAGACAATGTGCCTGTCCGGAAGAAGACGAAGTAACTTTTAGGAAAGGCCACGATGCTATACAGTATTGTAGGCTACCCTGAGATTGACAAACGTAGCACCGGCTTTCTTTTTGACCAAACCCTATCCTCAATTTCTTAAGTTAGAGAAGTGACCTGCTGTATCATCGATCTTATGCTTTAATAAAACAAAAGATAAAACGATAGTAACTGTTGATGGAAAAAAACAATTTTAGCATTTCAGGCCAATTAAGTCGTCATAAGTAATATCTTTTTAGAGAAATTTTTATAATCAAATAAATGTTTAAACGAGTAATTCCGATTTTTGCAACAATTTGATGTAATTTCTATGCAAAGCTTTATTAAATGGTCTAAAATGCTTTTTTATCATTACAAAAATTACAATTGTCTAAATGGAAAAAACATATTTTCATTAATATCAATACCAAACCCAAAAATTTATAGTAATAATCAAAGTTTTGTTTTTAATATTGATTTCAGAAAGGACAATACTTCTATTTTATCTTTCGTTTCAGAAAAGTATTTTGTTTATAGGGATTATGTTATACAATTGAGGTTGTGTCTGTAAATAGTGTAAGATTGCAAAAACTAAATTGATTACAATTCGAAAGTACGTTTCAACTTATCAAGAGACATTTTTCAAAAACGTTAAATGCAAGTTCCTGTCATTACAGAAAATGTTTAATTTAGCATATAAGATTAATACTAAAATTCTATTTTTGTTATAAAATTTCAAAATACTATCAAAACTAAGGACCTCACACAAAACTCATTTGTTAAAATAGATAGCCTTAAAAATGGCTATACAAAAAAATTCGAAAGTTTTCGTCTAGGTCTCTTCAAACGGTTTTGCAAGAATGAATTACTTCTATGCTCAAATATTACAATTAGTTCTATTGTTCATTCTAGAAAAATCTCCTGAAGAGATTTAAACAAAAAAGTTTTCTAAAAGAGCTAAGGCTACCTATTTAAACAAAAAGTTTTGTATGAGGCCTTTGGTTTTGATAGCTATTTTAAAGATTTAGAGCCCTCTAAAATCCATAAAACAAACATTTTTTAAAGGTTTTATCACATTGTGAAATTTACATTAACGTTGCATTCTCGGTAGCTCGGGAATCTTTTTGTCGACTTTTATAGCTAAAAATAAAATCAGAAACTTTCAAATTTTTAATTAAATTTTGCATGAACAAACTTATTTTTGCAATTTTTCTAGCCGCTATAAATACTTTGAATCTTTTTTTTCTACAATTTATACCAGGTATTTTAAAACTATTGTTGCATGGCGTTTTTTAAAAAATTTTTGCCATGCTTCTTTTTATAAGTTCTGATGTATCCCAAATTTGTGCCTATCTCGTTTCGCATTTCCAGCCCGCTGCTTTGACACAGCGTGCGCAATGAACTATCATGCTTTTGCATTTCAAACCAAATGTGTCTTTTTTATGCTAATGTCTTTTTTATGTTTGTTATTAAAACTTTTATATCAAAATCATAATTGCTGATACAGAAAATTGTTTTTTTGCATGCATCTTAAACTTTTTTACTCATTAATTGTTTTTGTAGAAAAACTTTCTTTAAAAATATTTTTATTTGTGATTTACCAATACAGGGATTTTCAACTTGCTTCCGGTGAAGTAAAAATATTTTTCCAACAAAAAGCTATGATGTTTAAAAAAGATTAATGACCCTTATCACACAAATTATTGTTGAATAGTCTTATGGTCTTATAGCTAGATCTAATTTCTGAGTTTATCTGATAGATGGAGCGATTAACAAAATAAGCAAGTTTAAACCTCTGTTGAAGCAACTAAAAAAAACTGTTTTGATGATTTTTAATAAAACTAAATAGTTTTTGTAAAACCAAACAGATAGTAGATGAGTAAGTCCGGCTTGCGGTTAAATCGTTTTGTAGGTATTTGGCCCGGTAACGCAAGAAGTTGCTACCCCTCCGCTAATACTCGTAAATTAAGACTTTTTCTCCTTGTCAACAAAAAAAATATACACTTCTAAACTGATGTAAATGGGCGTTTTTGAAATATTTTAATCAAAATTTTTTATAAAAACAATCATAACCGGGCAAAATTGTTAAGTCAAAATAAATTTTAAAATATTTTGAGTTCAAAAAAATGGCTGGCCCCAGCAATAGCGTAAAGTGTACAGAAATCTCCATGAAATTGCAAATTATTTATTAAAATAATTTTTTAGATTTAAACACCTTGCACTATCTATGATGCATGGAGGTAACTGGAACGTCTATTAGTAACTGTTTAGTAATTATACCATGTTAAGAGTTTGTAGTAACCCTTCCAATGTATACTAAAGTTGTTCTTCTTAAAAAAGTCCTTACATAGTCCTATTTTAGTTTATGGCCGTCAACAGCTTTCTCGTTGGTAAAAAAAAGCGTAAAATAAGATAATTGTCACCTGATCTCTCTGCCAGTGCTTGTTTTGTTGTTGTTCATCTGGTAAAAATTTCTCCTCTCCTGAGTTGTGGAAATGTCTAAACTTTAATGATTTGATTTTTCTGTTTAACATTAAAATTTTTGTGTTGATAATTTTAAATTTAACCAGGTAAACCTTAACAAAATAATATCATATTTTTAAAGATCTTATAAAAGTCAATATTCGAGTATGGTACAACTCAGAAGACCGGGGTTATGATCTATACAAATACAAAGCTGTTGAAATAATAAACAACGACAATACTCAATTAAGCAATAATTATGAAACACCAGAAAAAGGAAATTTGTCTAGTATCATGCTATACAAAAAGTAAGTAAGGTTTTAAGTATCATTTACGCTTTTACCTTTTGTATTGCTCATTTTCAATAATAGTTCCTTTTAAAATTGTTTTGTATTAAAATAATCTGCATTATCTAAATTAAAATTTTTTGTTAAAAGTGTTTTCTCAAATTTGCTATGACTCAAACTAAAAAATTTTTTGGTAAAAACTGGAAAAAGAATAAGTAATAATTTGTGAAGCAATACTTTGGAGCAGGTAAAGATAAACAATCTTCTCATTTTCAGGGATGTTTATCTTTACCTGGAAAATTTGGGAGTTGTTTATCTTTACTTGGACTAAACATGTTTATTCAACTAACTGGAATAATCGAATGTAATACAGAGGTTTATATTTAACTAGGCTAGAGTTACTCTAATTACGTATATTGTTCATTTAACAACCCTAACTCTAACTCTAACTTTACATAGCCAATAGGGTTGCTTATTTTTATTTGGAAGATTTTGGGGCTGTTTATCGTTACTGATTGGTTTAGATTATCCAATCGCGTAGCGGATTCTTAAAATTCGTGAAGGTGATGGCAACCAAGTTAATGCAGCTAAGTAAAGGACAACCACAGAAAGTGTTTTTTAATAGTGGCACCAATTTAAAAGGAACAGAAAATATTCTCAGAAAAGAATTGTTTTGGCTTAACCAAAGCAAAGTGGACAAATATTTCCAACAGACAGATATTCAAAGGAACTTCAATCCTCCAGCTACCAACACATGGATGGCGCCTGGGAAAGGATAATCAGGTCGTTAAGGGATTTTGGACATCCGTTTGAAGACCCAGATAGTCACTGATAATGTACTTCACACTCTTTTACCTATAGTGGAAAATATCCTTAATTCAAGGTTTCTTTGTCCAGCTGCGTTCAATCCCAGTGCTGCTGTCTCCAAACCGTTTGCTTCTGTTGCCCCAAAACTGTAATGATCCGCCCAGATTGTTTGTAGTAAACTAATTGACGCAAACTGCTTTTTCGTGCGTGCATTTGCCTTGATTTTGCAAAGTTTCCGAAAATGCATTTTTCTCGCTGTATTTCGTTTTGCTGCTGATTCAACTTGCAGTGTCCATCAGTGTCCATCATCAATTATTTTTGCCACACCTGCTAACAGGATGTAGCCTGTTCACATAACCTAATGCCACGTAGCTTTGCCTGTAAAAAAGGTCAGGGGTTATAATAAAAAATCAATAAAATTACTTCAACGTTATGTACTTGCTGGAACGAGTCGATGGCTCAGAGCTGCCCTTACGGAGAGAGACTGAATGTAGTAATGTTATCGAGCGAACATCTTCGCTTGAATTCTTGTTTAATAGTTATTTCGTCTGTTTAATTAAAATTGCCCCCCTTGCAATTAAACGAGTTAAAGTTTTACTTGTGTGCCAAACGAACTTAGCACAGTTCAAATCCCGAGAGTGCCATGGTCGCCGAAGACTCTAGGTTAGTGCTGTTGGCGTTTCATCCGTCTCTAATAAAATAACTTTCAAAAAAACTACAAATAGTATGTGAAGAGATTTTAATAAACAAAAGCTTATAAATTGGGTGGTGTCTAGCTGCGATTTTTTGTTTAAGAATTTTTTTTTATTAATTTTCTATTACATGTGTCCTATATGCGATCTACCACTCATAGCAAGTTTTGAGCTGGTTTAATTTTTGACAGTTTTAGATTATTTTAATATTTTAATTTAATACAATTATCATTATTTATTACATTATCAGTATTTTATAAATAAAAAAACATTAATTTCTATTGACTTAACATACTGTACTTGAAAATTTTTATTAAAATTTTCTTTTTGTTTTTTGAGAACACGGATTCGGATTCTTGTTTGCAATTATTTTTTGGACAATATTGAAACTTTTAATTTTTGTTGTGATTTCATGTTTTGGTCTAACTATTTTATGTTATAATATAGAGCGCATGCAACATACATATATTAAAAATAAATTTTTAAAAAAGTCTTACAAAAGCTGAGCAACACAAACAGATTGTTAGTTTGGATAGAAATGATACTTTAAAGTGTTTGCAACCACAAATTAAATTGTAAAATACATGTAAGTTACTTTAAAATATCCCAAAACACGTTTTATTAATTACAAATATCTTTAAAAATACCAAACATGGCTTATTTTCATTGTTAATCGTTTTATTTTACAGAAAAAATTAAAAATTATTTAAAGTATGTTGTGATTAACCTAGATTTGAACCGTCCTAGCGCTTATTTTGTTTTTACGTTTATTATCTTGCGGATTAATTTTTGTCGTTGTCTCCTTTTCTACGTATTTTATTGGGTTGCGCAAACTTCTTTAATTTTAAATAATACTATGGTTTAAAACTTGTACTGATTTTTCACATAAAAGAAACTTACTGTAAATTTTAATAAAAACGCAACAAATTTTTGTATCTCCAGAGAAACAATTGATGGTTTTTCTGCTCCAGTGGATTTTTTGTATATTCAGAATAGAGATGAAATAGCTCCGTTTACTGACGAGCAAGATACTGGTGGATGGGATTTAAACTTTCAATTATTTGGAGGAACTGATTTTGATAACAGCACAATAAAACTTTATAACTATTACATTGATCCTTATGGTGTCACCAGCAGATTGTCGTTGACACCAATTATTGGTCATAAGCTTTGGCATCAAAAATCTGACTGGACGTGCGTTGTATATATACCCGGTGAGTTTACTTTTTTAAAAAAATTTGTAAAGTTCTAAGATAAACTATGCGAACTACAGCAAAACCATTTATAATATGTACTTTTTTCATCAAAATTTTTTAAAATAAAATTTATTTTGTTTTATTTAATTGATTTCAATAATTAAAACAATTAAAAAATAAAAGGAAAACTCGGAAAACTTAAAAATTTTCCTGCTATTTGGCCGAAAGTTAGTATCTCAGCCAAGTGGTTATAAAAGCGCTGTATTGATGGCAAACATTATCAACACAGCTGTGAAACATAATTTTCCATTTTTTTGTTGTCACGTGGTTTGAACTATCATGTAAGTTCTGACTGAACAGTTTCATTTCATTGACACTTCTGCATTCAAAACGTCCTTAAATCGTTTCACTTTAAGTTTTTACTTAACATTGTACGGATTGGTTAGTTTTATCTACTTGAATACGCTTTATTTTTTCCATGTAAGATTAATTTGTTTCTTGTACTTGATATACTGCTTTTAGTTTAACGGTAAACGTTGTTGAAACGTTTTGGAAATAATTTAAAAAAAGTTATAAAGAATTTTTTTTGTAGAAACTGTTTTGGTGCCACAACTTTTTAATTCAGTAACTCTGTGCAAAGTGCTTTTTCTTTTTTTTGAACACCAAATAAAAGTTGCTGTTGTCGAGTTTTTGAAATGCTATGAGCTTTAGAGAAAGTTGTCTCGGTTGCAATAAAGTCCATTTTTTAATCTTACATTTGTCAGATTAGCCGGTGTTTATAAATGGCTCTTAGCAGATATCATAAAATAGTTACAATTCAAAACCTACTCTTGTCTTTTTTATGTTCCTAAGAAAGACAGTTTAAACTTTGTCTGTCGGCAACGAGGTCGAATGGTTAGAGGCCGTAATTAAGATCAACACGGTCTCGATTAAAAGTTTATTTGCTCCATTCTGTTGTGTCCTTGAAAAAAACACTTTACTGCAATTTTCCCTTCTTGGTGGTCTTGACAAGCAGTTCTAAATTTTAGTCATATCTCTATAAAAAAATAAATCTTTTAACAGAATTCGTTTGAATTTTTACCAAAAAATGACCGAATATATGTTGGAAATTGCTGAACACTGGGAAGATTGTTTCGAGCCAAAATTGTACCATCATCAGAAAAACAAAAGTTTTTGGGTAACGCTGTTTAACAAATTATTACAACCAAGAAAAGAAAATAAAACCAAAAGCAGCTATTGTGTATCCCACCCACATTAGCCACTAAATTAACGAATTACAAAATATTATCTCAAATTCGTCTATGTGGAAAATGCGCTTTATGTAAAAACTTTAAAAATGATAACATTATAATAAAAACAGTTACTTTTATTATTTCGTACTCAAACAACAAAACTTTTATTTAAAAAAACATCTTACTTTCAAAAGTTTTAATATCTATGTGGCAGAGGATAAATTTTGCAATATGCAATACGTAGAACAGACAAAAAAAAAATTTTTTTTACCGATGGAATAATCACCGCTTATTCTGGAACAAATTTAACGTTAATGATGACAATGACCAAGCTGCCCTCCTTAAACATTTTTATACATTTCATTTTGATGCTTTTAATGGTAAACCTGACATCGCAGAGTGCTTTATGGTTATATTTGTAAAAGAACCGGATAAAATTTTATTAGATTGATGTGAAAATAAATTGATTAATTATTTTAATGTTGAAATTGATATTAATGGACGTTTTCTATTTTATAATTGTGAATGAGCTTTAAACTCGTTTATTTGTTTGCTATCGCTCAAACTGCACACACTGTGAGGAAATTACAGCGGCTTTTTTGTTCTTTTCAACCAACGCTTTTGAACTTAGCAAGTGTTTACGGTTTTTGATTTACGACAGATTTTGAAACGTTTTTCTCGTCTTTACGTAATTGATAACACAGGG
This sequence comes from Diplosoma virens, assembly GCA_963680785.1. Taxonomy (NCBI): domain Eukaryota; kingdom Metazoa; phylum Chordata; class Ascidiacea; order Aplousobranchia; family Didemnidae; genus Diplosoma; species Diplosoma virens. The sequence continues at coordinate 6,298,723 of OY796884.1, forward strand.
AAACAAAATTTTGTTTTCAAAAATAATCAAGAGCAATTTGATGATGATGATGATATTGTATTTATACGTAGTAACATTATTAAGTATATGCATTGTACTATGAAGCATAAAAAGGAAACGTGACACAACGACGAACGTTAAACATGCAGAAAGTATAAAGAGAGTTGGGAAAGAGAAAAAATGAGAAGCACGGCCGGGTTAACTTAAATTTAAATAAAATATTATTAATAATTAAAAGACAAAAAAAGACAAAAAATGTGCAGCGCAGGAACCGTTATGTAAATCATTGGAAGGCACAACCGCCCTATTGTTAACTATGAATTTAGCTCAACTGAGCATGGTGAGTAAAGTAAACCTCCCAAAAAGAAACCTCACCAGGTCCAGAAATCTTGTCTAGATGCACTGCAAATACACAAACATGAAAATAAAACAAAATATACTTACTCAAAGAGAGAATAAAGAAGTATAAAGTTTAGAAAAGAATAGAACATGCCAACTGTGTAAATTGATTTGAATAACCAGTTAAAAAATAAGGTTGATTGTCCATTCAACGGTTTCAATTTGTTATATCAATTGATTCCAATTCTCTTGCGTAGCATAGACTCTTTCTTGATAGAGATTGAAACTGTTTTGAAGATTGTGGCCTGATTGAAAATTGATAAGAGAACCAATGTTGATGATTGCTCCTTAGAAAGACATGTGCTTGAACTTCCTGAATTCATTTTCATCTGAAATAGGAATGCTTTCCCGCAGTAAGTAGCTCACTGAAATGAATAAATTTAGATCTTATTGAATATTTGATTATACACTATTTCCAGTTTACAAATGTATAAAAATGTTGAAAACGGTCTTGGATTTTTAGAAGCCATAACATTGAAACCAGCCAAATCACCTTAAAAAAACACTTTCATAAATACGATACAGTCTAAGAATAGAAGTCTCGCCGGCGTTCACTTGCACTCCACACATAAAAACAAATGCAATTCATGGATTATCGGACGAACCGTTTATATTTTTTATCTAATCACTTATGTCATTTGTTCACAGGCCCAAAATCTTCCCCACAGCGATGCACTAATGTAAGCCCACGCCACAACAACTGTTGCATAAAGCCGGCAATACCTTCATGCACTGTCAAGTCATGGCGCCGAAAAGACAAAGCGCCATTAAGACGTGGTCACAGTTTTATAACTTAATTGGTAAAATCTTTTATTGATCCTTATTTATATTGATTCATTGAGTAGGAATTTTTTAAGATTGTTTCTAAAACATTTTAAAGTCTGGTTGCTAGTTTTTAAATTTGCTGGGAGAGAATTCCAAATCAAAGGGCCTTGATAAGTAAAAGATTGTTGTGCAGCAGTTGTTTTACAATGATGTGTTATGTATTGTAGTACAGTGTTTCTCCTATAGTTTCAAAAGTGTTGTCCTACTAGTTTCAAAACTTGTTAATCTATCAAAAACTACAGCTAAAATGGAATCGAAATTAGCGGAGTGCTCATCTGACGAAGAACATAATAGGGCCATAATCAAAAAATGTAAGTACTATGGGAATAAAAAACACCCACGTAAGTTCTGTCCAGCAAAAGATGTGATTTGCTTTAACTGTTTAAAAAGGGAACACTTTTCAAAGGCTTGCCGCTTAAAGGTTGGAACCACTGAAAGACTAGATGCTTCAACTGCATCGCTGTTTGGACTAAAACTTAATTGTCACAGTCTAACTTATTCAAAGGCAAATCAAAAAGTCAGCATAAACGGTGTAGAAGCAAACGCTTTAATGATACGGGTTCTACTCTAAGCCACTTGAGTAAACGGTTTTCTAAACCTTTAAATTTAAAACTCCAAAAAAATCTGATTGCTTAATTGGTCAAGCTGTTGAAGGACACATGTCAAAATGTCTGAATAGATGTAAAGCGGATGTCCATCTGAATGGTAACAGGTATAAAAATGTATCTTTTACAGTACTTGATAATCTTTTTACAGATGCTATTTTGGGGCAAGGTTTTATGGCCCGACGTAAAAATATGAAGATTTATTTTGGTGGAGAAATATCTACTATGCACCTAGAAGCATTGCAAGCTATCAGGACTTCTAGTCCTCTATAACTATTTGAACAGCTCAGACAGACAGACAGACAGACAGACAGACAGTTTATTTTGTTAGAGATTATTACGCACTATGAAGGTAATACATAAAAATAAACGAAAAAGAAAATATAAATCAAATTAGTAGAACACAGGTTATGTACAACTACGATGAATAAAAAAATAAAAATAAAAAACAATCTCGACAGGAGACTGTAAAGTGACCAATTAAGGTCTTCTAGTCAAGCAGTCACCCAGAAACTGCAGTGGAATTATTCAATTTCTAAGATTATTGCGTTAGGGTATGACGACTCATGTCGTTTTGATTCATATATAGGAATTTAAGAGCTAAATTTTAATATTACGTTTGAAGGTATCAAACGATCGGTTTTAAATGTGAGGAGGAATAGAGTTCCAGATTTTTTTCCCTTGAAATTTAATTGATCGTTGACATCGTGACGATAAAAAGTGAGGTAAGTATAAATCGTTTTGAATATTGGATCTAGTAGAGCAGTGGTTCTTAACCTATTTACTTGCTGCACTCCTTTTAAATCACCAACCAATTCTCGCACCCCCTTTTAGAATTGGTTAAATATAACAAGTTTCAAAAAACGTAAGATGGAACCATCTTTTAAGCTCAAAAAAAAAATCAGCAAAGAAATTACAGTAACACATTTAGAAGAGTGTCTCTTTTGTTGTTGCTTCCTATTTATAATGACATCAAATCTTGGTGTCTTGGTGCTAAGTGCTACTCGCATGTCGTGCTGAGGATCCAAACGATTTCTAGATTTTGCTTTAATGTGAACCAGGCAAGAAAATCCTGTTTCACACAAATAAGTTGTTGCGAAAGGCACCAACACTGTAAGAGCCTTTTTTGCCAAAACAGGATATGTTTCTAATTGAGAAGCCCAAAAGTTCTCCAGACTATCATCGGAAAATTCCATTTTAATTCCAGTATTATTTCTCATATCAATGAGATTTTCCATAATGTCGCTATTATCATCAATTTCTTCCAAATTCACCATGAAAGGATGACGGATCCAGTAGTCACAGGTTTGTATCTCTCCACATGAGAAGTAGCCATCAAATGCAGTACGAAGTATTTGTAAATGTTCAGCAATTGTTGAAACAAGGGGTGGATGAAAGAAAGCACTTTCCTTGAGTGTTTTTTGAAGGGAAGGAAACTACCAAGTTTCCTTTCTTTACACGTCTAATGCACAGCTGAAGCTTTTCTTTAAATGCAGACAGCTTCTCACATGCATGAATTACGCTGATTCCTTGTCCCTGCAAAGACCGGTTGAGCTCGTTGAGTGCTGTGAACACATCAGCCAAATAGGCAAGGTTTTGAATAAATTCAGGGTCTTCAAAATATTCAGCCATTTCATTTCCCATTTTGCAGAGGAACTCTTTAATTTCATCTCGCAATTCGAACAGACGAGATAGCACACAACCACGTGACAGCCACCTCACTTCGGTGTAATATAAAAGGACGGTTTGTTCTTTACCCAACTCCTTACAAAACAGTTGAAATAGTCGGTGATTCAGTGCACGGTCACGAATCGTATTCACAACCTTAACGCAAATTTCCAAAGTTTTCTTCAGTTTGAGGGGTAATGTTTTTGCTGCAACAGCGTGCCGATGAAGAAAGCAATGGGTAATTTTCAGACTGGGAATTTCTTTTCTTAGTAATGCAGTAAATCCTGAACGGTTGCCCAACATGGCTGGTGCTCCATCAGTGCATATCGAACCAATCTTGTCTAAGTGAAGTTGGTGTTTCATGAAGAATTCTTTTATCATATCAAATACGTCTTTGGCTTTCGTTGTAGTTTCCAGTGACTGACAAAACAAAAAACTTTCTTAAATTTTCTTGTTTTTTACATATCGGACTACCGCTATTAGCTGACTGCAGTTTGACACGTCAGTAAATTCATCAAGCTGCAGTGAAATCGTTACTGGACTTGCCTTAATGTCAGCAATAACCTGCTCCAGAATATCTTCACTCATATCGATGATCCTATTATGGATAACATCATTAGATAAAGATATTTGCTGCAACTTTTTTGCAGCTTCCTTGTCAAGAACAATATCTGCTATTTTAAGAATACATGGCTTGATCAATTTCTCTACAACGGTATGGGGTTTCTTTGACTTAACAATTTGGTATGCAGCTTCATAAGAAGCTAGCAATAGTGGTTTTTCTGGTGGTGAAAACCCATACATACGTAATGTGCCGGCACGGTCAAATCTAGCCCTCTTGACTTGTAATATCGCAATGTCATTTCCTGCATTCACACCACCATGTCTGTTCTTGAAATTTTCATCAAGTTTCGATGGTTTCAAGTTTAAGTTTGAGAACATAGTGCCGCACAGGACACACTGCGGACGTTGTGTACCATCTTTTTTGGTAATAAATGTAAAGCCATACTGAACATAGGCATCATTCCACTTTTGTTTTTTAGACATACCAAAAACAAAGTTTAGTGATATTAAAGTCTGTAACAACACTCAATTCTGTTATTTTCCACTTGTAAATTTGAAGTCTGTAACATAACGTTTTTTTGTATTTAAAAGAGTAGGCCTAATCAACCTTAATGATTCAGCATCCCCGCGGTGCGAGAAATGTTTCTAGGGAGCACCCCAGGTTAAGAAACCCTGTAGTAGAGCGATTATGAATCGAACTGGTTTGGGTAAAGAAAGATGCAAAACAAATTGGAAGGTGTTTGTTGGAGTATCGGTGCATAATTTTAGCTATTTCAAAATAGAACAAATCATGTATTTTTAAGATTTTGTATCGGTAAAAAAGTAGTGTTGCTGATATTTTAGGGTTATAGTTTGAGATTATGAGAAAAGCTTTATTTTGGAGATGTTGGAGTGTTTGGAGGTATGTTGGGAAAGTACTTCCTCAAATGGGAGGGCCGTATAGTAAATGAGGGTGGACTAAAGTGAAGTAGATAAGAAGAAGTGGAGAGGAGGGGAAAATATATCGCAATTTATTTAAAATTTCCACCGATTTGAGTATTTTAGATTTAACTACTTGTATATGTTGTTTAACATTTAGCTTGTTATTAAATAGAACCCCAAGATATTTACAGCAAATACTATTAACTATGAAGGAATTATCGTAAGGAATTTGAAGGTTAAAGGTGTGGTATTTTGTTTAGGAGGAAGATGTAGTTTATATGATTTATTAGAGTTGATTTGGATTTTGTTAGCATCACACCAATCTTTAACATGTACTAACGCATTTGAACAAGCTTTTTCTAAGAATGACAGAGATGACTGTTGTAGTATAAGGCAGGTGTCATCAGCAAAAAGACGGGGTGTACTGTTAATGACATTTGGTAAGTCGTTAATATATATTAGAAAAAGTAAGGGACCAAATATTGAGCTTTGTGGAACACCAATATTGATGGGTTTAGTAAAAGATGATGTATTATTAAAAGTTACAATATGGTTTCTAGAGGCAAGGTAATTTTCGATCCACGTATGCCGTAATGGTGTAACTTGTCCAATAGGATTTTGTGTGGCTCCTTGTGCATCAGAGAAAATACAGAGTCCGTTGCAACAAAACCTAGAAGGTACTCTCAAGCTGATATAAAATTTATTTCTTCTGAAGTAAAAAGACTCTGTACCAATGACTTGATAAAATCAAGTAGCTCTCCCTGGAGAGCACAACCTCTAGTTGTTACGCAAGTCAACCACAAGAAAAGGATGGTTATTGATTATAGCCAAACTGTAAACAAGTTTACCTTCCTTGATGCGTATCTTTTACCACACATGCAAGACATTGTAAGAAGAATTCCTCAATATAAAGTATACTCAACGTTTGGACCTGACGAGTGCTTATCATCAAGTAGAACTGCCTTCTTCTAATCGCTTGTCACTGCCTTCCACACTAATGGATCTTTATGACAATGGAAAAAAATACCTTTCGGCCTCACAAACGCTGTTTTATGCTTTCAACAAATCGTCCATGATATTATAAAGTCTAATGTTAAATTATTACGATAAAGTATCGAGCTGTCTCAGTTTGAATATAATATTATTTATCGTGCAGAAAACTTTAATACCACCGTGGACATGATGTCTATAGAATATATTGTGCTAATCTAAATTTTTTGTCATTGTATGAGATACACGCTGGACTCTGTCATCCAGGTATAACTCGTACTTATCATTTTATTAAAATGAAAAATTTGCCCAACTCTATTAATGAAGTTTGTAAAATTGTAAATGGATGTTGCATTTGTGCTGAAAGCAAACCTCGTTTTCATAAGCCGATGGAGTCGCATTTAATAAAACCAACGTAACCAAAGAGTGCTTAAGCCTTGATTTCAAAGGCCCGTTGCTTTCTTCTTTTAAAAATAAGTATTTATTAACCGTTGTAGATGAATATTCAAATTCCCTTTTGCGTTTGCTTGCTTTAATATTGAATCACAAAACGTAATTAATTGTTCGCAGCAAATTTTTTATTTCATTTGGCGCTCCTGAATGTGAGCATTCCGACCAAGGAAAATTTTTTGTTTCAAATGAAATTGTATCGTTTTTGCATAGTTTACGCATTCCCACCAGCAAAACGTTTGTGTACAATCTTAGGTCAAACGGTAAGTGCAAAAAATATAATGATATTATTTGGAAAGGTGTGCAACTATCTTTAAAATCTCTTGGCCTTCTATTTCGCAGTGGGAGAAGGTGTTACCGCAAATACTCCATTCTGTCCGGTCCCCGCTCTGCAGAATAACAAATGTAGTTTTTTTCTGTTTCCAAAGACGTTCAGCTTTGAGAATTTCGGTCTTTCTTGGCTCAATTCCTCATCAACAGTAATAGTGCGAAAACACAGTAGGTCAAGCAAATACGAGCCCGTAGTAAAAGAAGCCGATCTTATTCATGCCATTCCACAATGTGCTTTTGTCTGATTAAAAAATAGTCACAAGTCAACGGTTTCTTTGAGAGACATTGCACCGCTGCCGGATAGTGAAGAATCAATTTCTTCAAATATGAGTAACGATACTGTGACCAATGTAGAAACAAACGATACGACTTTAGCAAAAGAAAATAATAAAGAGACTGACACTGAAACGGTCACAGAAAAAAGTTTTGATGCTGAAATGGTTGCAGAAAGTTTCAGTTCTAATTCTAAAAATGTCCAAGTTGAACCTGTACCTTTACGGCGTTCCTTTCAAATAAGAAAAGAACCTAATCGACTAATGTATTACCATAACCACTAATCTTTAGTGAGGGATAATAATATGGTTGTTAGTCAAACTTGCCATTAACAATTAAACTAATTATGATAAGCGTGCACTTTTGTCGCGTCTTGATTGCTGCATGCTGCAGCGGCTTTCCGTTTTCTTTCTTTATGCAGTTGCAGTTATGTTGTGGTGATTTATGTTTGTTAGGTTATCGGTTATTTAAGAGTCTTATGTTATTAATTCTATTGTGTTTAGACGTGCCTCGTTTTTAGTTTATTAAACCTTAACTTAGGCAATGTTGCGTATGATAGTTTCGTAACATATACAAATATAGATATTTTTAATTTAAAAAAATGAATAGAAGTTGACACAGTAAAACAACAGAAAAATGTTCTGCAATCATCGTCTTCGTCGTTTATGCAATAATTCAAAAGTATCCCTTTTAATAGATCAACAGTAATCTTCAAGCATCCCCATAGAACATTTCCTTTAAATCTTTTTTTCAATGATAGCAACAACTTGATAGAATCGTTTGCTGTGTTCATCGAAAACATTTTCCAACTTTTTGTGAAAAAATTTAAATGTAATTCCAAAAAATGCACCTTTAGCGACATTTTACAACTTAATACATCATAACGATGTGATAAATTGACAACATCATTTTCAACATTTTCAGCTTTGTGTGAACCCAGAAACTTGAGACGAATTTGTTTAAAACACTTGTATGCTTCCAGTTCATTGGTCTTCAGCATTTTATCAAACTCTTCTGAGAATCAATTGTCATATTTCTGGATCTATAGAAAACACCTTCCTTTATCTTCGCAATTGACAAATGAGGGAAACAAGTTCGCAAGAAATTAAAAACTTCAGAGTCTTTATCCAAAGCTTTGACAAATTGTTTGAACAAATCTAACTTAATATGCAGAGGACGTAGAATATTTTTGTTCGCAGAAACCAAAGGTACGTTGATGACATTATGTTGACCAACTTTAGTCTCTAGCCTCATATACCACTGCTCCTTTTTGGAGTGTTTGCTATGATCTCTGTAATTCTACATTCACAAAAACAATATGCACAAAAAACAACAATACTTCGTGTAGCCCAATTGAAGATCTTTTAGTAAAACTATAATTTTTAAATCAGAACACTCAAACCATCTGTTTTTCTCATAATATATTCGGTTCAAGATAAACTGCAAAGTGTTGTAGGTTTCTTTTTGGGTTGTTGAATGTGCAACTGGTACTGTTGGTAAAATATTTCCGTTATGCAAAAGAAATGCATTGATGCTTTCCTTGAAACCGTCTAGAAAAAGCTTCCAGTCATTTGGGTCATAATTTATACCAATGCTTTCAAACAGTGCAGGAATATCATTACAATAGCAAAGCTCACCATCTATAGAAAAGAAGTTAGATGAATGCTTAGACCTTTGACAATAAAAATTAACTTTTGTTCCAGGAGAAAGCAAGTTCCACTACTGCAAGCGTGATCCCAAAAGTTTAATTTTACTTTTTAAAAGATTGAAATTCCGAACAAATTTATTCTGATCTTCGTGTGTAATCAAATGTTGTATTCCTTTGTTTTGTCAAGGTTCTTAATCTGCACCTGAGTTTTCAGAAAATGTGAAAGATTTTTTGTCTAATATTGGAAGACTGGCTCGAGGCATTGGTATGGGCAAATTAACTGAATATTGAACAGGTCGAACGGCAAAAAGCAAGTCTGGGTATTGCATATTTTTTTTGGTATTGTGGTTGTGACCTTGTACGTTGATAAGGTAGAAATAACAGTCTGTAACGTTATCCTCCTGTTCTTTCCAAACGATAAATACTGCAAATCCTAAATAAAAATGTTTTCCACCTAGCCATCTGAGAATCTGCTACTGCAGTTCACACAGCAGAAATATGAAGCACAATGTTTCTCCTACCAATGACACAATCAAAATAAGCATAATATAATACAAACTTTTGACTTTTGAGATTAGATTTCTTCTGTATTTTCTTTAAGTTAATTCACCACAGATATAACAGAATACATTAGGGCTGTTTTTACATAAACACCGGGGGTTGGACATGCAATTCACAAAATTAACTTCCTGTACTACAACCCAATTAAATTATAAAAAAATTACAATCTGCGAGCTAAACGTAATTTAGGCAACCGGAGTAAACAACTATTTCAAACGTTATTGCGCACATACTATAGGCTAGCCAGAAAAATAAATTTACCAATTTAGCGCTTTCACTGCCACTGAAAATAAACTTATCATTACTGCTAATGTCGAAGCCATATAAAAGCAGCTGTTCATGGCTGAACTTCGCTGATAAAAAACCTATAAAATCCTCTTATGTTCAATCAGCATATTTTTTCCTTGTACTGATGTATACGGCGGACAAATGTTGCCATAAAGTTTTGGAAAATTGCAGCCACAAATTAGTCCGTACAGCAATAATATTCCATTGCCGGTTGTAAAATCAATTTACTTGATAATTTTTTTTAAACCTCCTGTTAAATATTTGAAAAGCAACAAAATACAACTAAACGGTGACGCCGGTATCACGCAGTTTTTACCTTCGTGCTAAACTAGTACAACAGCTTATAGAAAAAATTTTATTTGAAAATTTAAAAAAATCTGTACGTATTACAGAAAAACGGAGTTCAAATTTTTGATCAGAGCACCAAAATTACCCTAAAACACCCTGAGGTGCTTTAATTTCTTTTTAGTGCTGCACAGTGTTTAATCGTAATCTTAGCTGTTGTGTCGTTTGCCTTTTAGTTTTTATTGAGGCTTCACTTTATGTCTTGGAGTCAGGACTTGAATGAAATGAGAAGTGTTTTATTAAATTAATTTTTTTTTTACTTCCGGTTTTTTACAGAAACTGATGATGACCTTTACTCATCGAAATCGCAAGTTTTAGTTTTTAATTTTTAAATTAAATATTTGACCCATTAAACGTAAATGATTGTATTGATGAATTTATGTACCACAATCCGTAAAAAAATAATTAAATTTATAGCTTCGACCGGACAGCAATATTTTGTCGTCCCCCGAAAGAGGTCGAGGTAATATTTACCCATGTATTAGCGTTTCTATCGCTTTCCTACAAGTCAGAAGGATAAATATAGAGATAAAATAAATAAATAAATAAATAAATAAAATAAAAAAAGTCTTATCACTATATAAAAAACATTAAAAAATTATCAACCTGATCACGATATTTTTGCATCTTCAAAAAAAGATTAGGATAATCGCTTAATTCTTGGCCCAAATCTAAAACCTCCGACATCTTCTTGCCAATCAAAAAAATAAATATGAAAATGAAATTAAAAAATAAAAATTTTAATTGCTTCTACTTTGCATCCTCATTTAGACATCAGCATTTTTATCGGAGCTCGATCTGATGTTAATCAAACCAACTGGTTCTGGAACAATGAAACGATGGTCAATAATTTAGAGTTTCCAACACCAAATAAATCAATTTGCGAACAAATGACTTGGCCGTTAACATATGACGATGGAATAAATTTATATCCAAAAGAATGTGAAACAGGAATGTCTCACTTTGTTTGCAAAATATTGTGTGAGTTAGTTAAAATATTTTTTGCATAAGTTAGTTTAATCTTTTTAAACTTTATCTTGAAAAGTTTTTTTAATCGAAAAATTGTATGTTTCCAATTCAATTAATCGGTTGTTTGTTTTCAAATCCAACGTTTCTGCTGTTGTACAAATAAAATAAAACCTATTAATTAGGCCCCTGTATTAATAACAACAATATTTTTGTTTTACAATAGATTACATAGTTGTTGTTTTTTTTCATATATTGCTATTGTGGTAAATCACGATATAGACTGCAGTAATGCAGTCAAGACCACATGCTTTGAAACGGAGACTGAATAATTTTTCAAAGTCAAGACCGAGACCAGACAGCTACATTTCATAAAAATAAAATAAGTTTTATAATTTCATTTGCAATAATTTGTATTTTTTTTAAAGTACAAGGGATTGTAGTTTATTGATTAATATGGAGATGAAATAAATAAAATGAAAGATACAGAATTTTAATATCGCTCTCATCAATGGCAATCGCGTCAAAATGGGACGAACCAGAGAAAATCAAGGTATTTATAGTCTCAACAGTTGGGAGAAAGGTGCTGTAGTCTCGGAAAGGAGAAAGGCACAATTGCACAAAATCAAAGAAGTGTGGTGCAATACAGTGTAATCTCGGAAAGGAGAAACGCACCATGTGCAATTACCCAGGAGAAACACTGTTACTCGAAACTTAGGTTATTTGAGAAGTTTTAATGTGTAAACAAATTCCTTTTGTTTACATAAAACCGGATGTCTGGTTTTGATAAAAGTTGCCTCGAGTAGACACAGATGGAACGAGTCGCGTGCCACAGCAAGAATTTTAAAACGTTTGTCGTTATAGTTTGCAGCACATTGCTTGTTATCAAGCAAGTGTTGTCCTACGGCAGAGTCACAATCTGGATTGTTACGTTTTAGCTTACAGGATCTGCCAGGTTGAGATCGTATAGGGCGCTTCACTTGCTGTTGTAGCCATTTAGGAACATGCTGCTTGATTCTCTCTTGTTGTCGCTGTGATGTTCGTCCTACGTACCTACTGTCACAGTGGCACGAATATTCATAAACAAGCGGAGCTTTTCAGCGTGGTAGGTAAAATTCCCAACATAAGTACTGTCTAGTAAAGATAGGTTTTCTATACACACTACGTAGTTTCAAGAGAAGAAAGAAAAAAATAATTGTGTACCGTTTCTCGACGTTGACGTGGAACGAACAGCTACGGGTTTTGAAACTAGTAGGAAAACACTTGCTTGATAACGAGCAATGTGCTGCAAACTATAACGACAAACGTTTTAAAATTCTTGCTGTGGCACGCGACTCGTTCCATCTGTGTCTACTCGAGGCAACTTTTATCAAAACCAGACATCCGGTTTTATGTAAACAAAAGGAATTTGTTTACACATTAAAACTTTTCAAATAACCTAAGTTTCGAGTAACAGTGTTTCTCCTGGGTAATTGCACATGGTGCGTTTCTCCTTTCCGAGATTACACTGTATTGAACCACACTTCTTTGATTTTGTGCAATTGTGCCTTTCTCCTTTCCGAGACTACAGCACCTTTCTCCCAACTGTTGAGACTATAAATACCTTGATTTTCTCTGGTTCGTCCCATTTTGACGCGATTGCCATTGATGAGAGCGTCACGAAAAGCTTATGGCTCCGATTAAATCGACTTTGTTTAAAGTGATATTAAAATAAAAGGATTTGTTGGTTGTCTTTTGCTCATGTACTGTATTTACAAAAATGTTGTTGGATTTGTGGAGTGCACAGATTATCAACTTTGTTTGAAAACAAAGAAGAGTTGCTGCTTAAATGACTTTGCTGCTTAAGTGTTTTGTCGAGATTTTGCGATAAGCGTTCGTTTATATACCAAGTCCCAAACTTTTAAAATATTAGTAAAGTTTTTCTGTTGATTGTATTTTTATTTGAAATCAACGAAAAATGAAAATTTAATATAAGAAATTGCACAGTATTGTGAGAAATATTATGTAGATTTCTCACAAAACTTTGTGTACACGTGCAGCAACTTAAAGTTACTTAAAAAATGTAAGTTTTTTTTATCCTAGTCTGCCACAATTGAATGTTCGGTGGAAAAACCAATCAGAAACAATCAGTCAGTCAGTCAGTCAGTCGATCGATTTATTTGGTACAATTTTAATAATAACAAGCATACAGTGCAGTAAAAGTCAGTAAATATTTATCAAAACAAGATTGATCTGATGAATTGCAACAGGAAGCTGCAAGGGACCTTTTGGTCAACGAGTCAAAAAGCCATTAATTTAATTATTTACATGAACTACTGGACATGTTTCAGCATTCAGTTATTTTTACATTGCATTTTTTTTGACTAATTATTAATATGCTGTGAAAACAAAAAAAATAAGAAAAGCAATAATAATTTGATGATGATAAGTTTTGTACTTTATTTTAAGTTGATTAAATGACAATGTTTTTAGCTCGTCTGGTACTGATTTACCAATTTTTGCTGCTTGATATTTAAAATTTTTTTGTAATTTTAGTGTTCTAAATCTTAATAAATACTGTATATGTTAAAATCAGATAAAGCGAGGCGCGTTATTTGTGTGTATATCTTACTAACAGGAGTAAAACAAGATAGTAAATGGTGCAGTAGTTTTTGTCGAGTATATTTATGCATTAATTTAGCCACCTCATATACATACCAGTTTTTTCGATTTTGGTGTAAGTAACTTTTCAAAATATGGAGAAACCCGGTCTCGTCACTGTCCTCTTGCAACTATTTTAATGGGTTTAATCTGAAGTAAAATTAAATTTTTGTGTTGGTATTACGTATTTCCTCAAATTGTAATGCCTTATAGTAAATGTGAATGAATTATTGTGTGATACAAATGACGTAACGCTGTGGTGAGTAGAATGTGTCAAAGTTTTGACAGAATACCTACAGATTTGGTCATTCTTTTGTGTCAAAATGTCAATGTCTTTGTCGAATTAACCCTTATTTACCTAGGCTGTTTTTTTCTGTTGACTACCTAAGGGGGGTCCTCGGAGGACTCTAAGTTTACATGTCCAATACTCTTAACAGAAAACAGCTGCGCAGTGGATTTCTTGATATGTTGGAGAAAATTTATTTTAGTTTAGTCAAATGTCTTTACTTTTAATATATTTGCTATTAGTCTTTTCTTATTTTGCATAAAGTTGAAGGTTCTAAAATTTTCATTGATTGCTTTGTTTTGCGACGTAGTCGGATTAGTCACAGTCTGCTGCAAAAATAAATAACTACTACGTGAGGCAGTAATCTTGACAAACACAGCAAGAGGTTCAAAATGTTTTTTGACTTATCTTATGATTTTTACACACAAAAAGTATGCGAAAATCAAGAGGTAAGTCAAAAAAATGGCTTGCTACACTAAAACTACTCATCGGATTTGCTTAAGTAAAATACCTAAATATTCAGGAATAAATTTTAGAAAAAGTCATAAAATTTTAGGTGTTTATCATTCAAACTTTACGAGTTATATTGTTTTCATATAAGCAAGGGTTCTTTGAGGACTCCCTTAGGTAAATTAGGGTTAAGTCTTGCCTCAATCGTAATTCCCAAATATTTTACATAATTATTGATGGAAACTAGGTTATTATTGAAGAACACATTGATATCTGGTATCGGGTTGGTAGTTTTGGGAGGAATTATTAAGACAGAGGATTTTTGGGAATTTACAGTTTTATTGCTAGCTTTAGTTGATTGAAGCATATAAAGCAATCCATAATTCAGTTTTTACGTAAAGTCGATGGATTAGGAGCATGAACTACCTGGCATGTATCGTCTGCAAATAATCTAGACGTAAAGCATAAGGCATATGAAATATCATTAATGTACAATAAAAATAAGAGAGATCTTACATTGCTGCTCTGTGGTACTTCAAAAAAATTAATAGTTATTTCGGAACAAGTCCAACGAAATCCCGCTGATTGCACAACAATTTCCCAAGCTGAAAAAACACGCAGCATGGCTAATTTATCTTTTTGACAACACGTAATTTTGCGAACAATTACTTTCTTGCATGAAAAACGTGGCGTAACGTATACTAAATCAAAAAACCGTACTTTTATCTCGGACGACCATCTCGAAGGTTGCTTACGTTTGGCGACAACATGTTTGGAACGCGATATTGATCACGTAATGTAAGAAAAGCAATGGCAATCTTCTTTTTGACAATTTTACCCTGTAGTGCTTCTGGTTATGTGGAATAATGCTTTTTAAAACAAAACAACTCTGAAAACACATTGCAACGATGTTCTCCAAAATACCGTTCTAAAGATTTATTGATTGTGTAAATCAATTAACTTTATCAAAATATTTACGACTATTGAAACGTTGCTTTTGGTTTTTATAGCAACCGCGTCCCGCAAAAACCTTTAGCGAAACAATTGGCAAGCGCTGAATAAAAGGGTGGGCAGACCTTACTAGACAGTATGAAAACAGTTTGTTAAACTATTTAGATCACTTAGACAGTATGTAAACAATTTCTGTCTGCCTGATTTTTTGTTTTCATTTTTTTTTATTACTTTAAAATCAGGTCTGTTTGATGAAAACTTTATTCGTTCATATCTGGAGACGCAGCTCAAAATTTTATTATAAAATTTATCTTAGTTATAAGCAATAAGTCACTAGCAAGACCTTTATTTAATTTATAAAAACAAAATTTAATAATTATATTAAAAGAATCAAATTAATTTGATAATATTTCAGTTACTCATCATCTTGAAAATACGCTGTTTTGAGATTTATTATGTTTTACAGCAGCATGACATTGCTATCAGTAGATTGTTATTCGTTGAAGCAAGTATTTGTATAAAAACCAATTTTTTTATCATGGCTACTGAAAACAATTGACGGCTTGAAGTCACAAACAAGTAGAAGCAATCAGGTCTTTACTAGAGGCGAATATATCGAGACATGTCTCGCGACATCGACACGTCTCGAGACACGTTTTTCGAAATCTCGTTCTTGTCTCGGTCTTGGTTTCAGACCACTGTGTCTCGAATCCAGGTCAAGACATTGCAGAAATGTGGGGAAAGTGTAGTAAATATATCGTGATTTTATTTAAAAATAGATTATTTGTACGTTTTTTCAGCCATTTTGGTGACATAGTTCTTTTTAAATATGCACTAATCACAGTAGAATTGAACCATGGCAATTTTTATCAGGGTTAAGGAGTTGAAAAATTTAAGATCCAACTCTGACTCCTAAAATTTCTTGGATTCCGAATCCGACTCCAACTCTGACTCCCTACACCGACTCACCAATAAGGGCAATAGCATTATGCAAAATACGATTTGCTTAAAATTAAAGTGGCCATATTTTTTAAATCATGAATCAAAAGTTTGTTAACTGTAAAAATTTGTTCCTAATTGGTGTCTGTCTCAAATTTTTTAATTTTCGTCCCTAAAAAGTAGTGTTCTCAAAAAAAAATTGGACATCAGGAGTGGATTCGGATAAAATATTCGGACTCCGACTCTTTGTACTCTTAAGAGTCCTACTCCAAATCCTTCTTAAAACCTCCGACTCCGACTCCTCAAGCCTGATTTTATGCATGGTAATCGAAACGTCTGGTGACCGTATAACGTGCTTGGAAAATTATACAACTGTTTTCAGCAACATTTAAACATTTTGTATTGCATATTTTTAATAATCAAAATTTATTATCTCAAAAAGCGGCTATGGACGATGCTTTTAATTGCAGTGGTTATTGTTCTATGACATTATAATACGTTGCATGTGTAAGCATTATGCAATTGATGCAATTGCGGTTCAAATTGTACTTGTTTGGTTCTGTTGTGTCCCTGTAAAAAAATACTTTACAGCACTGTTTTTTACTTTAAATTTGAGTCATATTACAAAATAAAAATTAAAAAATATATATCCAGCTATAGGACAGATGACATGAAAGAGTATCATATCTGGCATTGTGCGTCACGCACGCTGAACCCGAGCTCACAGCCCGACCGTGGTTTCAGCTTTAAACTCTCGTCAGGGACAGTCTGCTTGACTAAGTTTTGCCGGTTCTATCAGTTTAGCAATGTAACTGATAGAACCCCACAAATCTTAGATTTTTTTTATGCATAACCGGCTCTGCAACAAAACCTGGTTAAGTAGATTGTCTCTGATTAGAGTTTAAAACTCAAATCCATGATTGGGAAGTGATCTTGGTTTTGGCGTGGTGATGCACAATGCCACAGTTGGCGTTCTTAGTGCTGTCTGTCCACAACTTGATATATTTCTAGCATCTGGTTATCGGCATGGGTTATGCACAATGCCGCTTCTATCAGTGCAGTAATGCACCTGGTAGAAAGCCTACAAATTTTTAATAAAATAATAAAGATTTCCGTCGGGCAGCAAATTTGTAGCATTTCCAAAAGCAAGTTGGGTAATTACTTGCAGTAGATGGTTAGGATCCAAAGTTTTACTTTTGGACCAAGGAGAATTTCACTTTTAGTTGGCAAAGTTCAGCTGGCTTGATGCTTGAAAGAATCAATAACTGGTCTGTTGGAGTTGGACGCAGGTATCCAAATGTTTAAGGGGTTATTCAAGACATTATTTATGAGCCAAGCAAGTGCGCTGCAGAGTATTCAGTTGTCGAGTAGATTGAATATAGGGCAACAGCGTCACGTAGAAAGACATTTTTTCAAATATTTACTGATTCTGGTGTTGATGCCTTTTAAAAGTCAAAAATCTTTTGGAAAAGAAGTCAAATTGACTTGTTGTCAGCAGCCTCATATCTCCCGTTTCTAAACGACAAAGGAATTGTTGTCCCGACTAGGAGAGTGTTGTGACTAACCTATTAGATTATTTTAGCATTTCGAAGAGAGAGTGAAAGAGGATGCTCCAATCGAAACCATCGATCTCTCAATTTTCCATTAACTCTGATCAATGAAGTCATAGCACCCAAAATCAAGTGGTGTTTCATTTTGAGGCACTGCAGTAAAGCTCTATAGAAATTTTCACACTATGCATACCAATACGGCTTATGGTTGTTTTGGTGACCGCGTCAAATAATCTTTTTGGCTGCTTTCTAATGGCGTTAAAAATTCCTGTAAGCCGCTTCCACATCAGATGAATTCAACAGCTACAAAGTCTTTTCAAATTTGTCTGTTAAAGCAATGTAATCACTCCGCTTAACACTGCAAAAAACTCTATCGTTTAACTGGCATGCCTAGCTCTGGCAAAGCAAAACTTGGTAACAGAAGCTTAATAGGAGAGGATCAACGTTTAACTTGGAAAACTTTCTTGTGATTTATGGTAAAGATTTTTGATGTGCAGAGGAGCTTATACACTTTTTGTACTAATTGTTCAAACCAAGGTTGTAGATCAGAGAAATCATTTTTCGACTCCACCAATTCGAAGTTTTCCTATTCCGACTCCATGAGACCTAATAATACAACTCTAACGTTAGCAAATTTGAAAAAGAAATCCAAATCCACCCTAAAATATACGGTCATGGCAACCCCAATCCAAAAATATAGTTATAAGCATAGCTGTGTAGTCAGAGTCCCCGGAGTCGCGTGTTTTAGATCATAGTTGAAGTGTTTTCTTTAGATTTGATGAAGTCCGAGTTGCAAATAGGAGTCGTTTTTTTAGAATCGGTAAAGTTGAAAATCGAATTTCTTGTTGCATTTGGAGACTTCGATTTACGCTGAATTATTTTATATTTTTACATATCTCTATTTATTTATCTCATTGACTTGCAGGAATGCGACGGAGGAGCTGCACATAAGCAAGCAATTAAGCAATCAACCCGACCAACTCTTGGAGATGCCAAGATCTTGCTGTCCGATAGAAATTTTTTAGTTTATTGTTTAATTTTTAAAGATATGACTAAAATTCAGAGCTGCTTGCCAAGATTGTCAAGCAGGGGAAGTGCTATAAAGATGTCTTGCCTACGGACACAACAGAATGGCTCGAGTAGGTTTTGAATCGATATCATGTCGATCAAAATCACTTTGTTTTAACACGCTTTAAGCATTTGACCATTAGGCCTTCATGGTTGTTAAATCGGAATTACTGGAGTCCCACGTTTACGGATGAAGTTGGAGTTATTTTTTCAGATATCCTAGAGTCAAAATTTGGATCGTAAGTTTTTAAGGAGCTGGAATTGGAGTCCGAAAAAATTTTTTTCTATATACAGAATAAGGAAGAAATTTTTTCGACTTCAAAACCCTGGTTATAAGTCATACTTTGCAACCAGAGGGGATCCAGCAAACAAGAAGCGACACCCCCTTATATTAAAATAGCTTTTAGTAATTGCAGAGTTAGCTTTTTATAATACCTTTTTTGTCTGCAATTAAGAGTAGATTAAAATTAAAAATTTTATTCTTATTCTGCTTTCACTCAACTGTTGACCAAAACACTTTTTCTGTTAAGTCAATGTATATTATAAGTATTGGGAATGATAAGAGATTACATACGGTAGCTTTAGACAAGTGCCCACAATTCTTAAAGAATCTCGATATTTCAGGGAGGGATGAATTTAAATGAAGACTTTCTTTTTATTCGTCACTTGACTTTTAAAACCGATAAGCAATTAACCTCATTTCGACGTATTTTTTCCAATAAAAATATTTTTTTAATCTTTAGTTGAAATTTTCAAAATAACTTCCAAACCAAAACTTATGTTTAATTTTGAAAAGAAAAAGCCAAATTTGAACCCCAATATAAAGTCAAAATCGTTTTTAGTTTGCACTGGAAACGAAAGTCCAAAATGTGACCTGTCCAAATACTCGCCATATTTTGGTTTCCTTACAATTTTGAAACATTCAGATGATAAATATGACTAAACCAGGGGTGCAAAAATTTTTCTTAACTTTGGTAGCGCATAGAAATTTTTATTAGCACATACATCATTCATACGCCAAATGTAATAAAATGCAATTTATTTCTTACCTTTATAATTTACATATTTACATAGAGAAACAATAAAGGTTATTTGCATTCACATATGTATTTTTTCTGTCCACCTGATGAATGCATAGTCTAATACTTTCATTTGGATCAAAGTCCTTAACTGAAACACCACTGAGACCAATAGGCATGAGTGAATCATGGTTGCCCGTTTTCAGTCTTGATCTGAAGTCTGTTTTAATGCAGTTTGTTCTGCGAAACCCCCTTTCACAACCAGCGGATGAACTTGGTAAAACCAAGACAATTGGCATTAGTTTGGATAACACTGGAAATCTTTCAGGGCGTAGCATAGCCTGTTTGCAAAGGTGGAGGAAAGACTAATCTTTTCCCAGTAATTTCAATCTAAACCACTCATCAAGCAGCGTTTTTTTGCAAATGAAGCAGTTGAAACTTCCATGTTAGATAGGGGCTCCTTGAAATGCTGCACCAGTAGCTCAAGCTCAGAATCCCCAAAACCTGACAGTTTTTTCTCCTCTGTCCATCCCATTGTATCAAACATAGATATGTTCTGTGCTAGTGTATCATTGAGAGTCTTGAATTGCTCTATTAGAGAAGTTTTTTCAGCAGAGAGGATAAATTTTTTATCATTTTGGTAGTTTTTTTCCCTTGCTTCTATTTCTTCTAACTGAACTTCTCCGAAGACACCAGTGGGAGACACTTCAGACAAAAAAAGACTCTCCATCTCTCCCGGATTTTTCTCCAGATTGCTTAGAAGAGAAATAGCATGGTTTATTGATTGTTTAATTTTTGTAATCATTAAATTTTCTCTTTTGAAATGTAGCAGAAAGTGGGCGTAGGACTGCCAGAAAGTCATAAAGAAAATGACAGTACTTTAAAAACCTAAAATTACAAATGGCTTTTAGCAATACTTTTGTTTTTGAGTATCAGAAGTTCCTACATTAGAGTTTTTCTGCAACTGGAAGACCACAGCTTGCCAACTTTTCAAAAATGCTTGGAGTGCTTGTTCTTTGCTAGCAACCCATCTCACAGAATTGATGTCTTTTAGTTTTAGCAATTGCATTTGTAAAGCTGCTGCAACTTCTTTTAGCTGTGACGAGGTCTTTGGTGAAGAATAATAATATATGTATAATCGTCTGAGAATCTTCTTGACTTCTTGCATAAATGGTACAGCTTTCAATGAATCCAGGACTGCCAGTTGAAGTCTATGGGCCACACAATGAATAACAACCAAATGGGGAATATCTTTTGTTAATTTAGCAGCAACACCACAACGACAACCGGATATTGTTCTTGCTCCATCGGTTGCAAGACCTAACACTTTCCCTTGTCAAGTAGGTTTATTCCCAGCCCTTCTGAAAGAGAATTCAAAGCTGTAATATAGCCATCAGCAGTTTTGTTGGGTAGCTCCTCCAAACCTACATAAGACTCTACAACAGTCCCTTCACTGATATAGCGCATATACACAATAACAGATGCTGTAACTGATATGTCAGTGGAACCCGTCAAGTAGAAGGCTAACACAAGGAGATTTTAAAATGTCTTCCATAAGTTTCTTTCGAGTTGAAGAAGCGATGTAATGGATAAACTCCGTGCACATTGTTTTGTTTACATATTTTTCTTTCACTGAAATCCCCTATTTCCTGATAAGTTCAATTTGCTTCTCAAAATTACTGCATGGCTTGTTCCAATATGCAATAAAATGTGCAGTAACGAAAAGATGATTCTTGAGATTTTCCATTTTTTCCATGTCCATTTTCAACATACACTTAGCTAGTGGTGTATTTTCTGGATTCTTCTGGGCCTTATATAATTGTTTACAGTTTTTGTGGGACACACTTCTTTGATGAATCTTAAAAGTTTCCCTTTTTTGAATGCATCTTTATAGCCAAAGACAAATTTTGATGATGCATCTGCTTGTTTCTTGAAACAACAGCATCAGTTGCATGTCACTTTCATTACTTGATTATTGCCATCTCTTTTGATTGCAATCCAATCAGCAAATTTCCTGGCATACGAAGCTTGAAAATTACCAGGACGGTAATTTTTGCTCCCACGCTGAGCAGTTTTTGTTTTTTCCTTTCTTCAGTGGCAACCATAGGCTCTCCTGTAATTGTACATTTCTTCTGAGGATCAGAAGTGCAATAATCACCTAAATCATTGTCTTTATTTTGTCTCTTTGAGAAAAAATTGAGAAGTGTTTTCTGCCTTTTCATTTTTTTTGGGGAGTCACCAAAAAGAATTTAAATTTGAATATGAAGGCTTTTACTTTTATATAATAATTTATTATTTAAATTCGTAAACTTAGTAAAGTTACTTTAAAAATAGTAAAGTTACTTTAAAAAAAGTATAGAAGCACTGTAAACAAGTGAAAATGTTTTTATGCGTTTAATACGAATTATCAAAAATATACGGCCCTAGTGTGGCAGACCTAATGCCATTCGCTTATTTTACCTCTTATACGTGGGTGGTCTGAACTAAATAATTAATTAATTAAAAAGTAGGTCAACTTCAATTAGTCACTGAGCAAAGATTTCAAGTGCTATCAACCTCTCCAATACATCATTCAATAGCAAATTTTTTGACAAATCAAAAAAGTTAAAAAGGTTTTTCTATTACATTTGTGTTATTTTACAATACGAATTAGGGCACGAGAACAGTTTGTTGTTTACATTGTTGCGTAATAATGCATTTTGTAATCGGTGTGCAGTGAAGTTTTATCGGCATTCACTAATGACAGTCAACAAAGCAGTACAACAAATTCAAGCAGGCCTTACCGGCATGGTACGTCTGGCCATCCGTACGGCGCCAGACGTATCCACCGCTACACTTGTAAGCTAATAATCTATCCATCTAATCTAATCCAAATTAGATGCACTTTGCCTGCCTTTCTTCTGATGAACTATTCAGTTTTTTAAAAATAAATTAAAGTAGCCACACTTAAGTCACATATTATTGCCATCTCGTCAAGTCATTTTTACAATGTTAAGGCAAGAAGAAAAAACTGCTGTTGATGATGAAGGAGATGTTGCAGTGTTTGTCGAAGGAGAATCTGATAGTTCAGATGATAAGGAAGAACCTATGGACCGAGAAACTGATGATGAGCAAGACAATGATAGGGTTGTAAGCCCAAGTGGTATTTGGTACACATCATAACCAATGCCAGCACAAAGACGTCAAAGTTATTACAGAGACTCCGAGAGCAATTGCTCAACCTCAGAGTGAGAATGAAAGTTTTGAATGTTTGGTCAGTGAAGAAATTTTCCGAACAATTCTTCTTCACACAAATAGAAAGCTACGAGAAACACAAAGAAATATCCACCAGGTACGCTATTCAACAAGCATGTTTTCAGTGGTCGAGCTAAAGGCAAGCATTGCTATCATGTTGAGAGCAGGATGCGATCGAGACAATATCACAGATATAAAAGATTTATGTAAACCCAGTGACAGCAGGCCTTTCTACCGTATTGTGTTGTCATTGAATAGAATCAAACCTTTTGCTGCGATGCATTCGTTTTGACAACTGGCATACACGTGAACAAAGAAAGATTGAGGAAAAGTTTGCTGCTGTTTCAGAAATATGGGAAATTTTTCTTCGAAACGCAAGACGCATTTACATTCCAGGAAAAGGTATCACCGTGGACAAACAGCTTGTTGGACACCGAGGGAGAATTCCAGGGCGAACGTACATTCCGTTCAAACCAAGAAAATATGGTCTGAAGATATTCTGGGCCTGCGAGTCCAACACTGGGTATAGATTGAATGCAATTGCATATGATGGAAAAGAAGTCAACCGTGTTCATCACAATTTTGCCCAGGATATTGTGCTAAAAGTTGTCGAGACTTGGTACGGTACTGGAAGAGATATCTGCACTGATAATTATTTCACTAGTTACACTCTTGCAAACCAGTTGCTCCAACAAAATTTAACGTTACTGGGTACTGTGCGTCGACATCGTAGGGTAATTTTATTGGTTTTGCAACAAAAAGACGAATTGTACAGGAGCAAATTTGTTTTTATTTATGGAGATAGGATATGTCTGGTGGCCTACCAAGCCAAACGAAACTACAACCCAGCGATACTGCTTAGTTCCAGCCACAGTGACCCATCCATGGACAGCGGTGAATCAAAAAACCGCAGATGATCTTGGACTGCAATGCAAGTAAAGGTGGCGTCGATATATTTGACCAAAATATGGAAGAATTTTCCTGCCGCGGGAAAACTCTCCGTTGGCCTCTCCTATTCTTTTTCAATATACTAGACGCTGCTGCAAACAACGCATACATACTAATGCAGAAGAATGGTTACAGAAGTTCTCGGAAAGACTTCCTGAAAAAGCTGACATTAGACTTAGCCACACCCCTCATACAATCTCGACTGTGTAAGTCGAAAGTGCGAATTCTGTGCGGGAAGCAGCAGCTCAAATGGGTATATCAACATTTGCTGCAATCAGAGGACTGCAGCATTCCTTGAAGCCAAACTAACCAAAAAGATGCACTGTGTGCAAAAAAAACTCTCACAGGTAAATCACCTCATGTAAGAAACCCGTCTGTCCGCAACATTGTGTGACTATGAAGATATGCAAACGCAAAAACTGTGTCAGTGACTAAAAACTGGTTATTTGCGTGCTGCTTCGTTGTATTATTATATGACAAATAAAAATTTTTCCCTTGAAAATTCCCTCAGAGTCAAAAAACCTAAAGTAGATATAGCATGCAAGCAAATAATATGCATTGGTCAAAAAATAATATAGCTGTACCGATAAAAAAAACGTTTTTAAACAGTGACTACATAATGTAATCAATCGCTCCTTTACGTATGTAAATTTTTGCATGCTGATAAGGCTTAAATAACAATCCTTGGTGTCTTGACGGAAAAAAACACCCCAATCCATTAACTATGGAGTAAGGAGTAGGGGCATCCAATCTGAAGAAAAACAGTCGGTAAAGATTGCTGCGAAGAACTGATGAAGCATTCCAGATTTGACAACTGTTCAATACACAACAAAAGAAGAAAAAAAGATAAATTTTGCTCATTTCGGAAATTGGAAAATTTGCTGATTCGAATAAATTAAATCAACTGGGCTGGAATTTGCTAAATATTGACTGATTGCGAAATACGAGTCCCTCGCCTTGTTCTTTATTTGGTCTCGCTCCGAGGTTGTTGAAATATAATTTTTTGTTAGTTCAAAACCGGAAAATTTTAGATTTATTTTTACAATACAGTACATACAAAAGTATTGAGAACCAATTTGATGAAATTGGGAAATTCACTGCTCAACGATGATTTGATGATTATAATGAATTTAACCCTATATGGACAAATTTAATTTTGTGCACAATAAAAATTATTTCAACTGTTTTTTTAGTGACAGCAGCTTTCTATTATACAATATTTAACAATATATTAAAAAAATTTTATTTATTTTTAATATTTTTAAACGTACCAGATATGTCCCATTGGTCCGTAGTACGAAAAATCAACCGTTATATATCATGCAATAATTGAACCAGAAAAGTCAAAAACAAGTACACAAGTAATTCAATTTGAATACTTTTAGCCTTTGTGAAATGTTTTTAAGCAGTTTTTATTTTTGTTCAAGCAAAGAAACGTTTCGCATTTTATGCAAAAAATGTAGAGTGTACCCAGGCAGTTTGCATCTGGCTCTTTTTTCTCTGTAATTTGAATACTTTCTTCACTTTGAGGGTTGTTGTAACTGGATTCACAATAAACATATTTATCACCAGAGTCACTTTCTCATTTTCGCTCTCCCCATTTTCACCCCCAGCAATAGCTGCCCAATTCTTTATGCCATAAAAATTTCGAACATTTATAAGTAATTTATTATTACACTATATTTACTCAAAATATTCAAAAAAACTGCAACATAACACTTAGATTATATTTAGATCTTCAGCATATAAATCAAACTTTATGGACCAGGTGGACAGATCTGGCACGTTTAAACTAATCGATACCACATTAATCACAATAAGCAAACATTAAAAATTTTTTATTGATATGATAGAACTACTTTTACTAATTACAAAAAAATTTTATTTGGTTCAAAAATTTGTTTGCTTATCTAGAACTACTTAATGCAAAATAGTAAGTATCAGCACTTTTCACTAACCTTGCCGAACAAGCAAAGAACTGAGTATTACTTTCAC
Organism: Diplosoma virens; assembly: GCA_963680785.1. NCBI lineage: Eukaryota > Metazoa > Chordata > Ascidiacea > Aplousobranchia > Didemnidae > Diplosoma > Diplosoma virens. Next base: position 6,324,636 of record OY796884.1, read on the forward strand.
ACTGGTTGAAGTTTTAGGGTTTGCAACTCAAAACTACACCAACTAGATATGACAAATCTAAGGAAGTTGTTTATTTAAAAAAATTTCTAAAAAGGTTCACTTAATAAAGTTTTTTTGAAAAGTGCCAGATATGTCCCATTTGTCTATAAAGGGTTAAATTGACCCTGAATACGACGATGGCGACGGAGACGATGACCACAAAAACACAGAAAACGGAAAACAACAAAAAAAATACGAACAAAGGCTTTCTTCATTTTGTGGCAAACAATTCTAATTTAACAATTACCATCATGCACAACTTCTAAAACTACCCATTCAATTTTCCAAGTACATAGAAAAAATTCAAAACACTTCTTGATTATTAGGCGCTTATGTAAAGTTAAAGAAAACAAGAAAAACGCACAATTGACAAATTAAATGAAACAAATAACTACGGAGAGTCAAAACTCGAACCGGGAAAAATCTCACACAAAATTTGTTTTTTCACTTAAATTAACAACAGCTTTATTGAAAATTGTGAAAAATGTTATGTGCAAAAATTTTGATATCACCATTGACAAACAATTGTTTTCTTGCAAAACTCGGTGCCCTTTTATTCAATATTTGCCAAATAAGCCAGACAAATTCGGCATAAAATTTTGTGGATTTTTGTTCAAAATATCTTACGTTATTTGTTCAATATATCAAAATAAATGATGCAACAACTTATGATGGATGCTCGTTTGAATACTTCTGCAATGGTGAGCCTTATATCAATAAAAACCTCACAAAAAACCGGGAAATAATTACCGACAGATGTCTGCTTGTGGTTGATGCAACCATTTTTAAAAAGAAGGTACAACGTGACAATGGATAACTATGTTACAAGTATAGATTTAGCAGACAAACTAAAAACAGAAATAACAATAAAAAAAGCAAATAGAGGAACCAAACGCTGAAGAAATGATTAAGGGTAACCCTTTTATTTATTAGAATATACCAATCTCCTTTTAATGCTACTTCGACTGTATATAAAACAAAAAAGCAAAGTTGGTGTATATGCTAAGTTTAATGTACCGAATAGTTTCTGTTGACTAATTACATCCAAAAAATTACCAGAAACAGTTGAAAGTAGATTTTTGGACGATGTTTTGGACCAAATGGCACGTTATCATACAAAGCCAGATGGACTTCAAAAGTGCCACAAGATCATTCATTCATTCATTCATTGATTTTTTTATTCTCGATCATTTTTAAACAGTTTAATACAAAAATTATAAATATTAAAAAGATCAAGGAAAAGAAAAAGCAGCACAACGTGAGACGTTAAAACATGCATATGATAAACACAAAGTAAAAGTACAAGACTTTATAAAGCATGGCCGCAACACCTTAATCAGATTAAAGATATAAGAAGTGAAAAAGAAAAAATAAAAGAAATAAAAAAAATACATAATAATATTATTATCAAACAAACTGAACGATTAAATAACCAGTGCATGACTAGAACAGGGGTTGTATTTTTCAACATTATAGACTGTGCATTCATCAATGCATACATAATCTACTCTAAAATAACAGGCCAGAGCTTGACCAGAAGAAAACTTTTACTTTAGCTAATAAAAGAAATGTGTCGCGATCCTTTTACTAAAAGCGATTCGCTTTTGTTCTCACAGTGGTGCGAGAAAGATCCATTCAAATTTTGCAAGAAAAAAAGAAGCAATGGGAATTACTACTCTGCAGAAATAAGTCAAGCGTCAGCTGCCATAAATGCTTGAAATCTTGCTGTGGTATACATACACCATCTATATTTACTGTTGCAAGTTACTTTTCTTGTTCAATAAAAAGCTCATAAGAAATTATAAAATTATGATTTAATTTATTGCAATTACCAAAAATGTTAATTGAGAATATTCATAGTAGTTGTGAATTTATTTCTGAAAGATACTTGAAACAATTTTGTCATTAACACATGATTTTTAGCAACAAATACTAATGCGGTCAAAATTGAACAAAGCTGTTTTTCTAGGTAGGGAGAAATTTCTGTCTTTCTCATGTTAATCGAGGTCCCCTACAAAAAAAATATTGGGACCCTAGAAAACTAGGTGAAAACACAAAAATACTTTTTAATTTACTTTCCCAATGCATAAAAAACTTTTGTTGAATTTATTTGTTTGTTAGCTCCAATTCTGTGTACTGTATTTTATAATAAGTTTTATTTTATTTTATCTCTATTTTTATCCTCCTGACTCGCAGGAAAGTAACGAAGGCGCTAATACATAGGGTAAGCAATTACCCCGACCTGCTTCCGGAGATACCAAGATATTGCTTTCCGCTCGTAATTTAATAGAGATATGACTTTAATTTAGAACTGCTTGCCAGGACCACCAAGCAGGGGAATGTGCCGTAAAGTGTCTTTCCCAAGGGCACAACAGAATGGTGCTAGTGGTTTTTGAACCGAGACCGTTTTGGTCACGAGCCCGGCGCTTTAACCACTCAACCACGCTGCCGACCGCAAAACAAAAACTTGCGATATAAAATTGTACTTTTCCATAAGCCGAAAAATCTGCTTAACTGAAACAATATAAAAGTGTCTGAAAATACACGCACAAAAGCACGGTTAGCAACCAAAAGAGCAGGATATTCATTACATTTTTCTTTTAAAATTCAAGAATTTTTAAAGAAAAAGTTATGGTTTGTACTTGTCCAAATATGTTCTATAATCTCTCTTTTGAGCTTTGGGGTTCCAGTAATTAATTTGTTGACGGGCTTTTGCTCACTTATTTAACAAAATTTTGTTGCATTTATGTAGTGTACAGATTATCAAGCATTTTTTTTTTAAATAAAGAAGAGCAACTGCTTAAATGAATTTGTGGCTTAAATGTATTTTGTTGAAAGACGTTTGTTTTTATATCGAGTCTCAAACTCTTAAAATAAATAGTTAGAAAAATTTAAGCATTATGGGATAAAAAAGTTATTATTGTTAATTGCAATTTTTTTTAAATCAACAAAAATTGAACGTTTTTTATATGAAATTGCACACTAATGTGAAAAATATAGATTGTCCAAAAAATTTTGAGTACACGCGTAGTAATCTAAAACGATTTAAAATATGTAATGATTTTTTACCTCAATCTCTACAAATAAGTGTACAATGGAACAACCATTCAAATACGGTTGAACAAACAAATAATTTACACAAAAAATCACGAGTTCACTGTTAGTTTTGGCAAATTAAGTTTGGGTTTTTCTGCAGATATCCATATAATTGATCTCTACTGCTGACACTTATCTTCCTGGAGTCAAGAACAAGTCTTTTGTTCTCAATAATAAAATTGAATAAAAGTTATTTAAAATCTGACTTCTTCAAGCAAAATTCATTAAAAAACACGTCACTGTGTTCTCCATTAAAAATTTTTCTTGTGCGTCAGAAAATATTGTCCGACATTCATAGTTTGAAACATTCTTGTGGATTCAAATTTTGAATTATATTTGCTCTTTTTGGCATATTTAGGTAAAGTGTTTGTTTAAACACTATTTTTTTAGCAATTTCTGTTACAGCGCACTCTTCCTTGAACATGAGCGAAACAACCCCCTCATAATGCATTTTTGGTAGAAACACTTATAAGTTTTTCAACTTTTTCTAATTTTCACTATTTTTGTTAAATATGAATTAACACTCGAGAAACCTAGCATGAATCTGTAAACAAATCTGCATCTAACAGTTAGCCTAAATATAAGCCTAGAAATATATAGCTAATTATTTTTGTGTTTCTTTTTTTGCCTAAGTGGACGAGATGATAATCTCTTTGGTAATATTGATTATAAAACGTATGAAAATTATAAAAATTATAAATATCTTTTATTGCAGTATATAGGTCATGATCACAATTGAGACACAGTGAAATAAGTTTCAATTTTTTGTCCCACTGTTTACAAGCCTCGAGGTTTAGCAAACATATTTGAATGTCTTGATTAATTGTGGCATAATTTGCAGTTTCAAGCTCTACTTGTATCATTACTTAAATGCAATGCGAATGCATCATAAAAAATAAACTTTTTTGATTTAAAAACTTTTGGTGTCAACTGCTAACTTCGCGCTTTAGAAGACAGCAACAAAGGCAAGAGTGTCACGGCTCTTTGGAGACAAAACAGCTTTTAGGATTTTAGGGTTTACATATTTTTCTAAAAAACCATTTGTTTTGCTATACCAATATTTGATTGTTTTTTCTCTTCTATTTTTTAAAACAATTTTTACCACATTTAAAATTACAATATTTTAGTTTCAGCAAGTTTAACAGAAGTAGATTGTGACGCAACATTATTAAATTTATCATGGAATTCACTTGAAAAATCTTTTGTAGGATCGATGGTAAAGGATGCTTTTGTCGAAGTAAGTTGTTTACAAAAGTCAAATTAGTTAGTTTAGTTTTGCAATATATTAAAAAGAGCTTTTTTTTTAATTAAAATCAAAAGCATTAACTTTTCAAAAAAAAATATGATAAAGCGGAGATAATCAGAAAAAGCAATTTTTATCTGTTGGTAGATAAACAACAGTTTATACTTAGCTTAAATTTTATCTAATTCACAAAGCATCGTTTAATATTGTAACATGAGTATTCGAACATGCCAACAACTCTAATGTAGCGACACCAATTTTACTTCAATAAAAGATAGATTTGAGCCTAAATAGTTTCAACCTGGCCGATCACCTGATCAGTTACAGGAATGTTAAAAAACAAATGAAACAACAAAAAACAGCAACGACAGGGGAAATTTAATTTCTAAATAAATAAATATTTAAGCAATTATATTATTTTCACTACTATAAATTAATAATAATTTTACAATGATTATAAAGAAACTCTATTTCTTGTATTTATTTTAAACTTGCAAAAACTGCATCAACTATGACATCAGGCTGCGTAACTAACAGATCATGAATATTTACAATAAAAGAAAGAGAACAAGGTTAGCTGTTGCAAGGAGTGTTATCAATATGCCTACGTTTCGGCACCGAGTTTTTGGCGCCAAAGACGAAAACGATATTTTTCTGCGTCAAATTTACCCCACACGAAACTCAATTGATTCGTTTTTCTGTTTTAAAAAATTTTAGTCACACTCACTCGTCTGTTTTGAGTTTTTTAAATCTTAAATCCCTATTGTTAAAAACAAATGTGCTTGTTGTAATTTTGTTTAGCTCAGAGGCCGAACTGCTAAAGTAATAGTTGATTTGTTAACACCGTAGTTTTTAGTTTATTTTTGTTACCCTTTTTTCTATTTATGCTTGTAGTATTGCCTTGCGCAAGATTCTATTTGAAGTTGATACATAATTGAAGTTTTTTAAAAATTTGTGTAATAATTTTAATAGCTTATCTAAAAATTTACTTTTGTAAAGAATATTTTTCTTAAATTTATTACTATATTTAGATATCAGCAGTATTTTTTATGTGAATTTAGGCCTAATTTATGGTTAATGGTCCGTCAAACAAGTTGTACAATCAATACTTTTTTTCTTTGTTTTAATATTTTATAAATATGATTTTAATGCCTGTTTACGGTTCCTTGGAAAACAATTTTGAATTTTTTTAATCAATTAGTTTGTTTAAAGAAACGCAAAATATATTGTTTTTATATAAAGAAACATTTAAATTAATTGATATTGGACACTTTAAACACAGGCTTTCTGATTTATATCTGATTGTACTTTTAATTTTTCAAAGGTGAAGATTTTGGGTACCAGTTATTTAATTTTAAACGAAACATAATATTTAAGAGCTTTATTTTAAACTTTTTTCAGGCAACTTTAGACAATAAATCAACTCAAAATTTTTCAGTCAATTTTAATGAATCCAACGTTTTTCTCAACAACTTGACACAAAGAACTTTTTATAAAGTTACGGTAAGCAAGAAGACAAGTTTTTGTCATTTTAATTTATTTTTAGATTGGCTACTGTAGCAAAATGCATGCTTTTAAAAAAATATTTTACGAACAATAGTCGAATGTTAGGACAAAATTATTCTACTTTTTTTAACATCTAAGCATCATTTTTTTAAATATTATTTGCATTATTATTGTTTTTGGTCGATAAGATAACACTAAAGAAAGTTTAATATAAAAAGTATTCCAGGTGAAATATAAATTATCTGAATGTGGAAGTTTCCAGCTTTCAACAACAGCAATTGGTAGGACAGGATTCGGTGTTCCTGATCCAGTTACAACAACTTATGTTAATCAAACTTTTGATCAATGCAAGATTTTTTGGAATTATAATTCTTCTCATAGTGAGATTGAGGAATACTGGGTAAGTTATTATAAAAACAAACATTAGAATTAGTATTAAAATAATTAAAAAATGAATTGAATCTTTCAAGCTTAAATTTTTCATATTTTCTTTATTACTCATCATCTCCATTTATACGGATAATTTGCAGGACAATGTCAAAGCGTGAAACTTAATGCAGTCCTAAAACAATTATTCGACCTGAAAAGAAAGAGATGCCGAACTGAAGCTGTGTGGTTGCACTGGTTTTTGTTGTTACTTTTTGTTTATTTTACTTGACAGAATCCCTAACAAAAAAGTTTCTTATGGCAGAGCCAAGTAGAATTTAGACGGTAACTACGTCCACTATTTTTGCCATCAATACGGTCCTTTAACCCACTAAGCCATTACCCGACCGTAAATATATTATACTCACTGTAAATGCAACGCTACTACTCACTCGGTCACAACGCAATCCGTAATTGATAATTAACAGATGAAGACTATGACAGTCTATAGCTTCACTTAGAATGTCTGTTCAACCAAAAGATTTTCATAATGTTATTTTTGACAACCTATGTTTAATGCAATAATTATACTGTATGTTAATTTTTTTCTTATAATTTTAAAATTTGATATAATTTTATCAAATATGATTTATTTTTAAGAAAGTTGCCGATTTTGTTTTTTAACTCATTATTCAAATTGTTATTATTTTTGCTCTCTTTAATTGGAAGTCTTTTTAATTAAAGTCAGAGCAAACTTAATCGAGGTTAATAAAGAAATTCTAAAATTTGAATGGGGGCCCCAAAAAGCTATGGGAAGAACAAAAAAATCTTCACAATCTGAATATACATTCCGAAAAATCGAAAACTTTTTTCTCCTTGCCTATTTTTTGACTCTTATCTCAGGTTTTTCTGAGAATACTTTACTATTAAAGCAGATGAAGACCAAAAGAAAATTGAGCCCTTTTCTTTTGAACGCTTGCTTGGGCTTCCCCTATAGAAGATTTTATGGTAGTGGTTGTGCCTGACCTGCTCTTCGTATGTTTTCTGCCGAAAGATGTAGCAAACTTTTTTGCTTCTTGAAAGAGCATAAATTTCATTAGTTTTAAGATCTACGACAAAAACACCAATATTTATTTATGCAAAAATTTTGATTTTGATTGTCTTTTGATTGTCTCCCTTCTCTACTATCGTCAAATACGACTGTTGAATATCAACAGAAATCAAAGCAAAAATCTTAGTAACTTTATAAAAATATTCTTTGTTGTCACAAAACATATTCACATCACTTAAAAAAAACGGAAAATAATATTTTTGTTAAGATGCATTAAGTTAGTGTGAACGGACAAAAAGGCTATTAATTAAAATAAAAGTTTACAAAGTATAATATTTGAAATAAATTAAACAAAAAGAAATCTAATTGAGTAAATATTTAAGATTATTATCTAGCATCAAGCAAATTACGTTTTTAGTTATCACTGAATAATTTTTTACAGCTTAAAACTTTTTTGAAAATCTAGAAGTTCAAAAAGGTTTTAGGTCAAAAAGTTATATCATTTTTTTACAAATAGTTTACTAGAATGATATTTTCACTTGCACGTTATAAGATTTAAGTTTTAAGCTCGGTCTACTTAAATAACATTCCTTTTTTAACCTAAAAATGATACTTTTCTAAAATTCCTGAACAATCGATGGTGCTTACCTTCAACGGTGACCACGACTAAAAGATAGAAAAAAAAATATAAAAATACTGCCATTCGAAAAAGTTTGGGTCAACATTAAGGATTTTTAAAAAGTTTTAGGCGTAGACATAATGTTCATGTCCGTTTGTTTTCGTTTTAGATGAACTTGCTTAGTCTTTGCTTATCAGCAACTATTTATTATGCTTCATTACAGCTAGCATTGTCAGACACATAAAAAAATAGTTACTGACTTTATATATGATTTCTTAGATTTACATACAAAATACATTCGAAGTTCTGAATCAAACGAGTAATGTGAATGTTTCGAATATTTCCTACGCTGAAGAAATTGAATTACTTTCGATCGAGGTGAACTTATCTAAATTTGATTCCAATCTGACCTTGAATTTCTCGGTAAGTTTGTTTTATACCGTAAAATGTCTATTTGAACGCTACCTCTAATAGAACGCCACTATAAAGGAAGGGTTGAAAAATAGAGCGCCACCCTCTAATTGAACACCACCTCTAATAGACCGCCACTTTGACATTTATTGATTGAATTCACTCTGACATCAAAAATTCACTTTGACAGTGAATTTTTGAATTGAATTTTGATTACTTACCACTAACTGTATTACGGTAGATGTTTTTTCTTCTTCTTTAGATGTTAGGTGTTAATGGTGTTGTATGTTTTTTCTTTTCATTAATTAAATTTATCTTCCCAAAATTCTGACCAGCTAGTCGAAAAATAGAGCGTCACCTTCTAATTGAACATCACCTCTAATAAAACGCCATTATAGGGGAAGGATTGAAAAATAGAGCGCCATGGCACTCAAATAGAGATTTTACGGTAACTTTTATTAAGTACGGTAAAAATACTGTTTATTTCATTACTTACTGTAACTTAGATAATTTTATTTTAGTGGTTCAGTTCCTAAGTTTACTTTAAGCAATGATTTTATGCTAAACATAAGTAAAATAAATAATAAATTTCTTTTTTTTTTTTTATTTTGCTGCGATTTTTATATATATAGAGCACAAAGAAACACCTCAGAAACTAAAAAGCTTTCAGTAACCTTTGCAATAAATAGACAGTTTTTTATATAAATTAAGGTGAAGGTGTATACCTGGATAATCAATGATAATGTATGTTACGTTCTCATAAATGTAATAAATGTACTGTTTAAGTTTTTTGTATTAATTTACAGATTTTTTGATATTTGCTTTGTTGTGACCCCCAAAATATTTCAATTTTCAGCTAATTTCTAAAGCAAGTAGAAAACAACAATATTTTAGTGACATTAACAAAGAGAATCTTCTGTATCTTTGGAAACCAAAATAAACTTTGTAACTCTAGTGCTTTTGAACATATAAAATGTTGCAAGATTTAACCTTCTTGTAATCTTTTGGTTAAAGTAGCCAACTCAACTTTTGGATTAACTCACTAAAATCTTTTTTATTACGTTTTGGACCCAAAAACAGTTATTTTGGTTGAAAAAAATTTTAACTTTAGTTTTACAGCCATTATTAGTTTCTTCAATCAGTTGATAATCTTGCGGATTTAGTGGGGAACCTCAAAATCTCTTTCAAAGTTAAAATTTTAAAGCTAATTTATTCCAGCAACTTTATCATTTTATACGGTAAAAGCAGTAATTTTAAAATTAATCAAATTTGATTCTCTAATAAACGATCTTTGATTTGTTTTTCTGCTCTCCATGCATCTCTACAATAATTACTAAAATTTGCAGAATGTATAATAACATGAGCCCAATTAACAACACATTTTTCATTAGATTCAAGCTGTATCAAAATGCGGTAAAAAGAGTAAAATTGTTGCTGTAAATGGAACTTGTACAACTCCACCAGAACCAATCACAGAAGGAACGAATATATCAACAATAGGAATCGGAATAGGAGTCGGAATCGGAATAGGAGTCGGAATCGGATCATTGATAATTGTTTTATTGGTTGGATTGATTTATTTTAAAAGGTAATAGATTTAATTTTATAGTCTGTAATTTAAAAAAAATCTGTAATTCAAAAATGTTTCCATTCAAAAGTTAAAATAATTTAATTGACTTTAAATTTTAATTTTGATAAAGATGGCAAAAAGATCAAACACTATTGGCTAATTTAGCTAGAATATCTCAAAAGATAATTACTTTTGCACAAAATTTATCTTAGATATATAGCCAAATTTTTATAAGTCAAAGTGAAATCTTCTTTTTGTAATTTTCAATTAATGCTTGCTGTTTTAATAGTACTTTTGTTCAATAGTTTACAGTGATAAACGTTTTTTCTTTATTGGTTTTAAAGGAATACCTTCGAATTGCTTTTTAGTATTCATAAACACAATTATTTTAAAAAAAATAATTATTCTTTTTCAATTTTAATTTGTTATTGTCCCAATAATTATTAATTTCTTTTTTTTGTTTTCTATTTACTGGTTGTACCCTTAATGCAATCGGTTTCATTTATTTTTTAAACTTTTATTTTAAAAATTTGTATTTGTAAAAAAAGTTCTTTTTTTCGGTAAATAAGAAGTTACTATTCACTTCTTTCTTTTTCAAAATACAGCCATCATATTAAAACTAAAATGTTATCATTTTTAAGAAAACAAAAACGAACTCCAAAAACAACGGCCGACATTAATACGAACAATCAAACAAATGATACCACACGTGACATCCAAGGTAACTTATGATGTTTTGTGCTCGAGGTGAAATATCGGACCGTGTAATTTTAAGCAAGCCATGCTTTAAAAGGTTGTATTAAACCCTCACTACAAACTAATGTGCGATGTTACATTTTTTAGATAATCCACTTTACGATTCAAATGCTTTTAAATGCAGCAATAAAGAAGTATGATATTGTGTATTGATATTTCTAAAATAACTTCTATTAATTTAATTTTTTTGTTACCAGACTGCATACGAAAATATCTTAACAGCGGTCAAACAAAAAGATCAAGATTATGGTATGCTATAAAAAAACTTGAAAATCGATTAAAAGCAAATGAAAATGAACAGTTTTTGAAAATTGGGTTGAAAAAATGTTGAAATCAGAAAAACATTTATTAGGTTACAGGAATTACGAAGGTCATGAGAACCAACCAAGAAAAAATATCTTAATTAGAGACTAAGCCACATAAAATGGTAACAACTAGAAAAATGTTTTGTTTGTTCTTGCAAAATGAAATTGTTTTCTCCGAAAGCTTAAAAAAACTTAAAAAAATGAAAATATGAACATAATACTTAAACATATAAAATAAGTAAAGAACATACTTAGAGGGCACATAAACTGGTTTCTAACACAACAACTTACAGAAACTTAAAGGTCGTGCCACAATACATCTGTGTCAGCAAAAAGTGCATAAATTGGTGCTAAATATTACACTGGACAACAAAAAAATTTTTTTTCTGTTAGGCAAATAACAAGATAGTGATTTTGACTAATTTGGGATCCCTGATTTCAAAAATAATATTAGATTTCTTCTATCACGTCACGTTTTTAAGATAACCACATGTTCCAATTTTCTCTGATTCCATACAATGCACATAATCAAAATTTATCATTTTGCAGTAAAGAGACGACTGCAACAGACAACAAATGTAGTTTATTTCCCAATATAACTTGTGAAATGGCTTTAGAAATATCTAATGCATTTGGATTTTCTTTTATATGACGAGCTTTTGCTTTCACGTTGTAGGTACCAACAGAAATCTCCCATCATATTGGCATCAAAACGGCCCTGGTACCGCCCTTCTATGACGGATATATGCTGATGGAATCTCTCTCCTTGTTCATCACTTACTTTGCCAAGGTTAGGGGGAATGCAGAAAGTGCATTTTTAAAGACATACGAGCTCCTAATTGCTCATATGCTTTCAGCATGTCATCAACCATATTGTTCATGACGGTGATTTCTCAAGAAGTTAGCAACAACTGATTTCAAAGCATTCCAAGCAACCAGTTCTATCGGACTGAGTTGTGAATCAAACTCTTCATTCAGCATCAGTTTTGTAATTTCAGAAACCACATAAATTTCAGCTTTTAATTTTGCATCACTTTTATGAGCTCTAAAGAAATCTTTGAGAAATTTGAAGCCATCGCCTTCCTGCTCCATCGCTTTTACAAAATTTTTTATTGAGCCAAGTTTAATATGAAGAGGCGGTAAAAAGACATTTGCAGAGCTAACCAAAGGCTGGTGATGAACATTATGTCTTCTGATTTGGGGGCTTTGTCGAGTAGGCCATACTTTAACTGCATAGTGACTGCTGTCTTCCCGACTGTTCCATAGACATAAAAAACACATATGTTGTGTGTACCTTAACTGCAATCCAAGGAGAAGAGAAAGAACCTTTAGATCACTACAAATTTTCCAGTTATACTTGGGATATTCCAAGATATCAAGTAGAATCTTCATTGCATTATAGGTCCCCTTTCTGAGAATGCTGTAGCCCACGGGGATTGATGGTTTGATGTTACCATTGTGCAATAACACGGCTTCAAGGCTTGTTTTGCTGGAGTCGATGAACAACCTCCAGTAAGCAGGATTATGTTCACACCCCAGTTCAGTCATCAACCCTTCAATATCCTTGCAATAGCATATATTTTCTGCACTTGCATAATAACGAGCAAGGCTTTGATTCAGGATACGAAAAGAAGAAATGATTGTTCCTGGTTCCAATAGATTCCACTGTTGGAGCCTAGACCCTAAAACTTCTGCATTCTCTTTGGATAAATACAGATCACGCACCAGGTCATTCAGGCGTTCCTGATTGATGAGAAGTGGGGCAGACTCATGTTGAAAAGATGGATCTGATTCAATAAGATCTTCCTCACTTTCAGTACTAGTACTCACACCTTCATCAACAGACAAGGTATGTTCCTTTTTAGTGGTAGGCTGAGGTACAGGCAGATCTGGGTCATGGGAAACGGGTTTAATGACTGACCTGCATACGGGGTAAGAAATTTTGGACTTATTTTTTCGAGAAAATCCTTTTATGTTCGTCATGCAGAAGTAACAATCAGTAAAGTGATCACTCTGCTCACGCCATACCATGGGAACAGCAAAAGGCATTTGCTTCCGTTTACCATCCAGCCAAAACAGAAGACTTGTTCTGCAACGGTTCCAGCAAATTGTGGGGCCCATTTTTAATCTTGGTCGCCTACTTGGCATGCAAAATAGTGCTTATATGCATATCTTATTCTGCTGTTAAGCTTTACACGGTGAGTAGGAGGAGTGTATTTGCTGCAGACATAACAAACGTTGTCAGGGTGATTGATACAACCACGTTTGGAGTTTGAAAGCATCATTGTAACAAGTTGTTTTAAATCAATATCATTGGTTATATAGCAAATCTAAGCAAAAAATACAACTAAAATTAAACACTTCTTTGAAATTCCTACCTGCAGAAAATTTAACTGAAACCCAGTACAATAGCTAAAACTATCTTGCTAAATTAAAAACTGTGGCTAAAGTTACGAAACCGAAACATTTTTTGCCATTATTAAATCGTATTTTAAGCCTAACTAACCTTGACCCTAACTTTAATCCTAAACTCATGCCCTAACACAAAACATAAAAAAGTTGGTCAAGATGAGCACCAAAAATTTACAAACCCTAAAACTTAATCCCTAACTACTCATTTAACCTTAATCCAAAAACGGACCTGCTGCTAAGATTTCGGTTACGTATACTGTAACCTTAGCTACTTTAAAATTAAAAGAGTATAGACTACTAGCATTAAACCTTTAGAGACTAAAGTTCCCAAAATGGGAACACGTGTTCAGTGATACAAAAAACATTTACTGCTGCCAATGCGTGATGCTACTCTTTTACACCAGGTTCTATAGGAAATATTCTTTACACTCAGTAAAAATGACGGTGTTTTTTAAATAAAATTTTACTAAAAATTTAAAGGAAAAATGTCCAAAAATGCATTTTAATAATTATTTTTTATTACTTAATTTTTAGAAACCTTGAAAATGTACTTTTTCTCTCAAATAACGTTTATTGACGAAAACAGATTACAACGGTTATCTCCAACCTAAAAAACAATTCAGTGAATATTCCTTTTTATTGCTCACAACCGTTCAAATGTGATGTTCCCAAAATGGGAAAGTTAGTACCTTTAGGGCAGAAGGAAGAAGGAACATAATAAAAAACAAGGAAAATGTAAAAATTTTCCATTTTAAAGAGTGAGTAAGTCTTAGTCAGGGTAAAAGTAGCAACATATCCAAAAATCACGTTCCTGCCTCAAATGGATCTACTTCCCGTAACTAAAGAGTTAATGCTACGAGTATTTAAGCATCTTGTTATGAAGCATTAAATCAATTGTTGCATCGCAAGGAGATTAGAGTGACGTCATAAATTTTAATTGTTTATCAATAATTGACCTCTTTATTGCGACTGGATTTTAAAGTAGATCCGGATCGGAATGGAAGAAAGTGGAATAAATTGGAGATATTTCAATTTCTAGACCTGATAGAAAAAATCCAACTGCAGATTTGGGCTCAGCACATCTGAAACACTGGGAAATGATTGTTTTTTGCGGCATAACATTTTCCTGTTGACCAGTGTTATTGTTTTGAAGCGTTTCTCTTAAGGTCCAATTCAATATTTCATTTTCAGAAAGCGTCAATCTGTTGAAGTGTGTCATACTTAAAGAAAATTTGGAAAATATCTTTTCAAACGAGTGTTTGATGGGTTTCGAAAATTTACATCGTCAATTTAAGGTTAATTTTAATTATTTCAAAAATTTTTAGTAATTAATCTAAAAAAAGAAACAAAAAAAAAGTAAGTGATTTATGTTAAATGCAAATGAATGAGCATGATATTAAAATAATTTTAGAAAGAAGCTAGCACTTTATGTTAAAAGTTTTGGTTTTCTTACTTTTCATGCGCGAAAATTGCATCAAAAAATATGTTCTAACTTTTTCAACAAGAAAATACAGCAAAACATGTTAAATTAAGAACTCGTAAAACTATGCTTATTGTCGAAGAATTGGAAGGAATAAAAATTGGGAAAGCTGTGTTAACTATTGCAATCAATCAGAAAAGAATAAAAAATGTGCAATTGGCTGTTTATTTTATTATTATTATTATTAAACGCACAAGCTTTCGTGATTTTTATAAAATTATTTATTCCGTTTCACCTGCGAAGTGAGCAGTAGTTGACAAAAGCTTGTGCAATTACTAAAAACTCAGTCAACTTTAGTGAACACTCTTTGTTATTCGCTTATCGTGTTAATCTGATAACATGTTGTAAAGTATTAACAAAATTGTTTTTATCAAAAAACAGGAGATGCAAAAGTTTAGTTTGGAAAATGAACCGGAGCACAACTTGGCTGCAGAAAATGCAAAATTAAATCGTTATAAAAACGTTTATCCATGTAAGAACTAATAAATATACAAATTAATTACAGTAGATATATGTTCAAGTATAGGCGTTATGATACATGTCCAAATTATGTTGTTTTTGGTTAATTTTTACATTCAGGAACAAAGACAAAAACTTTGTAATGACTGTATTGCTTTTTATAAATCGCCAATGAACTTGAAAAAGTCAGTCGTATGCATCTTATTATATAATTGGCTGTTACTGTAATTTAGGATATATGCTATTTACAAACAATAAATAGAAATTATAAAAGATTTTGTAAAATTAATTTTACATTGAATTTGAATTTTAGATACTTTGAAAAAAATTATGAAACTTTAAAACTATGTTTGCAGTAAAAAAGAGTAGCATGCATTTGAAAAATAAAATAATTACTTTTTATATTGCTAAAAATTTATAAATCAAGAACAAATTTCTTTTATAGCTTGACTTTATTTTTTTCAACTACCGGTCGTTGATTTTTTTTCATCAAAGTATAATAGTTGGAAAATTTGGAAAATTTTACAAACCACTGACAAACTGCCTTATTAATTTGTTTCCCAACAACTTTTGGTTCAAAAATTCCAATTGAAGAATTCTATTGCGAACTTTACTTGTATTTTTATACGTATATAAGTGTTTGTTTGATATGTGACAATTTCAAAATCAATTAAATGTGTATTTACTGTGAAGTCTTTTGTTTTAGATGATCATGCCATTGTAACTTTAGAATATAAAAAATATATCAACGCATCGTTTGTTGAGGTAAATGTATTTTTTTAAGTTTGTAGAATTCGACGGTAAACATTTTTATAATGACAATAATCAAATCAAGTTTATAAAGTTAGCCGCCAAGTCAGATGCAAAACAAAACTCGCATTAAGATTTAAAGATTATTTGGGCAAGTCTTGTTCTAATTTGTCAGATTCATGCTTAGTCCTGTTCCTTTCTTGTACTTAACTCTTGTTTCGTTATTTGAAATTCTTTTTTCCCATTTCCACTTTCCAGATTTAAACATGTTGGAATATACGAAATTTATTTTTAACATATTTTGCTGTGCCGTTTCAACTATCTCCGTCATGATGCTTTGCTAGAAATAAAGGTTGTATTTTAAATGACTAATTTAAAAAATCCCAAAACTTAGAATTCATTTTTTCTGTAGTCTAATACTTTATTAAATTGTCTTTAAAATGTACTGTGATGATGTTGATATTTTTGATTTGTACAGGGTTTCAATAAACCAAAGCTATATATTGCAACTCAAGGACCTAAGCAAAACACAATCGATGATTTCTGGGAAATGGTTTGGGTTCAAAACTGTGCAATCATTGTAATGTTGTGCAAGTGTATTGAAAAACAAAAGGTGCTAACATGCATAACGTGTTGAAAGTTTAATCTATTTTGAAATACTTGCATACAAGTTGTTTAAAAATTATTCTAAATGTTTTTGTTACTAAAACTCAATTGTGCACGCTAATTGTAATTACTTAATGTTGTTTGTATTTATCTAATATCAATTTGATTCATTAAAATGAAAAACTAAAATACTTTAAATTTCTGTTTCGTCAGACAATATGATAAAATTCAATTTCTGCAGTTTTAATTTTTTTTTTTTATCATAAAAGACAAAATGTGAAATTTATTGGCCTTCTTCGAAATCCGCAAGCACATTTTCCAGTTGGAAAGTTTATCTAAAAGCAGAACATACAAGTCAAGATATAATAAAACGTGAAATTGTTTTGGAAAACATGGAAAAGCAGGTTTTGCTTTTTTACCTACGTTTAGTTTGATATAAATTAAACCAGTGTTTGCTTGTGGTAGACAAATAGAACAAAGGTATTGATGTCGTAGATTTGTTTATTTTGTAATGAAGGCGATGTGAGATGATCATATATTGCTATTCACGTAGTTTCAGCAAAAATCAATGAATCTTAAACCTGTTAAATGACCCAACAATTTTTGGTTCAAATTGCTTTGATATTTATTTAAAATCAATTTTAATTTTATATCTTATGTTTTGTGGACGAAAGTTCAAGAAGTAAATGATCCTAAAAGCATTAAATGTTTATTTTAAAAAATAAATTTGATTTTAATGGAATTTTTAGGTAATAAAATTATTACTTTATAACATTTAAGAAAAGATGGAACAAAATAAAAGTTTAGAAACCACAGAAAAAACCGTACAATAAATTTTTGCTTGTTTAACAAGGAGCAAAGAAGAGTGACCCAGTTCCAGTACATTGGCTGGCCTGATCATGATATACCCAGCTCTACAACAAGTATCACAAAACTGAGAAAACAAGTTAATTTTAAATATTCTTCTTTGGGTTCCAAGACTCCTGTTATTGTCCATTGCAGGTTTGTATTTTTCATTGCAACAACTATGTATCAATCATTGTTTGATGTTAACTATTACTTCATTCGTTATTGACTTTTATGGACTCAACCAGGTCTTATTTCATATCCCATAGTATAGTATTTTTAATCATATTTTTCTTTAAAAAACCTGCTATAACCTAGGTTGAGAATAATTCAAGTTTCCAAAAAACTTAATACCATTTTTAATTTACTCGTATATTGTTTTGTTGTTGAAGTAATTTTTACTATTTTTAACTTATACAGACTCACATATTTTTATTAAAGTTCATAAACTTTGTTAGTTTTTTACAGTTAATACAATAAACGTTAAATAAAATAAATTGTTAAATTTATTATTGCAAGTCTTTTTTTTTAATTTTAGTTATTCAAAATTTTTAATTTTCAGATCTAGTTTTTTTTATAAAATTGAAAAAATTTGATAAATTCTTTACTACGTATTAATAAGTTATTCAGGCCAAAAAATTGGCTTTCAGTCCATTTATAACGTTTTTAAATTAGTTAACGTAATGATTAAATTACAATGAAAAATCTTAATTATTTGCATTTATTGCTTAGGTCTAAATATGTTTACTTTAAAGTTTTTACTATCAAATTGGCAAATTCGTTTAATAAAATTTTTGTAAAAACTATCAAAATAAAAAAAACAAAAACCTTGGTATAGTTAATTAGCATCCTTTTATACAACCATTTTTAAATAATTTCTAAACTAATTTTAGTTAAACTCATAAAAAATTTGTATTTAAACAGCGCTGGAGCAGGTAGAACTGGAACTTACATTGCAATCGACAACCTCATCAAAACACTTGAAGCAACAAACCACATCGATGTTTTGAATGAGGTTATTAAAATGAGGAGAAATAGAAAGGACATGGTTCAAAACGTGGTGAGTTTGCAACTTTTCGGCTTATTTAAGCATTTGTTCTACTGAATTGTTCTCATCAGGCTTTAAAGCGGTAAAACTGTACCGCAAATTTGCAAACATTTTGTAAATACAAAAAAAAATATAAATTCTTCTTTTGTTAAGATTTTGAAAAACATCATTTAAGCAAAAATTGCGAACGTTCTAAATCATGTGAAAACATTTATTGGTTTATATATAAACGCCATGTAATTGCATAGTGTAAAAAATGTGTTTCAATAACCCACGCTAACATTATTCTTGATTTTAAATAGTATTACAAACTTAATGAAGTCAATAACTTATGTTTTTGCTTTATTAATCGTAACTTTAATGTTTTTAAATGATTTTGCTGCCATCAATTCTTTGATTTGACCATTGATGTAATCAAACCAATCTTATCAATATTTTATTTAGTCTACAATTTTTTGCATTGCAGAAGTTTTTTTTCTAAACTTATGTATTAGATTTATTGGTTTCTCTTTTAAACCATTATCATTTTAGTTTACAATCAAATTTTTAGATCCCTTAAAGGCTTAAAATGCGTAAATTTAATTCTATAGTTAATGGTTTTTTTTTTTTTTTTTTTTTTCAGAATCAATATGTATTTATTCACAAAGTTGTTACTGAAAGTTTGATTTTACCTGAAACTGAAATCAGTTTGTCAGATTTTTCTTCAGCAATGTGCAACTTATACAAGTAAGTTGTAATGGTAACACAAAATGTAAAAACTAAAGTTCTTACGTCGAAGTTTTTTTTTTAGATTTGGTTCAGTAGGATTGTTTTTTAGATTTTGCGGAGTCAGAGTCGTTGTTTTTGTTAAAGAATTTTCAATTAGGCTTCCAAGATTATTGCGTCCAAATTAGAGTCACCTGAGTTGCACGTTTTAGGGTGGAGCTGGAGTTGTTTTTTAGACATGATAGAGTCGGGTTGTAATTTAAATATTCTAGAGCCGGAGTTGGAGTGTTAAAATTTTGAATAGATGAAGTTGGAATTGGAAAAAATTTTTGTGAGTCCAACTCCTCGATCTTGGTTAAAACGGAAACTAATTCGCAAAACAAAACGCTATCACAAATTATAACTTTTTCAACAACAGTTTTGGTATTAGCCTTAAATCTTTTTAAAGAATTACTTTGCAAATCTATCAACAAAAGTCATAAGGCGTCATAGACATTTGTCAGAAAACTAGAATTTCAAATAAATTGAGTAGCTTTGGAAAAGTTACAAGTAGTTCAAATAACTATAAAAGAACTGCTTTATATAAACTGCCCAAAATAACTATAATAAACTTTTCCCTCAATTTATTTGTCGCAAAGTTTTAGTAATTTATTAGTTTTAGCTATTCAAAGTTATTATTATTAGCTATCCAAGAAATAAAATCTTCAGTATGTCGCATCATTAGTTAATCTCAACAAAACGTGCTTTATTTTTATATCGTTTAGCTCGTACGATCAAAAAAATTTAGAAAAAAAGCTAAGGGAAGTCAAAACTTGAACGTAGTTAAAGTAAAAATGTTTTTGAAATAACTGAATTGCTAAAGTTTGAAATATCTACATAATTTTTTGGGGTCCAATTATAAAACAACTATGTGCATAAAAGTTTTGGATGTTTCTAGCTTAACATTGGCTCAAACATAGGCTATTGAGCGACTCAGATTGTAAACTAGTTTTTAAGATTTTCTGCTTGTTAATATGACAACATTAAAAAGAGGTTAAAAAACTTCTTTTACTACTTATGTTCTTTTGCTAAAACAGAATCTAAATTGCCAATATTTAGTAATGAAAAGTGAAAAAATAATTTTATTTTTTTCTCTCTGTTTGCACATATGTAATGTAAAAATCCTAAGAAGCATTTTAAGTTACGGTTCTATTTAAAATTTTACAACACAAATTTTACTTCGAAAAAAGCTAAATATTTTTTGAGATATTCCAAGACCAAATAAAAATTGTACCTTTGCAGCATAGACTAGAATACATAATTAGAATGCATAATTATAATGGCCCAGATGGTAGGTACTTTCTCGCAGCCTGAGCCGTGAGTAAGTCTGTTTATTGGTTTTAAAATGACAGACCAAAACCGAACCTACCAAAACGGAAGGGTATCCACCCACTCCGATCTTCAGTGTGGGTCTGCTAATCGACAAACGTTTTTTTCAGGACGGGGCAATGTCAGGATAAAACTGCCCTTTCAGGGCACATTGCCAACAAGTTACGAAGACCCACTATTCTTCAGATGAACATCGAAGGACTTACTGCAAGAAAGATGAATGTTCTTCATCACCTCGCTATGCAGTCTGAGGCACTCGTCATCCTACTGCAGGAGACCCACTGCACTGATGCAGAGAAGTTGGTATTACCAAACTACCAACTAGCTGGGTCTTCTTTAAGCAGGAAGCATGGCCTTGCCACGTTTGTCCACGAACGACTGAGATACACACTTTTGGAACAATCTCCACCAACATAGGAGATCAAGTGGTTGTGTATGGACGTTGATGGCTATGAAATAGTCAACGTCTACAAACCACCGCCAACGCGATTGTGAACCCTGGATCTCCCAGTGTTTCCTCACCCCTGTCTTTACGCTGGCGATTTTAACTGTCGTCATGCTGACTGGGGTTATAATGACAACAGTCCGGACGGTGAGTGCTTGGCTGGCTGGGCAAGTATTAATTGTCTTGCCCTCCTATATAATGCCAAGGACGCTGCCAGTTTTTATTCCGGCCGCTGGAATACTGGCACCAATCCAGATCTAGCTTTCGCTAGCGTAGGTCCAAACAGTTGCTTACCGGATAGACGTGTCCTTGACAAGTTCCCCAGGTCACAACATCGATCTTTGCTTATTACACCACCAAGGTTTACTATGGCAGTGCCAAGCATGTTTGTTAAACGATGGAACTTCCGCAAGGCCAAATGGAGTCACTGCATTGCTTTGACGAATAAATTTGCAAAGAATTTGTTGCTGCCTGATTCACTTGATGTGGATGCGGCTTACTAGGACTTCTGGAAAACCATTAAGAAATCAGCACTAAAAAAGACTATCCCACGCGGGTATCGAAATAACTATATTCCGTGTTGAGATGCAGAGTGTGAATCCCCTATAAAACCTTTCTGCAGTCTCCTCAGAGAGACGACTCAAGTTTGGCTGCTACAGCTCTGCTTGCCAAGCTTGACAGAAAGCGGAGGGATTGATGGTCCGAGGTAGTTCGGAACATTGACTTCTCGCACTCTAGTCGAAAAGCGTGACGTATTTTGAACAATCTTACTGGTAGGTCATGACACTCTCCTCGTCACTGTCCCGATCCAACTGATGCTATTGCATCTCAGCTGGTTAGAAATGGTAAATACTAGGCTGTTGATTGCAAGTCATCTCGACTTGTCTCTCAAGAAGTGTCTGACCTTGGGAGGGCCACAACACCAGACGCAGTAAATATCTCTGACAGTTTTTCACAGAGAGAATTTGCTGCTGCCCTTCAACATTTAAAACCAGGTAAAGCTCCGGGACCTGATTCCATCTGCCCCGAACTTATACTCCATGCTGGAACTGCTTTAAAGTTCTGGTTACGTGACTTCCTTTCTTCCTGTTTGCGCCGACTCAAAATTCCCAAGATCTGGAGAAGAGCGCTTGTAGTCGCGATCCCAAAACCAGGATAACCCGTTGGAGACCCAAAAAGTTATCAACCGATATCTCTGCTCTGTGTCCCCTACAAGATCCTCGAGAGGCTTATATACGCCCACGTTGAACTATTAATTGATTCACTGCTCCCTAAAGAGCAGCCTGGGTTCCGACGCGGGAAGTCAACCGTAGATCAAGTTGTTCTGCTAACCCGGAACTTCGAGGATTCTTTTGAGGCTAAAAAAGAAGGCCGGTGCCGTATTTATCTATCTGAGAGCTGCTTATGACACTGTCTGGTACCGTGGCCTTACCTGCAAGCTGCTGAGACTACTTCCGGATAAGCACATGGTTAGAATGATTATGGAGTTTGTCCGAAATTGAAGTTTCACCCTTACCACCGGTGACAGAAAGCAAAGCAGGCTATGCCGTCTTAAAAACGGTGTTCCTCAGGGATCGGTCTTGGGTTCCCTCCTATTTAACATCTATACGTTTGATATTCCTTTCATGATTTCCAGAAAGTTTGCTTATGCTGATGATTTAGCATTGTTGCATTCTTCTGGAAACTGGAAAAACATGGAGCGGACTTTAAGCCAAGACATGTCCACACTTTCAGCGTATCTCCAGACTTGGAGGTTGAAGCTCAGTCACACTAAGACGGTGACGGCCGCCTCTCACTTAAATAACCGAGAGACCAAACGTGAGCTAAACGTCTACAACCACGGTAGACTTTTCCCGTTCTGTCCAAACCCCAACTTATCTTGGAGTAAAACTGGACAGATCAGTCACGTTTTGTCACCACTTAGTGGCATTGCGTAAAAAACTATCTTCGCGTGTCACACTGCTGAGGCGACTCGTGGGCTCGGGATGGAGTGCTGGTGCTAAAACACTACGCATAGCCACCTTGTTTCTAGTCTACTCAGCAGCTGAATACTGTGCGCCAGTCTGGTGTCGCAGTGCTCACACTCGCCTCATTGACAGTGTCTTGAACGACGCCTTGCACATAGTTACTGGATGCCTGCGTCCCACTCCAACGGACTACCTACCTGTATTTTCAGGCATCCAGCTAGCTGAACATCGCCGACTTAAAGCGACACTATCCTTGGGTCACCGTGGATTTCTGGACTCCGATCATATCTTGTATGGTCTTTTAAGTTGGTCCTCAGATACTCGCCAAGTGAGACTAAGATCCAGACGCCCGTTTGTGCCAGCTGCGCGGAATCTTTTGGATATCTTCCCAGACTTGGCATCCGCGCTTCTGAATGGACGAATCACAAATGGAAAATGGAGTATAGTGAAAATGTTTCCAGGCTCCGTGCTTTTGTGCCCGGGACCGGTGCCAGGCCTGTTGGGATGGGCTTGCCCCGAGTAGCTTGGGTTAAGCTCAACCACCTGCGGACTGGTGTTGGGCGATTCCATTCGTCCATGCACAAATGGGGTCTCGCTCCTTCACCGAATTGCGAGTGTGGCGCGTCTGAGCAAACCGCAGACCATGCTCTAACAGCGTGCCCTATACATCGGGCACCACATGGAGCACGCGGTCTGACGGTTTTGGATGACGAAACTCGATGCTGGCTTAATAACACCACTGCCAGCATCTGATCCAGGCAGTGCAGCAGTTTGAAGTAGTAAAAGGATAAACCCTCGGTCCCAGTCCTGTTTGTGTCTGACCTGGACTGGATGCCTTTCAAACGACGACAACGACGACGATAATTATAATTTGATAGTTTTAGCTTGTACGTATAACTTAATCCTGACAAATTTGCTTGTTTTATTATTCAGTTTTGAATCAAACTTAAATATTAATGAAAAAGTAACTTTCAAATCATACTAAGTCAGCACAGTGAAATTCATAAAAGCTATTAAAATGCAATTAATTTTAGTTGATTAAATCTTATAAGTCTCGTTTCCTAATTGATTCTATTAAAGACTGAAGAAGATTAATCAGCGAAAATTGAATTTATGATTTAACAGTTTTTTAATCAATTTTAATTTTATAAATTTTGAGGTGCTGATTTTATTGCAACTGAGACTTGTTTTTTGATTAACTTTTCCTCCTCAAAATTTTTTGAGTGCTTGACCCCCTGTAGAAAAGTTTTTAACCGGGCCGATTTAGTATATTCTAAATATAATCCATTTAAATTTACAATCATTTTTATCAAGGCTGGAAAAACAAACATCAAAGGAATTTACTTGGCTTTGCAATCCTATTCTTGCTACACCAGTTTTGCTTTCCTCAGAGCAATTGGAGAATGAATATGTTAATTTTGACAATTCGATGTCACGTAAACTAATTTCAATTTCATCATTTTTTTTTTATCTACTGTTATGTTTTTCTACCAATGCAAATTTGTCTCTGAATGTGTTTCAATAATTTTAAAAAGTTCTACAAATATAAAATTTTTAATTGATTAGTTTTACGACTGAGTTTGTGAAACATATTTGTTTTTTAAGTTTTACAACTGTTTTAGTTAACGCAGATTGTTTAGTAAATAATGAAGTAAATCAAATATAGTAAATCTCGGCAAATCTGGATTCGGTATATGCGAAATTTCGCTTAATTGGGATAAAACTGTACATATAAATGATTTTCAATATATTGTAATTCCTAACAAAAGCTTCGGATTATCCGGACTTTACCAAATTCCGATGATTTTGTCTGTGTAATCGAATCCAGATTAACCAAAATCTACTTTATAAGAAAGAAGTAACTTTAAATTTATCATTCAATCCTAAAAAGCAGTTTATTATTGGATTTGTTATCGCAGAATTGCGAGTTCTATTCTTACTTCCAGCGCTCATAAGTCTGCACTGTATGTAATCTACATGTACATCATAACACAAGTAATATTGCTCCACTGAAACTAACTGCAGCGCAACGTAATAAATCCAAACAGCTTTAATCTGATTTACTGAGGCAAAAGGTGCAATATAAATGTGGTAGATTATTGTTATTGTATTTGTTTTTATATAACAGATACTTTCCATCAAGTCCCGGTCTTTGATGATAACCAACGACTTTACTTGGACGCTCATTTTATTCGGGTAAATCTAATAGATATAACTAAACAATAAATTGGTGTTAAAAGAAAACTTTTTTTTAATCTACGTATATGTTATTTTAATAATGCAAGTATCAGGTTTATTTATAACAACTTTTAAAAACTTAATAAAACCTTTTTAAATAAATTTTAAACTTTACTGATTTTATTGGAAAATTTTTTTAGCCTTTTATAATTGAAATTGATAATTTACAATCATAAAGGTTTTAAATGTATTTAATAAAAGAATATTGAATCAAAACTGTTTTTACATGCTTAGATCTTCCACACGATAAAAGAAAAATTGCATTGTGTTGTACTTATTTTTCACCAACAAATTGTTACTTTGATTTTACAAAACTACAAAAAAGTTTACGAAAACGTATATAAACATAATATCTTAAAAAATTAACAGGTAATATTGATCTTTCCTGTATCTCAAAGCAACTGGTCTTTTACTTGCATAATTCACAATATTTTTAAGTTTTACTCTTAAACATTAGCAAGTTTTAGACTTTTCACCTTTGCATTGTTTATTACCAGTATTATGTGTTTTTAGCCTACATCTCAATATTTTTTGAACACCCAGAGTATAACAGAATAATTGAAGATTGTATCATTGTGATGGGAAGTGCAGAAATTACCCGATTTTCACTATAAATTCACTGTACTTCTAGTTTTTGAAACAAGACTTTAATAAAACTTCATCAAAAAATAATTAGTTAAGGTGATTTTGATTACATTTTTCCTGAAAAACAACAAATACTTAAAAAATCTTTCCATCAAATAGGAGACTAGATAATAGCAAACGTTAAACACTAAAAAGAAACGTTATCACTTTGCCTTTTTAGCTACATCCTTAGATTGTTTCAAATTGATTTTTATAAAATAAAAAAAATAGAGTGTACCGATACTAAACGGTTGACAAGCATTGACCTTTGAATGCATTACGTTTTTGATTTTCAGTAACAGGATGAGATGTAAATTTAATGTTTTTTCAGCCGCCCTGTCTTCCTGTTTTGGTTATTGTTTCGTCACAACCCCAACCTGGAAATGAAGATTTGTTTTGGAAAATGATTGTTCAAAACAATGTTAAATACATGGTTGCGTTGGAGGTAATTAAAAAAACATGAAAAATCAAGTTTATATTTTAAATTAAGACAAAAGCATACATCATTTTTGCTCTAAACATGATATGAATTATTGCATCAATAAATCATTTTCGATTAGGATTGCTATAGAAAGTAGCTCGATGATATATTCTTTCAAAGCTTTACATTGTCCTAGACAAATGCAATAATTGAGCCTTTGTCAAATTACGTTAACCAGAAAAATTGGTATTGTAGCCTATTGCTCTTGTTTCTAATGTATGAGGCACTTAAATCAGACAATTTGCCCTCTACAAATATTGTAAACAAAACACATAGCTTTCATCTTTAAACTTTTAAATTTTGAAAAAACCAAACCTGAAATAAAGACCAATTAGTTCATTAAAAATAGCTTGCGACAGCATTACGTCAATTTTTGCTTTTTTATCAGAATATGATAAAAAAAATTCTAGAATTCATTACTTTTTAAAAAATAGACTTCAAGCTTCTGTAGAAATTATTTCGTTCATCACATAAAATTATTGATTTTCTGCTTTGTTTATGTTTTTGACGTCATACTATGTAAAGAAACAATGTATTATTTTTTCACTAACATTGGTCAATCAATAAAACATTTAGTTATGCAGTATAATCATTCCGAAGCCATGTATTTTTATTTCAAAACTTTTCCTGAACTTACGGAAAATTCTAAAAATTATAATTTTGATTTTGTTTTTGCACTAGATTCTAAATGTATTCTTTTACTGTTGATAGATTTAATATGTTAAAACATACAAATAAAGAATAATGATAAGTAAAAGGTTTATCATTTTACGATGAAAATAGATGAATTTTCAATATGGGTATAGTCAGTTATGAAATCGATTTAAGGGACAGAAATAAATAGCTATTGTTTATTGATATTTAATTATCTTTGTTGTCATATATTGAATCGATGATAAATGCTAGTGTGTTTGCTACAATTTCAATGAAACAAGGGAAAGCGCTTTATTAAACTATAAACTAGAAAATTACTTTTTCAAGTCAACATTGAAATTTTCAATGCTATAGTTTCTTAGTTATTTAACCGACTGAATAAAATTTGAATTTTATATTTTATATTGATTAAAAAACATTAAACTAAATTTGTATGCTGGCAATGTACAAAAAACGATTTAAATTACAAAAATTTCTTTTTATTGGTTTTGCTTTTATCCTTTTTTAATTATTAATAAATAAATTAAATAAAATTGAATTAAACAACCCTTAGCAGTGGCTTTAATTTTATAACAGGATAAATGTTTTGTTTCGGCAAAATTTGCTGTCAAAGGAGAAAGTATTTCTATGAAAAACATGGATGTTGTTGTTGAAGAACAAAAAGATGATCAAGATTGTATTATTTCAAAATTATCAGTGAAGTCAAACAAGGTATTAATAGTTTTTTATAAATTTTGATTTTGAAACATAATTTTAATTTTTTTATTAAATTTTGCGGTGGTCTTGTACTGTAGTGTGCGGTCTACATAAACAATCAATGTTTAAAAAAATAGGAATAAGTTTTGTCTAACTCTTTTTTTTAATTACTAGTAATTATTAGTAATTATGGGTTATAAGCAATCTGATAATATTACCTTTTCTATAAATGTTGATATTGAATAAAAACTTTTGTTTTGTGTTATTAATTTTTGTCATATGTTTGAGCAACATGTTATCTCTTATTTTGTTATTTCTTTATTCAAAAGTATTCAGTTAAAATTCAAAACCCAAAAAAGCAATAACAGAAAAACAAGGCAAATGTTTCCAGTACTTGAAATTCTATTGCATTATCATTAAAACCAAAATTTACTTCAAAATAAATATTTCTGATTTTGTGTATTACACATTTATTGCAAATATGCGCTATGTGTTTTACTTCTAAACCACTTTATTGGGTAGATAAAAGCTATGCCTTAATAATGATTAATTTGAAAACATGTTAGAGTAAGTACAAATGCCGTTCTAAAAGCGATCGCAATTGACAGGTTCTTGGTTCAAGTCCTGCTCTCGTCATGCTGCTGATTCTAAAAAGGTTTTGTGTTTTCCGCAGTTTTTAAAAATTTTTTCAACCACGTTATACGTTTGAAATACGTATTATTAAAATATGAATGAAGATATAAAAAGCAATTTCAAAAGTTTTTTGCTTTTTTTAAGGATTCTATAAATGTTGCACATTTCTTAATCAAAACAAAGAAACAGGAAAAAATTTTTAACACAATCTCCTGTGCAAGGATTTGGAATAAAATTAAAGCCTCTTGTGATTCTACTGTGTTGGTTTATTGCAAGTAAGTAGTTTTTAATAAAAATGTTCAATATGAAAAGAAAAACGTATTTAAATTTTTTAATATCTAAAAAATGAAACCAAATTTATTAGAGCAGTGGTCCCAAAGTTGGGTCCGCGGACCTTTCAGGGTCCGTGAATCACTTTCAGGCGTCCGCGAAAGAAATTTTCTGTATACAATTTTCCCATTAACTATAAAAAGAAGCTATTTAACTTTTATACCACTATACGTCGCAAAACATCAAGGCTTTGCTTTAATCGCTCGTTAATTAATATAATTATTGTAAAATAGATAATAGATGAAAGAGACAATAGGCCGAAAATCATTAAAAGATTACAAGAGATCCAGTCATGGGAATTTTTTAAAAAAGTTTGGAAACCACTGTATTAGAGTTTTCTTAATAAATTAGGCTATTTCAAAAAAATTGATTGTTTTTAGTTTTAAAGAAAGATTTTAATATTACTATTTCATTATTAATGTCATAAAATTCATAAAATTTTATTTTTGACTATTTTCCACTTCCTAGTTCTTTTCAAGAAAAACTTAAACTTGAAATTGATTTAACAACAATGCTTGAAAACAAAAAAAAATTATTTGTTTTTTTTTTTTAACGCATCATTGTTGATTTCATTTTAAGTTAAAGTTTTTCTTAAAAAGGGCTTAAGAAGGCAAAAACGTTCGAAGATAAAATTTGATGAATTTAGTTCTGCTGAATATTGCAACAATATAAGTAAAAAAAACTTATTTCTTGCCCAAATTATATAGTAATATCATAAAAATATTTGACAGGTAAAAAATAATCAAATCTATAAAATGAGAAAAATATTACATTTTTTAAATACTACAAACAAAAAACATTTTTTACTTAATTTGTACCTCTCATCATCAACCAAAAAAACTGTAGTTCCGTATTAAATAAATTTTTCGCCATCTTTGCCTATTAGGTTAGATTTAATGCAAGGTATCCCGGCAGGTATTTGATTGACTTTAAAAGGAATATTATTTGAAAACACGTCGATGTTTAACCCAGCCTCTAACTCCAGCCTCTAAGGTTGTTCAAATCAGAGCAGCCTTGGTGCCGGTCCCAAGCCCGGATAAATGGGGAGGGTTGCGACAGGAAGGGCACCCGGCGTAAAACACAGCCAAATATTTTTCAATGCGCGTTGTAAAATCTAACTTCATACCGGATCGGTCGAGGCCCGGGAAAACAACGACCGTTACCAGTGACTGGGCACCAAGGGTTACTGGTGGACATGCTACTTGGATGCAAAGAAGAGGTGGAAAGCAGCGGAGAAGAAGGAAGGAGAGAAATGAAGAGAGGAAGAAAGCTAAGAAGATCAAGCTGAGGGTTGCTACATTAAATGTTGGAACCATGACTGGTAAAGGAAGAGAAGTGGCAGATCTTATGGAACGAAGAGGGGTGGACATACTGTGTGTGCAGGAAACTCGCTGGAAGGGGGAGAGAGCAAGATGCATAGGTGGAGGATATAAAATGTGGTACTGTGGAAGTGGAAACAAAAAGAATGGTGTAGGAATCATATTGAAAAAGGAGCATGTGGACAGGGTAGTGGAATTATGGAGGGTATCAGAAAGGATAATATGCTTGAAGATGGAGCTTGATGGTGTTATGTTGAATGTCATCAGTGCATATGCACCACAGGTGGGGTGCATACGTGAAGAAAAGGAAATATTCTGGCTGGACCTAGATGAGACAGTGGAAAAGATACCAAGGAATGAAAGAATTGTGGTGGGAGCAGACCTGAATGGGCACGTAGGAGAAGGGAATAATGGTGATGAAGAATGCATGGGCAGACACGGATTAGGGAAAAGAAATAATGAAGGACAAGCAGTGGTAGATTTTGCTAAGAGAAGGGAACTAGCAATCACCAACACATATTTTGTAAAGAAACCGACACATAGAGTCACCTACAGCAGTGGCGGACGCAGTTCGCAGGTGGATTATATCATGGTGAGAAGACAAAGAATCAAGGAGGTGATGGATACAAAAGTTGTTGTAGGTGAAAGTGTAGCAAAACAGCACAGAATAGTGGTCAATGCGATAATCATCTGGACAAAGTGGAGGAAAGCACCAAAATTAGTGAAGAGAATAAAATGGTGGAAATTAAAGGACTCGAAAGTGAACAGTAAATTCAAAATGGATGTGATTGAAAGCGGAATACTTAGTGGACAGGAAGACTGGCAAACAATAGCTGAAATGATACGGAGCATTGCCAGAAAGGAACTGGGTGAAACATCAGGAAAAGTTAGCACGGCAGGTAGACAGGAAACGTGGTGGTGGAACCAGGAAGTACAAGAGAAGCTAAAGGATAAGAAAAAAGCTAAAAAGGCATGGGATACCATCAGAGATGATGCAAGCAAGTTGGCATATAAAACTGCAATAAAGCAAGCTAAGAGAGAAGTGGCAAAGGCAAGAAACAAGGCATATGAGGAACTGTACGAAAAACTGGAAACAAAGGAGGGGGAAAATGAGGTGTTCAAAATAGCAAAGCAGAAAAACAGACAAAGCAAGGATGTTCAACAAGTAAGAGTAATCAAGAGTAAAACTGGATAGATTCTGATGGAAGAAGACAAAGTGAAACAGAGATGGAAGGAGTATTTCGACAACTTACTCAACCATGAAAACCCTAGAGAAAGAAGAGAAACGAGAACAGAAGAGAGAGAAAGAGACGTGGAAGATATCTCTGGAGAAGAAGTCAGGACTGGGTTGAGGAGGATGAAGAAGGGAAAGGCTCAAGGACCTGATGACATACCAGTGGAAGCATGGATTGCTCTAGGCAATAAAGGTGAGGAGTTTTTAGTGAAGTTTTTCAACAGACTCTTGCGAGGAGAGAAGATGCCAGATGAATGGAGGAGGAGCGTGCTTGTACCTTTGTACAAAGGTAAAGGAGACATCAAAGAATGTGGAAACTACCGGGGGATCAAGTTGATGAGCCACACTATGAAATTGTGGGAGAGGATAATAGAAGCAAGGATAAGGAAGGAGGTGACAATTGCTGAGCAACAATTTGGGTTCATGCCAGGAAGGAGTACCACCGATGCAATCTTTTGTCTAAGGATGCTGTTGGAAAAATGGACTGAAGGGCAGAAGGCAGTGCACTGTGCCTTTATTGACCTGGAGAAAGCATACGACAGGGTACCCAGAGAGGAACTGTGGGAATGCTTGCGGTTAGCCGAAACATCAGAGTGCTACATAAGGATTATCCAGGATATGTACGACGGAGCGACAACAACTGTGAGAAGTGCAGCAGGGTTGACTGAAGAATTTAAGGTAGGTGTTGGACTCCACCAAGGTTCAGCACTCAGCCCATTTCTTTTTGTCGTCATTATGGACAGGCTGACGGAGAACATCAGGAAGGACGCACCATGGGATATGCTGTTTGCAGATGACATAGTTCTGTGTAGACAAAATCATAGGGAGCTAGAGGAAGACCTGGAGATTTGGAGAAATGCACTGGAGAAAAGAGGCCTGAAAGTGAGCCGGAGCAAGACAGAATATTTGAGGGTTGGGGTGTGGATGATGGAGAAGAGTTGAAGTTGCAAGAAGAAAAGGTAAAGAAAGCCAAAAACTTCAAATACCTGGGGTCAACAGTTAGTAATGATGGAAGATGTGAAGAAGAAGTAAGGAAAAGGATCCAAGCAGGATGGATGAGTTGGAGGAAGGTATCTGGAGTTCTGTGCGACAGAAAGTTATCAGCAAAGGTTAAGGGTAAAATATACAAGAGTGTTGTTAGACCGGCCATGCTTTATGGAATGGAAACGGTGGCAGTGACTGAACGACAAATGGGAAAAATGGAAGTTGCAGAGTTGAAAATGGTGAGATGGGCACTGGGAGTGACAAGAAAGGACAAGATAAGAAACGAATATGTGAGAGGGACTGCAAAAATTGCAAAGCTGGGAGAAAAACTTCAGAATGTGAGGCTACGTTGGTATGGACACGTAAAAAGGAGAGAAGAAGACTACGTGGGGAAAAGGATGATGGAGATGGCAGTGCCAGGCAGAAGGAAAAGAGGAAGGCCAAGGAGAAGGTGGATGGATTTGGTGAGAGAAGACATGGAAAGGGTTGGAGCTAGGGAAGGAGATGAAGTAGACCGAGTGAAATGGAGATTACTGTCGCGCTGTGGCGACCCCGAGTAGGGAGAAGCCGAAAGAAGAAGAAAAAAAGAAGTCGATGTTTAAAACTATATTTTTATTTTTGTAGTAAAGCTAAAAACTCATTTACAAACTGCTTTTTTTATTGGTAAAATAAACAAAATTTTTTGGATTATAAAGCAATTAAAAGTGAGCTGAAAATCAAATCAGTCTTACAGTAGAATCATGTTCTGTAAACCAAGACTTCAAAAAAAATGTATAGGGTCCGGTAAAATGATCTGACACATTTGTAGGTTTAGTAAAAGCCAAATAAAATAAATAAACAAAAAAGTATTTTTATTTTCGAAAAGTACATATAATGCTATTTTGTTTCGTTTCTTCATAATGGCTTTGTTTTTTGTTTCTTTATAATGCCATAAGACTGTATGGTGTGCAGTGGCAAAATTCGGTATATAGGGTCCGTGCTTCTTCGAAAAAGACAACGTTACAGTGACTGTGAACTCTGATCGATTTTGTGAGATGCTAGAGACATTTCTCAGACCAAAATGAAATATGCTCCACGATATGGACAATGTTTGGTTTCAACAGGATGGGGCAACAGCCCACACTTCTCGACGTGCGATGGGAATTTTGAGGGAAATGTTCCCTGGTCATTTGATCCCATTTCTTGGTGACATCGGTTGGTCCGCCCGTTCACTTGATTTAAATTCTTGCAATTTTTTCCTCTGGGATATCTCAAGTCAAAGGTGTACATTAATTGCCCTCGTTCTATTGAACAACTTAAAGATGCAATTCGTCAAGAAATTACTGCCATTCCACATGAAATGACCCGCCAAGTTATAGACAACTTTCGTGAACGCCTTCGACAGTGTGTGGACAATAACGGATCCCATTTGACTGATTTGATTTTTAAAACCTAATGAAACAAAATGGCAGTATATGTACTTTTCGAAAATAAAAACATTTTTTTATTTCTTTACTTTATTTGGCTTTTATTAAACCTACAAATATGTCAGATCATTTTGTATATTTAAAATCAAGAAAAAGAGGTTTATTTTAATATTTATAAATTACCTACTAATAGTATATTTTTTTATTGATCAACTGTTCAGTTTAACTACCTTCAAACAATAAATTTTAGTATTTTAAAAGAACCGAAATTTTTTGGTAGAAAATAAACAAGATATTTCTGTTTGCTTAAAATAAAAGCTACAAAGCAACGTAAATTTTCTTTTAGGGAAGGTTGTTATAAATCTGGACTCTTTCTCACTTTGATTAAGTCGATTGAAGAAATGAAAACCGACAATACAGTGAATGTGTTTCGATCTGTTAAAGATTTGAGGGATTACCGACCGATGTTACTGAATGACAAGGTAATTTGATTTTTATTTTTAATTTTAGAAAGATGATTTATAAAAAAATTGTACTTGCTTTGCAAATATTTTAGCAAAACTAAATCAGATTATTTACGACGTTATTTGTTTAAATCATTAAGTCTCCACAATTGCTTTCTGTTATGTTTTTACTTTTAAGTTTTTTTTAACTGTAAAAATGTGTTGGGTGCTTCTTCTTCATTACAAATTTTATGGTTTAAATTCAATATAAACATATTTTACTTTGTATTTATAAATTTATTATCAAAAAATATTGGTTAGTTTTTGACCTTTGAATGAATGAAAATAAACACTTTTTTATTATAATTTTTATTTATCCTCCTGACTCGCAGCAAAGCGTCGGAGGCGCTATCCATAAAGCAAACGTCAAGCAATTACCTCAACTTGCTTTTGAAAAACCCAAGATGTTTTTGTCCGGTTGAATTTTTTTATTTTTTTCTTATTCATTTAGAAATATGAATAAAAGTTAGAGCTGCTTTCTAGGGTTGCCAAGCAGAGAAAATTGTTGTAAAGCGTATTAGTTAAGTCCACAATAGAAGGACGCGAGTAGATTTTGAACTGCGTTTGTTTCTATCACTTTTGTCATCAATACGACGTTCATATCACTCGTCCACGCTGCTGACTTAATCTCGACTTCTAATGTGATGTAACATTGTTGATGGAAATACGTCATAATAAATTTGTAAAAGTTTATTCACGCTTAAAATACTTCTGTTTAAGCATTTTATTTAAAAAAAGCTCAATAATTTCTATTTTCAATTTAGTTACTCTAGTTAAATTGGTGAACACGGATTGTTTATAGCCTTTCTATTTATTTGGTAATTGACAATCAATGAGTCTCGTTTTGCTAAATTTCAACCTGTTGCACTTTCTTCAACTTCAAAATATTTTAAACCAAAGAAGTTAAAGAAACCATGATTCATCTGACTTCAACCAAATTAATTAACGAGGAATCGATTTTACGTCTTAAATTTCAATAATGCCGACTTTTATCTGCATTGAAAAAGAATACAAAGAAAGAAAGTAAAAAAGGGACATGAAGACCAATCAGTTTTACTATCTAAAGCAAAATAAAATTAATTCTTATTCTTTTTTTTGATTAAATTTAAATAAACCCCAAATGTAACTCATACCATAGATTTATCAAAAAAAATGGGGATATCAATTAAATAACTATGTTAACTTTGTATTTACGCAAATAATATCAAAATCATATTGATTTTATAGAACCAATACAAAGATTGCTACAAGGTTGTCAACGAGTATATACAGAACAGAGACAATCAAATCGCTTCTACAATCTACGAAAACATTTCAATTGCTTGAAAATCAGAGCATTTTTATGAACTTTATAGTCTTTAGACTCTTCTGAAAGTTGCAATTTTCATGATTTATACATTTAGCTGTTTAATTCAAACAATTTGTATAATTTATAATTTACTCTAAAACCGTTGTTAGTATTGTGCGTATCATACCTTTTCAACAAATATATTTTTTACACAGAAATTCCTTTTAAAATAAAAAATAATCTATGATTTGCTTTACATTTGTTTCAGTGGAATACATGAAAGAAATTAAATTGGTTGTTACTTATCATGACTCAAAAATAAAACGCACTTCTAGTTTTTATATACTATAGAACCAAAATATTCATTTTACCCAACAGAAAACTTAGCATTTCTAAGTTATAACCTCTGAACTGAATAACCAGGAAGTAAAGATTGACGGACAGTATAAATCGTTTTGCATATATAATAATTAATTTTGGTACTTTTTACTTGTTTTCAATATTCACCATATCTCAAAACATTAATAAAACGATCATTGCTAACTAATTTTACTAATATTATTCCAAAAATACTTAATAAAAATTTTTTGTTTTAATTGCAATTACTTTTTTCTCTGAAGCTATTGAACTGAATTTTTTTCAACGCTTTTTTCCAAATAATTTTATACGGTTAACAAATAATCATGTTTTTAAACATCAGTTTGATTATTCTCACAAACAGTGGCGTACTTTTTGTTTCTTCCAATGATTTGTTTTATTAGATTTACTTAGTTCTATTCATTTGATGATCTAAAGATAGATAAGCATTTTTTTTAAGTTATGCTTTCAAACAGCTAGTTTTTTGGCATCGTATTGATATTATTACCATTATCATTACTAAATGTACAATGGCTATTTTTAATTTATTTTAATTTAAGCTTTGGATTGAATGCTTTGATTATTTTTTTTAATTTTGTAGCCTGCTTGTCGATATTATTGAAAAATATATTAAAAAATATATCTATCAATAATTTGTGTTTTTTAAATCTTCAAGCAATCCTTTTACAATTTTATTGCAAATTTATTGGAACTTAAATCCAACTAAATTTAGTTTTAAATGCTCTTATTTATAATTTTACGAAAGCGCAATTTTCAATACAAAAACAAAAAGATATTGCATCAGAGAAGAAAGGTTGGCAAGCATAGTATTCCAACCAGTTCAGCTTAGTCCCAAATATTGCTCTATTATAACACTGCATTCTACTTCAATTGCACAACCCAATGGCTTTCAAACAGGAACCACAGTCTGGTTGAATCACAACTGCAAATTAAATTTTGGTTGCCACAAACTTGTGATTCTTTGAATTTAACCTTTATGTTTCAAAATTAAACTTTTTATTTTTATTTAGTAAACAAAGTGAAACAGATTTAGCATACAGGCTGGTTGATCACCTATTTTCACATATAACTGTTTGTGTATAGAAACTGAAAAGGGTTGTAAATGATAAAATAAAACCAACCCATCTAAGTACGTTTGATAAAACGTCGGTCGACAATATTTAAACATTGTCTGAATAAGCATTCTATAATATATCTAAATAAACTAAAATTTTTAAATAAAGAAACCTGGTTTATGTCATTTATTTTTGAAAAATAAAAAAAAATTTTGGGGTAGTAGCTCTTAGCGCTTGCCGTGGGTTTCGAACTCACTTTTTATTATTTCAATGACGCACCCTCCGCGTGAATTCTTAGGCAGATTATGATTGTGTTAAGGAACTTTGCCTGATGTAATTGCGCCTTGCGCATTGCTGTGTGATTATGTTCTTTTATAATCTCTCGAATACAGTGTATATGTTTTGTGAGATGAGTTGAATACAGTCAAGTTGGTTATGTGATTGATCGAGTTTGTAACGACTGTAACGTTTTGCTTATTTTTTCTAGAAACTCATTTATTATTTTTCATCTGGCTGGCTGGATCTGGCTCTGGCTCTGGCTCTGGCAACTGCAGCCATTAGTAAATAAATTTGTAACCTTTTGTTAAGCTGTATTGGTTTTGGTAAGAATTTTTGTTTACCAAGTTACGACTCGGATATTGTTCAAATAGAAGCAGAAGTCTTCATAACTTGCTACCTACTGATTTCAGTTGCAAAACCAATTTTAAAAAATTTATAAAAAAACCGCTTAATTATTTTGAATTCTGAACCAAAACTAGGTAAAAAGATTCAACACATTTTGCTTGTAAATCAAAATTTTTATTACAGCTCAACGTTTCAACAGCTAACTTATAAATATTTGTGTGTTTGTTGATTTTACATTTGTATGTTTACAAAATGGTCTTAAAGTCTATGTTTTTCCACAAAAATCATAAATAAAAAATCAAGAACGAAATTATTTGCAAAAAAATTGTTTATGCCAAGTATCATTACAAAACTATAAATTATATTAATTTATACTCGTATCTACGTATCTTACAGTGCCAGCAAAAAGTTTAGAAATTTTTTACAAAAAATATTAAAAACAGAAAAATATTGTTTTATTTCATATTTGAGTTGCAAAAACTTTAACATAGCTCATAGTACGTATGGAAGCTTTTCAATGCATCAAAACGTGTCATTAACACTAATATTTAGTGTGGTAGCTAGGCTTGCAGTCACTTGGTGACGGCTTTGGCTTTATGGCAGGGTGCACAGTCTTGTTGGAATGTCATACAACCATGGATCTTCATGAACGTTAACAAATAACTATCCAAAGCATCGATGTAGCGTGTGGCATTCATTGTTTGGCCTTTACGCAGGAAATAGAGACCACCTCAACCCTGACTGAAAAAGCACCTCCAAACCATAACAGAAGGAGGGTGCTTGACCGTGGCTTGAACGTAATGTAGATTCTCTGGTGATGAGCCAATTGTCTTCGGATATGGAAACTGTAGCTTCCAAACTGTAAAAAAGTAGATTCATCCAAAAACATGACTTTCTGCCATCCTTCACTAATCCAACCTTTGTACTGGTTGCAGAATTCAAGCCTTTACTTGGCCATTTTTGGAGTAAGAAGCTGTTTCTTCAAAGGTTTTCGGGAAGGAAGCTTCAGATCTTTGTTTACACGATGGCAAATCGTTCTTACAGACACTTCAGCTAGTTCAGGAACTAATCTTTTTAAATCTTTCGATGTCTAAAAAGGGTTTGCTTCCAAAAGCCTCCGGATTTTTCGGTCCGTCCTTGATGTTGTTTTGCAAGGCCGACCACTCGTTTTCATCGGAGACAAAGTAGCATTTTCCTTTTCCGCTTAAGTATCTGACTTACAAAAGCTTCAGAAAGTCCCAACCTGCTTGCAATTTTTTTGTTTTTGTATCCTTCTTCTTTAAGCAGAATTACGTTGCTTTTCGAAGTTTGAGAAATTTGGGCCATCTTTCCCATTTTGACAGCAAAAAATTTTATAACTAGCCTAATGTTTTAATAATTACGGATAAACATCAAAATTAACTCAACAGAACCTGTGAAAAATCGCAACAATACTTTAGGCCAACTTTGGATAAACAAGTTAACACGTTTTAAGCATATAAAAATGAATTATTGAATGAAAAAGCGAAAAATAAAAAAAATTTTTAAACTTTTTGCCGTCACTGCACAAACAAAAACAAAAGACCTATTGCAAGCAATCTACTGTACCGAAACTTTTATTGAGGAAAGAACAAAATAATTCAATTTATTCATATTCCATATTGCAAAAGTTTTGTCAATTTACGACTTAACTTTAATTTTTGTTCTTGTAAGTATGAAACGTTTAATGCGTTAAATTAATTTTTAAGCTAATCTTGACAGCAGCGGTCTAAACTGTAAAAAAATAACCAAAATAAATAAAAATTAAGATAGATGGATGATCTGCTTTGTTTTTCAAGATTTCTTGTTAAAAAATTACCGCCTCGATTCACAGGCCAGTTTGATCTGACACAATATTGCCATCGCAATTAATTACAAAGCAAGCTCATTAAATGCGGACTAGCAATTTTGTTAAATACTTGAGTATAAGAACGTATGATGAAACGTTTGGTTTGGTTTTAACCCGTTTCATTCCATAATCCCCAAATGGGGATCACTTTCCGAAGGTGATTTTCGACTGAAAGCTATCTTGTGTCTGATGAAAACTTGTGCTTAAAATGCAGTATTTGACTCAAAATTATGTGTACAGGCAAGAATTGTATGCTAACGATATTATTTAGTTTGTTTTTTATAAGTTGTTTATTAGCGAAATGACGTCATGCTTTCATTGCAGACATTATTAGTAGCCATAGCAACAATAGTTAGTTTTGTGAACTGAAAGTCACCCATTACCTGTCAAAGAACCTCTATTTAAGGTAAGAATACTTATTTTGTGCGAATGATATTTCATGCAGTTGCTATAGTAACAAATGTAAACAACGTCCCATTTGGGGATCATGGAATGTACCATATACAATGTATTGTATTTTTCAGATGTCAAAACAACTTTTCTCCGTTAACGATGCGCTGGAGTATATTGAGGAACTTGATGTCCAATTGCTGGAAGATGTGGATACGATCGATGTGGTTGAACTTCCTCCTGAAAAAGTTGATTCTGTCAGCGATGAAGAAGAGTTT
This sequence comes from Diplosoma virens, assembly GCA_963680785.1. Taxonomy (NCBI): domain Eukaryota; kingdom Metazoa; phylum Chordata; class Ascidiacea; order Aplousobranchia; family Didemnidae; genus Diplosoma; species Diplosoma virens. The sequence goes on from OY796884.1 coordinate 6,364,666, forward strand.
GCTGATGAGGAGGAGCTGGGGTTTGGTGAAAGCCAAGTTGTGTCTGTTCCAGGGTTTGTTGAAGTTTCATGCAATGCTCTTGACCTAGTACCAACTGCTTCAGAAGACTCACCAACTGCTCAAGAAAACACCCTGCAGAATATTGTTGACGGAGCTGAGTCAGGTGTTGTTGATCCTACTGAACAGCAACTTTCCAAAAAGAGGAAAACGAGTGTTTCTGCAAAGCAGAGGAGCAAAAATGCCACAACTCAAGTAGCTTGGAATGTAACCAAGAATAAACCAGACTGCTCTATCACAAGCAACGTGTACGATCCGTCTCCAGCTCGAGAAAATTTGATAGCTCTTCATGGTGATAAAACTAAATTTGAGATATTCTCTCTGATGACAAAAGGAGTTTATGACATAATGGCAGAACAAAGTCTGACATACGCTCAACAAAACAACTACTTGGACTTCAATTGCAGTGTGGAAGACTATATGGCCTTCACGGGAATTTTGATGCTATCGGGCCATCGTAGGCAGCCAAGGCAAGAATTATATTGGAGCTTAGACCCCAACTTTGAGTGCCCATTAGTAAGAGAAGCTATGCCCAAAAAGAGATTCATGGCATTGAAGCAACATCTTCATTTCAATGACAACTCCAAAATTCCAGAAAATTGCACTGACAGATGCTACAAAATACGTACGTTGATTTCTTGTCTCAACAAAAATTTCATGCAGTGTGGTTACTTACACTCTGATTACTCCATAGATGAAAAAATTGTTGGATATTATGGCCGCCACCCAATAAAGCAGTTTATTCGAGGTAAACCAATTCGCTTTGGCTTCAAGGAATGGGCCTTATGTAGCAGCAGTGGCTATACCTACAAGTTTTCCGTCTATCAGGGTGCGTCTTCAACTCCCAGAGAACACCCCCTCGGCTGCCATGTAGTGCTTGATCTTCTGCGTGATGCGCCTGTTGGGATAGCTGTCTACTTTCTACTTACATAGCTGTCTACTACTCTACTAAATTGCTGCCCCGAAATGGGAAAGAACCATATTATGTATCCTTAGTGGTTGGTCTATTTAGCTCATTATGCCAGTTATTTCAGAAAACCGTATTATTTTTCAGAAGTAAAACGTTCATTTACGAATATTAGTAGAAACTCGTTATTGTCATCGCCATGGCTTCATATCTTCTACATGCTTGAATTTGCTAGCAGCACATTCCATGATCCCCATTTGGGACCTACATGGAAAACACCTTTTGGGTGACAGCATTAATTTTTCCTTTTCAATACATCTTAATTAGTGTAAGAGAGACAGAAAAAGGCGATTAAATCATAAAAAATATTACTGCGTCTTAATTCGGAATGTAACGGGTTAATGTATATTTAACAAACGCCTCCTCGTTTCAAGTGACCTTGAAATAACAATCGCTTTATGAAAAGTTTATATTATTCTCTATTTAGATTTGATAACAGATTTGATAACATTGAACATTATCTTACAAGCTCAATAAAAATCGAGTTATAAAACATATGGCACTAAGAATACCAACTGTGGCTTTGTGTGTCACGCACACCAAACCCAAGCTTACTGCCTGACCATGGTTTTGTGTTTAAACTCTCATCAGGAACAGTCTGCTTACCCAGGTTTTGTCGCAGAGCTGGTCAATTATAAAAATTTATAAAAAAGGTTGAAGACGTGGAAGACCTAAGATGCTCCTCATCAATATCCGGAAGCTTGGTGAAAATGGGTACATGTACTTTATCACTATGGGGAATCGGTCGCATAGCAGAATGTATGTTTGGGTATTACAAGTGTTACTTGTTTTTCTTGTTTGGTCGTTTGACATTTACGAGGCAAAAGTTGCAGTCATCCACGTGGTTTTTTGGTTCTCTCCATACCATTGGCACACCAAATTTGAGCTTCGCATTCTTTCCTTAAGACCAGTATCTCAATGTTTCCATACACATTGTGCAAACTTGGTGTGGCGCCCAACTTTTGTCCTGGTCACCAAGCGGTACTCCAAAATAAGCAAGGTAAATTTTTTGATAAAACTATTGATATTACATCTTTGAGGTGACAAAGTAAAACAACCACATATATAACAGAAAATAACTGGGTCATTGCAGCATTTTCTTGGCTTGGAAGTCACAAACATGTTAAGACCTTAACGTAAGATGAAATAGAACAAAAGCTTTAAAAACTCTGAACTGTAAATATTACTGAACCTGTAACATATTAACAAACACTCCTGTTTAGAAACTATTGCTGTTACAAACAAACATATGTTTCAGAAGAATAACCTTTCTTAACCTTACTACCTTGTCTGCAAAGTGCAATTTTTGTAACTTCATGGCTAATTCTCGTATCCAACATCGAAATAAGAAGTTGAGTTTCTCACGACTTTCCGGTGCCATAAACAATGTTATGGCTTTTTTTCCCATTTCGCAAAACTGGTTTAAAAACTATGTTTTTGAAATTGCTTTTGTGCTTGATTAATGGCATCAAACATCTGAGGGAATGAGCAACTTTCACACAATGCAGCACTACAAAACATGCGAATTGCACAAAAACGTGATGTGATAGAGAAAATCTGTGTTCAGATTCGGATTCAACACCTCAAAGTTACCCTAACTTCATTCTCAAAGTCCATGCAAGAAAAAAAAATTTTTTTTTGTTGATCATTGACATTTCGACTGGACTAATTAGTTGGAGTTAATTACTTTTGATGACATCAATTTTTTTAATTTCACAGAAATCTTTTTATACTTTGGATAAGTACGCTAAATCATATAATAAAATATTTGTTGACTAAAATTTTGCTAATGTTTTGTGACATATTCGTTTAACTTTGAATTTTTGCACGGTATTGAAATAGTTAAGTCTAGTTTTTATAACATTTACAAAAAGTTTACATTTTCCGAAAAAGTCAATTAATTACCATCAACTTAAGTTTTAACTGTGACGTGTAATTTCCGGCTTGTCCTAACTTTGTTCGAAACTTATGACACAGACATTTTTTTCACGATAGAATATATTCAATTGATAGTCTAAATTTTAACATTATAGATTAAAAAACTAAAACAACAGTATAACCACAGAATGATATTGCACTCAAGTACAGCTCTGTCTAGTTTCTTTGAATTTTTTTGAATTTGTTAATATGAATTTTTGAAAACTGTTACCAAGCTGAACAAAAGATCGAAAGCACCATTTTAATCCAACCGTGGTGAGGCGCTATCGGTTCAAATCTTACTTTCATGCTGTTGTGTTCTCAACAAAAGAACGTTGTGTTCATTTTTTTGTTAGGTAGTTTTAACAAAGCAGGCTTCTAATTACAAATAAAAGAAAAATAGATATCAAAAATTTCACATTACTTGAATATACAAATTTTTAAAATGTTAACCCATCTAGGAAACTTTGAACTTTTAGGTTACCTTTTATGTCCTATTAGAACATATATGTCCCCTTTCAACAAACATCTATAAAGCTGTTAATTTCAAACTATTTGCCGTAAAAATAGTTTTGAATACTTTCACAGTCATTAATTTTTACAAAAACCTATTTTATTGGCCACTCCGTGTTATATATCACGTGACAGAAAGTTTAAAAAAATATTTTTTAAAAATTTTGATTTTGCTGAAACAGTGTTTTTGAAGTAATAAATTGTGTTAATCTAAAACTATTTCTAAAAATAAGTTTTTTTTACTTTAAAAATTATTTTTTGCTACTCTATTTTCTAATGTATATTTATCATATTTTAGGTTTTCAGAATTTTGTTCTTATTTTTATTCGATATTTTTCGAATAGAACATATATGTCCTAGTCTTCAGAACTAAAAAAATACACTCAAATGTGTATTTTTTAAATGAAATTTTGTTAGCAGTGTATTCAATAAAAAACAGATAGTCCAAAAATAAAGTTTTTTTCACCTTACAAATAATGAAAATGCTGATCCTAAAAAAATGTATAAAATTTGACAATTTTATAATAGATAAATAAATAAATTCATCATTTTATTTAGAACCTCTTGCCAAAAAGTATCAGATTAAGAGCACTTGAGTGGATGTCATTATCAATGCAGGTAGTTTCAGTACAGCATAAATAATTCTTACAGTAATCTTCAGTACAAAAATTTTTGAGCAAGAAGCAAACTCATTATCTTGTTATCGCGAGGCCAGTATTTCCCGTTGTGTCAAAAATTTATGACGAGAGAGCATTTCAATTTAACGTAATCATAATTTTTATGGGAAAATCAACACTGATACAATACGGAAAAGACTATACAAATTGGAATTTTGAGTTTTGGCATACAATGTAGGATCTTAAGTTTTTTTTAGTATGCAATGAAGCAAGAGTGGTTACAACTTTGTAACATTTATTTCATAAGTTACTCCAGATGATGATCAAGCTGTACCTGACGTAAAGAAAAGTTAAATGCTGTTCTGCATTTTGCTCAATCTGTACCTCTAAACAAGACTACCAAGCTGTTTCTTGAAAGCTAGTTTATGTCAATCTAAATACTCACATATTTGACTTACTAAGGTATTTTGTAGTATGGGTCTGAGCAGACATGTAGACCACCTTGCCAAAATCTAAGTCTAACTCTGAACTTTATTAAAGAAGGTATAAGCACTAAAAATATTTTGAAAGCAGCTACAGATTGCACAGCAGTAGCAGCTATATATTGGCGGGATACTAGGTCTAGTTGTTGTGATCAACATTTGTTGTTCATCTGCCTGAAAGTGTTTGTAATCAGTGCGACTGACGAAATGGAATTGATAAATTTTCTCACCAGAATATTGGGGCTGTTTATAACAAATATATGTACTTAGTAAACCTGTTTGTGTGGGTAAATAAATGATTTCTAATAAAATGACTGGGAATAACGGCAAAATATTTTTTGTACTTTACGATGTCAAGTGTGTATTTGGGCTGTTCTAGAAATAAAAACTTGCTTTTCAATTTTATACTATAAAAAAAATTTTTTAAATCAAATCCACTCACAATTTTTACTTTTCAATTTTCAAAAATTAAGTTTAGCTTGGTTATGGTTTGTTTCGTAAAATTCTAGAAAATTACTCAAAAAAACGATAAGTACATATATGGTTCCTTAGAGAAAAAAAATTGCTCTAAAGTCCTATAAAAACATATATGTCATCTTAGAATATTTTTTTAAGAAAGAAAAATATAATTTCAATTTTACACGACATTGTTAGATAATAACAACATAGAAAAAAAAACAAAAACAATTTTTTTTACTAAAAAAATAACTCAAAACATAAAGGGTTAAAATTCAGCCCCACGAAGGTAGCTAGAAATACCTTTAATCATAATAAACGAGACGTCGAACGTTTGATTAAGGTCAAGCAACAACAAAATGCGGCCATTCTCTCAGGTTTCTATCCATGTAAAGACTAAAACTGAGTGGGTTGTTTACTTCAATGTCATCCTGACGCCGGATTTTCAAGATGTTAACAAATCAAGATTTTAAGCCAAGAGACAGATAACACTCCACTGAGTGCTAATGTAAAATATTGCCTACTATTGTCCATTTTTTTAATTACTTATGCTCATGCTGTCGTAACAGGCAAACCTGTATCTATGCACACTGTTTATAAAAAACCTGTGGCCATTTATAATAAAGTGCACGGTTTTATTAATCGGCTCATCCCGTAACAATCAGTTTTGTTATTGAGACCCAACAATCCACTCAATTATGTAAGATATTTTAAACCTGGCCATAATGTGCATATGCTAGTTCACTTATCGAATGCTCATCAGTTTGCGCCTCCTCCTAGAAATTCATAGATAATCCTTGCGAATTTAATGTCCGACCAGCTTTGTGGACGTATTAGAAATGGAGTTTAAAATAAAATATTTGGAGGTGTTTTGAAAAAAGTCATGCAAGGTATATCAATCTTTGAATCAGGTTACGTGATATTAGCTCTTCACAAATACTATCAGGATCACAAAAAAGCGGCACAGATTGCGTCACAAAGTGGTGTAATTAATAAAAATTTCTTGAAAAATGATTTCGGTTTATTTGTTTTTATCTTTCGACGTAGAAGTAATGTAGCTGTTAAAGTTTTAGATTTAATGAAAGTTCGATTTTAGATTGAACAATAATTTTTTACATTTATATTTACACTAAATAGGATTTACACAAAGTGCGAAGAGTATTTACTGTGAATACATTTATGCGTTTTTTTGGAGGTTGATATTATCTATTCGCCGCAGAGCCCCGCTAAAATTGACATTTCATGGAAACCATAAAAAATATTTTATTAAAATTTTTACACAAATATAATCAATTCTTAAACTTTATTATTCAAAAAGTGATAAAATTTCAAGAGCGAAAGACAAATGCTCTGTAGTTGATTAAAAAATTTTTACATTTGTCAATATTAAAAATATTAACTAAACACTTTAAAAGGTTTTAATTAAATCAATTCATTGTTGCAAACACTGACCGTCGTTTTCATAATTATTCTAAGCATTATCGGATTATGGTTGGTTGTATGCAACGGTGGCTGAGACAGAAAAAAGTCTTGAAATTGAAAATCGGGTGATATGAAATTGTTTATCATATATTCATTTTATATGTTAGCATCGGGGCTGACAATTAACTACAATAAATTAAATTTTTAAGTAAATATCGAGCACTGGAGAACATAATCGCTTTTTCTCGTGTTTTCTATTCAAGCAACCGTTAGCAAACAGTGTTCACTTTATGAACAGCACTAATTTCTTTTGTCTATAAGCGCTCTTCAGTAGCTGCTATTTGCTTTTTATTGTGAGGTTAAATTTGCTGGCTTTAACTTAAAAAAAGCATGACAATTTTGAAGAATCGCAACGCTGATTATTTGGTTAAAGCTGTTGTTTTTATTTGTAAACTAATGTTCAGCAACAAAAAAAGAGAAAAGCTAATTTTCTTTTTTTAAATTTTTCTAATAATCAATGATTCAATTTGCCCGTTTTTTTCAAGTTTCGCAAAAAAATAATAAAATCGATACCTCTATTAAACGTGTATTTGTTCTCTTTAACCTATTTTTGATTATGACTTTGTTTTATTGTTTTGAATATAAAGAAAACAAAAATTTCAAATAGTTCTTGTATTTGCTATGTAAATATAACCAAAAAGTGAAAGTAGTAAATGCTGTTTCTGCATTTTCAATCACTTTCATTAAAACGAGCTCACAGCAAGTCAGCTCCATTTATTCATTCAGATAATTTAAAGTGAAATATTTTTTTGGTTTTTAGTTAAATTTTTTAAATTAGTAAAATATATTTTGCAGCTTTTCAATACAACAAAGCATTAGGCTTCTTAAATAGAGGGTGCAGTTATACAGTCTAAATATTGTTTAACAAAATAGTAATTTTTACAATCAAAAATGGATTTTTGCAATATGTAATGTATACCATCAAACTTATATAATTCATCACTTTATCTAACTGTAAATCGTAGTTAAGAAACAAAAAAAAAATCATACAAAAAAATCAAATTTTTAAGGTTGTTTAAAAATGTATATTTTAAACAAGAGTTAAAAAACAATGCAAAAATTATAAGTTTTAACACTGTTTTCAGAAAAGGTTTCTGCTTGTAAATTGAAGTTACTCTTGTTTGTATTTAAAGTTTTTAAGCCAAGGTCAAGAAAGATTCCAATAGAAAATATATTATTTTGAGTTCATGATTGCATTTTGCAAATTTAAAAAAATAAATTTACAACTTTTGGCAAAAAAATGAACAGCAATAATTTTTTGTCATTTCCAGTTTATTTCTCCTACTAGAAATCCAAATACAGGTTTAGCTCCGTGCAATTAATCAATTCAAACTTAATTTAATCCAATAGTTAACGGCTTAGAAAATAACTGTAAAAATGCTATTTTTATAAAGAAATAAAGGTTATTAATACGCTATTATTATTTGAAGAATAACGAGAATTTAGAATTAATTTAAAACAAGCCCCTTGAAGATGAGAAGCACCAGACTCGAGTTTCGCTCTTGTTAGATTTCCCAGTGAGATAGCATCACTGACAAGCTCTAACAAGAGCGAAACTCGAGTCTGGTGCTTACTAAGTATAGCAAAAATTTTTTCGTACATTTTATTATGCAGCAAAAATAATGAAAAATATCTGTATTTATCTTCTGCAGTCGTTTTGCTTATTTCTTTATTGCCAATAAGATAATTTGTTGCCATAGTTTTCAACCATAAAAGTTTTAACTAAGAAAAAATTCTACTCTAGTTTATTAATATACGATATTGTCAGAAGTATCATGATTTTCATTTTTTGACATTAAATTTTTATTAGTTAATTTTCAACTGCTTTGGCAACAATTGATGTGAAAACAATTTAAGAAAAGACAAAATTAACAGTCAAGAAATTAAGAAAATACAACAAATGCTGAATGCTGCTAAAAAGAAAATGAAATCCAATAGTTAACGTTACGATTAAAATTTATCCAAAAATTATCTTTAAAATTTTAAATTATTTTTTAAGTAATTTAAAATTTTAAGGTACCATAATAAAGTTACCATCAAAATTAAATCTATATAGAAAAAAGGTTCTTGCGATCAGCTTTTGAATTACAGACCTGTTTCGCATTCCTCAGTTATGTGTCACACCCTTGAAAATATGATTGCAAATAAAATAATTACAAACTAAAAATCTAAATGTAAGTTTCGATTAATAGCAGTGTCTCAGCATTTATAAAATTAGATCGGGCAATTGGCTAATGGTTGCCCTAAGTTTATTGCCTTCATGCTTATCTTGCAAGCTAGGAAGATAAATACAGTAGAGATGATAAACAAATGAATAAAAGAAAGTTACATCTAATGATATACTCAAAAAAATTAAAAATTCTACTTAAGCTAATTGCAATGTTCTTCGAAAGCAATTTGGAAAGACATTGATACTCCTGATTGAAAAGATAAAAAATAATTAAAAATTGGGAGTGGGGTAAGTATAGTTGAAGAATATATAAATATTAAAATATCATTAAATAGGCCATAAAAATATCTTCAAAATCTTTTTAAAATCAATTTAAGCATTTTTAAACCTAGGTTTTCATTTATTTATTTACAATTTTTGGGGTACTAAAAAGTCACGTCCCTCTGTTTTGACTTCTAAATGCATCAAAGTTATATCAAGTAGTAAAGGCTCTCTCCCCATTTCACTTTTTATTTTACGTCCCTCCTACTTTAAAATGAATATGAATTTTATTGTTGAACCTTCAGTATAAACTAAAATTAGGATCACAAATTTTGCAAAAGATCAAAAAAGTTCTTTTTTTGCATATCAAAACAATTTTTTTAAGTTTAACTGTTATTGTTCCCAAATAAAATTTATTTTTAAAAACACACAAAAAAATAATTTTTAACAGACAAAATTTGATCCAAAAAACTCCATGATTTTTAATGCAAATTTACAAATACCATTTAAAATCTCGATTGTTTGCAGAGAAAAATAAAACAGGGTCATTCTAAATTTATTATATTTTAGCACAAAGCTTGACTAAATTTTTAGTAGTTTTTTTGATTATGCAAATATTCGTATTTATTAGATTTGGCAACATTATAAGAAAAAGGTAATACAATGTAGAAATGACATAAATTGGTTTTCAATTGATGAAACAACAAATAGAAATTTTTAATATCATCTACAAAAGCTTCAATAAGATGAGCATATTTACAGTATAATGCCTTATAGAAATTTTTAATTTTTGGATTAAAAATATATTTATAGATCTCAAGTTTTAGCGGATTGAAAATATAAAATGACAGTATATAGATCTCAAATTTTCGCATTGAAAAAAAAAAGTCAAATTTGTATAAATTTTTTGAACCATAATATATTGATTTGGAAATTTAAGAGATATTTCAAACAACAGAAAAGGCATAAAAAATGGCAGTTGCACAGGTCGCTACAATTAGCTCGGAGGGCCCCATGCAAGCAGCGAGCACCAGGCTATAAGTTTGATATACCTGGCCTAATATAAAAATTTGCCTTAAAATAATTTTAGTAGTTTTTACCAGAAATTTATAATAAACAAAAGCACAACTAAAGAATGTGCTTAAAACTACAAATGAAAGATAGCATAAAGTATATTTTTGAGGGTACCAGTTTTTCCACTTTTAAACTTATTAGTGTTAAATGAGACTTAATAAGAACAAGGATGTTTGGTTGAATGTTTGTGAACTTCAGTCGTTGCACTTTACCCCTCCAAGTCAGTTTGGTCCTCAAAAAATTTAACCGAATAGAAAAACTGTATGTCACAAAATACTTGTAAGTTTTTTATAACTTTTTTTACAATTCATATTGATTTATTGTTGCTAGCTTTGTAAAACCAATTACTGTGTCTGCTACTTAATTGGCTTTAAAACAACCGTTTTTGGTCTTATTGTGTAGCCAACTACTCTATGATTTTCTCTCTTAATTGCGTTTGGTTCATTAAAAATCAACTTTTTTATTTGTTACCCATTTAATAATTTTTTTATTCGAAGGCTTCATTGCTCTACTGAGTGTTTCTATTCGATTAAATTTTTTGAGATCCAAAAAGAAACTAGAAAAGCGAGGTGATTAACGACTAAAGCTTAAAAACATTCAAATAAAATATCCGTCTGCTTGTTCAGTCTCAACTAGCGCTAATAATGTTCAAAATGGAGAAAATAGTATGCTGTACCCACATATTCAGTATGTTTTATGTAATGCTTTCATTTATACTTCTAAGTATTATATATTCTTGAATTGTCTGTTATTTTATTACAAATTTCAAGTAGACACAACACAAATTTCTTTTAAGATATTTTTTTTCTTTTATTAATAACTTCTAGATCAGGCTAAAAGAGTTTATTGCAATTTTTAAATTAAGATTGAATCAACGTGCAGAAAAATTTGAGAACTTTTAAATTAACGTAATATAAATTTTTTAAAGGTTATCTAAAATCAAGAGCTTTTTCTTTTTCTCTTTTCGGCCTTTCCCATTAGTCAGGGGTGGCCACAGTGTATCATTATTCTCCACATCTTTCTGTCTTCAATGTCCATCTCCTTCACACCAACTTCCTTCCTCTCCATCCTTTATCTAAAATCAAGAGCAAGGGTTGAAAATATTAAGTTTGAAGGTTTAAAATTAATATAATGTTTATGCTTTCATTAGCAGTCTAGTTTTCTCAGAGAATCACTAAACCCATTAAAAAAACGGCTACACCAAGCACCAGTGGCGTGCAGTCAGGGCATGCAAATCATGCATTGCATGACCAAATTTTTAGGGAATGCATGACGAACTTTGGGCGATGAGGTACAAATTTTTTAATTTAATGAAAATTGGTACTGGTTTGGAATGAAATTAAATAAATTTGAGGCCGATCGGAGATAAAGACCTTTCTTTTTATGTTTTTTATAGATCGCTACAAAATTAAGACAAAAATTGCAAGATCCGGAAATGCTTTGAGGTGATGACCTTCTTTTTTTTAGAAAACACTAGAATTTTACAACAAAACGTATAAAATCTGAGATTGATTGGAAGTGAAGATTTTTTTTTAGTTAACACCAAAATTTTAGGACAAAAATCATAAAATTTTTGAATGATTTCAGGCAATAACCGTTTTTTTTTTGAAGAACACCATGGGTTTGGGACAAATGAAAAATAATCGGTCTATGTTTTAGAACAGCGGTGTCCAACCTTTTGTTTGTTGCGGGCCAAATTTTTGTCGCTAAGTTTATCACGGGCCGTAATCGCTGAAGCAATCAAAGTGATGTTTTATGCAAATTTGCACAAAAATTTCCGTCCACAAAAGACGTGTTCTCTAAAAAAAAAGTTTTTCATACTGAATCAACGAGTCTTTTTGCAATTTTTGTCCCCAAAACTAAGAATTTTCTAAAAAAAAGGTCTTCGTATTGAATCAACGAGTTTTTTGCAACTTTATTTTGTTGCTGAAATAGTGCTTTCCGAAAGCTTTTGCAGAACATTTGGGCATCTCTCGCGCAACATAAATTGTAGAGGTTTATATGCACTGCAATAATTTAACTTGTTGGAGTGTCTGTTTAAAAATCTTTTCGCAGGCCGCACCAAAAGCCTTCAAGGGCCATATGCGGCCCGTGAGTCGCGGATTAAACAACCTTGTTTTAGAATCTCACTCTGACCAGTTTTTAGCATCCCAAGTGCATGACCAGTCTCAGAAGTCACCGCAAGTCACTGCCAAGCACAATGATAATGCTTGCTTTTTTGTTTTCTTTCGCAAAATTATCCCCATCCCCAGAAAATAATTTTTTTTCTCTGTACTTTGGTAGCTCTATTTTTCTCTTCAACTTAACGGTAAAGAAGCAAGCCCGACGCTCAGTTTGATAAAATAATCTCCGTTCTGCCTTTGGCAAAAGCAATTTACGAACATTTTATATGGATTCTTTATTTGCCAAAAATGATAATTTTGCATAAAAACAGAAAAAGGCAAACAAGCTAATATACGTTAGTCCATACAAAAAAGAACTTTAGTTTTTGTGCAAAAACAATAAAATTGAAATTTGGAATATTTTGCATGTTTTAATGTCTAAGTAAAAACGTTTAACGTCTGAAACTGTGCCTCTTCTTCGTTTTCTTGGTCTTTCTTAAATGTATTTACTATTGTATATTTATTTTTTTGTGCGAATTATTCTATTAATTGAGAACAAATGAACGAATAAATGATTGAATGAATAGAAAGCATTTTCGAAATTTTATATCTCGCAAAAAATGCAAACTATGAACACGTTCAACGTTTTTAAAAAAAACATTTGCGAATTTATAAAAAGTAATACATTGTATTGCTTGTACATGCCAGTGTTGTTTATTGCTTAACTTGCAACGTTGTTGTTATTCTTCTCGTTTTCAAGAATAAAAACACCTCCAACTTCATCTTAAAATATAAACAAAAGGTTTGGCTGAAAAGTTGCTACATATTTTTTCTATAAAATTAAACCTGGAACTCATTTATCGTGTAGCGAGAGCGGTTTCTTTTAAACTTGATATTTAAAAAATTACACACTCCAGACCACATAATTAAGTTTTTAACAACTTAAGCACTTTCCGAAATTGCTTTCTTTGCTTTAAAACTGCATTTGCAAGTTACATAAAAATTTTTTTTTTAATTTTTTTATCAAAATTAAAACATTTCATTAATGATTTAAAGCACAAAGCATGGGTTAACTACCCTAAACAGCAAATTTGTCTATTTTCCTGCCATTTTTAATTTTTCATCCTAATAATTAAAAATTATTGTTTTTCCAAGCCTGTCTAATTCGCGGCCTTCAAAGTCTTTGCGGCTCGCGAAGCAGTTTGAAGAAATTTTTGAATGATTTTTAATTCAAAATTGAAATAACAATGAAGTTCAGGACTAAGTTTCATTTAGGAAAATCATATAAAGTTGAAAATCAAATTGGATATTGACTTTTTTTGTCTTTTTGGGGTGTAAATTGAAGCTCAAAAGATATTGCTGTTCATCGTTTGAAAAACGGTAATAAAAAAGAGCAAAGCTCTTCTTGCCTTTAATAAATATACTGTTATGATAAGTACCCTTAGTTCTTGCTTCAATTTGCACTTTTTTTAGATTCTGTAAGCAAATTCTGATACATCTTTTTTAAAATTTGTTTGTTTTCCGTCTCCTATTTTGGATTTTTATTTTGTTTAACCCTCTATCGTCTGCTTTTAGGTTTTGAATGAAAAAGTTCATTTAGTGTGTTTTTGCAGTTGAAATTGCATTAGAAATTCAACTAAAACAAAACTTTAAAAAAAAATTCAAACTCCCCATTTTTTTAAACGTAAATTTTGTAACGGTGGTCAATTAAGCAACTAAAGTGATTTAAATGTTGAATTCTATTAAAAATTTTGGTACTTTCTAGAGAATCATGCTTCAATGTCAACTACAAGAAAAAAATGATTAGATTTCTTATTGCTTTTCAAATCTGATCAAACACGATAAAAAATTTCTTTTTTGCGACGCAAAAAATATAAGAAAAACTTAAGGGGTAACTTGGTTAAAAAATCCTACCAATTAAAATTTTTCCGGATTTCCAATTAAAATGATAAAATATGAGTTGTATTAAATCTGTGGATAAGGTCAATCAAGAAAAAAAAATTTTTAAGGCAAAAAAAAAAATTTGAAACGTGACAAATTGGTTGAGTTGAGCGATAGACGGTTAATTGTTTGCCTTCTAATCCAACGAATATTTCTATATTTATTTTACGTCTTATGTATACAAAAATCACAAAGTAAAAGTAAAAAAATTAATTGATATTTCTCGATTGACTCTAATAAAACGGCTCTACAGAAACTTACTTTAAGTTAAGTTTTTTAATCTTTATAGGTATTCAATTAAACAAATATTAATATCAAGTAAAAAAATATTGTTGCTTGGTTTTTACTTTAATTTATCAAAGCTTGATTAAAATACATGTTGTATTTTTTCAACAAAACAAATAAACCTAAATAGTAATTTCTATAATCGCGACATAATTTTGTGATATCCAAACATTTAAAATCAGGGTTATACAAATCGTCATTATATCTAAACCTGAACAATAACTAGCAAAAAAATTTATTGGTACACGTTCAAAAATAAATATTTAAAAAAATGATAAAGAAAAATTAGGGGTGAAAGGTTAGATTTTTGAAAATATTTAGAATTTCTTCTATAGGAAATTGAAATACAGGTTTAATTTTTTTTTAATTTCATTAAATTAATCGATTGTAGTTTAACTTAATGTAAAAGTGAACAACTTGGAGTATAACAGTTGAAACATAATTTTCCATAATGAAATCAAGGTTTTTTACAGCAAGAAACTTTTGTAGTAATAAATTGTAGTATAATAACCGTTTTTTCTATTTTACAGTAAAAAACTGTTTCTAGTAATTAACTGTAGTGTAATAAATTTTTTGTACTTTTATTATGCAGCAAGAATAATGAAAAATATCTATGTATATCTACTGGAGTCTTTTTTTTTATTTCTTTTCTGTAAATCAGGTAGATTTTTGTGATAGTTTCAATCGTAAAATTTTAAAACTATTGAAAAATACTACTATACATTATATTATATGGTTAAAACCATCACGATTTTGTTTATAACCAGTTTTCATTTATTTTCTTTGTTTATTATTAAGGGTCCTGTTTACATTTTATGAAATTGCAAATTTACAAAAAACGCTTAAAGGAATAGTCAAAACATAAAAAAATAGAAATGGATCCCAAATTTTGTCTAAAAGAAACAAACCAAAACAGTAAAAAACATTTTTGATATTATTGCAATATTAATTTTACAGAAAAGTAAAATTTTTCTCAAGGGGTTTGTATTCTGACAAATGCTACAAAAGCTCGCACACACAATTCTTTAAATAAACACTTTTGCGAGGTGATAAGGGATTTTTTTATTTAAGTTAAATTAAAGAACGCCTTTTTTTATATTATAAAAATTTATTTGCAATTTTTGTAACCAAAGTTTTCGTTTATTTTTGGCTTGAAGTAGGTAGCTTAAAATACTGTTTAGAATTCTGTTTTTGTCAAAACACTTTTTGTGTTTCAACTTAAATATTTAGCTATTTGTTTCGAATTTTTGTTTTACATAGAATGTCCAAAGAATCTTGTTATAAAAAACAATGAATTACATTATTTATCAACTGAACCATTAACATATGATGAAGCTGAAAATATCTGTCTATCAGTTGGTGGAGATGTTGCTCGTATAAGTGAGGATGATACTGAATATATTTGGCCTTATTTCAATCAAACATTTTTAAAAGGTAATAGTATTGTTTTTTGGGTTTCATCATTATCATAAGTACAAATTTACAAAGAAAGATGCTTAAAATAATAGGTATAAAACGTATCTTTGTAGCGTGGCTATGCCCTTACAATTTTTGGTTACCTTCTCCTTATTGTGGTCTAAAGCAGTCATGTCAAATTTTCGGCCCACCAAGTTTTTTAAAAAACCTTTTTTATCAAGATGCTAAATACAAAATTAAAAAGGGTAACCAATTCATAATTAAGTTTTATCTACATAAATGGCATTTGATGGAATTCCTAAAAACTTGCATTGCTTTTTTCTCTTTGATCTTTACTTTAGAATTGACATGAAATTCTTTAAAATAGGTTTAACGAACACCCTGCGCGAATGAATTTGATTTAAGTAAAAAATGTTTTTGATCTTTATCTAAATTTAAACAAAAAATTTTAAAATATGGTAAATCTGGGCGGGAATTTATAACCTGGTAAAAGAAATTTCAGGATTATAGGTTGTAAACCAAATGAAAACCTAGAAAACTCTTTGCCTTGTTTGGTAACTGGATTGCAGCCCCAGGCAAATTTTTTCGATTAATTTTTTTTTCGATGACGCATATCCATCTATTGCCCCCGTACACTCATAAGTTTGACATGCTTAATCAAAACAAGCATCTTTAAGTTGTAGTAATTTAATTCTTTAGTTCAGTAATAGTTTGATACTTTGAAAAACAGGTCGGACTAGTAACAAGAAATTTTTTATTATAGAAACTAAATATTTTTCAGGTTATTAAAGGTGGAAACTTTTCACTTTTTTTAATGAATGATAAATATTATAACTTTAATTTTAGTTTTTGTCTTTCACCTAAATTTCATCATTAGCAAGAGGCAGCTCAGTAAATACAAAAATATTTGGTTTGTAAAGATCAGTGATGGCTTTAATAGGGTGCAAACGGAGTGTCCCCACCAGGCCCCCTAAAATATATCAAAAAGTGGCCACTCCTACACAAGAAATTGTTTTATTTCTTCATAGTAGCATCAAGACGTTGATGGCATGTCAAAAAGAAAAGAAAAAAATGTGGAAGATCAGCAGCATTCTCTTTTAGTTTGTTGTCGGTTGTACTTGTGAAATTGTAAAAATACAGACTTTATTTTTTATTTTTAAAGAGCACAATGTTTTGAGCAGTAAATCTTGGGAAGTATATGCCTATCCATGCTTTTGATTACACCATAATGGCCCCTCTAAATTGAAGACCTTTTTTTTAGAGATCATTTTGATTTTATACAATAAAAATGGCTTCCGCTACCGTTTTTTAATACACTATATAGTGACTCCCCTTATGTTTCTTGAACCAGGTCCCCCTATTTGTAAGGCCATCACTGCTCAAGATCTTGGTCGAAACCAATGTATCAGCTTCAGGAATTTCTCAATTGTAGTCTAAAAGCTCTACGACAATATGGCAAATTTTCTCGCATTTTCTTTTACAATAAAAGCATGAGTTAGAGTGATTCTCTCTTTTAAGCAAAACTGGAATGATGATTAAATACTTTTTTTAAAAACAAGCCGCTTAAAAGACGATAAGCAACAGCCTCGAGTTTCGCTCTTGTTAGAGCTTGTCGGTAATGCTTATCTCACTGCGAATCGAACCAAGTGCCTGTAGTCTTCTACGCAGATTACTATACCACAAGACTACAGAACCCGGACGACAGTTTGACTCAAAGCAGCTGTAAGTTATAAGTTATTCCCGGATTTACTAAACAAGGAATACATAGAATCCACTATGTTGTAATTACAAGGCCGTACCTCATGACCGGGACTTACCCGACAAGCGTTAAGCGTCGCGCTTACTCTGTTAGATCTTGACGAGAGAAGGAAAAATTTTATAGTTGAAGACTAATGAGGAATAATAATAAATGTTGAGAATAAATGTTGAGTGGTCTAGTGGTATTGTCTCCTGCGTGGAAGTCCACAAGTAGTTGGTTCGATTTTCAGTGAGATATGCAACATTGACGAGCTCTAACAAGAGCGAAACTCGAGTCTGGTGCTTTTCGTCTTTTAAGCGGCTTGTTTTAAACAATTCTAAATCTTCATTATTCTTCAACTATAAAATATTTTTTTCTTTTATTCATGTTTGCGGTTCTGTGAAATCTACATCATGCTTTAATCCTTTTTTTTTGGTTAAAAAAGATGGAAGGAAGCTGGAAGGTCCATTAAATCATTCTTGATTCTGCTATGCTAATGGAAGGACGTGTGTAATCTCTGTTGACAGAAAAGCAGAAACCTAATCAGTGTTTTTTAAAAAAATGCAGAGATAAATTTCCGGGTTTTAAAACTAATTGATTACCGAATAGTTACAATGGAAGAAAAACTAGATCGTATTTTGAAAGAAATAGATAACTTAACGACAAGAATAGATAAACTAGATTCTAAATTTGAACTGTTTGAAACCAGACTATTCAATCTAGAAAAAACTTTTGACGATCAAATTTATAAGTTGGATAAAAAGCTTGAAACTAAAGTTGACTGTACAGTTTTAGAAAACTTTAATCTCAGATTACTAAATATTGAGCAGCAACAGATTACCCAACAAACGAAAGACATAATGCAAGAGTCTTATGACGAAAAATTAAATCTGTTGATTCATGGAATAGAAGAATCTGATGCTTGGGAAACGCTTGAAAAAACCAAAAATCTAATCCATAATTTTATGAAAGATGGTCTTCTAATCGACGATCCATCAACAATTTCTCTTGCTGACTATCATCGACTACCACAACAACCGATTTCTAGAAACAATCATAAGGTACACCGACCAATTATAATTAAATTAGCTAACTCGACAGATAAAAAGCTGATTTTTACCAAACTAAAAAATCTCAAAAAATATAATGAAAAAAGAAAGTCTGTCGATAAGAAACCTCACTATGTTACCGAGCATTTGCCCAAACAGTTTCAACAAGAACGCAAAGCTTCGCTCCCTCAATTTAAAGAGGCCAAGCGTATGAAAAAAAAAAGTAAGTTGGAGAGCCGAAAATGGTCATTATTGTTTATATGTCAATAATGTTAAAGTAGATTTTGTTAAAAGCTCTTCCTCTTCTTTTACTAAATTGTAAATCTAAATACTGGGTCAATCGTTGTATAATTTATCTTGTTTTTAATATAGTTAATTAGTTTTTTGTATTATATTGTAAGTGGTTGTTACTTATACTCTTTAGAAGAATCGAACCTTGTACAGTTCTCGCTTATTAATTTTCGGCGACAAAAAAAAAATCTTTTTCCATTCGTGTAACTTTACTTGTTTCTCTGGTAAATTTTAATAATTCTCAGTCTGGTTCTGTTTGTCAACAATTGCTTTGCGTATTCATTGTCGACTACTATTGATTGTTTAGATGATTTGAATTTATTTTTGGCTTCAAGTCGAGCAGATACAGATAATTTTCAGTATTCTGATGCAGATCTTAGAAATAATTTAAATGACAACTATATTAATCAGGTAATTTCGGCAAATTTGAAAAATTGCGTTTATACAGATTTCTTAAATTTTGACAGTAGAGAAGATGTATTCCATTCTTTATTTATGCTTCATTTTAACATTAGATCCCTTCAAAAAAATTTTGAGACTTTTTATGAATCTTTGCAGTTGCTTCCGACTCTTCCACAAATTATTGGAATTTCCGAGACAAAAATTAATGATACTCCTTTTACTAATATTTCTATACCTAATTATATGTTTTTACATGCTAATTCTACTACTCGCGCAGGTGGTGTTGGTTTATATATTTTGAGTTTGATATCTTTTAACTTACTTGGTAAAAATCAACTTAGTAATGTTGGCTGTGAGGATCTCTGGGTTTCTTTAAATTTTCCGGGAGTCCAGCGCACAGTCGTAATAGCTGTCATATATCGTCATCCTAGATCGGATTCAAATGCTTTTATTGAAACCCTTAATAACAAACTGGGTGAAATTGACTGCAATAAGAACGATTTTTATTTAATGGGCGATATCAATTTAAACATTAGCGAAAGTGATTTTTCTTCATCTTCTATTAATTACTTATCTATGTTAGAGAGCAACGGTGTTTTTCAATTAATAACTAAACCAACCAGGGTCACCAAAAATTCAGCATCCTTAATTGATCATATTTTTACAAGCGCTTTATCTAATCCTATATTTCCGGGGATAATTCTTAATGATATCAGTGATCATTTTATTACTTACTGTGCAACTTCTCTAAAAAGTAATCCTGAATCTGTTAAACACAAAAAATATATTTGTAGAGACATTAAAATCTCGATATAGAAAGTTATTTACTAGACCTTGATAAAAATATGAACGAATTCAAAAATTGTCTTGACTGTATAAATGCCAATAATTTTAATTTCATTTTTGATGATTTTATAAAAAGGATAAGATTAATAATCGACTTTTACGCTCCCTTACGTCAAATCTCTCGCAGACAAAAGCGTCTTCGAGCTAAACCTTGGTTAACAAAAGGTCTTCTTATTTCCATAAAGTATAAGCAAAAACTTTACCGTTCCCACTTTTTGTCGAATGATGTAGACAAAAAGACATATTATAAGCAATATTCAAATAAATTAAATAAAATTAAAACCAAAGCTAAAAAAACGTTTTACTATAATTTATTTAAAAATAACTGTAAAAATCCCCGTAAAACCTGGTCTACAATTAATTCAGTTCTCCATACTAAAGGCGATACTAAGTCTACTCCATATAAACTTAATATTAACAATCGTACCGTAATTGACCCTACTGTAATATCAAATTGTTTTAATAACTATTTTAATGAAGTCGGACGAAGTGTTGTAAGTAATTTGTCGAATTGCTTTGCAACCTGCGTAAAGGATTTTTTGATTAATAGAGTCACATCTACTATATTTCTAGAGCCAGCTTCCGTCAATGAAATCCTTAATATTATTAATGAATTAAATATTAACAAAGCTGCAGGTTATGATGATATCTCATGTTATTTTATTAAACTTTCTTCCACAGTGCTTACCCCTGTACTTTCAACATTGGTTAATTCGGCTATGACTCTAGGTATTTTTCCTGAAAAATTAAAGCTATCCAAGGTAATTCCTTTGTTTAAAAAAGATCATAAACTTGACGTAAGTAACTATCGCCCTATATCTATATTAACATGTTTCACAAAATTTTTGAAAAAGTCATTTTTAATCGTCTCTTAAATTTTTTTAATAAACATTCTGTTCTTGTTTCAAATCAATATGGTTATCGAGAAAATTGCTCCACGTCTCACGCAATTCTAGATATAGTAACTTCAACTTATGATAATATTAATAATAACCAATATACAGGAATGGTTACACTTGATATTACTAAAGCATTTGATACTGTATGCCACAAAAGACTCTTAATAAAACTTGACCATTATGGAATAAGAGGAACAGCCTTTAATCTGATACAATCTTATTTAAATAATAGATTGCAATATGTGTACGTAAATAATATTGAGTCCAATCGAAAAAGAGTTATAATGGGTGTACCTCAAGGATCTGTTTTAGGCCCGCTTCTATTTCTAATTTATATCAATGACCTTCAAAATTGTTTGAAAAGTATCCCTAGACTCTTTGCTGATGACACTGCCTTGTTAATTAATGCTTCCAATATAACTGAACTCGAAATTAAAATAAACGATGAATTGTCTAGAGTTTCCCAGTAGATGAATAAAAATTGTCTTACTATTAATCCCTCCAAGTCGCAAGCTATAATAATACCGCCCTTGCTATCACAAGTAGTTTCGTCGAGCAATATTAATATTAAACTCAATTCTAGTATAATTGCGATTTCAGACAGTATTAATTATTTAGGCGTCCTAATTGATTCCAAATTATTGTTTCATGATCATATTCATAAAATTCGTAGCAAACTCTCTCGTGCAATTGGTATTTTATGCAAACTAAAAAATTTATTTTCTTCTTGTATCCTAAAAAAACTTTACTTTGCTTTCTTTCACTCACACTTACTATACTGTCTTACAATATGGAGTGCTACATATAAAACTTATCTCGAACCATTAAGAAAATTGCAAAATAAAGCTATGCGAGTCATCAACAATATGTAATGGTCATCAAATTCTGATCCTTTGTTTAGAAAAAACAAAATTTTAAAATTAGATGACTTAATCAAGCTTGAAACTTCAAAATTAATGTTTAATTTAGACAGATGTAAATTACCCACTTCTTTTACAAAATATTTCAAAAAAGTATCTCATATTCATTTCTGTGTAACCCGTTCATCAGTCAACAATAAGTTATACTTACCAAGATATCGATCCAATCGTTTGCAAAGATCTCTTAAATATAGAGAAGTTAAAGTTTGGAATGATGTTCCTTGTAATGTAAAAAAAAATTGCTACTCCATATATAATTTTGGCTACATGTATAAACGTTATATCTTAAATTCTTATCCTTAAATCCATTAATATTTCAAATCAAACTTATATCTACAGTGGTCTATTTTTTATCTTTTTCTATAACATACGTTTATTTTTATAGCTTTAGTTAATCGGTGGCTGCTCGACTTGAAGACCAATTAATTTTTTTTTGGTCACTTCGCAGTCTACGCATACATTCGGTATAATTATTATCTTTTTTTTTTTTCGTGTAACAAATTACGTCAATTAAACGCACTCATTTTCTTCATTATAATTATTTTTACTGTTATTGTTTTGTGTGCATCATATATTAATACGGAATTGTATGAAATAAACTTGTCTGTCTGTCTGTCTGTCTAAATGACCAGAAATTTTCCGTCACCAAGGTCATCAGGCTTTTGTCAACATTTAAGAAAGCATTGGCTCCATTTGGATTGTGATAGAGGGGGGAAGATGTTATTAAGTGTTCAGCAGTTTGCTCCTTTGCGCCACACTCTCAAGTCACGGTAAAAGGTATACCTCATTTGTGCCTTTTTAAGCAGAATAGACTAATACCGCTACGTGCCAGTTAAGCTTGATCCACGCAGGTCTGGAAAAGTTAAATCCCGATGTCGTTGAAATAAAATTCTTAATAAATGTTTGGGGTTCGGAGACGTTTTCTCGCAACTTTATGCTCCATCTAAATTCCGCATATCGTACTACACTTTTGCTTGACTGGGAGGGATTGTTCAGCAGTTCCAGGCAGCACGCATAAATATCTGTCTTGATTTGGGTTGCCGCATTAGTCCACGAAGTAGAGACAGGAATCTTTCATATAGGAGCTGTTCCGGTTCCTGAGCGTGGCGAGCTAGAGGCAGAACGGCTTTTTGGCGGCACAGCTCAGTTAGTTGGATGCCTGCTAAGATAAAAGGTTGTCCGTCGGTGTAAGACGCAGACGTCCGGTCACTACGCTCAAGGCATTGTTAATGGACTTGTCGATAAGGCAAGTATGGACATTGTATCATCAAACAGGCGCGAGGTACTCAGCGGTGGAATGGACCAAGGCAAGAATGGCTGTGCAAAATATAGTGGCATTTGCACCTCAACTTGATCTCCTAATTCCCTTAAACGTCTAACGCGAGATGTCAACTTCTTGCACACCGATTCTAAGTGTCGGCGAAACGCAAGTACCCTATCCAACCTTGTGTCAAAATAAATGTTTTCTGCCCAAAACGGTAGGACCTGTCCGTTGACAAAGATGTTATGCTTATGTCGTGCCTCCTTGCTCTAAAGATGAAAGGCTGACGACTTAGTCTTTTTTGTATTAAGCTTCCATTTGTAAAAGTAAGAGATTGGGGTTGCCATGTCTTGCGTAAGTGTTCTTTCTAATGCCTGCCAGTTGCTTGCATAGAGAAAGATGGCCAAGTCATCAGCATAAGCAAATTTTCTGCCAACTGTCATTCGTAGGTCATACGTATAGAAATTAAACTATAAGGGAGCCAGGACTGATTTTTGTAAAATGCCATTCTTAAGGTGTCCTAACTTGCTTTTTCTTCCGGTACCAGTTGTGAGGGTAAAACTTTAATTATGTATAAGTTCCATAATCAATGAGACAATGTGCCTATCTGGAAGAAGACGAGGTAGCTTTCAGGTAAGCCACGATGCTATATAGTATTGTTGCTAACCCTGAGATTGACAAACGTAGCACCGGCTTTCTTTTTGACCAAAACATATCCTCAATTTCTTATGATAGAAAAGTGACTTGCTCTATTGTCGATCTTATGCTTTAATAAAACAAAAGACGAAACGTAAGTAATTGTTGATGGAAAAAAACAATTTCAGCATTTCATGCCGATTAAGTCTTCATAAGAGTGTAATATCTTTTTAGAGAAATTTTTATAATCTAATAAATGTTTAAACGAGTAATTCTGATTTTTGCAACAATTTGATTATAATTTCTATACAAAGCTTTATTAAATGGTCTAAAATGCTTTTTTATCATTGCAAAAATTATAATTGTCTAAATGGAAAAAATATATTTTTATTAATATCAATACCAAACCAAAAAATTTATAGTAATAATCAAAGTTTTGTTTTTATAATGATTTCAGAGTTTTGTATGAGGCCTGTGACAGCAAGCTTTACTTGAGTTTCGAACCGCTTTACATTATTCATGATTCTTTGTTATTAGTTACCTTCTGTTTGCTTTAATTAAATTTTTTTCTTTTCCGCGTCGCATTCCTTTCGTAAAACAATTATCTTTAAGCGCGTTTTTATTCTTATTTATTGTAAATTGTTTTTTGTATTTGACACAGTGAGTTATTGACAAAAAATTGGTTTTGTAAGTGATTTATGTTATAGTAGACTATTACGAAGTAGACTGTTTAAATTTATTTGTTGTAATTGTAGAAGTTATTTAGAAGTAAAAAACAATTTAAAAACGAATCGCAAGCATCTCTTGGCATCATTTAGCATCGTTTTGGATCACACGCAATCATCGCATAATTCGGATTACATTGTATCATTTGAATCACATCGTATTGAAATTATATTTAAATAAAACTGTTTTCCTTTTTTTTATTGAGCGCAATTTAAATGTTTTCAAATCTGCTATAACAAGGCCTTTGGTTTTGACAGCTATTTTAAAAATTAATAATCAGAGCCCTCTAAAATCCATAAACCAAATATTTTTTAAAGGCTTTATCACATTGTGAAATTTACATTAACGTTGCATTCTCGGTGGCTCGGGAGTCTTTTTATTGACTTTTATAGGTAAAAACTTTCAAAATTTAAATAAATTTTGCATAAACAAACTTATTTTTCCAATTTTTCTAGCGGCTATAAATACTTTTTCTACAATTTATACCAGGTAGTTTGAAACTATTGTTGCATGGCGTTTTTTAAAAAAATTTTGCCATGCTTCTTTTTATAAGTTCTGATGTGTCCCAAATTTGTGCCTCTCTCGTTTTGTGTTTCAAGCCCGTTGCTTTGACACAGCGTGCGAATGAACTATGATGCTTCTGCATTTGAAACCAAATGTGTCTTTTTTATGCGTGCTTGTTATTAAAACTTTTATATCAAAATCATAATTGCTGATACAGAAAATTGTTTTTTTGCATGCATCTTAAACCTTTTCTACTCATTAATTGTTTTTGTAGAAAACTTTTTTTAAAAGTGGTTTTATTTGTGATTTACCAATACAGGGATTTTCAACTTGCTTCCGGTGAAGTAAAAATATTTTTCCCACAAAAACCTATAGTGTTTAATAAAGATTAATGACCCTTATCACACAAACTATTGTTGAAATAGTTTTATGATCTTATAGCTAAATTTTTATCTGATAGATGGAAATAGTTTTTAAAACAAACAGATAGTAGATGAGTAAGTCCGGCCCGCGGTTAAATCGTTTTTTACGTATTTGACCGGTAACGCAAGAAGTTGCTCTCCCTCCACTAATACTCGTAAATTAAGACTTTTTCTCCTTGTCAACAAAAAAAATATACACTTCTAAACTGATGTACATGGGCGTTTTTGAAATATTTTAGTCATTTTTTTATAAAAGCAATCACAACTGGAAAAAATTGCTAAGTCAAAATAAATAAAAAAATATTTTGAGTTCAAAAAAATGGCCGGCCCCAGCAATAGCGTAAAGCAGGGGTGGCCAAAGACACCCCTGCTTTACGCTATTGCTGGCCAAAGCCAAGACACCCCTGGCGTAAAGCGTACTGAAATCTCCATAAAATTTTAAATTATTTATTAAAATATTTTTTTAGATTTAAACACTTTACACCATCTATGATGCATGGAGGTAACTGAAACGTCTATCAGTAACTGTTTAGTAATTAAACCATGTTAAGAGTTTGTAGTAACCCTACCAATGTATGCTAAAGTTGTTCTTCTCAAAAAGAGTCCTTACATAGTCCTATTTTAGTTTATGGGCGTCAACAGCTTTCTCGTTGGTAAAAAAAAGCGTGAAATAAAATAATTGTCACCTGATCTCTCCTCCAGTGCTTGTTTTGTTGTTGTTCATCTGGTAAATTTTTCCTCTCCTAGGTTGTGGAAATGTCTAAACTTTTTAATAATCTGGTTTTTCTGTTTAACATTAAAATTTTTGTGGTGATAATCTTAATTTAACCAGGTAAACCTTAACTAAAATATTCCATGTTTTTGAAGATCTTATAAAAGTCAATATTCGAGTATGGTACTACTCAGACGACCGGGGTTATGATCAATACAAATACCGAGCTGTTGGAATAACAAACAACGACCCCAACCAATTAAGCAATAATTATGAAATACCAGGAAAAGGAAATTTGTTTAGTATCATGCTATACAAAAAGTAAGTACGGTTTTAAGCATCATTTACGCTTTTACGTTTTGTATTGCTCATTTTCAGTAATAGTTCCTTCTAAAATTTTATTTTTCTCAAAAAAGTATTTTCTCAAATTTGCTATGACTCAAACTAAGAATTTTTTTGTTTATCTTTACTTGGACTAAACATGTTTATTCAACTAACTGGGATAATCGAATGTAATACAGAGGTTTATATATAATTAGACTAGAATTACTGTAATTATATTGTTCATTTAACAACCCTAACCCTAACTCTAACTTTACGAAGCCAACAGGGTTGCTTATTTTTATTTGGAAACTTTTGTGGTTGTTAATCTTTACCAGCTTCAATGTTTTTTTGCAAAAATTTTTTTAATGCTGGTAATATTTACTACCTTTAATCTTTTTTATCATTAAAATAATAACCCAAAACATTGTTAAAAAGCCATCATTTTATAATATTTGCAAAAAATAAACATTCTCGGTTTCAAAATAAAAGTAGCCTTCTTATAAAACATGTATTTCAGAATTTACTTTCATGGATGTCAAATTTTTTGGTTAATTTCAAAAAAAGCTCTGCTTAAATAGTGTTATGTAAAACAAAATACATTGAAAAAATAATTTTATTTCAAGAAGGTTTATTTCTTTATTTTAAAGCAAGCGACATTTTGTTCTACCTTGAATATTTCCAACTTGTCTTTTAAAATGCGTTCTAATCTAGAAAGATTCAAGAAAAACCAAGCAAATCAATTGAAGCATATAAGAAAGGCTTAGTTTATAATATTGATATTGCTTGCACCAAAGATGTGTTTCGATTTTTAGAAATAAGATTTTTGTTCTTTATTTACGTAATGGTGGAGGCTGCTATTATGTTTTACTGCACAATTTATCCATGTAAGAATTCAATAATGGCTTTTCTTGGTTATTCCAAAAAATATTGTGCAAATATTTTTTAACTGATCAAGTTATTGAGGCTTTTTAGCTGCTTTTTATTTTCCAGGAAAGTCTTATAAAACCCTTTTTATTTCTTAATTCTAATGTCTGCTGTACAAACGCAAGTTTAAGCTAGATAAACCGAACGAGCAAAAGCCAATATACGGATTAGTAGGCTACAATCTATTTAAAGTACAGTGTAAATGCTAGACCCACGACACAATCGGAATTTAAGTTTTAATAAATTAAAAAACATATTTATCTAAATAGAAATGTACTTTCATGAAAAACAAGCAACTTCACTTTAACAATGCTCTGCAGTAGCCACAAAAAAAAATTTGTTGAATAAAAATTTGAAACAAAAATGTGCTTTAAGCTTGATTAAGCACAGCGCTTAATCATAAAACACAAACTAAACAGAGATAAACCTGTTTACCTGCCTGAAAAAGGAATCAATATTTTACAAACTGAGTTGGTAACATAAACATCATTTTGAATTTCACGGGTTCATATATTTTCTTATATACTCGTAGTATTGCTTCTGCAATTTAAGTCAGTGCTCCACAACGGGTGTGTAATAAGAAGATTCTAGTTGTGCCTAGCATCCACTGTGTTTGACAGAACATTATCTTAAAGATGACTACTTTTGCCTTTTTGTTTTTTGGCCATCATGAATTAAAACTTTGCTTTATAGAGAGGAAAAGAAAGTAGAAAATGCCACATTTACATGTATTACTTAAGCGATTAAAAAAAACAAATAATAGGTAATTCTCCCTTTAAATACTGGGTGTTTTATCTGCTTTGTTGGTGAAAACTATTTAATATGTTATACTAGCCTAGATTTTCAAATTTTAAATCAATTTTAAAAAGAGTTTAATGAACCGATAGTTTTTGTTATAGTAAAACGGACGAAAATATTACATGGGATGAAAAAAGAAAGTCAAAAAATATCGATTCGGTCGTTTTAGAGAAAAAGTGACAATTAAGAATATAATACTCTAAAAGTCTTAATTAATCTGTTTGATCTTTCTACGGTTAAAATAATAAAATATTACTTTTTGTTAAAATAGTTGTTTATGCATAAGTTTATCTTCTACATAAAGTTAAAACTAAAATAAGAAGGTCTTTACTTAAAACACGTATACATTATCAACGGTACCGTTATTCGCAATAAACAGCTTAAACAAAACTGAGCCAAATAGAAGATATTGTAACCTTTTTCTGATGCATTGTGGATTACCCGGTTTTTCCCCACATCTATTTTCAAGAAAAAACGAATCCTTTTAATCATTTTCATATACATAGCTTAGACCAACTGCTATACAAAATAAATATAAGCTCTTGAATCAACTGGGGCAGTCCATCAGTTAGTACAGCAACAAGAAAATTTATTCCTACAGCATTATAGTCAAACTTCATACGCAATATAATCTGAACATCACAAATCTATGGTTAATTTTCTTTTTTAGTAGAATTAAATTTTACTATGTCGTAATCTTTTTTATATGTATAGTGATTGCGTAGTCGGTAAACCTCACTTAATATAGTTTATTTAATTTATTTGCAAGTTCTTTTAGAAGTGCAATTGTTTGTTTTAATTCTACGCGCATTTGCGTCTTTTTCTCTTTTGTCTCTTTTATCTTGAACGCTCTTTTGTCTTTTGTCTTTCAGAATGTTTTAGTTTTTTCGATGTTACGTAATCCTTTTTTTGTCCGCTTGTGATTGGTTCTCGTAAACCGTAATCTTAATTTAATTGCTATTTACATTATTTCAGAAAATTCGCTTATAACTTGGCGTTACGTGACTTGATCTCATATAAGCGTGATTTTTGTTTCATTTCATTTCAGATTCCTCGTGAGATTTGAGTTAGTGGTTTGAGTTGTTTCATTGCAGTTGATTCGTTCGTCTTTTGGTGGCTGTGTGACCGCAGTTAAATTTATAGAAAGATAGAATTGTTAAGTTTGTGCAACACAAAATATTAAAATTAATTAGCCATCGGGTCGCTAATTCATTCTTGTAGCTCGTTAGCGCAAAAGTTGTTGAAGTGATTATTTGTAGGTGTAGCGTTAGAATCGTTTGAAAGTTTTGTTGAAGCTTGAAATTAAAGTTTTTGTAAATCGATCCTGTTTGTGAATTTTTAGATATATTTTTTATAGCTAGAGAAAGTGGTGTCTGTTTGTGTGGAGAGAGAAGTTGCTACGTAACTTTAATGTTAATGCAGACTCGATTTTAGTTGAGATTAGATTTTTTAATTAAATTTGATTTTCCCGCCAATGTCTCAAAATCGAAACTTGCTTTATTTTCGTTGCCTTATGCAATTGTTTTTGCTGGTCCCATCATCTAAAGTTGTCTCTTCCTGCCAATATCTCTTAGATCATAAGTTGTTTTATTTTTGCCTTATGTAATTGTTTTCCACAATGACATCATTAAAAGTTAGCTTTTCTCGCCATTACTTTTTAGAAAGTTACTTTATTTTTTACTGCATCACGTAATTGTTGCAAATAATGACATCATTTAAAGTTGCTTTCTCGCCTCTCCTCTCTCCACGTGATATTATGCTGAAATTTATCTGAAAATGTGACTTCGAGTTTTTAACCTACATATTTTGTTTACTTTTATAGACGTCATGCAACCTATTCGTATTGAAAATAATCTTTAAGTAATTTTTACATGAGTTACCTAGGGCAACCAGATTAGTGTTTTGAACAGCAAACTAAATTATACAATAAGTTATTTATTTTAAAATAGCTTATTATATAATTTAGTTTGTTGCTCAAAATACTTCAAATAATAGTTGGTCCAAAACGTCCTTAATAAAACAATATTTCAAAATACATTGGCTTTACTTTTTATTCTGAAATTAGTAAAGCATTCCTAATTTTATGCTCCGTAATACATTTTATTCATTTAAAAATTTTATCAAGAGCGTATGGAGTTTATAATATTTTCAATTTATTATTGTGAAATAAAATTGTGCAAAAAATAATAATGTTTTATGAGTAAAAAACATAAATAAAAAAAATATGTTTATCTGCTTTGTATTAAGTTTTTTATGTTTGATTTACTTTTTGGTTTAATTTTTTAGGTTTGTTTAAAATTTTTTATTTCAATTTTTGAAAGAGTTTTGGCTAAAATCATAAATATTTTTGCACTTTGCAACACTTTAAAAAATTTGTTTTCCAACGGCATAATTCTAAAAACTTACCTAAAATTTGTACTGATTTTTCATATAAAAGAAAAATGTTGTAAATGATGATAAACGTGCAACCATTTTTTTTGTTTTATGAAGAGCAACCAAAGTTTTTCTAAATCCAGTGGAATTTTTGTATACGCCGAAAAGAGATATAATTGCTTCTTCTAACGTATTCAAAGATGGATGGTATTTCAACTTTAAATTATTTGGAGGAACTGATTCGGATAACAACACAATAAAACTTCAATAATTACCACGACGATCTTTATGGTTACACCAGCAGATTGTCGTTAACACCGATTATTGGTCACCAGCTGTGGTATCAAAATTGTGATTGGAAGTGCTTTGTTTATATACCCGGTGAGTTTGCTATTTGCTATTTCTAAAAATTACTATTTTAATTATTTTTCTTTAATTCAATCTAAACTATACAAACAACAGCAAAACGTTTTATGATACGTATTTTTTTTTAACTAAAAACTTTTAAAAAGATATCTACTTATTTTTATTTAATTGGTTTCAATAATTAAAATAAATGAAACAATAAAAAGAAAGTTTCTAAAATTTTAGGAAATTTTCTTGCTAATTGGCAAAGTGTCGGAATTTTAGCAGAATAGTTACAGAAGCGCTGTATAGATGATGAGCATGATCAACACAATTGTGAAATATATAATGTGCGGACTAAGTCCTTGGACACATTTTAAAATAAAATTTAAATGTTGTTTAAATATATTAGATAAGCTTTTAATGCTATATAAAGCTGATAACAAATCTCATCTATCAGAATTTAATAAATATTTTGTATAATTTAGCTTATTTTCTAAGTATGAGTGATGAGCGTGCAGCCATTAAGCTCCATCGCGCTAGCAAAACAAACTAAAGATAGTGGAGTTTTTTAACAAATTTAAGGCAGCTAAGGACCAGAATAAAATCATTTTTTTTGATTAATGTTTCACTGTAGAGGCGAAATGCAACCGACACAATAATATAGTCCTAGGCAAATCGTGGGCAAACATTTCTGATTTCATTCTAAGTGTGTTCAGATGTCAGAAACCTTTCTCCGTTATTGTGTGAGCTGCCATATCCAAAACATGGAAGTCTTGTCTCGTGTTTGTTGAACTAAATGCAAAAGTGAACTCAAAATCCTATATTGAAACAATCTTAACTCCTGCACTTGAAGAAGCCAAACAACATTTCAATTCAAAAAACAGCGATTCACTTTTCAACAGGACGGCGCACTTGCACAGACATCGAACAAAACACAAAAATAGTGTCAGAGCCATTTCTTAAGCTTTTCGAGCAAGGAGCTTTGGCCCTTCTCATCATTGGACCTGAACCCAATGGACTTCTGTGTATGATGAATTTTGGAGACAAAGGCATGTGCTTATTCCCATAAATCAATTAAAACTCTGAAGCGTTTTCTCCAGAAAGCAGAGGAAAAAATTTTGCATAAAGTGGCAGAGAGCTTTCAAACCCGACTAGATCGTGTGATTTGCGCCAAAGGGGACATATCGAATAAAATTTTAAAGAAATGATGTTTTTCATTATTTTATATTTTTATTTATCATTTAAAGAAGTATCACATTTTAAACTCGTCCAAGAACCTTGTCCGCATTCTGTAGTTTTTCAAAGTTTCTTTGCTTTTAGTTGGTTTCGAACGATCTCGTGATTTCTCGCTGAACATTTTCATTTCATCAAACATTTATGCATTTGACACTTCCTAAAATCGTTTCATTTTATATTGCAATTAGTACTGTTTTGGCTTGGCTGTGCTTTCTTAAATCATTCATTAGTTTTACTAGTTTGAATCTGCTCTATATTTTTCATTTGAGATTGATTTGTGTCATGTAATGTACGTTATACAAGGTTTTTAGTTTAATGGTAATTTTTTGGAAAGAATTAGCTGAAAATTGTACAGAACGTTGTTTGTAGAAACCGTTTAGCTTAATCCAGGAACCCTGTAAAATGCACGCTTTTTTGCACTCCAAGTAAAAGTTGCTGTTGTTGAGAAAACTGTTGTGAGCTTAAAATAGGGTTTGTCTGGTTAGAAAAATTGTATTTCTCTATTTCGCTTTGGCAGATTGGCTAGGTTTACAAGTTTCCTTTAACGGATGTCTTACAGCAGTTACGATTGAAATTCTACTATAATTATGTTGTTGTGTTCTTTGAAAAAACACTTTCGGGCATTTTCCTTTGCGTAGTGGTCTCCGTAAGCAGCTTTAAACTTTAGTTTTATCTCTGAATAAAAAAAATTATATAAAAAAATTTCAACCGGATTGCAATATCTGCATCTCTAGAAAAAAGGTTGAAGTAATTGCTTAATTTCAAGCTTAAGTTCAAGACCTTTGACATTTTTTAGCAATAAGAAATTTTAATTCCTTTTACTTTACATCGTCATCTAGACGTCAGTGTATTCATTGGAGCTCGATCGGATGTCAATCAAACTAATTGGTTCTGGAACAATGAAACAATGGTCAATGATCCAATATTTCCAACAGCAAATAAATCAATTTGTCAACAAATGACTTGGCCGCTAACATATGATGACGGAATCAATTTATATCCAAAAGAATGCAGAACAGGAACATCTCACTTCGTTTGCAAAACATTTTGTGAGTTTGTTGAAATAATTTTGCATACCCGAATTTAAATCTTGTCAAACTTTTTCTTAAATAGTTTTTTGATTAAAATATTGCTTTTTAATGTTTTTAAATTCGAACTCCATGCTCACTGTTCAGCATTTTCATATATCATTAAAAAAGCGCATTTATTAATATTTACTATTTTGTCGTTTTAACAACCAGTTTTAAATTCTCACAACTTCGTATTAAGCATTGAAAATGAAATAAAATGTTTCATTAAAACAGAAATATACAGTGGCGGCTCATTCATAGCAGCTGCAGAGCTACAGCACCCTCAATATCTGCAAACCAGTTGTGAATATAATAAGCAAGGCTTGATAGAATTTTTTTAATTCTATTTTAATTTTTATCAATTTTTTTCACATAAACTTAAATTTAAACCCGGATTTATAAGCAAAGTTTTCCAAAGTTGGGAATGATTAATTTCTTAAGTTGGCAATTTAAAGTTGCCAGATTGACTTTTTGACGCCAAATTAACAAAATTTGGTTTGTTTTTAGTGTGATTGGCGTCGAAAATTTTGTTTGGCTTTTTGGCTCATTTTAGCTAGTTACAATTTTTGTCAATTTTTTTAAGCATAATGTCAAATTATTTTTCTAAATTAAGCAAAGCGTAAAAAAACCAGTCTTAAGTTCTAAAATGTAGTGTTGTTATTGTTCGGCTTAATTTTGGCTTCTTTTTTATCTTAATTGGCTTATTTTCAAATTTTAAATCTGCGACCCTGGTTTAATTGCAGCTCAAAAAATTTACGCAAAGTGACGCTAAATGACACAGTCCATTGCTGCCTTATATAGAAGATTGTAAGTATGTTGGAGCTTCAATGACTGCAGCTCATTCATGATAGAATCTGGAGTGGTAACGGGATAAAAAATGTTTGGACAATAATTAGCTAGTTTTAGGTTCTTGTAATTTAGTTTCTTTTGGAAGAAAAAGCTACTTAGACTTAAACTACAAGATTAAACTAACCTAATTTTAAGTTTTATAAACTTCTTCCTGTTAAATTATTAAAATTAGAAGGTGTCCTTTGCAAATATAATAAAAAAATTAATAGTAAGACATATCAAAGAATTATGGTAGCTCATTAAAGAAATAATGAAAGCTTAAAAGTATAGTAAAAACTTGTATTTATCGTAAACAGTTGTAAATAATAGTAGTTTATAGCCAATGTTTTATCATTTATAACGGCAAAATTTAAATATTAAAAAATGCTGAGCTTTTCTGACTTACATAAGTTCTTATTAAAGCATCTAAATTAACAAAATTTCACAATAGACCAAAAATTGACAATTAGACACAATTAAACTAGAATATACACCACAGTTTAATAAAACTTTCTAGTTGTAAATGATAAACTATTGGCTATTAATTGCTATTATTCGCAAGTGAATTCTAAACGTTACATCTCAAATTATTATAAACAGTGATTAGAAATATGAGCAAAATTTTTAATTTAATCCAGACATTAGAGTAAACCTTAAAGGCTACGTATAAATATTACGGGCAACTTTGGAAATAACAGATTCTTAGCTTGTGTTATATTGTTATATACACAATAAACTTTGTCTATCACTTAATTGGTTGAAAGTTTAGCTTGAAAGTTTAGCATTTTAAAAAATAGTTTCAGAAGATGACTTCAATCTAATCATATTTATTTTTGTAATGTTGATAAAATAACAATATTGAATTTATTTTCGCTTCAACATTTAATGACATATTTGTCGTAATGGACTAAATTGGGTAAAATATTGTTACCGTAAAATAGCAATAAGTGTAGTTAAAGTTCATAATTTTTGTTTTAAGTTAATTGTTTTATTGCTGCATGTAGTTATGATATTTGTATTTGAAAGATAGGCTTAACTAAGGCTGAAATTATAGTGTTCCTCTTTGTTTACAGATGGAAGCATTTACATCAAATAACCTTCTCATTAGCTCTTTTTGATCTAACCAAAACAAAAGCTATATTTTTAAAAAGGTTAAGATAAACCCCTGAGTTTCGAAAAAAATAATTTGGCCGTTTGTACTTGAGGTTTTATTCTTTCGGTCATTACCCAACACTCTGTGACCATAGGTAAGGAGAGGAGCAAAAATAAATATGAAAACAGAAAGCTTTGCTTTTGACACAGCTCCCGTTTCAATACAACCGATCGGTAAAGTTGGCGCTTTATTGCACTTGATTTTCCAATACAGGTGTCCAATTCTTTTTCCTGTGTACCATCGCTTGAGAATGTGACTTCAAGATACTTAAACTTCTCCGTTTGCTGGAGTGTTACTCAATTGGTTTAAAAAGAACACTGGAAGGGGTGCCTTAAAAAATACATAATCTCAGTTTTAGCCGTACTAATTTTCATCCCTGCATTCAAGTATGTGTCCCTAAATCGATCAAGTGCATATTGGAGATCACTTTTGTTTGATCTTAACAATCCAAAGTCATCTGTAAACAGCAGGGATCGAGAATAACTCCCCAAATGTGAAAACATTTCTGGATAAATTGTTTCTGTTTATCTTGTTCATGGATATAATGAACATGAGAGTTGAGAAAATACATCCCTGTCGTAGTCCAAAAATGACAATAAAAGGTTTTGTTTTCATGCCATTAACACAAATACAAACTTCTGACTGTTTGTACAACAATTTGGTAGTGACTAGTGGCTGACCCTGACATCCAGTGCTTCTGAATATCTAAATTTTATGAAAAATTATTAAAAGTTTATGTTTATCACAGCTTTAGTAAATTATAGTTTAAGAAAAAAATAATTATGCATATATTTAACATTTTAGTCGCACATACTCAAAATACAGTCAAGAGGCAAAAAATAGGACCCCCACATTATGAAACAACCAAGTTTTAATGTGATATACAGAATTATGATTTATCTTACACTGCTTTCAAACATTTTAAGTTTGTATAAGTACCGGAATCGATAAATTTTAATCTGTTTTGACCTGGTTCAGCTTTTTTCAAAAAAGCATCAACATGACAAGAGTGTTCTTGCTGAAGAGTGAATATTTCTAGTGAATTCTAACACATTTAAAACTTCTCAAATTTTTGATGCAGCAAGAACAACTTTAATCTTGAGAGTTGCTGTAACATGGAATGTTATTAAAATAGGACTACAATGAGTGATGGCCTTACAAAAAGGGGACCCGGTGCAAAAAAAAAAAAAAAAGGAGCGACTTTTTCGTGTTCCAAACAAAGTGATTTTTAAATAAACTGGTTAGCACTTGATGTGTTACCATCATGGTGTTAATATGAAAAAATACAGCAATATTTTGCTTAGGGCACACTTTTTAATGCTTTTTAGGGGAGCGGTGCAGCCGCTCCGTTCGCTTCGTACTCAAGCCATCACTGACTGCAATGTAAAAGGGATGCAAAAGTGGAAGCAATAGACATTTAATGAAGCATAATCATGACAAAAGATCTACATGTTAACTCTTAAAAATATTTTCTTCAGGGACCTTGTTAAATAAAAAATAAAAACAAACTGTCTTCTTACTCATGGCCTCCGCTTTTTATGAATCTAATTTACAATAACAAAAAGATTGTTTAATGTTAGAAACATACAAAGGTAAATCCTTTTTTTTTATCAACTGTTATTTCAATTACAGTCGTTTCGATCAAGTGTCGTTTCGATCAACTGTCATAGTACCATTATCTGGGCCGTAGTACGTAATAAACTAAAGTCCAAATAGCGTGCGAACAACCGGTGGAGAATGTTGAGAGTGGTAGACAAACAAAAAATTAGGCCTTGAAACCACACATTTACAGCATTTACTTTATCAGGCCACATTCTTCTCAAAGCAATATCTGCGGACTTTAATTTAGTTGGCACATTATGCCATTGATTAAGAAAAAAGAGTATGTAATAATTCTATGTGGTTCGCCACAAGCGTTTCGAATCTAGAAGATAAATTGTGTACATCGTAACACGACAACGGCATCGGCTCAAAGATAAACAACAGATAAGTGAAATTGGAATTCACCTACAATCAGTGAACTTAATTTTACGGCAAGAACTGTGGCAACTAATTCGAGTCGAGGGACACGGACTAGTTTATGTAGCGCTACTCGTGACTTGCCCGTTACAATCATTATGCAAACGTACAAATACGAAGACGCGTCATAGCTGTATGTGCTCCCATCGCAAAAAGCATATAACTCAAAGCTGGTCGCCTTTTTCTGTGAAAGCCCGTTTCCACTACGATCGTGGAAAAGATTATTTTTGGTTTGTTATATTGATTTTTTTTTGTTCAGTGCTCGCTTCAATTTTAAGCGCAAAAAGATCAATAAAAAAACAAAAAATGCTCTTTTCCTCGCTAGTAGTGGAAACGGGCCTTAAAGTAGTAACGTTTTGCTCCAACGACATGCTGTCAAATAAAATAGAACATTGCACCAACAATCTCCCTCAACGTTCAAGTCATATCTGGTGGTAAGTTCTTCGTCCACTCGAATCCTTCGAGACAAGCTTCCTGCAAGAGCTGACGAGCCAAAAGGAGAAAGGAGTGTAAAACACCTAAAGGATCATTGGTCTGTCCTATTACAGATAGCAAGCCACGTCTTGTCCAATGTTTCTCAACAATATTTACTCTGATTTTTAGCTTGTTTTCAAACATTTCCCATACAAAATCTAGTGTCTTATGTGCTTTATGGCTGGCAACCTGAGCATCGTTAACATTAAACTCGGGTGCTCGATCTTCGACAGGAATGGAACTGACTATCTCACTATTATTCGAAAAAACTTGGTGGGGCGAAATCCTCCACTTTAAAGTAATTTACATGATTGCTTAAGCAGTTGAGAAACTTCTTTAACACTATCACACAAAACGCATAAATCATCAACATGAATGTTTTTCCATTAGCTACCATCAAGTTCTTTTCTGTCGTTTTTCTGAGAGCAAACGCAGCGCAGCAAGGCGAACATCTTGCTCCGAACAGGTAGATTTGCATGCAGTAGTTGCGCGGTGTTTTGCTGATGTCACCGTCCGGAAACGAAGCAAGGCGATATGCATTGCGGTCCTTCTCGTCGACAAAGACCTGGGAGAACATAGCTCTGATATCTCCTATTATCGCAATAGATCGTTCACGGAAGCAAAGTAAGACTCCCAGCAACGAAGTCGTCAAATCCGGGCCCTGTAACAAACGGTCGTTTAAAGAAAATCACGAAATTTAGCACTGGAATCCAACACCACACAAAATTTTGTGGTGACACAAGTGCAGAGGTGAGAGATGCAGTTAACATAAGACGGTGCAACATTATCAGAAATTGCTGCCGCATAACCATTTTTTATATACTTTTCTATTCTTCTTTTGTATATATCGTGCATATGTATTAGTTATGTGATTAATAGCGTCATCGTAAACAGATGTTTTCGAGAGTAGTTCGTAGACAGTAGCGCTGACGTGATTAATGAGAACATTTAGTTTGTCTTTTGCTTTCATTTCACCCAATTTGTATATGTACAAATATATTGAACGATTTGAACCAATAAAGCAATTGCCTTTGTGCATCGTAAGTTTTAGGATAGATACTGAAGATTTTTCCGGAGATAGATCTTTAATATCCATCACTGCTACTGTCATCAATGGGTTTTTAATATTTTAGTGTATTAAATAAACACTGCCTAAAATTAAGGTTTGATACACTAAAAACAAAACACGCCTAAACATAATAGAAGTATTGTATAACAGAATAATAACAAACTAACCAATTATCAAACAAATACAAACCACCACAACATAACTGCAACTGAATAAAATAAAAAGAAGGGAAAGCCGTTTCAGCATGCAAGAATCAAAGGCGACAAAACGTTCACACTTATGAAAATTCGCTCGATTGCTAGTTGCAAGTTCGACTACCAAACATATCATGTCTTAATCAATTATTGTATAATTTAAAGATTTAAGCGTTGCTTTTATCATTGCTAAGTTGTAATGCAAATGCATTATAAAAAATAAACTTTTTTGGTTTAAAAACTCTAATGTTGCCAAATGCTAGCTTCGCGCTTCAAGAAAGCAAAAAAGACACACAAGTGTTTCGCTTTTGGAAGATTATACAAACAGTCAACAAAATATTTTAAAGTTTTTAAATTTTCCTAAAATAGGATTTGTCCCGTTGCATCCCGCAAATTACCCTGCTTTCCTTATCTTTAAAAACAAATTTTATCAATTTTAAAGTAAAATATTTTAGTTTCAGCAAATTTAACAAAAGTAGATTGTGATGCAACATCTTTAAACTTATCTTGGAACTCACTTGAAAGAGCTTTTAAAGCATCAAACGTGAGTCACGCTTTGGTCGAGGTGAGTTGTTTACAAAAGTCTAGTTACTTACGAGATACAATATATTGAAAAAAGCTTTTTTTCTAGTATAATGCAGAGCCCTAATTTTTTTTTAAAAAGTTTAATGACAAAGCAGAGATAATTAAAAATATAATATATGTCTTGCTGGTGGACAAATATATGCCTCAAATTTTGTAAAATTCACATACAACCGTTTAATATTGTATGACTATTTGAACCACGCCAACAACTACAATTCAGCGACATAGTGTAGATTCTACTTGAAACTAAATACAAGCCAACCTGAAAAAGTAACCAATAAGCTCTCCAATCACCTGATCAGCTACAGGAATATTAAAAAACAAATCAAGTTACAAAAAACAGCAGCGACAGCGGAATCCGATTAATAAATTAACAAATATTTAAGGAATTATATTATTTTCCCTACTACAAATTGATAATGATTTTACCATGGTTATAAAAAAATTCTGTTTCTTGTAGTTATTTTAACCTAGCAAAAAATTACATCAACTATGACATCAGGTTGGCCAACTAGCGGATCACGCATATTTACAATAAATAAAAGAGGACAAGGTTAGCCATTGCAATGAGTGTTATAAACATGCCTACGTTTCGGCACCGAATTTTTGAGGCCAAAGACAAAACGATAATTTTCTGCACCAAATTTACCCAACACAAAACTCAATCGATTCGTTTTCCTGTTTTAAAAAGTTTTAATCATACTCACCCGTGTTTTTTGAGTTTTTTAAATCTTAAATCCAAACTGTTAAAAACAAATCGTGCATATTGTAATTTTGTTTGGCTCACAGGCCGAACTGTTAAAGCGTTAGTTGATTTGTTGACTGCCGTGGTTCTTTGTTTCTTTTTGTTATCTTCTTTCTATTCATGCTGGTAGTTTTGCCTTGCGCAAGATTCTACTTGAAGTTGATACATAATTTGAGGTTTTTAAAAACACATTTAATAATTTTAGTAGCTTATTAAAACATTTACTTTTGTAAAGAACATTTTTCTTAAATTTATTATAATATCTAGATATTAGTTGTACTTTTTATGTGAATTTAGGCCTAATTTATGGTTAGTACTCCGTCAAACGAGCTGCAAATTCAATATTTTTTTCCTTTATTCTATTACTTTATAAGTAGAACTTTAATACCTTTTTACGGTTTCTTGGAAAACAATATTGGATTTTTTTAATGAATTAGTTTGTTTAAAAAAACGCAAAATATTTTGTTTTTATCTAAAAAACATTTAAATCAATTGACATTTACTTTAAACACACGCTTTCTGATTTATATCTTATGATACTTTTTGCTTTTTCAAAGATGAAGATTTTGGGTACCGATTATTTAATTTTATACGAAACATAATATTAGTATTTAAGGAATATATTTTAAACTATTTTTCAGGCAACTTTAAACAATAAATCAACTCAAAATTTTTTAGTCAATTTTAATGAATCCAATGTTTTTCTGAAAAACTTGACACAAAGAAC
Organism: Diplosoma virens; assembly: GCA_963680785.1. Lineage (NCBI taxonomy): Eukaryota > Metazoa > Chordata > Ascidiacea > Aplousobranchia > Didemnidae > Diplosoma > Diplosoma virens. The sequence continues at coordinate 6,405,679 of OY796884.1, forward strand.
TTTTTATAAAGTTACGGTGAGTAAAAAAACAAGTTTTATCATATCAATTTGTTTTTAGATTGGCTACTGTAGCAAAATGCATGCTTCTAAAAGAAATTTTTACGAACAATAGTCGAATGGTAAAACATTATTAATCTACTTTTTTTAACATCAAAACATCATCTTGCTTAATATTATTTGCATTAGTATTGTTTTGGGTTGATAAGATACATTAAGGAAAGTCTAAAATAAAAATTATTCCAGGTGAAATATAAATTATGTGACTGTGGAAGTTTCCAGCTTTTAACAACAGCAACTGGTACGACAGGATTTGGTTTTCCTGATCCAGTTACAACGACTTATGTCAATCAAACTTCAGATAAATGCAAGATTTTTTGGAATTACAATTCTTCTCATAGTGAAATTGAAGAATATTGGGTAAGGTATTACAAAAACAAACTTTAGAATTAGTATTAAAATAATTGAAAAATGAATTTAATCTTTCAAGCTTAATTTTTAAGATTTACTTTATTATTCATCATCTCCATTTATACGGATAACTTGCAGAACAATGTCAAAGCGTGAAACTTAATGCAATCCTAAAACAATTATTCAACCTTCAAAAAAAATATGCCGAGTTGTTGCTGTATAGTTGCACTGTTTATTGTTGTTGCTACAAAAAAGTTTATTAGGGCAGAGGCAAGTAGAATTTAGACGTTAATTACGTCCACTACTTTTGCCATCAATACTGTGCTTAAACCCAGTAAGCCACTACCCGACCGTAAATATATTACACTCACTGTAAATGTAACGCTACTACTCACTCGGCCACAACGCAATTCGTAATTAATATTTAACAGACGAAGACTATGATAGTCTATAGCTTCACTTAGAATGTCTGTTCAACCATACGGTTTTCAGAATGTCATTTTTGGCAACCTACGTTTAATGCAACAATTATATGTTAACTTTTTCTTATAATTGTAAAATTTGATATAAATTTATCAAAAGATGTTTTATTTTCAAGAATGTTGCCGATTTTGCTTTTTAAATCATTATTCAATTTGCACATTAACATTTGTGCCTTAATATACAATCACATTGTAACATTTTTTTCATTTTTTTATCTATTATTATTGAACCAATTGCTGCATTGTTTTATTATTTTTGATTGAAAGTCTTTTTAATTAAAGTTGGAGCAAACTTAATCGAGGTTAATAAAAACCTTCTAAAATTAGAATGGGGATCTAAAAAGCTACGTGAAGAACAAAAAATCTTCACAATCTGAATATACATTCTCAAGAATTGAAAACTTTTTTCTCCTTGCCTATTTTTTTGACTCTTATCTCAGGTTTTTGTGAGAATACTTTTCTATAAAAGTAGATGAAGACCAAACAAGAATTAAGCGCTTTTCTTTCGAGCGCTTGCTTAGGCTTTCCCTGTAAAAGATTTTGTGGTGGTGGTTGTGCCTGATTTGCTCAGTCTGTTTTCTTCTGAAAGATGTAGCAAGTTTTTTTTCTTGAAAGAGCATAAATCTTAATTATTTTTAGGATCCACGCCAAAAATACAGGAGTTTATGCAAAAACAATAATTTTCGCACACAGAACTTTTGATTGTCTCCCTTCTCTACGGTCGTCAAATACGCCTGTTGAATATTGACAGAAATCGAAGTAAAAATCGTAGTCACTTTATAAAAACATTTTTTGTCTCAAAACATATTCACATCACTTAAAAAGACGGAAAATAAAATTTTTAAGTCAGAATGGTCAAGTCAATCAACAAGCAAGTGCCGACAGACTTGTTTCTTAATTAATGTTTGCAATGGAACTGCAGGGTTTAGCTTGATTTTACCCAATCTGTATTAACAGACTCGATATGGTTAGCATACGGAACCACCGTCAGTATGTATTAGCAATTTAGCAGTGTTAATCGCAGTTAAGCTGGTTGTGCATTGTTTTCATTGAAGTAAAATTTTTGTTAGGATTTATTAAGTTAGTGTAAACGGACAAGAATGCTATTAATTAAAGTAAAAGTTTACGAAGTGTAATCGTTAAAATAAATTAAACAAAAAGAAATCTAATTGAGTAAATATTTAAGACTATTATCCAGCATTAACCAAATTACGTTTATAGTTATCCCCGAAAAATTTGTATACAGCTTAAAACTTTTTCGGTAATTTAGAAGTTCACAAAGTTCTTAAGGTCAAAAAGTTTATTATTTTTTCACAAATAGCTTACTTGGATGATATTTTCACTTGCACGTTATAAGATTTAAATTTTAAGCTCTGTCTAATCAAAAAATATTTCTTTTTTAACCTAAAAATGATACTTTTCTAACAATTACTGAACAATCGATGATGTTTACTTTCAACGGTGACCTCGACTAAAAGATAGAAAAAAAACATAAAAATACTGCCATTCGAAAAAGATTGGGTCAGCATTAAGGACTTTTTAAAAAGTTTTAGGCTTAGTCGTAATGTTCATGTCAGTTTGTTTTCGTTTTAGTTAAACTTGCTTAGTCTTTGCTTATCAGCAACTACAATGGCGAGTAAAAAAGTAAGACTTTTTTATTTTTTTAGATTTGTTTAAAATAACTTTGTTAAAATTAATTATATTTATCAAATAATATATCATTAAAAAAATCACAAAAAATTATATTAAATCCAATATTAATTGATTTTTTATTGAAAAATATAATTCAATTTTAATTAAATTATTTTGAAAAAATCTAATAAAATAAAAAAGTCTTACTTTTTTGCTCGCCACTGTATTTATTATATTGCATTACCGCTAGCATTGTCAGACACATGAAAAATAGTTACTGACTTCATTTATGATTTCTTAGATTTACATACAAAATGCATCCGAAGTTCTGAATCAAACAAGTAATGTCAATGTTTCAATTACTTCCTTTGCTGAAGAAATGGAATTACTTTCGATTGAGGTGGACTTATCTAAATTTGATTCCAATCTGACCTTGAATTTCTCGGTAAGTTTGTTTTATAACTTTTGCTAAGTACGGTAAAAATATGGTTTATTTTATTGCTTACTCTAACTTATATAATTTTATTTTAGTGGTGCAGTTCCTAAGTTTACTATAAGCAATGAGTTTATGCCAAACGTAAGTAAAATAAATAATACGTTTTTTTATTTTTATTTAGCTGCGATTAATATATATATAGTGCAAAAAGAAACACCTCAGAAACTAAAAAGCTTTCAGTAACCTTAGGAACAGATAAACAGTTTTTACTTTAAATTAAGGTGGAGGTATACACCTGGATAACTAATGATAATGTATGTTACGTTCTTATAATGACTAATTGTAATATTTAGTTTTTTTATTAATTTATATAAATTTTTTGATGTTTGCTTTGTCCTGACCCCCAAAATATTTAATTTTTAGTTATTTTCTAAAACAAAAAAAATTATTGTTTTAGTAACATTAACAAGGGGAATCTTCTGCATTTTTGGAATTCAAAATAAATTTTGTAACTCTAGTGCTTTTGAACATATAAAATTTTTTAAAAAGTTTTTTGTTGGTACAAAATTTTAAAATAGCTTTTAACAACAAATGCTTCATTTAAAGCTCTTTTGTTAATTAAGTAGCCTTAAAAAAGGCTGTTTTGAAAACCCTTTTGAAAACCTTTTATTCTCTCTAAAGCACGATCCAATTTCCACTTATCAGTCTTAGAATCAATTTTCATCACTCTTCGAAAACCTAATTTGTGTAGACAGAAAGAGTTTGTTTACAAACATAAATTGTTAGCATAATTGTAAAAATTTTCTTTTTTAGTTCCAAATTTTAACACAAAGCTTGCATAATTTTGTTCCTTTTTTTGCCAAAAAAATTTCTTACGCTGACGAAACGTGATTTTATTTATTAATACTTTTCAATTATTATGATAACTATTATTAACCTTAATTTTTAGCCAATCAGAATCAGCTTTATAACTTTTGAAATACTACATTCAGTTCTGCAATTCATTCTAGCGAAACCTCCTGAAGAGAGCTAGACGAAAACGTTCGGGTTTTCAAAACAGCCTTTTTTAAGGCTACTTAATTAACAAAAGAGCTTTAAATGAAGCATTTGTTGTTAAAAGCTATATAAAATTTTTGCAGATTTAACTTTTTTGTAATCTTTCGGTTAAAGTAACCAACTCAATTTTTAAATTAACTCACTGAAATCATTTTGAACCCAAAAACAGTTTTTTTGTTCCAAAAAACTTTTTTCAACATTAACCCATTAACAGCCATCATTAACTTCTGCAATCTGTTGATAATCTTGCGCGGATTTAGTGGGGCAATGGGGAACTTTAAAATCACTTTCAAAGTTAAAACTAGTTTTTAGACTAATTTCTTCCAGCAACTTTATCATTTTATACGGTAAAAGCAGTAATTTTAAAATTAATCAAATTTAATTGTGTAATAAACAATCTTTGATTTGTCATGTTGCTCTCCATGCATTTCTAAAATAATTAATAAAATTTGCAAAATGTTTAATAACATTAGCCCATTTAACAACAAATTTTTCATTAGATTCAAGTTGTATCAAAATGCGGTAAAAAGAGTAAAATTGTTGCTGTAAATGGAACTTGTACAACTGCACCAGAACCAATCACAGAAGGAATGAATATATCAGCAATAGGAATCGGAATAGGAGTCGGAATCGGATTATTGATAATTGTTTTATTAGTTGGATTGATTTATTTTAAAAGGTGATAGTTTTAATTTTAAAGTTTGTAATTTAAAAAGAATTGCTTCTTCACTAAGCATAAATGTTTTCATTAAAATTTTAATTTTGATAAAGATGGAAAGGAGATCAAACACTATTGACAAATTTAGCTAGAATATCTCAAAAAAGAATTGCTTTTGCATAAAATTTATCTTAGAAATGATGCCAAATTTTCATAGTTCAAAGTGAAATCTTTTTTTTGTAATTTCTAATTAATGCTTGCTGTTTTAATGGTGCTTTTGTTCAACAGTTTATAGTGATAAACGTTTTCTCTTTATTGATTTTAACGGCATACCTTCGAATTTGCTTTTTAGTATTGATAAACAAAATCAGTTTAAAAAAAAGAATTTTTTTTTTTGAATATGTTATTGTCCAAATAATCATTAGTTTTATTTTGTTTTCTGTTTACTGGTTGTACCCATAATACAATCGGTTTTATAAATTTTTCTAAAACCTTTATTTTAAAAATTTGTATTTGTAAAAAAAGATTTTTCTTCGGTAAATAAGCAAATAAAATCACAATTAGAATATCTTTTAGTTGAGAAAAACTTATTATTTACTCCTTTTTTTTTCAAAATACAGCCATCATATTAAAACTAAAATGTTATCATTTTTAAGAAAACATAAACAAATTCCAAAAACAACTGCCGACGTTAATACAAACAATCAAACAAATGATACCACACGTGACATCCAAGGTAACTTATGATGTTTTGTGCTCGAGGTGAAATATCGGGCCGTGCAATTTTAAGCAAGCCATGCTTTAAAAGGTTGTATTAAGCCCTCACTACAAACTAATGTGCGATGTTATATTTTTTAGATAATACACTTTCCGATCCAAATGCTTTTAAATGCAGCAATAAAGAAGTATGATGTTGTGTATTGATATTTCTAAAATAACGTATATTAATTTAAGTTTTATTGTTACTAGACTGCATACGAAAATATCTTAACAGCTGTCCAACAAAAACCTCAAGATTATGGTATGCTATAAGAACCTTAAAAATCGATTAAAAACAAATGAAAATGAACAGATTTTGAAAATTGGGTTAAAAAAATGTTAAAGTCGGAAAATATTTTTTAAGTTACAGGGATTATGAAGGTCATGAGAAGCAACCATGAAAAAATATCTTAATTAGAGACTAAGCCACATAAATTGGTAACAACTAGAGAAGTATTTTTTTGTTCTTGTAAAGTGAAATTGTTTTCCCCAAAAGCTTAAAAAAACTTTAATAAATAAAAAGATGAACAAAATACTTGTAAATTTGAAAACAATTAAAATAAGTAAAAAACATATTTAGAAGGCACATAAACTGGTTTCTAACACAAAAACTTGCAAAAACTTGAAGGTCGTGCGACAATACATGTGTATTAGCAAAAGATGCATAATTTGGTGCTGAATATTATTGTTTTGAAGCGTTTCTCTTAAGGTGCAACTCAATATTTTATTTTCAGAAAGCGTTAATCTGTTGAAGTGCGTCATACTTAAAGAAAATTTGGAAAAAATGTTTTCAAACGAGTGTTTGATGGGTTTCGAAAATTTACATCATCAATTTCAGGTTAATTTTAAATAATAAAATATTTTTTCAATAATTAATCTAAAAAAGACACAAAAAAAGTAAATGATTTATGTTAAATGCAAAAGAATTTTAAAATGATTTTATAAAGAAGCTTGCATTATGTTTAAAGTTTTGGTTTGCTTACGTTTAATGCGCAAAAACTGCATCAAAAAAAATATGTTCTAACTTTTTCAACAAGAGAATACGGCAAAACGTGTTGAATTAAAAACTCGTGAAACTATGCTCATCGTCGAAGAATTGGAAGGAATAAAAATTGGGAAAGCTTTATTAACTATTGCAATCAATCAGAAAAAAACAAAAGATGTGCACTAAATTGGCTGCGTTCTTTAATATTATTAAACGCATAAGTTTTTGTGAACTTTATAAAATTATTTATTCCGTTTCACCTGCGAAGTGAGCAGTAGTTGACGAAAGCTTGTGCAACTAATAAAAACTCAGTCAACTTTAGTGCACACTCTTTTTTTTATTTTTTTTTTTTTTTATTTATTTTCATTTTTACTCACAATCAACTTGAAATTAATCAAAGTGCATGTAGAAATAAAGATTGTGAATAAGGAAGCAGCGACTAAACGAAGTACGTTATTACATGCACAATGTCAGTTGTGCATGGTCGCCGTACCTTTGAACAAAGCGATGTGATGTTAATAAGAAAAGGAAAGCGAAAAGAAGAAAATTAATACACACATCCGAGCCATATTCAGAGAATGTTGTATAATCATGGGTGGGAGAAACAACAAACTCAAAGACCAAAAGGGTCTGGACCAAAAAGGGTCAGGCAGGCAAAGAAACCCACCAAAAGAAATCCTGCCACGGGTCAAAAGGACCATTTCAAAAGCATATGGCTGGACAAAAAATTTATATACGTAAAACATACAAATAGCAAACAAGAATAGGTGCAAAAGAATTAAATTATGTGAATTTTCATCAAACTGGACGGGCCGTAATGATCTGGATGTTGCCTTTGAAGTCGCATCGGGCTTTTATCACCTTCAATTTCTTTGTCCAATTAGGTGGAGTTACCTGTAATAATAAAAACCAGCAGCAGATGTTTTAAAATTTGTAAAGTCTATTACCATTAAAAATTACGTTGCTATAAGGTGCTTTTGAAATTCTGTTCGAAATTTACTATATGATTTTATCTGTTTAATGCTTGATGGGACTTTATTCCAAGCAAGAGGACCTCTGTATCTTAAAGATTGTTTAGTTATATTTAATCTACAAAATGAAGGATAAAATTTGGACTGGCTTCTTGTACATTTAGTGAAATTGTCGCTTACCAGGTTATTTTGAAAAAAATTATCAAAACATGGTGGTAACATGCCTTTTATATATTTATACATAAAACAAGTTATTTCTAATTCGGTTATTTGATCAATTGTTATTATGTTGTTGTTTCGCAAGATGTCAGTAACGTTAGCTCTGTGATGTAATCCAAATGTCATTCGTATAAATTTATTAGCGATTCGTTGAATTTTTGAGGCTGTGGTTTTATTACCAATATGCCAGGTTGTAATGCAATATCTTATATGACTGATTATTAGGGAGTTGTACAATACAAGGCAACGTTTTTTTGTCAAAGTGTTTTGAAATTTTTTTGATAGTACCATAACTTACGCAGATTTTTCGTAGAACAAAGTCCATATGCAATTTCCAACTTAAATGTTCATGAAATATTATTCCCAAAAATTTCGTTTTTGGTTGCTGAGAAATAAATTTATTTCTGATTGAAATTGTCAGTTTTTTTGATGGAGGCTTTGTTTTGGGTGTGCGAAAGATCACATAATGTGTTTTGTCGGTGTTTAGAAATAGCCGATTTGCTAGAAGCCACTTATCTATGTTCACTAACTCCTTATTTGCAGCTTCATATAAGGTTTCATAGCAATTACTTTTTAAAAATATGTTAGTGTCGTCTGCGTACATGATGCATTTTCCTAAGGTCAAGCAATTATTTAAATCATTTACATAAATTGAGAATAGTAAAAGACCTAAAATTGAACCCTGAGGGACACCATATTTTATTGACTTAATATTGGAGCAGATATTATTTATTTCAACTAATTGTTTTCTGTTACTAAGATAGCTGCAAAACCAATCATGCGCTACACCACGAATTCCACAATGCCATAATTTGGATAATAAAATTTTATGATCAATGGTATCGAATGCTTTAGATAGATCAAGAAATATGCCTAGTACATGTTCTTTATTTTCAAAAGCTTCAGCAATATTTTCAATTAATAATGAAGTTGCATGACTAGTTGAGTGATTTTTTCTAAAGCCAAATTGATATTTATAAAAAAAGTTTTGTTTTTTTAAGAATAATACTACACGATTGTATATTAACTTTTCCAATATTTTTGACATGGAGCAAAGTAAGCTGATTGGGCGATAATTGCATACATTAGTTACACTACCCTTTTTATGAATTGGTGCTACTTTTGCAGTTTTAAAGTCAGAGATAAATTCACCACAAGCTAACGAAAGATTAAACACATGTGTTAGAGCTATTAATATATTGTCTGGTGTGCTTTTTAAGATAGTTGGGGGAATTTCATCAATGCCAGTACTTTTTTTAGGCTGAAGGTTACTGATTAGTTTTTTTATTTCAGTTAAACTAGTTGGATAGAGATAAAGTGTGCTCAATGTGGGAGATTGCATGAATGTTTGAAAACTATGAGATGTTTGGGGTAAATCTGATACTAAATTATTTGCAACATTGACAAAGTAGTCATTAAAATAATTAGTAATCTGGAGAGAGTCATTCACCAAATTATTGTTTATGGATATGGAAGAACATACAGATGATTTAACTTTACCTAATTGCTTGTTTATATTTTTCCAGGTCTCTTTTAAATTATTACTTAATTTCTTAAATGTTTGTCTAAAATAACTCTGTTTTTTTTCTTGTAAGGCGCGATTGTATCTATTTCTTTCTTTATTGAAGTTTGCTTTATTTAAAACACTCCTATTTTTCAAAAACTTTTTAAAACACTTGTTTTTTTTAAGCATTAGTAAATAAAGATCATTATCAAACCAAGCTTATTTTTGTTTTCAATATTTTGCTTGATAAAAGGGAAGCAGTAGTTAAAAGTAGATTTATAACTGTCCATTAATAATTTAAATGCTAAATTAGTATTAGTTTCATTTAGTATTGCATTAATATCAATATTTTCTAACATTTCATTAAACTTGGTTATATTTTGGGGGGTAAAAGATCTTTTTTGTTGAGGTCTATACAAATTCTGTTTATTAAGATTAAAACACATATATACTGGTAGATGGTCAGAAAGTGGATTTAAAATGACTCCTGATTTTATGTGCTGATGGTGTAAATTTGTCCAGATATGGTCTAATACTGTTGCACTTGTATCTGTGATGCGAGTCGGTTTGTTAATAACTGGGAAGTAATGACTTTCAAGCATCATTTCAATAAAATTGCATACATGTTCATTATCTTGATTTGATAAATCATAATTAAAGTCTCCAGTGATAAAACATTTGTTTAGTGATTCATTACTATTATGGATACAGTTGTAAAGATTATTCAAAAAGTTTTCATTTAAACGACTATCATTAGAAGGAGATCTATAAATGTTACCACAGAATAAATTTTCATTATGTAATTGAATTTTTATAAAAATTGATTCAAAAAGTTTTTCATTCATTATTGTTAATTCATCAATTAGGTTAAATTTATAGCAATTTTTAATATATAAACCAACTCCACCACCCTTGGTAATTTTTCTGCTGTTAGAGATAAAATTATAATTTTCAAGATAACAGTATGGGCCAGGTGAATTATTCTGAATCCATGTTTCAGTTACAGCAATTATGTCTGGTTTGGGGTTTAGATTATAAACAAAGCTTTCTAATTTACTAAAATTTAAAGGATTAGAGAGTGACCTAATATTAACACAAATAATAAGAAAACTATTACAAATTTTTTTATTAAAGATCAATGATTTTGTAGAGTGAATTTCCAAGTATTGCTCTTGAAAGTGATGACTATTTGGGTCAATTAAGTTATCATGTTCTTTATTTTCAGAATTACTGTCATCAACAAAAATTGAATTTAATTTTTCAGCATTAAAATATTTTTCAGATTTACTACTTACAATTTTTTCTTTACCAGAATTATGTGAAACATGGAAATTTTTATGTTCATAAGAATTACATTTACAGTAAAAATTATTTGAGGTTATTGCTTGGTTGTTAAGTATTTTAGCACATTTTTTATGAAAGTGAGCTAAACATGTTTGGCATTGAATAGGCACAAAGTCTTTTCTGATTGTTTTTTGGCAAAATTTACAGACAAGTTTTTTCAAAGTCATAATATTTAAGATTTATGTTGCACAAATGAGTAATTATATATATATAAATAAAACAAAAAAATTAAATTAAAATAAATAAATAATAATATGTAACAAAATAAACAAAAAGTAAAAAAGAAATACAAATAAATAAAACACAAATTTTAAATTGATTTAAGATGTATAAAAAGCTAAGCTAAAGTTAATTTCAAGAAAATTATGATGTGTCGTGGTAAGGTTAAATCAAGTATTGTATTAGTTTTGGTTATTGAAACTACTAGTTAATTAAGAAGAAAATCTTATCTTACTAATATCGGATAGTTTAATGATAGCTTGTTTCTTACCTTTGAATGAACAGTATACAATACCTTTCATGCTCCAGACATTGCCAAAACCAAATACCTTTCTGGCTTCCTCCACAATCTTTAGTCTTTTTTTGGTTAATGACTCAGTGATTGATAGTTTGGGTCCATTCAATGTTTTTAGGTTCTTCTTATGTGAATATATCATATTCCTTATTGACCTGCGAACAAATTTAATAATAATTGGTTTTTTGTTGGTTTTTGAAGGAAGAGGGTGACAAATATCAATATCAGAGTCACTAACACTAGTAGGCAAATTTAATCTGGTATTTAATATATTTAGCACATACTTCTCAACGTCAATGCTACTTATCCTGTGATCTATATTGTTCCCATGCAATATGAGACAATTAGATCTTCCATATTGTTCTAAGTCATCTAGATATTGTTCCTGTTTCTCCACCATTTCTGCCAACTGTCCAACTTCAACTTTAATAGAATCAATAATAGTAGATAATTTCATAAGTTCTTGATGCTGTTCCATTTTTTCTTTTTCACCTGCAAAACAATTACAAGAAGCAGTATCATGGTCTTTTTTAAAATAATCTTTTTCATACTTATCCTGTCTTTCCCTGACCTTGTTTAACAGTTCCATTACTTCATCAAGCTTCTGGTTCGCCATTGTTTTAAATATTTATCAAATAATTTTACCAATAATAACAAAAACCTTTAACCACTTTAAAATCACCACTTACACCGTCATGTACCTTATTCAAATAGAATCTTATTCAAATAGAATCAATCTCTTTGTTATACGCTTATCGTGTTAAGCTGATAACATGTTGTAAAGTATTAACAAAATTGTTTTTATCAAAAAACAGGAGATGCAAAAGTTTGGTTTGGAAAATGAACCGGAGCACAACATGGCTGCAGAAAATGCAAAATTAAATCGTTATAAAAACGTTTATCCATGTAAGAACTATTAAACATGCAAATTAATTATAGTAGATATATGTTTAAGTATAGGCGTTATGATACACGTCAAAATTATGTTGTTTTTGGTTTATTTTTACTTTCTGGAACGAAGTCAAAAACTTTGTAATGACTTCTGTATTGCTTTTTTATAAATCGCCAATTTGAAGAAGTCAGTCATATGTATTTTATTATATAATTGGCTCTTACTGCAATTCAGAACAAATGCTATTTACAAACAAAAAATGAAAATTATAAAAGATTTTGTAAAATTAATTTTACATTGAATTTAAATTTTAGATTCTTTGAAAAATATTTTAAAACTTTAAAACTCTGCAATAAAAAAGAGTACATGGACTTAAAAAATAAAATAACTACTCTTTGTATTGCTAAAAATTTATAAATGAAGAACAGAACAAATTTCTTTTGTAGTTCGACTTATTTTTTTCAACTAGTTAATTTTTTTTCATCAAAATAGTTGGAAAATTTTGCAAATTTTCAAAATATTGACAAACTGCCTTTTTAATTTGTTTCCCAACGACTTTTGGTTTAAAATATCCAAATGAAGGATATTTTATGCACTATTGCAAATGTTACCTGCATTTTTATATACAGTATAAACGTTTGCTTGATATGTAACAATTTCAAAATCAATATTAAATTTCTTTCTAATGTGAAGTCTTGTGTTTTAGATGATCATGCCATTGTAACTTTAGAACATAAAAAATACATCAACGCATCGTTTGTTGAGGTAATTGTATTTTCTTAAGTTCGTAGAATTCGACGGTAAACATTTTTATAATGAGAATAATCAAATTAAGTTTTTAAAGTTAGGCGCCAAGTCAGTTCCAAAACAAAACTCCCATTAAGATTTATAAGATTATACGGGCAAGTCTTGTTCTAATTCGTCAGATTTATGCTTGTTCCTGTTCCTTTCTTGCACTTAATTCTTGTTTTATTATTTTAAATTTCTCTTTTCTATTTCCACTTTCCAGATTTAAACATATTGGAATATACAAAATTTATTTTTAAAATATTTTGCTGCCGTTTCAACTATCTCCGTCATGATGCTTTGCTAGAAATAAAGGTTGTACTTTAAATGACTAATTGAAAAAATCCCAAAACTTAGAATTTGTTTTTTCTGTAGTCTACTACTTAAGTACTGTGATGATGTTGATATTTTTGATTTGTACAGGGTTTTAATAAACCAAAGCTATATATTGCAACTCAAGGACCTAAGCAAAACACAATCGATGATTTCTGGGAAATGGTTTGGGTTCAAAACTGTGCAATCATTGTAATGTTGTGCAAGTGTATTGAAAAACAAAAGGTGCTAACATGCATAATATGTTGAAAGCTTAATTCATTTAGAAATACTTGCATACAAGTTGTTTAAAAATTATTCTAAATATTTTTCTTATTAAAATTCAATTGTGCACGCTAATCGTAATTATTTAATGTTCTTTGTGCTTATCTAATATCAATTCGATTCATTAAAATGAAAATTAAAAAACTTTAAATTTTTGTTTCGTCAGGCAATATAAAAAATTGAATTTCCCTAGTTTTAATTTTTTGTTTTTATCATAAAAGACAAAATGTGAAATTTATTGGCCTTCTGCTAAATCTGCAAGCACATTTTCTTGTTGGAAAGTTTATTTACAAGAACAACATACAAGTCAAGATATAATAAAACGTGAAATTGTTTTGGAAAACATGGAAAAGCAGGTTTATTTTTTTACCTACGTTTAGTTTTGATATAAATTGAATCAGTGTTTGCTTGTGGTAGACAATTAGAACAACAAAGATATTGATATTGTAGGTTTGTTTATTTTGTAATGAAGGCAATGTGAGATGATCACATATATTGCAATTCACGTATTTTCAGCGAAAATCAAGAAATCTTAAACCTGTTTAATGATTCAACAATCTTTGGTTCAAATTGATTTTGTATTTATTTAAAAGCAATTTAAATTTCATGTCTTATGTTTTGTGGACCATAGTTCAAGAATTAAACGATCGTAAAGACATTTGAATATTTATTTAAAAAAAATAAATCTAATTTAATTGAATTTTTAGGTAATAAAAATGTAACTTTATAACATTTAAGAAAAGATAAAACAAAATAAATGTTTAAAAACCACATAAAAAGCCGTACAATAATTTTTTTCTCATTTAACAAGGAGCAACGAAGAGTGACCCAGTTTCAGTACATTGGCTGGCCGGATCATGATGTACCCAGCTCTACCACAAGTATGACAAAATTAAGGAAACAAGTCAATTTTAGATATTCTTTTTTGGGTTCCGACGCTCCGGTTATTGTTCATTGCAGGTTTGTTATTTTCATTGCAACTAAGGCGTGTCAATCATTGTTTGATATCAACTAATTCATCATTTGTTTTTGACTTTTTTGGATTCACCAGATCTTATTTCCATCCTATAGTATAGTATTGTCAATAATTTTTTTTCAAAAAACCTGTTATAACATTGGTTGAGAAATATTCGAGATTTCAAAAAAATTAATACCATTTTTAATATATATTGCTTTGTTTTGGAAGTAATTTTTAGTAATTGTAACTTATACAGGCTCACGTATTTTTATTAGAGTTCGCAAACTTTATTATTTTTTACAGTTAATACAATAAACATTAAATAGAATAAATTCCTAGATTTAATATCGCAAGTGTTTTTTTGTTGAATTTTAATTGTTGAAAATTTTTAATTTTTACATCTAGTTTATTTTTATAAGATTAAAAAAATTTCGATGAATAACTTCTACTAATAAGTTATTCAGGCCAAAAAATTGTGTTCCAGTCCATTCATAACGTTTTTAAATTAGTTAACATAATGATTAGATTTCGATAAAAAATATTCATTGTTTGTATTTATATGTTGATTCTAAATATGTTTACTTTAATAAAAAAGATACTACTTCAGAAGTTTTTACTACCGAATTTGCAAATTGATTTAATAAAGTTTTTGTTAAAACTATCAAAAAGAATAAAACAAAAAACGTTTGCTACAGTTACTTAGCATACTTTTTAGTAAACATTTTAAAACAATTTTAAAACTGATTCATAAGAAATTTGTATTTAAACAGCGATGGAGCAGGAAGAACTGGTACTTACATTGCAATCGACAACCTCATCAAAACACTTGAAGCAACAAACCACATCGATGTTTTGAATGAAGTTATTAAAATGAGGAGAAATAGAAAGGACATGGTTCAAAACGTGGTGAGTTTGCAACTTTTCTGCTTATTTAAGCTTTTGTTCTATTGAATTGTTCTCACCAGGCTCTGAAGCGGTAAAACTGTACAACAAATTCGCAAACATTTTTTAAATACAAAAAAAAATGTAAATTCTTCTTTATTGTTAAGATTTTGAAAAACATCATTTGAGCAAAAATTAAGAACGTGCTAAATCATGTGAAAACATTTATTGATTTATATATAAACGCCATGTAATTGCATAGTGTAAAAAAATGTGTTTCAATAACCCACGCTAACATTATTCTTGATCTTACTTTAAATAGTATTACAAGCTTAATGAAGTCAATAACTTATGTTTTTTCTTTATTAATCGTAACTTTAATGTTTTTAAATAATTTTGCTACTATGAATTCTTGTTTTGATTATTGATGTAATCAAATCAATCTTATCAACATTTTATTTAGTCTACAAATTTTTGCATTGCGGAAGTTTTTTTTCTAAACTTATGTATTAGATTTATCGGTTTCTTTTTTAAAATGCGTAAATTTGATTCTATAGTTTAAGGTTTTTTGTTTTTTTTTTTCAGAATCAATATTTATTTATTCACAAAGTTGTTACTGAAAGTTTTATTTTACCTGAAACTGAAATCAGTTTGTCAGATTTTTCTTCAGCAATGTGCAACTTATACAAGTAAGTTGTAATGGTAACACAAAATGTAAAAACTAAAGTTCTTACGTCGGATTTGTTTTTTTTTTAGATTTGGTTGAGTAGGATTGTTTTTTTTTAGATTTAGTGGAGTCAGAGTCGTTGTTTTTGTTAAAAAATCTCAAATTAGGCTTCCAAGATTATTGTGTCCGAATTGGAGTCACCTGAGTTGCACGTTTTGGGGTGGAGCCGGAGTCTTTTTTTAGACATGATAGAGTCGGGTTGTAATTTAAATATTCTAGAGCCGGAGTTGGAGTGCTAAAATTTTGAATAGATGAAGTTGGAATTGGAAAAAATTTTTATAAGAGTCCAACTCCCCAATCTTGGTTAAAACGGAAACTACTTCGCAAAACAAAACGCTATTACAAATAATAACTTTTTTCACAACAGTTTTGGTATTAGCCTTAAATCTTTTTAAAGAAATACTTTGTACATATATCAACAAAAGTATCTTTTTACAATTGTACCATAAGTTGTCGTTGTCATTTGTTAAAAAACTAGAATTTCGAATAAATGGAGTAGCTTTGGAAAAGTTACAAGTAGTTCAAATAACTTCAAAAGAACTGCTTTATATAAACTGCCCAAAATAATTATAATAAACTTTTCCCTCAATTTATTTGTCGCAAAGTTTTAGTTATTTATTAGTTTTAGCTATTCAAAGTTATTATTAGCTATCCAAGAAATAAAATCTTCAGTATGTCGCATCATTAGTTAATCTCAATAAATCGTACTTTATTTTTATATTGTTCAGCTCGTACAATCAAAAAAATTAAAAAAAGCTAAGGAAAGTCAACATAGAACGTAATTAAAGTAAAAATTGTTTTGAAATAACTGAATTGCTAAAGTTTAAAACATCTTCATAATTTTTTAGGGTCCAATTATTAAACAACTATGTGCATAAAAGTTTTGGTTGTTTCTAACAAGCTTAACATTGGCTCAAACATAGGCTATTGAGCTACTCAGATTGTAAAATAGTTTTTAAAGATTTTCTGCTTGTTAATATGACAACATTAAAAAGAGGTTAAAAAACCTCTTTTACCACTAATGTTCTTTTGGTAAACAGAATGTAAATTGCCAATGTTTAGTAATGAAAAGTGAAAAAAATAATTTTCTTTCTTTCTCTCTGTTTGCACATATGTAATGCAAAAATCCTACGAAGCATTTTAAGTCTATTTAAAATTTTATAACACAAATTTTACTCCAAAAAAGCTAAATATTTTTTGAGATGTTCAAAGACCAAATAAAAATTGAACCTTTGCAGTATAGACTAGAATACATAATTACAATGTCCCAGATGGTAGGTGCTTTCTCGCAGCCGGGGCCGTGAGTAAGTCTGTTTATTGGTTTTAAAGATGACAGACCGAAACCGAAACCGAACCTACCAAAACGGAAAGGTATCCACCCATTCCGATGTTCAGTGTGGGTCTGCTAATCGGTAAACGTTCTTTTCAGAACGGGGCAATGTCAGGATAAAACTGCCTTTTTCAGGAAACATTGCCAACAAATTCTGAAGACCCACTACTTTTCAGCTAAACATCGAAGGCCTCACTGCAAGCAAGATGAACGTTCTTTATCACCTAGCTATGCAGTCTGAGGCACTCGTCATCCTACAGCAAAAGACCGACTGCACTGATGCAGAAAAGTTGGTACTTCCAAACTACCAACTAGCTGAGTCTTCTTTAAGCAGGAAGCATGGCCTTGCCACGTTTGTCCACGAGCGACTGAGATACACACTTTTGGACCAATCTCCACCAACATCGGAGATCGAGTGGTTGTGTGTGGACGTTGATGGTTATAAAATAGTCAACGTCTACAAACCACCGCCAACGCGTTTGTGAATACTGGATCTCCCAGTGTTTCCTCACCCCTGTCTGTACGCTGGCAATTTTAACTGTCGTCATGCTGACTACGGTTATGATGACAACAGTCCGGACGGTGAGTGCTTGGCTGGCTGGGCAAGTATTAATTGTCTTGCCCTCCTATATTATGCCAAGGATGCTGCCAGTTTTTATTCCGGCCGCTGGAACACTGGCACCAATCCAGATCTAGCTTTCGCTAGCGTAGGTCCAAACAGTCGCTTACCGGATAGACGTGTTCTTACAAAGTTCCCCAGGTCACAACATCGACCTTTGCTTATTACACCACCAAGGTTTGCTATGGCAGTGCCAAGCATGTCTGTTAAGCGATGGAACTTCCGCAAGACCAAACGGAATCACTACATTGCTTTGACGAATAAATTCGCAAAGACTTTGTTGCCGCCTGATTCACTTGATGTGGATGTGGATTACCAGGACTTCTGTAACACCATTAAGAAAGCAGTCAAAAAGACTATCTTACGTGGGTATCGAAATAACGATATTCCGTGTTGAGATGCAGAGTGTGAATCCCTCTATAAAACCTTTCTGCAGTCTTTTTAGGGAAACAACTCAAGTTTGGCTGCTATAGCTCTGCTTGCCAAGCTTGACAGAAAGCGGAGGGATCGATGGTCTGAGGCAGTTCGGAGCATTGACTTCTCACACTCTAGTCGAAAAGCGTGGTGTATTTTGAACAACCTTACTGGTAGGTCACGACACTCTCCTCGTCACTGTCCCGTTCCAGCTGATGCTATTGCATCTCAGCTGGTTAGAAATGGGAAATACGAGGCTGTTGATCGCAAGTCATCTCGACTTGTCTGTCAAGAAGTGTCTGACCTTTGGAGGTCCACAACACCAGACGCAGTAAATATCTCTGACAATTTTTCACAGAGATAATTTGCTGCTGCCCTTCAGTACTTAAAACCAGGTAAAGCTCCGCGACCTAATTCCATCTGCCCCGAGCTTATACTCCATGCCGGAGCTGCTTTGAAGTCCTGGTTACGTAACTTTTTTTCTTGTTTGCGCCGACTCAAAATTGCCAAGATCTGGAAAAGAGCGCTTGTGGTCGCAATCCCAAAACTAACGAAGCCCGTGGGGGACTCAAAGAGTTATCAACCAATATCTCTGCTCTGTTACAAGATCCTCGAGAGGCTTATCTACGCCCGCGTTGAACCATTAATCGATCCACTGCTCCCTAAAGAGCAGGCTGGGTTCCGACGCGAGAAGTCAACCGTAGATCAAGTTGTTCTGCTAACCCAGAACATCGAGGATTCTTTCGAGACTAAAAAGAAGGCCGGTGCCGTATTTATTGATCGTACAGCTGCTTATGACACTGTCTGGCACCGTTGCGTTACCTGCAAGCTGCTGAGACTGCATCCGGATAAGCACATGGTCAGAATGATTATGGAGTTTGTCCAAAATCGAAGTTTCACTCTTACCACCGGTGACAGCAAGCAAAGCAGGCTACGCCGTCTTAAAAACGGCGTTCCTCAGGGATCGGTCTTGGCTCCCCTCCTATTTAACATCTATACGTAGAATATTCCTTTCATGATTTCCAGAAAGTTTGCTTATGCTGATGATTTAGCATTGTTGCACTGTTTTGGAAACTGGAAGAACTTGGAGGGGACATTAAGCCAAGACATGTCTACACTTTCAGTGTATCTCCAGAACAGTCACACTAAGACGGTGACGTCAGCCTTTTGCTTAAATAACCGAGAGGCCAAACGTGAGCTAAAGGTCTACGACAACGATAGACTTTTACCATTCTGTCCAACCCCTACTTATCTTGGGGTAAAACTGGACAGATCGGTCACGTTTCGTCACCACTTAGTGGTATTGTGCAAAAAAATATCATCGCGCGTCACACTGTTGAGGCGATTCGTGGGCTCGGGATGGGGTGCTGGTGCTAAAACATTACGCATAGCCATCTTATCTCTAGTCTACTCAACAGCTGAGTACTGTGCGCCAGTCTGGTGTCGCAGTGCTCACACTCGCCTCATCGACAGTGTCTTGAATGACGCCTTGCGCATAGTTACTGGATGCCTGCGTCCCACTCCAAGGCCTACCTACCTGTACTTTCAGGCATCCAGCCAGCTGAGCTTCGCCGACTGGGAGCGACACTCTCCTTGGCTTACCGTGGATCTCTGGACCCCGATCATATCTTGCATGGTCTTTTAAGTGGGTCCTCAGATACTGGCCAAGTGAGACTAAGATCCAGACGTCCGTTTGTGCCAGGTGCGCGGAATCATTTGGACAACCTTGTCAGACTTGGCATCCGCGCCTCTGAATGGACAAATCACAAATGGAACGCGGAGTACTGTGAAAATGCTTCCAGGCTCCGTGCTTTTGTGCCCGAGACCAGTGTCAGGCCTGTTGGGATGGGCTTACCCCGAGCAGCTTGGGTTAAGCTCAACCGCCTGCGGACTGGTGTTGGGCAATTCCATTCGTCCATTCACAAATGGGGTCTCTCTCCTTCACCGAATTGCGAGTGTGGCTCTGAGCAAACCGCAAACCATGTACTATCAGCGTGCCCTATACATCGGGCACCACATGGAGCACGCTGTCTGACGGTTTTGGATGACGAAACTCGATGCTGGCTTAATGACATCACTGCCAGCATCTGATCCAGGCAGTGCAGCAGTCTGGAGTATTAAAAGGATAAACCCTCGGCCCAAGTTCTGTTTGTGTCTGACCTTAGTGGATGCCCTTCAAACGACGACGACGACGACCACTGCCAGCATCTGATCCAAACAGTTCAGCAGTCGGGGTTAGTAAAAGGATAAACCCTCGGTCCCAGTCTTGTTTGTGTCTGACCTGGAGTGGATGCCCTTCAAACCACCACGACGACGACGACGACGACGACGACGATACTTATAATTTGATAGTTTTAGCTTGTATAACTTAATCCTGAGAAACTTGCTTGTTTTATTATTTAGTTTTGAATTAAACTTAAATATTAATGAAAAAGTAACTTTCAGATCATACTAAGTCAGCACAGCAAAATTCATAAAAGCTATTACAATCCAATTAATTTTAGTTGATTAAATCTTATAAGTCTCATTTCCTAATTGATTCTATTAAAGACTGAAGAGAATTAATCAGCGGAAATTGAATTTATGATTTTACAGTTTTTTAATCAATTTTAATTTTATAAATTTTGAGGCGCTGGTTTTATCGCGACCCAGACTTGTTTTTTGATTAACTTTCACCTGTAGAAAAGTTTTTAACCGGGCCGATTTAGTATATTCTAAATACAATCCATTTTAAATTTACTATCATTTTTATCAAGGCTGGAAAAACAAATATCAAAAGAATTTGCTTGGCTTTGCAATCCTATTCTTGCTACACCAGTTTTGCTTTCCTCAGAGCAATCGGAGAATGAATATGTTAATTTTGACAATTCGATGTCACGTAAACTAATTTCTATTTTATCGTTTTTTTGTTATCTACTGTTATGTTTATCTACCAATGCAAATTTGTCTCTAAATGTGTTTCAATAATTTTTAAAGTTCTACAAATATAAACTTTTTATTTGATTAGTTTCACGACTGAGTTTGTGAAACATATTTATTTTTTAATTTTTATAACCGTTTTAGTTAACGCAGATTGTTCAGCAAATACTGAGGTAAATCAAATATAGTGAACCTCGGCAAATCTGTATTCGGTTAATGCGGAATTTTGCTTAATTGGGATAAAACTGTAAGTATAAATGATTTTCTATATACTGTCATTCTTAACAAAAGCTTCGGATTATCTTGACTTTACCAAATTCCGATGATTTTGTCTCTCAAACCGAATCCGGATTAACCGAAAATTACTTTATAAGAAAGAAGTAAATTTAAATTTATTATTTAATCTTGAAAAGCGGTTTTTTAGCTATTATATTTTTTAGCTTTATCTAGAAACTCATTTATTATTTTGCGTCTGGCTGGCTGGCTTTGGATCTTGCTCTGGCAACTGCAGCCATTAGTAACTTTATAAGCTATTTTATTGGATTTGTTATCGCAGAATTACGAGTTCTATTCCTACTTTCAGCGCTTATAGGTCTGCACTGTATGTAATCTACATGTACATCATAACCAAAGTACTATTGCTCCACTGAAACTAACTGCAGCGCAACGTAATAAATCCAAACCAGCTTTAATCTGATTTACTGAGGCACAAGGGACAATACAAATGTGATAGATTATTGTATTTGTTTTTATATAACAGATACTTTCCATCAAGTCCCGGTCTCTTATGATAACCAACGACTTTACTTGGACGCTCATTTTATTCGGGTAAACCTAATAGATATAACTAAACAATAAATAAGTGTTAAAAGAAAACTTTTTTTTAATCTAGGGTATATGTTAATTTAATAATGCAAGTATCAGGTTTATTTATAACAACTTTTAAAACCTTAATAAAATTTTTTTAAATAAATTTTAAACTTTACTGATTTTTATTGGAAAATTTTTTTAACCTTTTTATAATTGTAATGGATAATTTACAATCATAAAGCTTTTAAATGTATTTAATAAAAGAATATTGAATCAAAACTGTTTTTCACATGCTTAGATCTTCCACACGATATAAGAAAAATTGCATTGTGTTGTACTTATTTTTCATCAACAAATTGTTACTTTGATTTTACAAAACTACAAAAAGTTTACGAAAACGTATATAAACATAATATCTTACAAAATTAACAGGTAATACTAATCTTTCCTGTATCCTAAAGGAACTGGTCTTTTACTTGCATAATTCACAATATTTTTAAGTTTTACTCTTAAACATTAGCAAGTTTTAGACTTTTCACCTTTGCATTGTTTATTACCAGTATTATGTATTTTAGCTTACATCTCAGTATTTTTTGAACACCCAGAGTATAACAGAATAATTGAAGATTGTATCATTGTGATGGGAAGTGCAGAAATTATCCGATTTTTAGTATAAATTGACTGTACTTCTAGTTTTTGAAACAAGACTTTGATTGCATTTTTCCTGAAAAACAATAAATACTAAAAAAATCTTGCCATCAAATAGGAGACTAGATAGTAGCAAATGTTAAACATTAAAAAGAAAAGTTATCACTTTACCTTTTTACCTACATCCTTCGATTGTTTCAAATTGATTTATATAAAATAAAGAAAATAGAGTGTACCGATACTAAATGGTTGCAAGCATTGACCTTTGAATGCATTACGTTTTTGATTTTCAGTAACATGATGAGATGTGAATTTAATGTTTTTTTCAGCCGCCCTGTCTTCCTGTTTTGGTTATTGTTTTCGTCACAACCCCAACCTGGAAAAGAAGATTTGTTTTGGAAAATGATTGTGCAAAACAATGTTAAATACATGGTTGCGTTGGAGGTAATTAAACAAAACATGAAAAATCAAGTTTATATTTTAAATTAAGACAAAAGCATACATCATTTTTGCTCAAAACATCATATGAATTATCGCATCAATGAATGATTTCCGATTAGGATTGCTATAGAAAGTAGCTTGATGATATATTCTTTCAAAGCCTTACATTGTCCTAGACAAACGCAATAATTGAGCCTTTGTCAAATTAAGTTAACCAGAAAAATTGGTATTGTAGCCTATTGCTCTTGTTTCTAATGTATGAGGCACTTAGATTAGACAATTTGCCATCTATAAATAAACAAAACACATAGCTTTCATCTTTAAAATTTTTAAATTTCGAAAAAATCAAACATGAAATAAAGACCAAATAGTTCATTAAAAATAGCTTGCGACAGCATTACGTCAATTTTTGCGTTTTTATCAGAATATGATAAAAAAATAATTCTAGAATTCATTACTTTTCAAAAAATAGATTTCAAGCTTGTATAGAAATTATTTCGTTCATCACATAAAATTATTAATTTTCTGTTTTGCTTATTTTTTTTGACGTCATACTATGTAAAGAAACAATGTATTATTTTTTCACTAACATTGGTCAATCAATAAAACATTTAGTTATACAGTATAATCATTGCGAAGCCACGTATGTTTTATTTCAAAACTTTTTCTGAACATACGGGAAATTCAAAAAATTATAATTTTGATTTCGTTTTTGCACTAGATTATAATGTTTTCTTTTAATGTTGATAGATTTAATAATGTTAAAACATGCAAATAAAGAATAATGATAAGTAAAAGGTTTATCATTTTACGATAAAAATAGATAAATTTTCGATATGGGTATAGTCAGTTATGAAATCGATTTAAGGGACAGAAATAAATAGCTATTGTTTATTGATATTTAATTATCTTTGTTGTCATATATTGAATCGATGATAAATGCTAGTGTGTTTGCTATAATTTCAATGAAACGAGGGAAAGCGCTATATTAAACTATAAACTAGAAAACTACTTTTTCAAGTCAACATTGAAATTTTCAATGCTATAGTTTCTTAGTTATTTTAACCGACTGAATAAAATTTGAATTTTATTTTTTATACTGATTAAAAAATATTAAACTAAATTTGTATGCTGGCAATGTACAAAAAAACGATTTAAGTTACAAAAATTTCTTTTGTCTTTGCTTTTATCCTTTTTTAATTATTAATAAATAAAAAAAAAAAATTGAATTAAACAACCTTTAGCAGTGGCTTTAATTTTCTAACAGTATAAATGTTTTGTTTCGGCAAAACTTGCTGTCAAAGGAGAAAGTATTTCTATGAAAAACATGGATGTTGTTGTTGAAGAACAAAAGGATGATCAAGATTGTATTATTTCAAAATTATCAGTGACGTCAAACAAGGTATCAATAGTTTTTTATAAATTTTGATTTTGAAACATAATTTTTATCTATTCAATAAATTTTGTGGTGGTCTTGTACTGTAGTATGCGGTCTACAGAAACAATCAATGTTTACAAAAATAAGAATACGTTTTGTCTAACACTTTTTTTTTTAATCATTACTAATTATTGGTAATTATGTGTAATGAGCAACTTGATATTACTAGTTTTTCTATAAATGTTGATACTGAATAAAAAGTTTTGTTTTGCGTTAATAAATTTTGTCATATGTTTGAATAACATGTTATCTCTTATTTTGTTATTTCTTTATTCAAAAGTATTCAGTTAAAATTCAAAACCCAAAAAGGCCATAGCAGAAAAACAAGGCAAATGTTTCCAGTACTTAAAGTTCTATTGCATTATCATTAACTAAAATGTATTTCAAAATAAATATTTTTGATTTTGTGTATTATACATTTATTGCAGATGGTAGGTGCTTTCACGCAGCCGGGGCCGTGAGTAAGTCTGCTCATTGATTTTAAAATGACAGACCGAAACCGAACCTACCAAAACGGAAAGGTATCCACCCATTCCGATGTTCAGTGTGGGTCTGCTAATCGGCAAACGTTCTTTTCAGGACGAGGCAATGTCAGGATAAAACTGCCTTTTTCAGGGCACATTGCCAACAAGTTCCGAAGACCCACTATTCTTCAGCTGAACATCGAAGGCCTCACTGCAAGCAAGATGAATGTTCTCATCACCTAGCTATGCAGTCTGAGGCACTCGTCATCCTACTGTAGGAGACCCACTGCACTGATGCAGAGAAGTTGGTGCTACCACACTACCAACTAGCTGAGTCTTCTTTAAGCAGGAAGCATGGCCTTGCCACGTTTGTCCACGAGCGACTGAGATACACACTTTTGGACCAATCTCCACCGACATCGGAGATCGAGTGGTTGTGTGTGGACGTTGATGGTTATAAAATAGTCAACGTATACAAACCACCGCCAACGCGATTGCGAACCCTGGATCTCCCAGTGTTTCCTCACCCCTGTCTGTACGCTGGCGATTTTAACTGTCGTCATGTGACTGGGGTTATGATGACAACAGTCCGGACGGTGAGTGCTTGGCTGGCTGGGCAAGTATTAATTGTCTTGCCCTCCTATATAATGCAAAGGACGCTGCCAGTTTTTATTCCGGCCGCTGGAACACTGGCACCAATCCAGATCTAGCTTTCGCTAGCGTAGGTCCAAACAGTCGCTTACCGGATAGACGTGTTCTTACAAAGTTCCCCAGGTCACAACATCGACCTTTGCTTATTACACCACCAAGGTTTGCTATGGCAGTGCCAAGAATGTCTGTTAAGCGATGGAACTTCCGCAAGGCCAATTGGAGTCACTACATTGCTTTGACGAATAAATTCGCAAAGACTTTGTGTTGCCGCCTGATTCACTTGATGTGGATGCGGCTTACCAGGACTTCTGTAACACCATTAAGAAAGCAGCCAAAAAGACTATCCCACGCGGGTATCGAAATAACGATATTCCGTGTTGGGATGCAGAGTGTAAATTTTTCTATAAAACCTTTCTGCAGTCTTTTCAGGGAGACGACTCAAGTTTGGCTGCTACAGCTCTGCTTGCCAAGCTTGACAGAAAGCGGAGGGATTGATGGTCTGAGGCAGTTCGGAGCATTGACTTCTCACACTCTAGTCGAAAAGCGTGGTGTATTTTGAACAACCTTACTGGTAGGTCACGACACTCTCCTCGTCACTGTCCCGTTCCAGCTGATGCTATTGCATCTCAGCTGGTTAGAAATGGGAAATACGAGGCTGTTGATCGCAAGTCATCTCGACTTGTCTGTCAAGAAGTGTCTGACCTTTGGAGGTCCACAACACCAGACGCAGTAAATATCTCTGACAATTTTTCACAGAGATAATTTGCTGCTGCCCTTCAGTACTTAAAACCAGGTAAAGCTCCGCGACCTAATTCCATCTGCCCCGAGCTTATACTCCATGCCGGAGCTGCTTTGAAGTCCTGGTTACGTAACTTTTTTTCTTGTTTGCGCCGACTCAAAATTGCCAAGATCTGGAAAAGAGCGCTTGTGGTCGCAATCCCAAAACTAACGAAGCCCGTGGGGGACTCAAAGAGTTATCAACCAATATCTCTGCTCTGTTACAAGATCCTCGAGAGGCTTATCTACGCCCGCGTTGAACCATTAATCGATCCACTGCTCCCTAAAGAGCAGGCTGGGTTCCGACGCGAGAAGTCAACCGTAGATCAAGTTGTTCTGCTAACCCAGAACATCGAGGATTCTTTCGAGGCTAAAAAGAAGGCCGGTGCCTTATTTATCAATCTGACAGCTGCTTATGACACTGTCTGGCACCGTTGCGTTACCTGCAAGCTGCTGAGACTACTTCCGGATAAGCACATGGTCAAAATGATCATGGAGCTTGTCCGAAATCGAAGTTTCACTCTTACCACCGGTGACAGCAAGCAAAGCAGGCTACGCCGTCTTAAAAACGGCGTTTCTTAAAAACGGCGTCTTAAAAACGGCGTTCCTCAGGGATCGGTCTTGGCCCCCCTCCTATTTAACATCTATACGTACGATCTTCCTTCCATGATTTCCAGAAAGTTTGCTTATGCTGATGATTTAGCATTGTTGCACTCTTCTGGAAACTGGAAGGACTTGGAGGGGACATTAAGCCAAGACATGTCCACACTGTCAGTGTATCTCCAGACTTGGAGGTTGAAGCTCAGTCACACTAAGACGGTGACGGCAGCCTTTCACTTAAATAACCGAGAGGCCAAACGTGAGCTAAAGGTCTACAACAATAGTAGACTTTTACCTTTCTGTCCAACCCCTACATACCTTGGGGTAAAACTGGACAGATCGGTCACGTTTCGTCACCATTTACTAGCATTGCGCAAAAAACTATCATCGCGCGTCACACTGCTGAGGCGACTCGTGGGCTCGGGATGGGGTGCTGGTGCTAAAACACTACGCATAGCCATCTTATCTCTAGTCTACTCAACAGCTGAGTACTGTGCGCCAGTCTGGTGTCGCAGTGCTCACACTCGCCTCATCGACAGTGTCTTGAATGACGCCTTGCGCATAGTTACTGGATGCCTGCGTCCCACTCTAACGGACCACCTACCTGTACTTTCAGGCATCCAGCCAGCTGAGCCTCGCCGAATGGGAGCGACACTCTCCTTGGCTTACCGTGGATCTCTGGACCCCGATCATATCTTGCATGGTCTTTTAAGTGGGTCCTCAGATACTGGCCAAGTGAGACTAAGATCCAGACGCCCGTTTGTGCCAGGTTAGCGGAATCATTTGGACAATCTTGCCAGACTTGGCATCCGCGCCTCTGAATGGACGAATCACAAATGGAACGCGGAGTACTGTGAAAATGCTTCCAGCTCCGTGCTTTTGTGCCCGAGACCAGTGTCAGGCCTGTTGGGATGGGCTTACCCCGAGCAGCTTGGGTTAAGCTCAACCGCCTGCGGACTGGTGTTGGGCAATTCCATTCGTCCATGCACAAATGGGGTCTCTCTCCTTCACCAAATTGCGAGTGTGGCGCCTCTGAGCAAACCGCAAACCATGTACTAACAATGTGCCCCATACATCGGGCACCACATGGAGCACGCTGTCTGACGGTTTTGGATGACGAAACTCGATACTGGCTTAATGACATCACTGCCAGCATTTGATTCAGGCAGTGCAGCAGTCTGGAGTAGTAAAAGAATAAACCCTCGGCCCCAGTTCTGTTTGTGTCTGGCCTGGAGTGGATGCCCTTCAAACGACGACGACGACGACGACGCAAATATGCGCTATGCGTTTTACTTCTAAACCACTTTATTGGGTAGATAAAAGCTATGCCCTAATAATAATTAATCTGAAAACATGTTAGAGTAAGTACAAATACCGTTCTAAAAGCGATCGCAATTGACAGGTTCTTGGTTCAAGCCCTGCTCTCGTCATGCGGCTGATTATAAAAAGGTTTTGGGTGTTCCGCAGTTTTTAAAATTCTTTCCAACCACGTTATACGTTTGAAATACGTATTATTAAAATATGAATGAAGATATAAAAAGCAATTTCAAAAGTTTTTTGCTTTTTTTAAGGATTCAATAAATGTTGCACATTTCGTAATCAAAACAAAGAAACAGGAAAAATATTTCAACACAATCTCCTGTGCAAGGATTTGGAATAAAATTAAAGCCTCATGTGATTCTGCTGTGTTAGTTTATTGCAAGTAAATAGTTTTTAATAAAAATGTTCAATATGAAAAGAAAAACGTATTTAAATTTTTTAATATCTAAAAAATGAAACCAAATTTATTAGAGCAGTGGTCCCAAAGTTGGGTCCGCGGACCTTTCAGGGTCCGTGAAGCACTTTCAGGGGGTCGGCGAAAGAAATTTTCTGTATACAATTTTCCCATTAACTATAAAAAGAAGCTATTTAACTTTTATACCACTATACGTCGCAAAACATCAAGGCTTCGCTTTAATGGCTCGTTAATTAATATAATTATTGTAAAATAGATATTAGATGAAAGAGACAATAGGCCAAAAATTATTAAAAGATTACAAGGGGTCCCGTCATGGAAATTTTTTAAAAAGTTTGGAAACCACTGTATTAAAGTTTTTTTAATAATTTAGGTTATTCCAAAAAAAATTGATTGTTTTTAGTGTTAAAGAAAGATCTTAATATTACTATTTCCATTATTAATGTCATAAAATTCATAAAATTTTATTTCTGACTGTTTTCCACTTTCTAGTCCTTTTCAAGAAAAACTTAAACTTGAAATTGATTCAACAACAATGCTTGAAAACAAAGAAAATTATTTGCTTTTTTTTTTTAACGCATCATTGTTGATTTCATTTTAAGTTAAAGTTTTTCTTAAAAAGGGCTTAAGAATGCAAAAACGTTCGAAGATAAAATTTGATGAATTTAGTTCTGCTGAATATTGCAGAATATAGGTGAAGAAAACTTATTTCTTGCCCAAATTATACAGTAATATCATAAAAATATTTGACATGTAAAAAATAATCAAATTTATAAAAATGAGAAAAATATTACATTTTTTAAATACTACAAACAAAAAACATTTTTTACTTAATTTGTACCTCTCATCATCAAGCAAAAAAACTGTAGTTCCGCATTAAATAAAGTCTTCGCCGTCTTTGCCTATTAGGTTAGATTTAATGCAAGGCATCCCGGCAAGTATTTGATTGACTTTAAAAGGAATATTATTTGAAAACACGTCGATGTTTAAAACTATATTTTTATTTTTGTAGTAAAGCTAAAAACTCATTTACAAACTGCTTTTTTTATTGGTAAAAAAATTTTTTGGGTTATAAAGCAATTAAAAGTGAGCTGAAAATCAAATCAGTCTTACAGTAGAGTCATATTCTGTAAACAAAACTTCAAAAAAAATGTACAGGGTCGGGTAAAATGATCTGACACATTTGTAGGTTTAGTAAAACCAAATAAAATAAAGAAACAAAAAAGTGTTTTTATTTTCGAAAAGTACATATAATGCTATTTTGTTTCGTTTCTTCATAATGGCATTCTTTTTGTTTCTTTATAATGCCATAAGACTGTATGGTGTGCAGTGGCCAAATTTGGTATATGGGGTCCGTGCTTCTTTGAAAAAGACAATGTTACAGTGACTGTGAACACTGATCGATTTTGTAAGATGCTAGAGACATTTCTCAGACCAAAATTAAATATGCTCCACGATATGGACAATGTTTGGTTTCAACAGCCCCACACTTCTCGACGTGCGATGGGAATTTTGAGGGAAATGTTCCCTGGTCATTTGATCCCATTTCTTGGTGACATCGGTTGGCCCGCCCGTTCACTTGATTTAAATCCTTGCAATTTTTTCCTCTGGGGATACCTCAAGTCAAAGGTGTACATTAATCACCCTCGTTCTATTGAACAACTTAAAGATGCAATTCGTCAAGAAATTACTGCCATTTCACATGAAATGACCAGCCAAGTTATAGACAATTTTTGTTAACGCCTTCGACAGTGTGTGGACAATAACGGATCCCATTTGACTGATTTGATTTTTAAAACCTAATGGAACAATATGGCAGTATATGTACTTTTCGAAACTAAAAACATTTTTTTATTTCTTTACTTTTTTGGCTTTTATTAAACTTACAAATGTGTCAGATCATTTTGTATATTTAAAATCAAGAAAAAGAGAATATTTTAACATTTATCAATTACCTACTAATAGTATATTTTTTATTGATCAACTGTTCAGTTTAATTACCTTCAAACAATAAATTTCAGTATTTTAGAAGAACCGAAATTTTTTGGAAAATAAACAAGATATTTCTGTTTGCTTAAAATAAAAGCTACAAAACAACGTAAATTTTCTTTTAGGGAAGGTTGTTATAAATCTGGACTCTTTCTCACTTTGATGAAGTCGATTGAAGAGATGAAAACCGACAATACAGTGAATGTGTTTCGATCTGTTAAAGATTTGAGGAATTACCGACCGATGTTACTGAATGATAAGGTGATTTGATTTTTATTCTTAATTTTATAAAGATCATTTATAAAAAAATTATACTTGTTTTGCAAATATTTTAGCAAAACTAAAACAGATTATTTACGACGTTATTTGTTTTATTAAGTCTCCACAATTGCCTTCTGTTTTTTATGTTTTTACTTTTAAGTTTTTTTTAACTGTAAAAATGTGTTGGGTGCTTCTTCTTCATTACAAATTTTATGGTTTAAATTCAATATAAACATATTTTACTTTGTATTTATAAATTTATTATCAAAAAATATTTGTTAGTTTTTGACCTTTGAATGAATGAAAATAAACACTTTTTTATTGTCATTTTTATTTATCCTCCTGACTCGCAGCAAAGCGTCGGAGGCGCTATCCATAAAGCAAACGTCAAGCAATTACCTCAACTTGCTTTTGAAAAACCCAAGATGTTTTTGTCTGGTTGAATTTTTTTATTTTTTATTCATTTAGAAATATGAATGAAAGTTAGAGCTGCTTTCTAGGGTTGCCAAGCAGAGAAAATTGTCGTAAAGCGTATTAGTTAAGTCCACAGTAGAAGGACGCGAGTAGATTTTGAACTGCGATTGTTTCTATCACTTTTGTCATCAATACGACGCTCATATCCACTCGGCCACGCTGCTGACTTAATCTCGACTTTCAGTGTGATGTAACATTGTTGATGGAAATACGTCATAAAAAATTGTAAAAGTTTATTCACACTTGAAATACTGCTGTTTAAGCATTTTATTTAAAAAAAGCTCAATAATTTCTATGTTCGATTTAGTTACTCTAGTTAAATTGGTAAACAAGGACTGCTTATAGCTTTTCTCTTTATTTGGTAATTGACAATCAATGAGTTTCGTTTTCCTAAATTTCAACCTGTTGCACTTTCTTCAACTTCAAAACATTTTAAACCAAAGAAGTTAAAGAAACCATGATTCATCTGACTTTAACCAAATTAATTAACGAGGAATCGATTTTACGCCTTAAATTTCAATACGTAATGCCGACTTTTATCTGCATTGAAAAAGAATACAAAGAAAGAAAGTAAAAAAGGGATATGAAGACCAATCAATTTTACTATCTAAAGCAAAATAAAATTAATTGTTTTTCTTTTTTTTGATTAAATTTAAATAAATCCCAAATGTAACTCATACCATAGATTTATCAAAAAAATGAGGATATTAATTAAGTAACTATGTTAACTTTGTATTTACGCAAATAATATCAAAATCATATTGATTTTCTAGAACCAATACAAAGATTGCTACAAGGTTGTCAACAAGTATATACAGAACAGAGACAATCAAATTGCTTCTACAATCTACGAAAACATTTCAATTGCTTGAAAATCGGAGCGATTTTTATGACCTTTATAGTCTTTAGACTCTCCTGAAAGTTGCAATTTTTATGATTTATGCATTTAGCTGTTTAATTCAAACAATTTGTATAATTTCTAATTTACTCTAAAACCGTTGTTAATATTGTGCGTGTCATACCTTATTCAACAAATATATTTTTTACATAGAAAATCCTTCTAAAATAAAAATGATCTACGATTTGCTTTACATTTTGCTTCAGTGGAATACATGAAAGAAATTAAATTGGTTGCTACTTATCATGACTCAACAAAAACGCACTTCTAGTTTTTATATACTATAGAACCAAAATATTAATTTTACCCAACAGAAAACTTAGCATTTCTACGTTATAATCTCTGAACTGAATAACCAGGATGTAAAGATTGATGGACAGTATAAATCGTTTTGCATATGTAATAATTAATTTTGGTACTTTTTACTTGTTTTCAATATTCACCATATCTCAAAACATTAATAAAACGATCATTGCTAACTAATTTTACTACTATTATTCCAAAAATACTTAATAAAAGTTTTTTGTTTTAATTGCAATTACTTTTTTCTCTGAAGCTATTGAACTGAATTTTTTTCAACGCTTTTTTCAAAAAAATTTTATACGGTTAGCAAATAATCATTTTTTTAAACATCAGCTTGATTATTCTCACAAACACTGGCCTACTTTTTGTTTCTTCCAATGATTTGTTTTATTAGATTTACTTAGTTCTATTCATTTAATGATCTAAAGATAGATAAGCATTTTTTTCAAGTTATGCTTTCAAACAGCTAGTTTTTTGGCATCGTATTGATATTATTACCATTATCATTACTAATTGTACAATGGCTATTTTTAATTTATTTTAAGCTTTGGATTGAATGCTTTTTTTAATTTTGTAGCCTGCTTGTCGATATTATTGAAAAAGATATTAAAAAAATATATCTATCAATAATTTGTGTTTTTTAAATTTTCAAGCAATCCTTTTACAATTTTATTGCAAATTTATTGGAACTTAAATCCAACTAAATTTAGTTTTAAATGCTTTTATTTATAATTTTACGAAAGCGCAATTTTCAATGCAAAAACAAAAAGATATTGCATCAGAGAAGCAAGGTTGGCAAGCATAGTATTCCAACCAGTTCAGCTTGGTCCCGAATATTGCTCTATTACAGCACTGCATTCTACTTCAATTGCACAACCCAATGGCTTTCAAACAGGAACCACAGTCTGGTTGAATCAAAACTGCAAATTAAATTTTAATTGCTACAAACTTGTGATTCTTTGAATTTAACCTTTATGTTTCAAAATTAAAATTTTTATTTTTATTTAGTTGAAAAACAAAGTGAAACAGATTTATCATACAGGCTGGTTGATCACCTATTTTTACATATAACTGTTTGTGTATCGAAACTGAAAAGGGTTGTAAATGATAAAATATAACCCATCTAAGTACGTTTATTAAAACGTCGGTCGACAATTTTTTAAACATTGTCTGAATAAGCACTCTATAATATATCTAAATAAACTAAAATTTTTAAACAAGAAACCTGGTTTATGTCATTTATTTTCGAAACATAAAAGAAAATTTTAGGGGTAGTAGCTGATAGCGCTTGCCGTGGGTTTCGAATTCACTTTTTTATCATTTCAATCACGCACCCGCCGCGTGAATTCTTAGCCAGCTTATAATTGTATTAAGGAACTTTGCCTGATGTAATTGCGCCTTGCGCATTGCTGTGCGATTTTGTTCTTTTATAATCTCTCGAATAAAGTGTATATGTTTTGTGATATGAGTTGAATGCAGTCAAGTTGGTTATGTGATTGATCGAGTTCGTGACGATTGCAACGTTTTGCTTATTTTTTCTAAATACTCATTTGTTATTTTGCATCTGGCTGGCTGGCTCTGGCTCTGGCTCTGGCAACTGCAGCCTATAAGTAAATAATTTTGTAACATTTTTTTGTTAAGTTGTTTCGTTTCGGTAAGAATTTTTGTTTACCAAGTTACGACTGTTACGATTTCAGTAGCAAAACTAATTTTAAAAATTTATAAAAAAACCACATGAACCACAACTAGGTAAAAAGATTCAACACATTTTGCTTGTAAATCAAAATTTTTATTACAGCTCAACGTTTTCAACAGCTTACTTGTAAATACTTGTGTGTTTGTTGATTTTATATTTGTATGTTTACAAAATGGTCGAAAAATCAAGAACGAAATTATTTGCAAAAAAATTGTTTATGCCAAGCATTATTACAAAAGTATGAATTATATTGGCTTATACGCGTATGTACGTATGGTTTATACGCGTGCAAGCAAAAAGTTTAAAAATTTTTTAAAAAAATATTAAAAACAGAAAAATATTGTTTTATTTCATATTTGAGTTGCAAAAACTTTAACATAGCTAATAATACGTATGGAAGATTTTAAATACATCAAACGGTATCATTAACATTAATATTTAGTGTGGTAGCCTTCGCTTTTGATGACATTTTGGATACGGTGAGGCATAGAATATGAAAGGGTTTTGCACAAATTCGGGTTGATTTCTTTAAACCAAACTTCTTTAATAATCTTTTTCAGTTCTTCCAAGCTTCTGGATTAGATGGAAAAACTTTTTTTTAACCAAGGTCCACAAATTTTTTACAGGGTTTTAAGTCAAGAGAATTTCCTGGCCATTGCAGCACTTTGACATTTTTGGCTTGCAGCCACTTGGTGACGGCTTTGGCTTTATGGCAGGGTACAGAGTCTTGTTCGAATGTCA
Organism: Diplosoma virens; assembly: GCA_963680785.1. Classification (NCBI taxonomy): domain Eukaryota; kingdom Metazoa; phylum Chordata; class Ascidiacea; order Aplousobranchia; family Didemnidae; genus Diplosoma; species Diplosoma virens. Next base: position 6,440,697 of record OY796884.1, read on the forward strand.
TATAACCATGGATCGTCATGAATTGTAACAAATGACTATCCAAAACATCGATGTAGTGTGTGGCATTCATTGTTTAGCCTTTGACAGGAAATAGAGACCACCTCGACCCTGACTTGAAAAGCAACCTCCAAACCATAACAGAAGGAGGGTGCTTGACAGTGGCTTGAACGTAACGTAGATTCTCTGGTGATGAGCCAATTGGTCTTCGAACATGGGAACTGTAGCTGCCAAACTGTAAAAAAGTAGATTCATCCGAAAACATGACTTTCTGCCAGTCTTCACTGATCCAGCTTTTGTACTGGTTGCAGAATTCAAGCCGTTACTTGGCCATTTTTGGAGTAAGAAGCGGTTTCTTCAAAGGTTTTCGGGAAGGAAGATTCAGATCTTTGTTTACACGGTGGCAAATCGTTCTTACAGACACTTCAGGTAGTTCAGAAACTAATCTTTTTATATCTTTCAATGTCAAAAAAGAGTTTACTTCCAAAAGCCTCCGGATTTTTCGGTCCGTCCTTGGTGTCGTTTTGCAAGGCCGATTATTTCTTTTCATCGGAGACGAAGAAACATTTTCCTTATTCCGCTTAAGTATCTGACTTACAGAAGCTTCAGAAAGTCCCAACCTGCTTGCAATTTGTTTTTTTTTGTATCCTTCTTTAAGCAGAATTATGTTGCTTTTAGAAGTTTGAGAAATTTGCGTCAACTTTCCCTTTTGACAGCAAAAAATTTTATACTAAGCCTAATGTTTTATTACTTACGGATAAACATCAAAATTAACTCAACAGAACCTGTGAAAAACCGCAAAAATACTTTAGGCTAACCTAGGATAAACAAGTTAACACGTTTTAAGCATATAAAAATGAATTATTGAATGAAAAAGCGAAAAACAAAAAAATTTTTAAACTTTTTGCCGACACTGTAAAAACAAAAACAAAAGACCTATTGCAAGCAATCTACTACAAATTTTATTAAGAAAAGAACAAAATAATTCAATTTATTTATATTCCATATTGCAAAAGTCAATAAAAGTTTTCAACCAACTTTAATTTTTGTTCTTATAAGTATGAAACGTGTAATGTGTTGAATTAATTTTTAAGCTAATCTTGACAGCAGCGGTCTCAACTATAACAAATAACCAAAATAAATAAAAAATAAGATAGATGAATAATCTGCTTTGTTTTTCAAGATTTCTTGTTAAACAATTACCGCCACGATTCAGAGGCCAGCTTGATCTGACACAGTATTGCCATCGCAATTAATCACAAAGCAAGCTCATAAAATGCCGACTAGCAATTTCGTTAAATACTGAGCATAAGTACGTATAATAAAATGCTTGGTTGGGTTTTAGTGTTTATTTAACAAACGCCTCCTCGTTTCAAATGACCTTGACATAAAAATCGCTTTATGAAAAACTTATTATTCTCTATTTAGATTTGATAACAGATTTGATAACATTGAACGTTATCTTACAAGCTCAATAAAAATCGAGTTATAAAACATATGGCACTAAGAATACCATCTGTGGCTTTGTGTGTCACGCACACCCAACCCGAGATCACTGCCTGACCATAGTTTTGGGTAAGCAGACTGTTCCTGACCATCAGGAACAGTCTGCTTACCCAGGTTTTGTCGCAGAGCTGTTCAATTATAAAAATTATAAAAAACGAGTTTGGCGACTTCAAACGTCTTGTTTTTATTTTATGCTTTCTGTTTGGAAAACCCACATCGAAAAGCTATAAACTTTTTCACAAAACTTTTTTAAAACAGGTATACTTGTATATAAAAAAGACGTCGGATTTTTCATTGTTAGGAAAATTTCAACATAAAAACGGCCTGTTACGTTAAATGCAACGTGAAATGCAATTGCAAAAAGTCAGGTTTTGTTTAATTATAAGAAGGTGTCAGCATAAGAGCTAAGATGTGAACTAATTAATTCAATTTTTTCCCACAAATAAATAATAAAAAGAAAGTTTTATAAAAATGCTTATTGTAAAGATTAAATTTTGTCCGCTTGATTGGTATTCAAGCAGCCCAACAGCAATTGTTTTATGCAAAATATTGTATATGTGTAAAATGTTTCCAAGCAATCGCCAAAAGCTCAAAAAAAGAAAATGCGATTTACATGAAATAAGTTCTACATCGCCTAAGGCATATTGACGTCGGGAAACGGCGTAATTCGCTTCGACACGCAAAGCCAATTCTTGGTAAAATTCATGTCACTTAATAAAAGTGTGAAATTGAAATTCCACGCTCTGCTTGCGAAAACCAGCAAAAATTCACAAATGTGCTAAAAAACGTCTATTTTAACCGTTAACCCTTGTTCGGGGGCACCTAAAAATAGTACCATCTTATTCAGCATTTCAAATTAGGAAAATTCAAGAAATTCCAGAATTTTATCTAAAAAGATGAAGTAATTACAAACGTTTTTGCAAGGGCCGGGCTTCAGAAGCCCGGCCGTTGAGAAGAATAGGGTTAACTCTAGTCCATACATTGCATTGTTGGCTATTAAACGTCTTGTTTCTGAAAACGTCACAAATGCTAGTCCATCTATTTTGAGTGCCATTTTGCAATGTCGTTACATGGATGATTTATTGCTGTCGTCTGATTCTTTGGTTGAACTTAAAACAATTTCCAGAGAATCCCGATTACTATTTGAAAGTAGAGGATTTACACTGCGTAAATGGGTATCAAACAACGCTGCTAAATCAGTTTTTTCAGATGTTCCACCTAGTGATCGCACCTCAAACCTTAAAGAAATTGATCTGGCTTCTCAGCCGATGCCTGATTCGAAAGCTCTGGGCCTGAAGTGGAAAGTGGAAGAGGATACTCTTTGCATATGTCCTGATCGCAAGTTAACTGAAGTTTCTACTAGGCGACAAATGTTAAGCGCTAGCAGGCCAATTCGATCCTTTAGGGATACGTGGACCGTGGCTTTTAACGGGAAAACTAATTCTTCAAAGAGTTACTGCATCTGGTATTGATTGGGACGAAAAACTTCCGGATGAGATTGTTGGTGAGTGGAAATCGTGAATTACACATTTGGAGACATTGGACAGAGTTTCAATTCCTCGTTGCTGCTTTGACAAAGTTGGTGAAGCTGGAGTAGATGAAATCGCTTGTTAGCAACTCCACAGGTTTTGCGATGCTTCAAATGTCGCCATTGCTGCTGTTGTGTATTTGAGACGTTTGATTGGTAATCGTTCAAGTATAGCCTTTATTATCGGTAAATGAAAACTTGTTTTGACCCACCAAGCAAACTGGGTCATTTCTCGGAAAGAAATGGAAGCTGCTAAGTTATGTGCGGAGTTAGTTATGGAGGTTTCTAAGATATTGAAGTGTTTGTATTGTAGTTTTCATTTTTGGACTGATTGCCAAGTAGTTTTGAAGTGGACAGTGAACCCCGATTTGCATTTGCCACGCTTTGTAAAACGCCGAGTGGACAAAATTCATTTGATGAATTCAACTGATAACTGGAATTATGTGAACACCGCCCACAATCCTGCAGATGTGAGAACTCGTGACAACAAAGCTAAAAAATTTGATTGTCTTGCCCTTTGGCTCAAGGGACCGAAGTTTTTATGTGAAAGTGATTTAGACGCTCGTTCTCCAGTGAATGTTGTCAGTGCTAGGAAGGCTGGTATAATTGATGAAACTGTAATCGGTGGAAACAATCAGAGCTTAAATTCTTCTATTGAAATTGCACCTGACTTGTATCCTTTGACTAAACGTATTGCTTATCTTATTGTTTTCAAACAGTTTATTATGGCTAAATTTAAAAGAGTTCCGTTATCTAGGCCTAAGTTGAATGCTCAATTTCTTGACGATGCTCTTGTTGACGTCATCAAATACGTGCAACGCAGTTGTTTTGGTGTTGCTGTAGAATTTCTGAAATCTAAATCTCCAGACGCGTTTGATTCTTCTAAAACATTTGAGTGACAAAGCGAATATAACCGAAGAAATGCTTCAAGTTTCTGAATTGAGAACTTTGCGTAATTTACGTCCTTGTGTGGATAGTGACTCGGTTCTACGCATTGAAGGTCGTCTTGAAAATGCAGATTTGCCTCTAGACACTAAACATCCTATTATACTGCCGAGTAGACACGCTTTAACTAGTTTGATTGTACTGCATGAACATTGTAATTCAGGTCACGCAGGCCCTGCTTACACTTTGATGAAGACTCGAAGACGTTATTGGATTATTTATGGCATCTCCAGTGTTAAGCGAACACTAAGAGATTGTAGCAAGAGCAGACTTCGTAAAGCCACGCCTATCCGACAACTTATGGCTGACCTTCCTGAGTGTCGTGTTACTGCCACCGAGAAGCCATTTAAGTATTGTGGTGTTGATTATTTAGGCCCTTCACTTACCGCCAATTTCGTAGTGATTGTAAGGCTTGGGGTATTTTGTTCACTTGTCTGTGCACACGTTGTATACACGTTGAAATAGTTACCAGTCTGGATTTGAATAGTTTTCTTCTTGCTTTTTTACGTTTTACTAACCTCCGTGGGGCTGTTGACACTATGTATTCTGGTAATGGAAGTACTTTCGTTGCCGCAACTGATATTTTGCCTACCTTGTTGAGTTCAACCGATTTTCATAACTCCTTGCGTAAACGTACTATAAATTGGGTCAGAATTCCGCCTTATGCTCCCAGTCAAGGGGAAGCTGGAAAAGTATGGTTAAGTTGTTTAAATCTTCATTGAAAAGTGTTTTGGATTCGACTCGACGTAAACCGTCTTTAATTGAGCTACAAACCTTCACTTTAGATGCTGTGCGCATTGTTAATGATCGTCCTCTGACTGCTGTTAGTGATGAACCCAACGATCTTGCTCCGATTTGCCTCTCGTCTTTCCTTGGGCAACAACTTTCTCCTTACTCACCTATAGGCACCTTTCATGACCGTGGTGACTTACGCAGAGATTACTTATACAATGCTAACTTGGCCCATAAGTTTTGTTGTGATATTGTGCAATAGATGACGTAGTGTTTTCTTAAACGCTCTAATCTTAATCAGCGCCTTCTGCTCAAACAATTATTGGACACGCGCATCTCCAAGCATAATTGTTACTAGTTAAATATGCGCCTTTATTTTGGTTTAGCAGTCAGTTCAAAGCTATCAAGCTACTACAGCAAACGAACTAAAAGCATTCTTTTTCAATACGGTTGTTTTTTGGCTAAGTAATTTTTGTGAATATTTATTATTGTTTTTTTAATAAACCTGTGTATTCGTGCAAAGATACAACAGGCAAAAGTGGCGACGAGGATTCAAGGAACTCAACTGCGTCAAGAAGAAAAAAAGAAAATTTGTTGAATTTGCATTAAAGCTTGAATTGTCGATATGAGTGAAATTTCTGAACTGATTTTGTTGTTAAATAAGCAACACCAAGAGCAGAACAAGCAACACCAAGAGCAAATGACAATGCTTCAAGAGCAGATAAAAATTTTACAAAGCAGCTTGAACAACCCGCGAGAAAATGTTCCAACACCGATGGCAAGTTTTCAACCATTCGATTCCACATCTGAGTTATGGACTGATTATTTGGCAAGGTTCCGAACATTCGTCACTGCTAACTCTATTCCCGACAACAAGCAAGCACAAATTTTTCTTACAAACCAATCTAACTCCGTTTACAAAATGCTTAGCAACTTAGCGGCTCAGCAACAACCTGTCAAAAGCATACATGAGCTAACCATGAATGATATTCAAACGTTTATGGCAGAGCAGTTCGACCCAAAACGGTTTGTTGTCAGAGAACGTTTCAAGTTCTGGTCTGACATGAAACGCAAACCTGGCGAAACTATTCCTGAACTGGCAAGCAGAATACGACAAGATGCAGCTACGTGTGATTTTCAATCCATTAAAGATCCTTTAGATGAAGCCTTGCGAACTAAATTCATCTGTTCAGTAGGCAACGAAGCAGTTTTGAAGACACTCTTCAAGCTCAAGGACGATGAACTGAAGTTTAGCAACGCCATCAGAGTGGCTCAAGAAGTAAAAGAAGCAGCCAAGGTAGCAAAGGAAACCGTACACGGTCAACCTTCTACGTCGGTGCAGAAAGTTTATCACGCAAAGTCCAAAACTTCCAAAACGCAAGAAAAGAAAACCGCCTGCTTCAGGTGTGGAAATTCTGGACATTTCAGCAAAGCTTGTCCCCACATTAAAGCTATTTGCAGCTTCTGCAAGAAAACAGGTCATCTGCAATCTGTATGCATGTCTCGACTCAGAGATAACAGCAAGCTTGTGAAACAACAGATGAAATTGGTGCACAAAGTCCAATGTTCTGTTTCACCCATCTATCAAACTATTAGACTTAATGACCACAGAATTAAGTTTGAAATTGATAGCGGAGCCAGTGACACATTTTGCTGTGAAGCGACGTGGCAAACGCTGGGTAAACCCACTCTACAACCTGTAACAATTCGATATCAAGTTGCTGAAGGTAGCCCGCTACCCGTCGTGGGACAATTCCAATCAACTGCAAGTATTGATGGAAAATCACCTGACGTGACCTTTCCTGTAATTGTCACTAAGGTGCCCAATCTAAATTTACTAGGTCGTCTGGCGATGATGAAGTTGAAACTCACCAACTTAACTGATCACTTCAGAGAAAACCTAAGTTGTGCTGAATCTACTGCAACGATAGAGCACGTCACTACAAGTGGTCCAGAAAACTCATTAGATGCGGCATGTATTCAATTATGTGGAGAGTTTCCTACTTTATTTGAATCTACATTGGGTTGTCTAAAAGATTTTTCACTGGACATACGGTTTAAACCTGAAGCTAAACCTATTTTCAAGAAGCCAAGACCTGTTCCGTTCTCAATCCTACAAGATTTAAACGAAGCATACGAAGCAGGAATTAAGAGAGGTGTATGGGAGCTTACAGATTTTAACTCGTACGGCACCCCCGTGGTTCCTATTCGAAAGTCTCCTTTGCCAGGTCAAGCAAAAGCAAGCATCCGAGTTTGTGGAGATTATTCGGTGACTGTAAACTCGCAACTGGAAGACCATCGTCAACCAATCCCTCTCCCAGAAGATCTAATGCGCAAGCTAGGACGTGGTTACTGCTTTAGTAAGATTGATCTAGCTAATGCATATAATCAAATCTGTCTTTCTCCTGACAGCCAGAAGAAGCTGGCTCTCAGCACTCACAAAGGGGTTTTACTGCAGAAAAGACTTCCTTTCGGAATTAAATCCGCACCAGGGTATTTCCAAGAAATCATGGAACAGTTAACGCAAAATTTGCGAGGAGTTGCCGTGTATTTCGATGATATTTTGGTAAGTGGTGACAACGCAAAAGATCATTTGATGAACCTGCGAGCTTTGTTCAAAAGACTAGAAGAAAAAGGTCTTCGCTGCAACCGTGAGAAATGTGTTTTCGCCCAAGTATCAATTGATTACCTGGGTCACACTTTATCAAGTCGAGGAATTGCAAAAGGGTCCAAAGTTGATGCCATACTAGAAATGCCTACACCCAAGAACATTTCTACGTTAAAATCTTTTTTAGCATCTGTGCAGTTTTATTCTAAATTCTTACCTCCATATTTTTCGGAAATCACCGAGCCGTTGTACAAGCTTACACGCAAAGGACAACAGTGGAAGTGGGGTGAAGAAGAAGCGACATCTTTCAAAAAGATCAAACGGTTACTATGCACAGAGACTGTACTTGCGCACTATGACCCATCTCTTCCGTTGGGTTTATCTTGTGACGCCTCAGAATGCGGAATTGGAGCGGTATTATTTCATCGCTTTGCAGACGGAAGCGAGCGTCCGATTCTCTAAAATTCTACCGGCAACACAAAGACGCTACAGCCAAATACAGAAAGAAGCACTATCCTTAGTGTACGCTTTGAAGAAATTTCATCAGTTTCTGTACGGTCGTAAGTTCATTGTGGTTACCGATCACAAACCTTTAGTGACCTTGTTTGCCCCTGATAAAGGTACTCCTGCAATGGCCGCGAATCGACTTGCACGATGGGCATTACTAGTCCATCAATATGACTACACGGTGGAATACCGTAGAAGCAAGGACCATGGCAATGCCGATGCTCTTAGTCGCTTGCCATTTTCAAATGACACAAGTTTTGATGGGGAGGAGATGGAAGATGATGTCGATAGCGTTTGTTTAGTTCGAACAATCAGTCGTCAAATCAATCCTGACAATCCATTGCTTGTGGTCAGAGAGACTGCCAAGGATCCAATTCTTTCCCAACTAATGCGATTTGTGAAGGAAGGATGGCCGCATGCATTTTCGGAAGAGCTTAAAGACTTCAAAAAGTTGGAAAATTCGTTGTCAACAGAGAATGGTTGCGTTTTTTACGGCATACGGGTAATAATTCCTTCAACCCTACGTAATCATATTCTTAAATTATTACACCTTGGACATTTCGGCATGCAACGGATGAAACAACTTGCCAGGTCAACTGTCTATTGGCCTAGAATTGACTTTGACATTGAGGATTTATGTCGCAAATGCACTTCCTGTGGCCAATTTCAAAATAAGCCGGATAAACCTTCAATCCATCCGTGGATGATGCCAGAAAAACCATGGTCAAGACTCCACTTGGACCATGCGATCAACTTTCTGGGAAGAAACTGGTTAGTCCTTGTAGAGGCTTATTCAAAATATCCTTGCATTCATCCAACAACCTCAACGTCTTCGAAAAGTACTACTGCTATACTTGAACAAGAATTTGCTCATTTCGGATATTCCCACACGTTGGTGACCGATAATGCCACAACATTCATGTCTCAAGAGTTCCAAGCTTGGTGCAAACAACGAGGCATTGTACATCTCACCGAAGCACCTTATCATCCAGCAACAAACGGTGCTGCCGAGCGCTTGATACAATCGTTCAAACAGGCATTGAGAAAATCCTCGTTACCACCAAAGGAAGCTTTGCTAGAATTTCTAATGCAATATAGAAGAATTTCTTTTGCATCGGGACTGTCACCAAGCGAATTGTTGAATGGAAGAAGAATTCGCACCAAAATTGACACTTTGGTTCCATCCATTCCGCATCTCCTGCAGGGAAGACAGTCAAGACAAGCGAGCAAGCATTCAAATGCTGAAGACTCGGAAGTGGTTTCGAAAGTCGAACATCATTACTCACTAGGAGACCCTTGTTACGCACTGTACTTCGGCCCTAGAAGAGATCGTGACCCACGATGGGTGCCTGCGATAGTTACGAAAGTCCATGGTAAACGAAGCGTCAATATACGAGTCATTCCTCGAGGACCAACTTGGAGAAGACATCTTGATCAACTTCGACCTCGATACGGTTCGGATCAAGATGATGATCCCTGTGAAATCCCAACGAGCGTTTTGTCTACAGAAACACTTCCAGCCGGGACTGACCACGCATCTAGTTCTTCTTCGATGAACCAACGCAACAATCCGAGATTATCAACCGGAGACGAGTACGGGCGACACAATCTACGACGATCAGCGAGAACCAAGAGACCTCCAAAAAAATATTGTTGCTAATATGTATATATATTTTTTGTCGTAGTTTATTTGGGGAGGTGTTGTGATATTGTGCAATAGATGACGTAGTGTTTTCTTAAACGCTCTAATCTTAATCAGCGCCTTCTGCTCAAACAATTATTGGACACGCGCATCTCCAAGCATAATTGTTACTAGTTAAATATGCGCCTTTATTTTGGTTTAGCAGTCAGTTCAAAGCTATCAAGCTACTACAGCAAACGAACTAAAAGAATTCTTTTTCAATACGGTTGTTTTTTGGCTAAGTAATTTTTGTGAATATTTATTATTGTTTTTTTAATAAACCTGTGTATTCGTGCAAAGATACAACAGTTGAGTTGGGTGAAAGGCTATCTACCCACACTGCAAGCCCGTGTTAAATGGCGTGTGACCAAAAATAATTTAGTGCCTGGGCAATTAGTCTTGGTTGGGGATTCTGACGATTTTGTACATAAGGGTTCTTATCGTCTGGAAGAGTCCACGAAGTACACCCTCAGTTACGTAACGGGGTTAATATTGTTCGTAGAGCCACCGTTGCCGTTTTGAATAAATCGGGAGGAATTGACTACGTGTTACGTGATATTTCTAAGATTGCACCCGTGTGAATTTTCTTTGTTTGTGTTCGTAGTTTGCTTTAGTGTATTATTTGATAATTTTTTCGTGACTTACTATAGACTATATTATTATCATAGTGTTTAACTAATTGTATTTATTATTGTGTTTGTAATTTTTCAATGTGTACTCGTTTATATATTATAATGCTTGTGTAGTAGTTAGTTTGAAACTTCGCTTCGTCCTCTGTTTCAAAGAGGCGCTATGTTTAAAATCTTGCTTGAGCCTGGCCCGAGATTCTAACCGTCTCTGGTCTGTGACTGGCTTATTTAGTTCTGCGTTTCTTCGTTGATTTCTTTTGTGCAAGTTTTTGCCTTTTCAGTTTGAGTAACGTTTTTGTTCAGTTGAAGGTTCACAAATAAGTTGTTTTTGGCGAAGTAGCAACAGCAATTTTTGCTGTTATCACGGAGTTCTAAGATTTGATTTGGTGATTTTCATTTTGGCGTTCTTGATTAATTAAAGTTGGTTTTTATATTTCCTTGGGATTTTGGTTGTGATTAACAGTGAAAGTCTAAGAGGTCCGCTTAGACGTCGTTTCCCAAATAGTTATATGGAAACCCATCACTGCTACAAAGCATCCACAATTTGTAACCAAATTTGACAGGCTTACCCTTGATATATTGCTTGGCACTATGAAGACCACGATATGGCACCATAGATTCGTCAATACTCAGACTCTTGTGAAAGACTCCAAATTGCTGACAGTTAGCTTTCAGGAGGTCCAACAAAGGCAGTACCTTTGCAACTTTCGACTGTGCAAGGTTGTGGTTGTCAGCAATGTGCAAGCACGCTTTTATAGAACAAAAGCGATCCCTAGACATTGTTTTTGAGAATATAGGGGCTTCGAAGTCTTCAGCTGTGCTCCAGTAGTCTTTTTCTGAAGGAAGACTGTGGTATCCACTAATTAGTAACGGATCTAAAAATTTTCTCATCTCAGCATGATCAACTCCAAAGTTTGCCATATTTTTATTTCTAGTCGCGTACAAATTTGTTTGGTCGACAAGTAGAGTAATCATGGCATCAGAAAAGAATAGTAAAAAAATTTCGTACATACTCTTTCCTCCATGTATGAAAACCTCATTAGATTTTTGTACTTATTCTGGGTTATTGAGAGTTACATTGTCACTTTTGCGCCAAAGAATACGCCTGGGGTTTGTATCAACCTCTTCGTCTTCAAAATCCCCTTTATGTACTTCAACTTCACCTGCAATTTCATCTGGTAAGCATTCTTCGTTCAGGATGTTATCGTTTCCTTCTTCATCACTGTCAATTCCTTGATCAGCTGATTCTGGAGGAAGTAACACTATTTCTAAGTCATCTGACTCTTGAGATTCAACAATATCTTTAGCAGATGCTAGAAATCTTATTCTAGGCCTTGGCCGAGCACATCCATAAAAAGATATCGCATTCATAGCTGTAAATTTTTCAGACTTTACCAGAGGTGAAACAGCTGCTACTTAGCTTCTCTTTGCACTGAAAACAATTATGGAATGGCGTGGATAGATGGTTTTAGAATGAATGGATGTTTTAGAAGGATGGTGTTTTAGAAGGTTGACTTTTGATTCCAGATAGAAATGAAGCATTGCAAAATAATTACCAGATTAGCGGTTCGTCAATTTTGTATTTGCACACTCAACAGCATATATGTGATTCCAAGTAGCAATAGTTACTAACGTTCCCATTTTGGGAACATAATAAAAAACAAGGAAAATGTAAAAATTTTCCATTTTAAAGAGTGAGTAAGTCTTAGTCAGGGTAAAAGTAGCAACATATCACCACAACCAAAAATCACGTTCCTGCCTCAAATGGATCTACTTCCCGTAACTAAAGGGTTAAGTTTTGTTTGTTTTAGCTTGTTAAGGGTAGCTAATTTTGCAGATTAACAATTTACCTCCAGTAAATATCCAACAATTATTAGGTAATTGAAATTAAATTAAGAATCTATAATAGTTATACGAGTACGTATAAAAAAAATATAAAAATTGTTTTATTAGTTTAAACTTTTGTTATTTTACTTGTAAGTACTTTGTTTTAGTTTTTAGAAACCCTAATTATTAATAACTATTTTTTTAGCTTGTCAAGATACAATGTCAGCCAACTAGGCGCATTAGGGATGGACCAAATCATTATTTCTCGCGACTTGGTTTTAACCGATGTGGCTTCACCCTGCACAGCAAACATTTCCAATGCTTCTTTCTCCTTGAATTTAAAGCACTGCAATACATATATAGCGGTGAAACTTTAATTTTTTGTTTTTAGGAACATTAATTAATTATCAATAATTTTTTGTTTTTAACTTGTCACTATACAATGTCAGCCAACTAGGCGCATCGGGGTGGACGGAATCATTATTTCCAGAGACTTGGTTTTAACCGATGTAGCTTCACCCTGCACAGCAAACATTTCCAATGCTTTTGTGCTCCTTGAATTTGATAGACTGCAATCTATATATTTCCGTGAGAACTTTAAATCAACTCCATTAAAAAATATACTATAGGACAATTAACTAAAAGTAACAAAATAATGCTTTTTTAATGCTTTGTAAGTTCTGGCTTGTGGTTTTCAATTTTGGTTTATGGTTCTTACGGAAGATTTTTTAATAATAATTTTAAGCTTAAGTTGTCAAAAATTTATCTTATTTGAATCAGAGTATTGTTTATTGCTTTTGATATAATCTATGAACAATAAATAACAAGAATAATTGTGAACCACAAAGCGTTTAATTCATAAATAATCTTTTTTGTGTTTTTATTTAAAAAAAGCTTGTTATAGTGTAAATGTACAGGGTGTCCATAAAGTCCTGCACACATTTAAAATTTTAATATCTCAAAAACCGCATAAGGTAGAAACTTTAAATTTTCGACAGTGAATTATACCACCATAAAGTTTTTTTGTTATTTTTTACAGGTTATTTTATTGTTGATATAACCAAGAATAAGTCGTTTTTAATAAAGGCGTAAGTTTGCAATGTGTGCGTAAAGTCTTGAACACTTTTCAAAAGTTTTATTGCTAAATTACTAAAGTAGATAAAACCATACAGTTTTTTGCAAAGTAAAGTTTTTTTATTAAAATTTTATATTTAAAAATTTCCAGCAGTTCAAGTAATAACCATATTTCTTTGGGCTGCGATGAAATGCTACACGCACAGCATCAACAGTCTCTTCATCAATGCTTGGCCTACCTGATCTTTTGTGATATAAAATGCTGCCGGTTTCCATAAAATTTTTAAACCATCTCTTAATGCTGTTAGTGTGAGGAGGGTCTTGCCCAAACTCATTTCTAAATTTACGTTGTACTGCAGTTGGTGATTTCAATTTATGGTACCAAAGAACACATTATGCTTTTTGTTGAATGGTCAACATGTTTCATACTTTGTTGCAAACTTAGGCCTTTATTAAAAACGACTTATTCTTATTTTAATTATAAAATAACCTGTAAAAACTAACAAAAAACTTAATGGCGGTATAATTCACTGTCGAAAATTTAAAGTTTCTACCTTATGCGGTTTTTGAGATATTAAAATTTTAAATGTGTGAAGGACTTTATGGACACTCTGTATATTATAGCGTTGTTTATCTTTATAAAAATTTTATTAAAAAGATATCATCACTTTGAATTTTTTTTAAACTATATAAAACTAATCTTATCTTTATACCGTTTTCAACTATTTTTGATAAACGTTATGCATCTTTACTACTGAGTACTGTTTTGCATAGATATAAAAATTGCTGCAAGGATATTTTCTACTATTGATGTAATTGTTAAAATGTTTAAACAGGCTTATTTATTCAATCAATAATCATAAAATTAAATGTTTTCAAAAAACTAGAGCAATATAAATTTGTAACTAAGAGCAATTTTATAGTCTTCATGCCAAAAAAAAATAAAAAAATTTAAGTTAGTTTGTCCAGATTGAAATATATATTCCAGGGATACTCGACTGGCGGACCGCGGTCCGAATCCGGATCTTTTGACGGTTGAGTCTAGAACTTTTCAAAATTATCCATAAGGAATGTAGATTCAATTTCATACCAAAATTCACGAAGTGTTATTAAAAAATTTAATTTTGGTTTAAATCGTCAGCTTTTTGCAAATGGTTCTTCATTTCTACCAAACGTTTTTAAATAATTTGGTTTTGCTTTTAACTGTTAGTCATAATGCGTAAATATCTAATTTCTTTGATTTGACATATTTATTTGGTCTCAACTGATCGTCGCGGTAACAAAAAAGCTTTTCATGTGTAAATAATTAACTTCGTTGTCTTCATCTTTTTGATTCTCACGTACGAGGGTATGTCTGTCATTTTTATTTTAAGTTTTAACTTTTCTTGAAAAGGGCTTAACACTAGAATTACCGGTTCGATCATTTTGACCGTTTCTGATTTTTAATCGCTTGTATCTTGGCTTAGATAAGTGTTAGAATATTAAAAATTTCTGAGTTTTCCTAAGTCTTTGTCAACTTTTCTCACGTTAATTTTTATTGCATTACATGGATGAATGGAAATAAAGTCTTTTTCTTTATCAAAATGATTGAAATAGAGTTTCTTCACCAAAATGCAAGTGTGGCACCAATAATCAAACTATAGGCCACATCCTAGCGACGTGTCTCATACATCGGGTATCACACAAAGCACGAGGTCTGCGGATTTGAACGACAAAACCCGATGCAGGCCCAACACCATTACTGCCAGCATCTGACCTGGGCAATACAGCATCCTGGGTTAGTGAAAAAATAAACCCTTGTACCCAGTCATAAGTGTCTTTCCCCTGGCTAAGCCGCATGATGAGAGCGAAAGGTAAATCAAGGTTTTGTCGATTGCTGTCAAAGTTAAAATAAAACTTTTAGGAACAAAATTGAAAAATAAAAAATTTTTGTTAATCAATAAAATTAAAGTTATATTTTTTCGCTATTGTTAACAAATTTTTGATGATTTTTTAGCTTGAATAATTATTATTGAATTGTTTTTGTGTCACTTGAAGACAAATTGAAAATATTAAACTATTATAAATATCTGATTCAACTTTTCAAATCGATGTATTAGTATCAAAAATGTTTTTAAAATTTCATCAGGTTTAATCAAAAAATTTATCAATTAATTATCTAACAATTTGCAGAAGAAGCCATCTAAAAAAATTCTTAGATTTGAAATGAAGTTTGCATCACATACTGGCAAATGCAAAATTGATTGTTTAAATTCTAAGCAGGAATTGGCAAAACTGACCACAAATTTTTTCTTTCTTGTAAAAAAGACCTTACAGGTAGATCAAATGTTTGATAATAATGTTACTAACCTTTCTAGTAAAATTCTTCTTCCCTACGCTTTTCGTCCGACACTCGTCAGAAGATAAACGTCGGAATAAAAAAAAAAAATTCAAATGAAAGTTTTTAATAAAGCTCGCTGAACGAAAATGATTGGATGTTTGAGAAAAGCGTCTCAACACGTGATTAACGCAAGAGTTTCCAGTTATGAAACTCTTTTTGGCGACAAACTTTTGGCTTGCATGATTTGATGTAAACGGCTTTTAAAGCAGATAAATGAAACGACCAACAGCCAAAGGAAAGAATAATAAAATTTTGCATCACTATAATTTTTGGCCCACAAAGAATGATCTAAATGTGTTGACCAATTGTAGATCCACTAAACATGAATAAAGTTAAAGATTTGCCTGAATGAGTGAGAAAATGCGACACTTCAAAATTTGACAGGTTTAAATAAATTTTGGCACTTGTTGATGAATTCTGTCATGGAATTGTTGCGATGTGCGGCCTACGTACCAATTATCCCAGTGTCATAAAAATATTATAAACTATATTGCTTAAAAGCAAAGCAGTCAACTTATCCGTTTTGATTGCAAAAAGAAGTGGGCAAGATGTTAAATTAACACGTTCTATTGCATAAAAGCAATTTTTCACCCTGGCTTTGATTTTTATTTCCCAACCAGGGCAAATAAAGATAAACAGGACATTTTTTCTGTAAATGAATGTCACACTTTATTTGTGATAATTTTACAAAACTTTAGTTATTTTCTGTTTAAAATAATCTTAATTTTATTATGACTGGATATTCCTACGCCAAATTAATAATCGTATAATCGATATAGCTCCCTCTTTTGTGTAACTTAAACTAGTTGCAAGTTGCTTCATGATTGTTTTAAATATTTTTCTTTTTGTTCTACGCCCCACCGTAATAACGTAATCGACTTTGTCCTTTCCATTCGAGTGAAACTCCAGTGTTAGTTTGAGCGCAGAGCGAGGGAAGAGGCTCGGTGGTTATATTGCGTTAATCGACAAGTGTTATAATTGTTATGCATCAGCGTTTTGGAGATTGGTTCTACGAAGATAAAATCATGTGATTTCAGTGACATGATGTCACAGACTAATTTTTATTTATTCCGGCTCAAGAAGTAGTTTGCTACTGGATTGAAGCTTTCTATACAATTGGCTTCAACTAAGTTCAGATTGATTTTTTTGAGAAGTCCTCTCCGCAATCAGACATAGATCACTGTCTCTAACAAGAAAGAATGTATTACAAAGTTCACGGAAAAAACTATCAATTGACGAAACTCTTCTCCCACGCTCTGCCGAACCGCAAAGCGAAATCAGTGCTACGACTTAAATTCGTATAATACAAATAATTCTACCTCCATAAAACCAATCTCCAAAAACGCTGACGCAAAACAATTACAACACTTGTCGATCAACGCAATATAACCACTGGGCCTCTGTCTTTGCTCTGCGATCGAACCAACATTGGAGTTTCATTCAAATGAAATAAAATTTATCACTGGAATGGTCACTACGCTCTGCGCATGCTTATATAAAATAGCGTCACATAGTGCTACATTCGAGTAGAAAACGCTTTACAAAACTCATTTGGCCCAACTGCTTTACCTTTTTTCATTCTATTTAGTGCATTTTTTACTTCTACTCTACTGACACAATTTACCTCTTTGTTGACCAGTTGGAAAAGTGATATAAAATGTTTTTTCTAATAGAACAACCAAATATAATAAGAAACGAACATCCACGACCTTTATCCGTTCCCATTAAAACTACACTTGCAATCTCTGGCCAGCAATAATTCAACCGCACATTGAAAAAAAGCCTTTGACTGGCTTACAGTTTGATGTTCAACGAAAAATTAAATTGATTTTGGGTGAAAGTCATTTCCGTGGGAGTGACTTTAGTGTTGTAACATTTACACTTCAAAATTATGCTTCAAAATCTAATTTTAGGAAGCTTTGTTGTTTCTGCTTTGATAATGAAATTGGACCAGGCCAAAAAATCCAAAAACAAAACATAAACAAATCAAGAAATCTGTGTCAAGTATGCGACTCTTCCGCGTGTTTGCGGCATTGCTTACAAATTTGCGCTTCATGCTTTAATGCCGAGATATGTTCCACGACTAACAGCAACAGTTATATAGAGTAATATTATTTTCTCAGTGTTTTTTTTGAAAAGTAATGCAATGGCGTAGTTTCATTTCAATAATTAAAAAACTCTTTTTGCGGCGGTGAAATACGATGTGCATGTAAACAGTGATATATAAAAGATAAAGTTTTGTTGGTTTTATAATATCTGTAAGTCGATATCTTAACACTGCTAAATATCAAAACATAGTGAATTTCAAATACTTTTATGTAAAAAAAAAATTAATTTTTGTTTTTTTATCCTTTTTTTATTTTAAAAAAAGCAACAATAACTATTAGTAAACACAAAAACATGTAGATAAAACACATGAGCAAGTAAATGAAACTGGTCTAAAATATTTTTCATAACTCAACCATTCAAACAATGAAACAAGCTTCCTTAGCTTCTTCATTGTTTGTGTTTGTCGTGCGTGTTGACGTCTCTCTTTACGTCCAATTTTTAATTAAATTTACGACTGTTACAACAGGAATTCCTTACAATCACATTTCACGCTAGTTAAATTAGTGTCTAGGTAAAAATACGTAAAAATTGAAGTGATCTTGCTAAATTGCAATTTCAAATACTTAATCAAACAAATTTTCAAAATCGTTTTTGCTCTACCAAAAGGTAAATAACTGATCTTTACTCTGCTTAAATTTCGTAAAGATAGCTTAAGTAGTTTTTGAATTATAAATCGTTGATTTGGTGGCTTCTGAAGCCCGGCCATCGAGGAGTCAATAGCTCAAAAAAGGTTGGAGAATAGGGTTAACGCCCATTAGCAGTCAAAAGGACTACCTCAGGCATTCCAGTGTTAGGTCATTTCGAGCTCCTTTTAAAAGTTGAAACAGCCGCTTATAAGTAGTTGTTGCTTTATTTGATAGCAAGACATATACATCTGAAAATACATGTGACCCACGAATGGCACGAATAGTGTAAAGCTGGAAAAACAGTGATGGGGCAACCTTAAATGTTCCATCAAGCATCCAAGTTGACGCCTTTTGCAGCTCATCTAGCATGCGATCGCTGGCAGAAACTATTATTCTTTCATTATTACTGTTCACAAATTCATCAATGTGATCAAAATTGTCATGGAATAAAAACCGCACCTCGTGACCTGCATGTGCTTGAATCTGTCAAGCATTGAAGATTCAAGTGCTGTGGTTCGGTCTTACGACCTATTTTAACTCGTTTTTTTCTTTGAATTCTTGCACACATTGTTTTATTTTTGTTACAATGCTCTCTGCATATGCAGTAAGGTTAACCCTATTCTCCTCAACGGCCGGGCTTCTGAAGCCCGGGCCTTGCAAAAACGTTTGTAATTACTTCATCTTTTTAGATAAAATTCTGGAATTTCTTGACTTTTCCTAATTTGAAATGCTGAATAAGATGGTACTATTTTTAGGTGTCTCCAAACAAGGATTAACGGGTAAAATAGATTTATTTTGAAAATTTGTAAATTTTTGCTGGTTTTCGCAAGCAGAGCATGGAATTTCAATTTCACGCCTTTATTAAGTGACATGAATTTTACCAAGAATTGGCTTTGCGTGACGAAGCGAATTACGTCCTTTGCCGACGTCAAAATGCCTCAGGCGATGCAGAACTTATTTCATGTAAATCGCATTTTTTTTTTTGAGCTTTTGGCGATTGCTTGGAAGCATTTTACACATATACGTTCTTTTGTATAAAACAATTGCTGTTGGACTGCTTGAATACCAATCAAGCGGACAAAATTCAATCTATACAGTAAGCATTTTTATAAAACTTTCTTATAACTATTCATTCGTAGGAAAAAAAATTGAATTAACTGGTTCACATATTAGCTCTTTTGCTGACGCCTTCAGACAATCAAACAAAACCTGACTTTTTATGATTGCATTTCATGTTGCATTTGAAGTAACAGGCCGTTTTTATGTTGAAATTTTCCTAACAATGAAAAATCCGATGTATTTTTTATATACGTATACAAGTATACTTGTTAAAAAACATTTTGTGAAAAAATTTATAGCTTTTCGATGTGGGTTTTGCAAACAGAAAGCATAGAATAAAAACAAGACGTTTGATACGATTGAATTTCAATATAACAGAGGTTTCCAACTTGTATAAATTCATGGCGGTTCTAAAGTCTGGGATTTACACAAATGACTTTTTCCTTCCAAAAAATTTTCAAGCCAAAGTTTAAAACAGTGTCCTTAATTATTGCAAACTGTTTGATAAATTTATTTTGAACCTTAAATAAAAACCTAAAAAAGCTCCATTTTGGAAATTAAAAAAGAACTTTTTATGTAAACATAAAGACTATTTTTGGTCTTCATTTGCCTTTCGCCATAAATTTTATGTTTGAACTTACTAATTTACCCACCACGGTATTTTTAAAACGACCCACTAATTGTAGTTTTAAAACGACTCACTAACCCTTACCCTAATTGGAAACCTGTGAATAAAATCAACTTAGACATCGTAGTTACGGATGACCCAGGCTATTTACAAGGATTTTTCCACATAAAACCAGATAAAGTTCGGGCCCCAATTTTATATGCATGTTTTATAAATTCATTACGGCTCTAACCTCTTAGATTTACACAAATGACTTTTTTCCTCCCAAAAAATTTTCAAGCCAAAGTATAAAAAAACAGTCCTTACTTATTGCAAACTGTTTAATAACTTTCTTGCAAAAATTAAATGAAAACCTAAAAAAGCTCCACTTTGGAAATTCAAAAAAAAACTTTTTATGTAAACGTAAAGACCATTTTTTGGTCTTTGGTTGCCTTTCGCAATAAATTTTATGTGTGGACTCAAAATGTAATTTTTAAAAAAGTTTGATATAACTCTTGATCTAACATGAATGTTCTATTATATTTTGAGGTCTTTATAATTTTAAAATGACCCACTAATTCAAAACCTCTGAATAAAATCAACTTAAATTTTTACTTACGCCTGACCTAGGCTGTTTACAAGGGTTCTTTCACGTAAAACCAGATAAAACCCCAAGCCCCAGTTTTATATGCACAGAGCTTATTATCCATGTCAGAGCTACTTCAAAATCTTGATTAAATCATTTTCTTTTTTCCTTCTTGGGTCAACTCTAATTTGGAAAATCTAAGGAAGAGCGCTTCTAGTCGCGATTTTAAAGACAAAGAAGGCTGTAGAGACCCAAAACGTTATCAACAAACTTATCAACTTTATGTTCCGTAGGAGAAATTTGAGACATTTACGTACGCTCGCAACAAGCTAATTGATGATTTTGACGCAAATAGTCAACCGCCGATCAAGTCGTTCTTTTATCATAGAAATCATTGACAATTTTCCCAAGACTAAGAAAAATGCCAGTGCTATATATCAATCTTACACCTGCATATGACACTGTTATTTCATACAAACTTGATTTTAACTGCAAGTTACTGAGTATTCTGCTGGAGAAAAACATGGTTTAAATGATTATGAAACTAGTTCGCAACAAAAGTTTTACTCTAACGGCGACAGTAAGCAAAACAGTCTCGGGTGTCAGAGACATAGTGTTCCTCCAAAATCAATCACAACTGATTCTTTTTAACATCTAGAAGTATAATCTTCGTTCCACAATCTTCAGATTAAAAATATTGTGAGCTAAAAGTTTACAATAATCAAGATTCATCGTTGCGTTTAATTTCGACTTATCAAGTTTTGTATTGCGCAAAAATTTTTTTTTGTGTCCCGGCGCTAAAGTAACTTGCGGCCTTAGAACGGGAGTTGTGCCAAAACCAGTGGTGAATATTGGATGAGGCCAATGAGGCAGTTGCCTCGGGCCCCTCCTTGAAAATATTGCATATAGTTTCATTTTGCTGTATATGTTTTTTTAGAGATCACCATTATTTTGGGAGAAAAATAGCAAAATATGAGATCAAATCGAAGTGAAGACCTTCTGTTTTTTTTAGAGATCACTATAATTTTGGGAGAAAAATAGAAAAATGAGAGATCAAATTGAAGTGAAGACCTTTTTTTTTAGAGATCACCATGAGTTTGGGAAAAATAAGGGAAATACGAGATCAAAGCCTTTTTTTGTTAGAGAACATAAATTTTTGCGAATCCTTGCTTCGCGGCCCTATTTTGAATATCCGTCACTGGTCAAAACATCAGAAATACGCGTAATTCTCCTATTTTTGTCTATTCAATAGCCGAGTACTGGAATCGTGTTTGTTTTTGCAACGCACGTATTTGGTTTATATATAGTGTCTTAATGCTTAGTCATTGAATGCCTCCGCCCCTCTTCAACAGACCACTTACCAGTTTTTTCAGACATCCAGCCATCTGAGCTTTGACAACAAGAAGCGGTACTCTTTTTGGCTAGAGATAGTACTCTAGACATGCTCTGCTATTTTTTCAAACCTGTGGCACACTTTGTAAGGTTTCAAAAATTTGCAGAGCATCTCGACCAGGTGAAGAGCTAAATTTTGAACGCTTTTCGTTACCTGAAGTTTCCTTTGGCTGCCATAGAAAACCTAAAAATTTTAATCTAAACTCTAAAAATATAGGGATGACTTTTTTTCATCTGAAGTTACCAATTTGCGGATATCGAGCACAATCTAGCCTGGGAGAAAATTGATCAAAAAAAAGCTATCAATTTATTTGTAAAGAGATTTATGTTCACTAAACAAAGTTTCATATGAAAAAAAGCGTTTAAAATTTAGTAAAGACCAAAAAAAGTCATGACATTTCACGATGAGATGTACTGTACAATGAATTTTTTAAGTTTATTGGTTGCTACTTCAAAGAAACATAACTTTTTATCTATTCGAAAGATTATGTTTGCTGTTTTTCCACAGCTTACGAGTTACAAACATTGCTGTAGATCCTGACTATGATTTATTCATCGGTTATCAAATGCCTACCGATAAACACGAAGGTCTAAAAGCTTGTTTGTAATCTTTCCGAATTAGGTAGCCCTGCTGCCCAGTACATGAATCATACATAGAACACAGAGTACTGTGGTGGTACATTCCGGCTCCATGCTTTTCTTACCAGCGCCTTGCCTGTACTAGGCTCGTTCGAAATAGCGTTTTCAGAACAGTTTGAGTTATGCTTAAATGCTTGTGGACGGGTTTAGGACAAATGGCCGCAGCCGACTGACCACAGTTTAACTAACCAGTCGGCTGCGTCTAGCTGGATTGCGCCCAGTCAGTTGCGGCCAGTTGGCCCATTCTACCTGAGAACCAAAGTTGCTCGTTTTCATTTGTGCATGGAAGAGTAGGGTCTCGTTACTTTTTCTCATTGCAAATGCGGCGTCATTGCATAAAACAGAGTAAAGTTTTATAGGAGTGTCATATGAATTAGGCATTATAAGGAGCACAAATTTGACAGTTTTAGATAAAAAAAAAGATGTTGTGGCTTGGTGCATCAATAACAGTACTTAATCCAGGCAATACAATAGCGATTCGCAGTAATTAAATAAACCATGGGGGCCAGTCCTATTTATTTGCTTTACTTGAAGTGGATACTTTTAAATACTACTACGATTTCGGCATAGAGTTGCCCTGTTTTATGTAAAGTTAAAAAAAGACTTTTATAGCTTAACGTTTCCTTCTCCAAATTATCTTAGAGAGGTTTTATGGTGATTAGTATCTTTTGAAGGTAATCAATCTGATCTTCCAGGGTGTAAAACAAAAAACGCACTTTTTAATTAAATATATTGGAACCAAAATGTGTTATTTTATCCCGTATTCCATCCGAAACTTTTCATATTGCTAAATAAAAAAAAGTGAATTTACCTTTGTTGTCCAGATTTGCTTATTTTCTAAATTTGATTTTAGGTTTTCATTTGTTAATTACTTTTTTGCCTTATCGCAACTTGTTTTCAAATGGTTATTTTATTTTAATTTTTTTGTTATTTTAAATTATGCATTATTAATGCAATAAAAGTAACTGCTTGACCAAGACAACTTACGGTTATTTGCCAGTCACGTTGTCCTATATTTAATCTCAATTATATGTTATGAGAATATTTGTAATAGTTTAGTGACAAACAAACAAACGTGAATCTTGAATCTTCATAAATGCCACAATATTGTTGTTCAAAAATTTTTTTATTGCACACTCTAATTTTTATTAACTGGTATAATTGTAATTTAGAGTTTCTAACAAAGACTTTCAAGTAGGGAAAGTGCCGTAAAATGTTTTTCTAATAAATGTGACAAAAACGAACGTATACGATCTTGATCCATTTACATCAAATCGACACTCACAACCTCTTGCTATACTGTCGAGAAATATTATATAAAATTAATTTTTTCCTTAATTTTATAGAAAGCAAACAAAGTTTTTGTTAAATTCTATTGCCAAAAGATTTGGCAAAATTCTCACTTGCTGGCATGAATAAATACACTGTTTCATAAAATCACTATTTCGAGGAAATTATTAATCAACATCGCCCAGGTCGCACAGTGTGTTGGTATAGATTTGCTAAAAAGATTACTTTACGTCATCGCAAAATATAATCGCAGGTATTTTGATAAAATGTATTCTTATTTACGTAATTAAAAAGATAGCTTATAAATGTAAAAAAAGGTACGACAAACGATTTAATAAAATGTACTTTTTTTATTTAATTGGCGATTATGGTGCTAATATTTATAAAGCTATAAGAAAAAAATTTTAGAACACGTGGTTGTGTATGTAATGTGATGTTTATAAGTTTATTTTCAATTTATATGCGCATAAGTATAAAGAATATGATCAAAATAAGGAAGAGTTTACGTAGCTTATATGGATAAATTTATAAAAGTCAGAAATTTTGTAGAATTTTACTTGTCAAATATGTCACTGGAAGTGATCAATATTACTATGACAATGTAGAATTAGCTATTAAAGCAAGCTAAGTTTTCACTTTTAAGTTTAAAGTCAATAGCTATTTTCCCACAACAAAAAATTAAGCACAACGCATTTGAAAAAATAAAATTTTCAAATCGTGCTTTGAACGATGCCGAGATATGTTTCACGATTAATGGTAACAATTATATATTAATAGTCACAATTATATATAATTTCACGATTAATGTTTTTTTTTAAGTAATGCATGGTGTGCTTCTATTTCAATAAATAAAAAACTATTTTTGTGGCGGTGAAATACATTGCGAAAAAACAAAAGAAGTGCACACAAACGATGATAATTACTGTATATAAAAGATAAAGTTTTGTTGGTTTTACAGCATTGGTATGTTGATATTCTAATACTGCAAAATATTAAAATATAGCCTATTTCAAATTCTTTTATGTAAAAAAAAAATTATTTTCATTATTTTATACTTTTTTTAAAAAAGCAGCAATAACTATTGGTATCTACAAAAATATGTGGACAAACATGTGAACCAGTAATTGAAACCAGTCTAAAATAATTTCTATACTTCGACCAAAACAATGAAGCAAGCTTCCCGTAGTTTCTTCATTGTTTATAGTTGTCGTGCGCGTAAAAGTCACTTTTTACGTCCAATTTTTAATTAAGTTTACGACTGTTACAACAGCGAATCCGTCACAATCGCATTTCACGCTAATTAAATGAGTGTCTAAACGTAAAAATTGTAGTAACCTTGCTAAATTGCAATTTTGCATACTTTATCAAATGAATTTTCAAAAACTTTTTTGCTCTAACAAAAGTTGAATAAATAATCTTTACTCTGCTTAAATTTCATAAAGATAGCTTAAGTAGTTTTGGAGTTATAAATCGTTAAATTGGTGGGCTTCTAAAGCCCCGCCTTTGAGAAGTCAATAGCTCGAAAAAGCTTGAGGACAATAGGGTTAAAGCGTGATCGAAGGGTTTTCGAGATAACGCCAGCCGATTTGCATCATGTGACCTTTTGTCTATATATATGTACGCTTGCTCGATTGAAGGAATGCGACGACGAGGGAAGAAAGTTAAACGTTGGTTAAGCGTGGGGCGCAGCGAAGGATTCTTTTATCGTATTACAGTGATAAGTGTTGAATTTATTTTGCTCCAGTGTTTCGGAGTTTTGTTCTACGAAGATACAATCAGTTGTGTTGATCGAATTAAGTCGTAGCGCCGATTTTCACTTTGAAGTGGCAGAGCGCAGAAGAGAATTTTCGTCAGTCGTGATTCGTAAATTTTATAATACATTCGTTTTAGTTAGAGACAGTGGTCTCTGTTTGTTTGCTGAGAAAAGTCGGATCTTCTTTACTATCGGCCGTCACCTTCAATTCTAAAACTTTTTTCTTCTCTTGTTTCTAAAATGCTCTCTCGTTTTCCCTACTCTCACTCGCTTTTCTCTTTTCTTTCTCTTTTAACTAAATGATAATCGGTCATAAAACCAAGCCTAACTTTGTAATAAAAACACTTTAAACATTTTGTTTATATTTTTTATCACATTGTTTTAAAGTAGTAAACATCGACAATGTGATTTTGGACCAAAATATTCAATTTAAATGCAGTTTTCGTTTTGATTTGTGCGACGGCTTACAGTTAAACAGATGATAATAGGTGATTTGGTCAAGCTACACTTTGTTGAATAAAATACTTCAAACGTCTTTTTTATATTTTTTGTCACATTATTTTAAAGTAGTAAACATCGACAACGTGATTTTGGACCAAAATATTCAATTTAAATACAGTTTTAGTTTGGATTTGTACGATGGTTTACAGTAAAACAGATGATAATCGGTGATCAGGGCAAGCTAAACTTTGTTAAACAAAATACTTTAAACGTCTTTTTTATATTTTTTATCACATTATTTTAAATTAGTAAACATGGACAACGTGATTTTAGACCAAAATATTCAATTTAAATGCAGTTTTAGTTTTGATTTGTGGGACGGCTTACAGTAAAAGAGGTATTTAAACAATGATACTTGAGCGACGGCTTGGAGTAAAAGATATATTAATGGTTCATACAACCAAGCCACATTTTGTAATAAAAACACTTTAAACATTTTTTTTATATTTTTTATCATATTATTTTAAAGTAGTAAACATCAACAATGTGATTTTAAACCAGAATATTCAATTTAAATGCAGTTTTCGTTTTGATTTGTGCGACGGCTTACAGTAAAATAGATGATAATCGGTGATCTGGTCAAGATAAACTTTGTTAAATAAAATACTTCAAACGTCTTTTTTATATTTTCTATCAGTTTATTTTAAAGTAGTAAACATCGACAACGTGATTTTGGACCAAAATATTCAATTTAAATACAGTTTTAGTTTTGACTTGTGCGACGGCTTACAGTAAAACAGATGATAATCGGTGATCTGGTCAAGTTAAACTTTGTTAAACAAAATACTTTAAACGTCTTTTTTATATTTTTTATCACATTATTTTAAATTAGTAAACATGGACAACGTGATTTTAGACCAAAATATTCAATTTAAATGCAGTTTTAGTTTTAATTTGTGCGACAGCTTACAGTAAAAAAGATATTTAAACAATGATACTTGAGCGACGGCTTGGAGTAAAAAATATATTAATGGTTCATACAACCAAGTCAAACTTTGTAATAAAAACACTTTAAACATTTTTTTAATATTTTTTATCACATTGTTTTAAAGTAGTAAACATCAACAATGTGATTTTAAACCAGAATATTCAATTTAAATGCAGTTTTCGTTTTGATTTGTGCGACGGCTTACAGTAAAACAGGTGATAATCGGTGATCTGGGCAAGCTAAACTTTGTTAAACAAAATACTTCAAACGTCTTTTTTATATTTTTTAACATATTATTTTAAAGTAGTAAACATGGACAACGTGATTTTAAACCAAAATATTCAATTTAAATGCAGTTTTAGTTTTGATTTGTGGGACGGCTTACAGTAAAAGAGGTATTTAAACAATGATACTTGAGCGACGGCTTGGAGCAAAAGATATATTAATGAATCAAACAAAACAACCAAGCCAAACTTCGTTTAAAAGGCTTTTGAAGTATTTTATTTAACAAAGTGTAGCTTGACCAGATCACCGATTATCATCTGTTTACTGTTAGCCATCGCACAAATCAAAACTAAAACTGCATTTAAATTGAATATTTTGGTTTAAAATCACGTTGTCGATGTTTACTACTTTAAAATAATGTGATAAAAACTATAAAAAAGACGTTTGAAGTATTTTATTTAACAAAGTTTAGCTTGACCAGATCACCGATTATCATCTGTTTTACTGTAAGCCGTCGCACAAATCAAAACTAAAACTGCATTTAAATTGAATATTTTGGTTTAAAATCACATTGTCGATGTTTACTACTTTAAAATAAAGTGATAAAAAATATAAATAAAATGTTTAAAGTGTTTTTATTACAAAGTTAGGCTTGGTTTTATGACCGATTATCATTTAGTTAAAAGAGAAAGAAAAGAGAAAAGTTGGTAGAGTAGCGAAAACGAGAGAGCATTTTAGAAACGAGAGAAGAAAAAAGTTTAAAATGAAGGTGACGGCCGATAGTAAAAAAGATCCAAAAAGTCTTCGACGAATCAATCAGAACTTAGCCAAAACCAACTGTATAAAAGCTTCAGACTCATAGCAAACTACTTCTGGAGCCGGAATAAAATATAATTAGACACAGCTTTGTTTCTGCGCAGGTATTCAGGTTACCTAGCTCAACTGGTCCCTTAGAATTCCCAAACAAAGTCTGTGACATATTTGCTGTTGAATTTTTAAGCTACACTATTCTTAGATTTTTTTAAAAGTATGCTTTGCAGTTTAATTATGCTTTGCACCTCAATCTCAAGATTAATTTTTTGAAAACGATTGTAAGAGAAAATCAAAAAAAATTTAAATTCTAATCTAAAAACTTTTATATTTTTGAAATAGCACTCCTCGAAATAATATTGCGTTTATGATGAATATTTATGATGACAAAAATTAAGTTTAGTTTTTGAAACAGCAACCTTTTTATACATGCTAGATAAGTAATTTAAGTTTGCTGCATTCGTTCACCTCAATCAATTTTCATCAAAGTTATTCATAAAAAAATTTCAGGTTAAACAAAGAAATTTGAAAGCAAAATAATTATACAAGGAAAAGTTAGTTACAAAAGATTATACCTATAAAACATTGTTTTGCGGTAGTTTTTAAGTTCTTGAACATTCCGCTTCTTTTACGGCTTAGTTGTAGTTAGCTTCTCCTAAAATAAAATTCGATATGTTTTTAGACTACGTTGTTTTTGCTACTCTTTCATAACTTTGTACAGACTTACATAAAGTAAGAGTTATATGAAAAACATAATTTCATTATTTACAAAAATTTTAAAATTGTTATAGATTATCTTATACGAATATTATAACACTTTTTTTTCTTAATATTTATAAAAGTTTTTTTTTAATAGCGGAAATAGTAAGGTGGTAATCAAACTTGGGCAAAGTGTTTGAGATGTTGATTTATTTCTGCCCGAAAAATCCTAAAAAATTTGACAAAAAGCTTTTCTTATTCATGTTCTGATTGATGCAAGTTATCTTTACTTCAAGTTTAAAATATCTTTAAATAGATCATTGTTAAATAAACTTTAGCGTTTTTGTGTTAAATTTATAGCTTTGTCTACCTAAAAAAGTGCTTGTTTAAATAGTTTGGTTTATATTTCATACAATAATG
Organism: Diplosoma virens; assembly: GCA_963680785.1. Taxonomy (NCBI): domain Eukaryota; kingdom Metazoa; phylum Chordata; class Ascidiacea; order Aplousobranchia; family Didemnidae; genus Diplosoma; species Diplosoma virens. Next base: position 6,469,755 of record OY796884.1, read on the forward strand.
TTTGTTTTTATTTTTTCCTAGTTTAGTATTTTAAATCGATTTCATCATCAGCAAGCAAAAGTGTGCAGGAAAAAGGCTATCACAATAAAACTTATTGTTTTTCACTTACTAGCAAAATCAATCAAAATTTAACTAGTTGTTTTTCATCTTCGATCAATTTTATTTGAAACAGAAGTGTGAAATCGTTTCATTTTCTTTTTTTGAGCTGATGGCGTTTTCTCTGTAGTTAAAATTAGATTAGATTAAATTTTTTTAAAACCTAAAAATTTTCTACCGGTGTCAATCTTTTATTGTGGCTATTCAGCTTGGTATTCTCAAACCAAAAAAATTAAGTCTTTTAATACTGTAGTATATAAATGTAAAAGCTTAAAACATGTTAAGCTAATAAAGTTTTTTTAAACTTTTCTATGATTAAAGATAATTAACCCATTATTTAATAATGCAGTTCAGCCAATTACATTTTCAAAAATTGCTGTTATTTTAAAAATATTGATAATGAAAAATAGATTGAATCGCCTAAAAAAAAATTTGTTTAAGTATAAACTGAATTACCAGCTAAATTTTTGTTTCTTAAAAAGAATTAGCAGCTGCCTGGTGAAAATTAAGAGAAGTTTTTTTAGTTTAAATTTGTTTTTATGGCAACATTTGCCGGCGTTCTTTTGTTAAGTGTGCTAGGTGGGTCTGCCAGAAGAATGGCTAGCTTTTTATCGAGGCAGAGATTACACCTGGCGGCACCGGGTTGATAGGTGCTAGATCTGGCCGAAATGCTCCATTCAACATAAGGTTCCTCCCATTGTCTATGGCTTCCCAGAAGGCTTTTGATAGCTCGGTGGTACATATTTTTTGCTTGTTTTTGAAAGTCTGGCGATGGTTGTAAAAACGGGATTTAAGTTCCGTTTCGAAGCATCCATAGTAAGATTTGGGAGGGTCGTTGCTATCTGTTGATATGCTAGCTTAATAAACGACAGCTTTTTTGCAACAATCGCTATTTAGAGGGCATTCTGCCTTGCGTAGACAATTGCAAGAAGGATCCACATTGGTGTTTTTTGATGCTAAGACGGTCTTGTTGTGCTTTGATAGAATCGTTGCCATGTTCGGCATACAACTATAGCTGATCTTTACATTGTTTGGTTGCAGATTTTGCGGAGGCGATGGCGGGAGGAAAAGTGCTTTTCGAGTAAATTAAGAAAAGTTCTTCCAATATTAGTTTTAATAAGTTTACTGAAAGGAAGTTGAACCATAATATTTTTCGTTTTCTTTTTTTCGTTTTGGCCGGTATGGTAGGACTGCTTGAATGCTGGTACTTTAATTCGTTGTGGTATCCGCTTTTCTGCATCGCCTATTGATAAACGCCATAAAAACAAATTTAAACAAAAAAACTTCTCGTAATTTTTACCAGGCATCGAACCCGGCTTTTTATCATTTACAACTTTTTTTTCATTAGTCACGATTTCTATAAATTTATACCGCGTAACTTGTCGATGACTAAAAATCCTCTTACGTTTGTACAGTTGCGCCTATTTTTACTTTTATACGGTATAGCTGTTCTTATAGTTTTTCAAGTTGTAAGAAATTTGTCTTATTTCCTGTTTTTATTCTATTAGTATTTATTCCAGGTTTTATTCGATTTGTATTTATTTTTTTTATGATATTTACTTTTGTTTTTGCTTTTAATTTCAAATAATCGCCTGATGAGCCGTTTTTATCGCAAAACAGACTGTTGAGAATTTTAAATAAATAAATTTTATCTGCAGTGTTTGTACTTAATTTGATATATATATATATAAATTTTTTATTTTTATATATATTTTTCTATTATATTTCGGGAAAGTTTTATTATTGTTCGGGAAGATTTGATTATTGGTTGCGACAATTTTACTAATGGTGGGAAAGATTTGGTTAATGGTCGGGAAACCCTATATCTATGCGTTGTTTTGGAGATTGATGTAATCTATTCGCCGCAGAGCTCCGCTAAAATTGACATGTCATAGAAACCATACAAATTGCTTTATAAAACCTTTTACATAAATATAATCAATTCTTAAACTTTATTATTTAAGTGATAAAATTTCAAGAGCGAAGGACAAATGCTCTGCAGTTACTTAAAACATTTTTACATTTGTCAATATTAAAAATATTAACTAAACTCTTTAAAAGGTTTTAATTAACTCAATTCATTGTTGCAAACACTGACCGTCATTTTCATAATTATTCCAAGCAACACCGGATTATGGTTAGTTGTATGCAATGGTGGTTGCGACAAAAGAAAGTGTTGAAATTGAAAATCGGGTGACGTGGAATGAAACCGTTAGCAAACAGTGTTCACCTTATGAATAGCACTAATTTATTTTGTCTATAAGCGCTCCTTATTAGCTGATATTTGCTTTCATCGTGAGGTTAACGTTTGCTGGCTTTAATTTAAAAAAAGCATGACAATCTTCAAGACTCGCAACGCTGATTATTTGGTTCAAGCTGTTCCTTTTATTTGTAAACTACGTTTTTTAAAATTCTTCTAATAATTAATGATTCAATTTGCGCATTTTTTTCAAGTTTCGCGAGAAAATAATAAAATCGATACCTCTGTTATAAATGTATTTGTTCTCTTTTACCTATTTTGGTTGTGACTTTGTTTTATTGTTTGGAATATAAAGAAAATAAAAATTTCAAATAGGTTTTGTATTTACTATGCAAATATAACCACGAAGTGAAAGTAGCAAATATAACCAGAAAATGTTGTTTCTGCATTTTCGATCACTTTCATAAGCTCACAGCAAGTAAGCTCCAGTTATTTATTAATATGATAACTGGAGCTTACTTGCTGTGAGCTCGTTTTAATTATTTTATTAAACTTATGTACATGTACAAATTATTTTATTAAACTTTTTACACGAATATTATCAATTCTTAAACTTTATTATTCAAAAAGTGAAGACCGAAGGACAAATGCTCTGTAGTTGATAAAAAAATTTTACATTTGTCAATATTAAAAATATTAACTAAACACTTTAAAAGGTTTTAATTAACTCAATTCATTGTTGCAAACACTGACCGTCATTTTCATAATTATTCCAAGCAACACCGGAATATTGTTAGTTGTATGCAACGGTGGCTGAGAAGAAGAAAGTCTTGAAATTGAAAATCGGGTAATATAGAATTGTTTATCATATTTTCATTTCTTTATAGGTTAGCATTGGGGCTGACAATTAACTACAATAAATTGAATTTTTAAGTAAACATCGAGCACTGGTGAACATAATCGCTTTTTCTCGAGTTTTCTATTCAAGCAACCGTTAGCAAACAGTGTTCACTTTATAAACAGCACTAATTTCTTTTGTCTATAAGCGCTCTTCAGTAGCTGCTATTTGCTTTTTATCGTGAGTTTAAATTTGCTGGCTTCAGCTTAAAAAAAGCATGACAATTTTGAAGAGTTGTAACGCTGATTATTTGGTTAAGGCTGTTTTTTTATTTGTAAACTAATGCTCAGCAGCAAAAAAAGAGAAAAGCTAATTTACTTTTTTTTAATTCTTCTAATATAATCAATGATTCAATTTGCCCATTTTTTCAAGTTTCGCAAGAAAATAATAAAATCGATACCTCTATTAAACATGTATTTGTTTTCTATTACCTTCTTTTGATTATGACTTTGTTTTATTGTTTTGAATATAAAGAAAATGAAAATTTTAAATAGTTCTTGTATTTACTATTCAAATATAACCACGAAGTGAAAGTAGCAAATATAACCACGAAATGCTGTTTCTGCATTTTTGATCACTTTCATTAAAACGAGCTCACAGCAAGTCAGCTCCAGTTATTCATTAAAATAATTTAAAGTGAAATATTTTTTTTTGGTTTTTAGTTAAATTTTTCCGATTAGTGAAATATATTTTGCAGCTTTTCAATAAAACAAAGCAATAGGCTTCTTAAATAGAGGGTGCAGTTATACAGTCTACATATTGTTTAACAAAATAGTAATTTTTACAATCAGAAATTGTTTTATGCAATATGTAATATATACCATCAAGCTTATACGATTCATCACTGTTAGTTCGGAAGTGAAAATGAATAGAACTTGGACAGATAATATTATTTTCTTCCAGACTTTACAATTATACACCAGATTATATATAAAACACCAAATTAGATTCACCAAATTAGATTAGGTTTAAACAAATTTGTTCCTTTCCGAACACTTCAGCCAATAGGCTATTTAAATTCCAAAGGGAAAGATGTAAGCGGCCAGCAGGCTCTACTAAGTAACCTTCTTGTAGCAAGGTCAAAACCAAAAAGGATAGAACTGTCTCGTGCTATCGTTACCATAACAGAGATCGCCAAAGGGAAGACAATTGCAGCGCGCACAATTACCAGGCGCCATGAGCGAACTTTAATTAGCGCGCGAACACGGACCTGGTTCGCGTCTTGGTGACGCTACAGTCACTTTATCTAACTGTAAATTTTACTTAAAAATCAATTTTTTTAAGGCTGTTTTAAAAATATATATTTTAAACGAGGGTAAAAATAATCCAAAAATTATAAGTTTTAACACTGTTTTCATGAAAAGTTTTTGCGTGTAAATTGACTTACTCTTGTTTGTATTTAAAATTTTTAAGACAAGGTAAAAGAAAGATTCCAATAAAAAATATATTATTTTGAGTTCATGATTGCATTTTAAAAATTAAAAAAAAAATAAATTTACAACTTTTGGCAAAAAAATGAACAGCAATAATTTTTTGTCATTTCCAGTTTATTTCTCGTACTGGAAGTCCAAATACAGGTTTAGCTCTGTGCAATTAATCAATTCAAGCTTAATTTAATCCTATAGTTAACGGGTTAGAAAATAATTGTAAAATGCAATTTTTATAAAGAAATCAAGATTATTAACAAGCTATTGTTATTTGAAGAATAATGAAGATTTAGAATTAATTTAAAACAAGCCCCTTGAAGATGAGAAGCACCAGACTCGAGTTTCGCTCTTGTTAGATTTCGCAGTGAGATAGCATTACTGACGAGCTCTTACAAGAGCGAAACTCGAGTCTGGTGCTTCTCAGCTTTAAGCAGCTTGTTTTAAAAAAAAGCTATTATTACTTACTAAGTATAGCAAAAATTTTTGTGCTTTTTATTATGCAGCAAAAATAATAAATAATATCTGTATTTATCTTCTGCATTTGTTTTGCTTATTTCTTTACTGTCAATCAGATACTTTGTTGCCATAGTTTTCAACCATAAAATTTTTAACTGAGAAAAAATACTACTCTAGTTTATTAATATATGATATTGTCAGAAGTATCATGTTTTTCATTTTTTGAAATCAAATATTTATTGGTTAATTTTCAACTGTTTTGGCAACAATTAATGTAAAAACAATTTAAGAAAAGACAAAATCAACAGTCAAGAAATTAAGAAAATACAACAAATGCTGAATGCTGCTAAAAAGAAAATGAAATCCAACAGTTAATGTTTCCATTAAAATTAATCCAAAAATTACCTTTAAAATTTTAAGTTCTTTTTTCAGTTATTTAAAATTTTAAGGTACCATAATAAAGTTACCATCAAAATTAAACCTATATAGAAAAAGGGTTCTTGCCATCAGTTTTTGAATTACAGACCTGTTTTGCATTCCTCAGTTATGTGTCGCACCCTTAAAAATATGATTGCAAATAAAATAATTACACACTAAAAACCTAAATGAAAGTTTCGATCAAATAGCAGTGTCCCAGCAATTATAAAATTAGATCGGGCAATTGGCTAATGGTTGCCCTAAGTTTATTGCCTTTCAAGATAAATACAGTAGAGATGATAAATAAATGACTAAAGGAAAGTTATATCCAATGATATACTGTACTCAAAAAATTAAAAATTCTGCATAAGCTAATTACAATGTTCTTCGAAAGCAATTTGGAAAGACATTTTGGAATGCTCCTGATTAAAAAGATAAAAAATAATTAAAAATTGGGGGTGGGGTAAGTATAGTTGAATAATATAGAAATTTTAAAATATCATTAATTAGGCCATAAAAATATTTTCAATATCTTTTTAAAATCTATTTAAGCATTTTTATACCTAATTTTTCATTTATTTATTTTCAATTTTTAGTGTACTAAAAGATCACGCCCCTCTGTTTTGACTTCTGAATGCATTAAAGTTATATAAGTAGTAAGGGCTCTTTCCCCATTTCACTTTTTATTTTAAGTCCCTCCTACTTTAAAATGAATATAAATTTTATTGCTGAACTTTTAGTATAACTGAAATTAGGATCACAAATTTTGTAAAAGATCAAACAAGTTATCTTTTTGCATATGAAAAAAATTTTTTTAAGTTTAACTGATATTGTTCCCAAATAAAATTTATTTTTAAAAACAAAAAAAAAAATTTTTAATAAATAAAATTTGATCCAAAAAACTCCATAATTTTTAATGCAAATTTTCAAATATCATTAAAATCTCGATTGATTGCAGAAGAAAATAAAACAGGGTTATTCTAAATTTATTATATTTTAGCACAAAACTTGACTAAATTTATAGTAGTTTTTTTTGATTATGCGAATATTCGTATTTATTAGATTTGGCAACATTATAAGAAAAAGTTAATACAATGTAGAAATGACATAAATTGGTCTTCAATTGATGAAACAACAAATAGAAATTTTTGAAATCATCTACAAAAGCTTAAATAAGATGAACATATTTTTAATATAAAAATTCTTAATTTTTGGATTTAAAAATATATTTATGGATCTCAAATTTTATCGGAATGTAAATATAAAATGACAATGTATAGATCTCAAATTTTCGGATTGAAAAAAAAAAGTCAAATTTGTATAAATTTTTTCAACCATAATATATTGATTTGGAAATTTTAAGAGATATTTCAAACAACAGAAAAGGCATAAAAAATGGCAGTTGCACAGGCCGCAACAATTAGCTCGGAGGGGCCCACGCAAGCAGCGAGCACCAGGCCATAACTTTGATATACCTGACCTAATATAAAAATCTGCCTTAAAGTAATTTTAGTAGTTTTTACCAGAAATTTATTATATATTAAAGCACAATTAAAAAATGTGCTTAAAACTACAAATAAATGATAGCATAAAACATATCTGTGAGGGTATCATTTTTTTCACTTTCAAACCTATTAGTGTTAAATGGGACTTAATAAGAACATGGATGTTTGGTTGAATGTTTGTGAACTTCAGTCTTTGTCACTTCACTCCTCCAAGTCAGTTTGGTCTTCAAGAAATTTAACCGAATAGAAAAACTGTATGTCAGAAAATACTTGTAAGCTTTTTATAATTTTTTCTTACAATTCATATTGATTTATTGTTGCTAGCTTTGTAAAACCAATTACTGTGTCTGCTACTAGGCTTTAAAACAATCGTTTTTGGTCTTATTGTGTAGCCAACTACTCTATGATTTTGTCTCTTAATTGCGTTTGGTTCATTAAAAAGCAACTTTTTTATTTGTTACCCATTCAATAATTTTTTATTTGAAGGCTGCGGTGCTCCACAGAGTGTTTCTATTCGATTAAATTTCTTGAGATCCAGAAAGAAACTGGAAAAGCGAGGTGATTAACAACTAAATTTTAAAAACATTCAAATAAATAACCGTCTGCTTGTTCAGTCCCAACTAGTGCTAATAATGTTCAAAATGGAGAAAATAGTATGCTGTACTCACATATACAGTATGTTTTATGTCATGCTTTCATTTTTACTTCTAAGTATCATATATTCTTGAATCGTCTATTATTTTATCACAAATTTCAAGTAGAAACAATACAAATTTCTATATTTTTTTTCTTTTATTAATAACTTCTAGATCAGGCTAAAAGAGTTTATTGCAATTTTTAAACTAAGATTGGATCAAAGTGCAAAAAAATTTAAGAAATTTGATTTAACGTAATATAAATTTTTTGGAGATTATCTAAAATCAAGAGCAAGGGTTGAAAATATTAAGTTTGAAAGTTTAAAATTAATATAAAGTTTATGCTTTCATTAGAAGTCTAGTTTTCTCGGAGAAGCACTACACCCATTAAAAAAACGGCTACACCAAGCACCAGTGGCGTGCGGTCAGGGCATGCACATCATGCATTGCATGACCAAATTTTTAGGGAGTGCATGACAAACTTTGGGCGATGAGGTATAGACTTTTTAATTTAATCAAAAATTGGTACTGTTTCGAATGAAATTAAAGAAATTTGAGGTCGATTTGAGTTGCTTTGAGGTGATGACCTTTTTTTTTAGAAAACACTAGAATTTTAAAACAAAACGTATAAAATCTGAGACTGATTGGAAGTGAAGACTTTTTTTTTAGTTAACACCAAAATTTTAGGACAAAAATCATAAAATTTTTGAATGATTTCAGGCAATAACCGTTTTTTTTTTTGGAGAACACCATGGTTTGGGACAAATGACAAATAATAGGTCTATGTTTTAGAACAGCGGTGTCCAACCTTTTGTTTGTCGCAAGCCAAATTTTTGTCCCTAAGTTTATCACGGACCGTAAATTGCTGAAGCAATCAAAGTGATATTTTATGCGAATTTGCACAAAAATTTCCGTTTACAAAAGACGTTTTCTCTAAAAAAAATTTTTATACTGAATCAACGAGTCTTTTTGCAATTTTTGTTCCTAAAATTAAGAGGTTTCTAAAAAAAAAAAAGTCTTCGTATTAAATCAACGAGTTGTTTGCAACTTTATTTTGTCGCTGAAATAGTGCTTTCCGAAAGCTTTTGCAGAACATTTGGGCATCTCTCGCGCCACATAGATCGTAGAGGTTTATATGCATTGCAATAATTTAACTTGATGGAGTGTCTGTTTAAAAATCTTTTTGCATGCCTCACAAAAGCCTTCAAGAGCCATATGGGGCCCGTGAGTTGCGGGTTGGACACCCTTGTTTTAACCCTATTCTTGTTTTAACCGGATTAAACAACCTTGTTTTAAAACCTCACTCTAAATTCTTTCTGCTTTCCAGAAAATGTTGCCTGTCCACCCATTAACTACCCTGAAATTATCTCACTGCATGACCAGTTTTTAGCATGCCAAGTGCATGACCAGTCTCAGAACTCACCGCACGCCACTGCCAAGCACATTGATAATGCTTACTTTTCTGTTTTCTTTCGCAAAATCATCCCCATCCCCAAAAAATTATTTTTTTTCTCTGTACTTTGGTAGCTCTTTTTTTCTCTTCAACTTAACAGTAAAGAAGCGAGTTCGACGCTTGGTTTGATGAAATAATCTCCGTTCTGCCTTTGGCAAAAGCAATTTACGAACAGTTTATATGGATTCTTTATTTGCCAAAAATGATAATTTTGCATGAAAACAGAAAAAGGCAAACAGGCTGATATACGTTAGTCCATACAAGAAAGAACTTTTGTTTTTGTTCAAAAACAACAAAATTGAAATTTAGAATATTTTGCATGTTTTAACGTTTAAGTTTTTAAAGATGTTTAACGTCTGAAACTGTGCCTCTTCTTCGTTTTCTTGGTCTTTCTTAAATGTATTTATTTATTGTATATTTATTTTTTTGTCCAAATTATTCTATTGATCGAGAACAAATGAATGAATAAATGATTGAATGAATGAATGTCTTTCCAAGCTTGTCTAATTTGCGGCCCTAAATGATTTTTAATTCAAAATTGAAATATAAATGAGGTTTAGAACCAGGTTTCATTTAGGAAGATCATATAAAGTTTAAAAACAAATTGGATTTTGACTTTTTTGTCTCCATTTTGATTTTAAGATCGAATTTAAAACATAAGATTTACTCTCTTATGCAACTCCTTGCTGGCCCAGATTTGTCCTCCATTACAGTATTTCAAAAAATAAGCATGGGGCGCTAATTCTAAAAAAACTTTAAAGTTTTACTGTAAATTTAAGTGAATATCCCCAAAAAGGTTATCAAATTGTTTGCTAACCAAATTATGGCCCGCGCAAATCTTTAAATTAAAATTTTACCGCTACGGATTGCATACGCTCACGAGTTTGGCAGACATAGTTTAAACAATTTTATTTGAATATGTTTTATTTGAATATGTTAAAGACAACTTAAAATATTTGGCTAAAGCTCTTGTTTGTTTGGGTGTAAATTGATGCTCAAAAGATGTTGCTGTTTATCGTTTGAAAAACGGTAATAAAAAAAGCAAAACTCTTCTTGCCTTTAATAAATATACTGTTATGATAAGTACCCTTAGTTCTTGCTGCAATTTGCACTTTTTTTTAGATTCTGTAAGAAAATTCTGATACATCTTTTTTAAAATTTGTTTGTTTTCCGCTCCTACTTTAGATTTTTATTTTGTTTAACCCTCTATCGTCTGCTTTTATGTTTTGAATGAAAAAGTTACTTTAGTGTGTTTTTGCAGTTGAAATTGCATTAGAAATTCAACTAAAACAAAACTTTGAAAAAAAATTTAAACTACCCATTTTTTTAAACGTTATAATTTTGTAACAGTTGTCAATTAAGCAACTAAAGCAATTTAAATGTTGAATTCTATTAAAAATTTTGGTACTTTCTAGAGAGTTATGCTTCAATGTCAACTACTAGAAAAAAATAATTAGATTTCTTATTGCTTTTCAACTCTGATCAAACACGATAAAAAATTTCTTTTTTGCGACGCAAAAAATATAACAAAAAATTAAGGAGTAACTTGGTTAAAAAATCCTACCAATTAAAATTTTTCCGGGTTTCCAATTAAAATGATAAAATATGAGTTGTATCAAATCGGTTGATTAGGTCAATCAAGAAAAAAAAATTTTTAAGGCAAAAAAAATACAAAAATTTGAAACGTGACAAATTTGTTGAGTTGAGCAAGACGGTTAATTGTTTGCCTTGTAAACCAACGAATATTTCAAATATTTATTTTACGTCTTGTGCATACAAAAATCACAAAGTGAAAGTAGAAAAATTAATTGATATTTTTCGATTGACTCTAATAAAACGCCTCTACAGAAATTAGTTTAAGTTAAGTTTTTTAATCTTTATATGTATTCAGTTCAACAAAAATAAATATCAAGTAAAAAAATATTGTTGCTTGGTTTTTACTTTAATTTATCAAAGCTTGATTAAATACATGTCCTATTTTTTCAATAAAACAAATAAACCTAAATAGGCACTGTAGTTAAACAGTTTAAACACTACTAAAGATAGTAATTTTTATAATCGCGACATAATTTTGTGATATCCAAACATTTAAAATCAGAATTATACAATTCGTCATTATATCTAAACGTGAACAATAACTAGCAAAAAAATTTGTTGGTAAACGTTCAAAACTGAATATTTAAAAAAAAGATAAAGAAAAATTAGGGGTGAATAGGTTAGATTTTTGAAAATATTTAGAATTTCTTCTATAGGAAATCGAAATACAGGTTTAATTTTTTTTTAATTTCATTAAATTAATCGAGTCTAGTTTAACTTAATGTAAAAGTGAATAATTAGAGTATAACTGTTGAAACATAATTTTCCATAATGAAATCAAGTTTTTTACAGCAAGAAACTGTTGTAGTAATTAATCGTAGTATAATAAATTTTTTTGTATTTTACAGAAAAAACTGTTTCTAGTAATTACCTGTACTGTAATAAATTTTTTGTACTTTTATTATGCAGCAAGAATAATGAAAAATATTTATATATATCTACTGGAGTCTTTTTTTTTATTTTTTTACTGTAAATCAGGTAAAGTTTTATGATAGTTTCAATCGTAAAATTTTAAAACTATTGAAAAATACTACTATACATTATATTATATGATTAAAAGCATCACGATTTTCTTTATTACCAGTTTTCAGTTATTTATTTGTTTATTATTGAGGGTCCTGTTTACAATTTATGAAATTGCTATTTTACAAAAAACGCTTAAAGCAGTGGTTCTTAAACTGGGTTCGATCGAACCCCGGGGGTTCGATGAGTCAGTATCAGGGGTTCGGCGGAGATCGGGATAAGTATACACACGTTATGTGTATGTGTGGCGACCACAATGTCCTCTTTACTTGAGCCGCAGTTCTTGCTCATTGTGGCGTAGCACAATCTCTCCTTCTTTCTCTTGGAGATCATGCTGTATTTTGCTGACCTCACCTGATCAAGTCTATCAAGTTTAGAGCGCAAGCTTTATCGATTTATGTATTGAGCAATTAGTTTTTGACATTATTTTGTCATAATTTTTCAGTTGTTGTGTTATAATGCAGGGTTTTAATCTTCTGTAATTCTGTTTGAAGTTAAATAACCACAATTAGGCACTAAATATGCAATTTTTTTCCTTTAATATTTAAATTTAATCTGTTCTAGACATTTACGTTTTTATAGTATTTTGATCTTTTCATACTAACTATGTCGATAAGAAAAAGAGTGGTCAGAAAAATATGTACAATATGGATTTACGTATATCACAGAAAGTGATGGGAGTCAGCGTTCTCAGTACATGATTTGCTACGCCAGGTTGAGCAATTGTTGCTTAGCACCGGCAAAACTAAAAGAACAATTTCAAAAGGTGCATGGCGATGGAAAATACTGAACACCATGTTCGCTGATTTTAAAATAAAGAGAGCCAGATTTGATGAAAATGCTATTCTGCCGGTTTTCGGCTTTGTACTCATTGACATACCGATCCTCACAGCATCGTACGAAGTTGCGTACTTGATTGCAAAACAGGGAAAACTACACACCATTGGTGAAAAACTTGTAAAACCAGCTGTGTTAAAGAAGGCGAATATCATATTTGCAAAAGCAGCCGAAAATAAGTCATCCCAAATTTCTCTTTCTAATGGCACCATTAGCAACGAAATTGATAAGTTTAAAATTCATTCGTTCTTCTGGTAAAAATCAGCAAATTAAACTTTAACAAATAAAGGAAAGCATAATACATTATCAAAAAAAAAAGTAATATATTACGCCTTCTGTTATTTGTTAAAGTTTAACTTGCTGATTTTACCAGAAGAACGAATGAATTTTAAACTAAATAATATCCCTGGTAACAGTGTTTACATTGAAATTGATAAGATGAACGATGACATCTTGGCTCAAATAGTTTTAGACTTGATTTCGGACGCGGCAAAATTCAATTTCCAATTGGACGAGACCACGAACGCTTCCAATCTAAGCCAGCTTGCTGTATTCGTGGGCTATGGGAATAAAGAAGACGTTAAAAAGAAAGTTTTTTATTTTTTCAGCTCCTTATAACAACTAAGGCTGCCGAGGTTAAGAAATTTGTAGATAATTTCTTCAGAGACAATTATCTTTCATGGGATATTGTTTATGCAATTTGTTTGGACGGACCTCGAGTCATGTTGGAACGAAATTTTGGTTTTGGTACGCTACTGAAAACCAATGCACCACACATAACTGTAACTCATTGTCTCTTGCACAGACATGCATTGGCAACAAAAACCTTCACTTTAAAACTGGAAGAAGTATTAAAAATTGTGGTGGAATATGTGAACTATGTGCAAAATAATGCTATGAAACAGCGCATATTCAAGGACCTGTGTAATGAAATAAGCTCTGTATTCGAAATACTTCTGTACTATTCTAGTGTTTGGTGGTTATCCCAGGGAAAGACGCTGAACCGTGTTTTTACCTTGCGTGTGGAATTAGCCATGTTATTGCGAGAGCACCAACATCGTCATGCAGATTGTTTTGAAAATTCTAAGTTTATTCTCGTTTTGGCATACATGGTCGATATCTTCGATGCTCTCAATAATCTCAATCAACAGATGCAGGGTGGTGGAGTCAACATTATCAAAGTGGAAGAATATCTGAAGACTTTTCAAAATAAAATGAGTTAATGGAAACGACGAATGGAGAATGATAACTTGACTAACTTTTCTCTGTTTGATGACTGCACAAGTAAGACCAAAGATGTGTCTGAAAATGGGAACATTTCCCTACCGAGAGAACTGAAGCAAGCAATTTCCATGCACTTAGATAAGCTTGCAAAGTCTCTTGAAGGGTTGCAAACTTACGAGCAGAGAGTCATATCCAGCATGGGTAAGACAGTCATTCACGTTTAGTCCTGATAAAGAAGATGTCAATGATGAATACCTCAATAAAATCATTGAACATTAGCAGAGCCAGTTTTAACAGCAACTCTTCAAAACAACAACGTTCTCAACGTTTTGGTGTCACCAAATCGTAGCTTACCCTCTTCTTGCTAAGAAAGCCCTTGAGATATTCATACAGTTTGTTACAACGTATCTTTGCAAACACTCCTTTTCGAAGATGGTAGACATAAAAACAAAAAAAGGAAGAGACTTTATTGCCATGAGCCTTGCCAAAGTGAAGCTGCACATTTTTAGAATTATTTCCAAAATGCAACAGCATAAGACACACTGATTTGTTGTAAATATTTATTGAGTTGTGTTTTTGTGTGTAGTTCATGTTTTCTTGGTCTTGTTTCTTTGAATGATATGATTTTATGTGGAACAGATGCACAGTTTACTTTGGGCTCAAGATCGTTAATAAAAATTTTTGAATTTTAAGGAAGAGTTCGGTGAGTGCCTGCATGAAACTTACTGGGTTCGGTACCTCCAACAAGTTTAAGAACCACTGGCTTAAAGAAACAGTCAAAAAAATAAAAAACTACAATGGATCCCAAATTTGATCTAAAAGAAACAAACCAAAACAGTAAAAAACATTTTTGAAATTATTGCAATATTTACTTGTTTCAAAAATAGTTTTTTCAGATAACTACAAAAGATTGAAAGTTACAAAGCAAAAAAAAATTTTCAGAAAAGTAAAATTTTTCTCAAGTGGTTTGTATTCTAACAAATCCTACAAAAGCTTGCACACACAATTCTTTAAATAAACACTTTTGCCTGGTGATAAGGGATTTTTTTATTTAAGTTAAATTAAAGAACGCCTTTTTTATATTATAACAATTTAGTTGCAATTTTTGTAACCAAAGTGTTTGTTTATTTTTGGCTTAAAGTAGATAGCTTAAAATACTATTTAGAATTCTGTTTTTGTCAAAACACTTTTTGTGTTTCAACTTAAAATATTTAGCTATTCGTTTCAAATTTTTGTTTTACATAGAATGTCCAAAGAATCTTGTTACAAAAAACAATGAATTACATTATTTATCAAGTCAACCATCAACATATAATGAAGCTGAAAATATCTGTCTATCAGTTGGTGGAGATGTTGCTCACATAAGTGAGGATGATACTGAATATATTTGGTCTTATTTCAATCAAACATTTTTAAAAGGTAATAGTATTGTTTTTTGGGTTTCATCATTATCATAAGTACGAATTTACAAAGAAAGATGCTTAAGATAATAGCTAAAAAACGTACCTTTGTAGCGTGGCTATGCCCTTAAAATTTTTGGTTACCTTCTCCTTGTTTTGGTCTAAATCAGTCATGTCAAATTCGCCGCCCACCAAGTTTTTTAAAAAACCTTTTTTATCAAGATGCTAAATACAAAATTGAAAAGGGTAACCAATTTATAACTAAGTTTTATCTACAAAAATGGCATTTAATGGAATTCCTAAAAGCTTGCATTGTTTTTTTCTCTTTGATCTTCACCTTAAAATTGACATGAAATTCTTTAAAAGAGGTTTAACGAACACCCTGCACGAATGAGTTTGATTTAAGTAAAAACATGTTTTTGGTCTCTACCTAAATTTAACTCTAACAAGAGCAAAACTTGAGTCTGGTGCTTGTCGTGTTTTAAGCGGCTTGTTTTAAGCAATTCTAAATCTTCATTATTCTTCAACTATAAAATATTTTTTTCTGTTATTCATGTTTGCGGTTCTGTGAAATCTACATTATGCTTTAATCCTTTTTTTGGTTAAAAAAGATGGAAGGAAGCTGGAAGGTCCATTAAATGACGGGAGATTTTCCGTCGCCAAGTTCATCAGGCTTTTGTCAACATTTAAGAAAGCATTGGCTCCATTTGGATTGTTATAGATGAGAGAAGATGTTATTAAGTTTTCAGCAGTTTGCTCCTTTGCGCCACACTCTAAAGTCATGGTAAAAGTGCACGTTTGACGTTTCTAAGCAGAATAGACTAATGCCGGTACGTGCCAGTTAAGCTTGATCCACGCAGATCTGGAAAAGTTAAATCCTGATGTCGTTGAAATAACATTCTTAATAAATGCTTGGAGTCGAGAGGCGTTTTCTCGCAACTTCATGCTCCATCTAAATTCAGCATATCGTACTACACTGTTGCTTGATTGGGAGGGATTGTTCAGCAGTTTCAGGTAGCACGCATAAATATCGGTCTTGATTTGGGTTGCCGCATTAGTCCACGAAGTAGAGACAGGAATCGTTCATATAGGAGCTGTTCCGGTTCCTGAGTGTGGCGAGCTAGAGGCAGAACGGCTTTTTGGCGGCACAGCTCAGTTAGTTGGATGCCTGCTAAGATAAAAAGGTTGTCCGTCGGTGTGGGACGCAGACATCCGGTCACTACGCTCAAGGCTTCGTTAATGGACTTGTCGATAAGGCAAGTATGGGCATTGCAACATCAAACAGGCGCGAGGTACTCAGCGGTGGAATGAACCAAGGCAAGAATGGCTGTGCAAAATATAGTGGCATTTGCACCTCAAGTTGATCTACCTAATTCCCTTAAAAGTCCAACGCGAAATGTTAACTTCTTGCACACTGACTCTAAGTGTGGGCGAAACGATAGGGTATTTATGTTAAAATAAATGTTTTCTGGACAAAACGGTAGGACCTGTCCGTTGACAAAGATGTTATGCTTATGTCGTGCCTACTTGGTCTAAAGATGAAAGGCTGCCGACTTAGTCTTTTTTGTATTAAGCTTGAGTTTCCATTTGTAAAAGTAAGAGATTAGGGTTGCCATGTCTTGAGTAAGTGTTCTTTCTAATGCCTGCCAGTTGCTTGCATAGAGAAAAAAGGCCAAGTCATCAGCATAAGCAAATTTTCTGCCAACTGTCATTTGTAGGTCATACGTATAGAAATTAAACTATAAGGAAGCCAGGACTGATTTTTGTAAAACGCCATTCTTAAGGTGTCCTAACTTGCTTTTTCTTCCGGTACCAGTTGTGAGGGCAAAACTTTAATTATGTATAAGTTCCATAATCATTGAGACAATGTGCCTATCTGGAAGAAGACGAGGTAGCTTTCAGGTAAGGCCGCGATGCTATACAGTATTGTAGGCTACCCTGAGATTGACAAACGTAGCACCGGCTTTCTTTTTGACCAAAACTTATCCTCAATTTCTTAAGATAGAAAAGTGACTTGCTCTATCGTCGATCTTATGCTTTAACGGAAAAAAACAATTTTAGCATTTCATGTCGATTAAGTCGTCATAAGAGTATAATATCTTTTTAGAGAAATTTTTATAATCCAATAAATGTTTAAACGAGTAATTTTGATTTTTGCAACAATTTGATTATAATTTCTATACAAAGCTTTATTAAATGGTCTAAAATGCTTTTTTATCATTGCAAAAATTATAATTGTCTAAATGGAAAAAATATATTTTTATTAATATCAATACCAAACCAAAAAATGTATAGTAATAATCAAAGTTTTGTTTTTTATAATGATTTCAGAGTTTTGTATGAGGCCTATTACAACAAGCTTTACTTGAGTTTCGAACCGCTTTCTATTATTCATGATTCTTTGTTATTAGTTACCTTCTGTTTGCTTTAATTAAATTTTTTTCTTTTCCGCATCGCATTCCTTTCGTAAAACAATTATCTTTAAGCGCGTTTTTATTGTTATTTATTGTAAATTGTTTTTTGTATTTGACACAGTGAGTTATTGACAAAAAATTGGTTTTGTAAGTGATTTGTGTTATAGTAGACTGTTACGAAGTAGACTGTTTAAATTTATTTGTTGTAGTTGTAGAAGTTATTTAGAAATAAAAAACAATTTAAAAACGAATTGCAAGCATCTCATGGCATCATTTAGCATCGTTTTGGATCACACGCAATCATCGCATAATTCGGATCACATTGTATCATTTGAATCACATCGTATTGAAATTATATTTAAATAAAACTGTTTTCCTTTTTTTTATTGAGCGCAATTTAAACGTTTTCAAATCTGCTATAACAAGGCCTTTGGTTTTGACAGCTATTTTAAAGATTAATAATCAGAGCCCTCTAAAATCCATAAACCAAATATTTTTTAAAGGCTTTATCACATTGTGAAATTTACATTAACGTTGCATTCTCGGTAGCTTGGGAGTCTTTTTATTGACTTTTATAGGTAAAAATAAAATCAAAAACTTTCAAAATTTAAATAAATTTTGCATAAACAAACTTATTTTTCCAATTTTTCTAGCGGCTATAAATACTTTTTTTACAATTTATACCAGGTGGTTTGAAACTATTGTTGCATGGCGTTTTTTAAAAAAATTTTGCCATGCTTCTTTTTATAAGTTCTGATGTTTCCCAAATTTGTGCCTCTTCTCGTTTTGCGTTTCAAGCCCGCTGCTTTGACACAGCGTGCAAATGAACTATGATGCTTCTGCATTTAAAACCAAATGTGTCTTTTTTATGCGTGCTTGTTATTAAAACTTTTAGATCAAAATCATAATTGCTGATACAGAAAATTGTTTTTTTGCATGCATCTTAAACCTTTTCTATTCATTAATTGTTTTTGTAGAAAACTTTTTTTAAAAGTGGTTTTATTTGTGATTTACCAATACAGGGATTTTCAACTTGCTTCCGGTTAAGTAAAAATATTTTTCCCACAAAAACCTATAGTGTTTAATAAAGATTAATGACCCTTATCACACAAACTATTGTTGAAATAGTTTTATAATCTTATAGCTAAATTTTTATCTGATAGATGGAGCGATTAACAAAATAAGCAAGTTTAAACCTCTGTTGAAGCAACGACAAAAACTGTTTTTATGATTTTCAATTAAACTAAATAGTTTTTTAAAACAAACAGATAGTAGATGAGTAAGTCCGGCCCGCGGTTAAATTGCTTTTTACGTATTTGACCGGTAACGCAAGAAGTTGCTACCCCTCCACTAATACTCGTAAATTAAGACTTTTTCTCCTTGTCAATAAAAAAAAATATACACTTCTAAACTGATGTACATGGGCGTTTTTGAAATATTTTAGTCAATTTTTTATAAAAGCAATCACAACTGGAAAAAATTGCTACGTCAAAATAAATAAAAAAATATTTTTGAGTTCAAAAAAATGGCCGGCCCCAGCAATAGCGTTAAGCGTACTAAAATCTCCATAAAATTTAAAATTATTTATTAAAATATTTTTTTAGATTTAAACACTTTACACCATCTATAATGCATGGAGGTAACTGTTTAGTAATTAAACCATGTTAAGAATTTGTAGTAACCCTACCAATGTATGCTAAAGTTGTTCTTCTCAAAAAGAGTCCTTAGATAGTCCTATTTTAGTTTATGGGCGTCAACAGCTTTCTCGTTGGTAAAAAAAATCGTGAAATAAAATAATTGTCACCTGATCTCTCCTCCAGTGCTTGTTTTGTTGTTGTTCATCTGGTAAATTTTTCCTCTCGTAGGTTGTGGAAATGTCTAAACTTTTTAATAATCTGGTTTTTCTGTTTAACATTAAAATTTTTGTGGTGATAATCTTAATTTAACCAGGTAAACCTTAACTAAAAAATTCCATGTTTTTAAAGATCTTATAAAAGTCAATATTCAAGTATGGTACAACTCAGACGACCGGGGTTATGATCAATACAAATACCGAGCTGTTGGAATAACAAACAACGACTCCAACCAATTAAGCAATAATTATGAAATACCAGGAAAAGGAAATTTGTCTAGTATCATGCTATACAAAGAGTAAGTACGGTTTTAAGTATCATTTATGCTTTTATGTTTTGTATTGCTCATTTTCAGTAATAGTTCCTTCTAAAATTGTTTTTATTTTTGTTAAAAGTATTTTCTCAAATTTGCTATGACTCAAACTAAGAATTTTTTTGTTTATCTTTACTTGGACTAAACATGTTTATTCAACTAACTGGGATAATCGAATGTAATACAGAGGTTTATATATAATTAGACTAGAATTACTGTAATTATATTGTTCATTTAACAACCCTAACTCTAACTTTACGAAGCCAACAGGGTTGCTTATTTTTATTTGGAAAATTTTGTGGTTGTTAATCTTTACCAGCTTCAATGTTTTTTTGCAAAAATTTTTTTAATGCTGGTAATATTTACTACCTTTAATCTTTTCATCATTAAAATAATAACCCAAAACATTGTTAAAAAGCCATCATTTTATAATATTTGCAAAAAATAAACATTCTCGGTTTCAAAATAAAAGTAATCTTTTTAAAAAACATGTATTTCAGAATTTACTTCCATGGATGTCAAATTTTTTGGTTAATTTCAAAAAAAGCTCTGCTTAAATAGCGTTATGTAAAATAAGATACATTGAAAAAGTAATTTTATTTCAATAAAGGTTTATTTCTTTATTTTAAAGCAAGCGACATTTTGTTCAACCTTGAATATCTCCAACTTGTCTTTTAAAATGCGTTCTAATTTAGAAAGATTCAAGAAAAACCAAGCAAATCAATTGAAGCATAAAAGAAAGGCTTAGTTTATAATATTGATATTGCTTGCACCAAAGATGTGTTTCGATTTTTAGAAATAAGATTTTTGTTCTTTATTTACGTAATGGTGGAGGCTGCTATTATGTTTTACTGCACAGTTTATCTATGTAAGAATTCAATAATGGCTTTTCTTGGTTAAATTTTTTAACTGATCAAGTTATTGAGGCTTTTTAGCTGCTTTTTATTTTCCAGAAAAGTCTTATAAAACCTTTTTCATTTCTTAATTCTAATGTCTGCTGTACAAACGCAAGTTTAAGCTAGATAAACCGAACGAGCAAAAGCCAATATACGGATTAGTAGGCTACAATCTATTCAAAGTACAGTGTAAATGCTAGACCCACGACACAATCGGAATTTAAGTTTTAATAAATTAAAAAAGCATATTTATCTAAATAGAAATGTGCTTTCATGAAAAACAAGCAACTTCATTTTAACAACGCTCTGCAGTAGCCAAAAAAAAAAATTCGTAGAATAAAAATTTGAAACAAAAATGTGCTTTAAGCTTGATTAAGCACAGCGCTTAATCATAAAACACAAACTAAACAGAGATAAACCTGTTTACCTGCCTGAAAAAGGAATCAATATTTTACAAACTGAATTGGTAACATAAACATCATTTTGAATTTCACGGGTTCATATACTTTCTTATATAGTATTGCTTCTGCAATTTAAGTCAGTGCTCCACAACGGATGTGTAATAAGAAGATTCTATTTGTGCCTAGCATCCACTGTGTTTGACAGAACATTATCTTAAAGATGACTACTTTTACCTTTTTGTTTTTTGGCCATCATGAATTAAAACTTTGCTTTGCAGAGAGAAAAAGAAAGTAGAAAATGCCACATTTATTCCTTAAGCGATTAAAAAAAACAAATAATAGGTAATTCTCCCTTTAAATACTGGGTGTTAGAACAAAAACAAATATGCGTCTAAATTGTTATCTGCTTTGTTGGTGAAAACTATTTAATATGTTATACTAGCCTAGATTTTCAAATTTTAAATCAATTTTAAAAAGAGTTTAATGAACCGATAGTTTTTGTTATAGTGAAACCGACGAAAATATTACATGGGATGAAAAAAGAAAGTCAAAGAATATCGATTCGGTCGTTTTAGAGAAAAAGTGACAATTAAAAATATAATACTCTAAAAGTCTTAATTAATCTGTTTGGTCTTTCTACGGTTAAAACAATAAAATATTACTTTTTGTTAAAATAGTTGTTTATGCATAAGTTTATCTTCTACATAAAGTTAAAACTAAAATAAGAAGGTCTTTACTTAAAACACGTACACATTATCAACGGTAGTGTTATTCGCAATAAGCAGCTTAAACAAAACTGAGTCAAATAGAAGATATTGTAACCTTTTTCTGATGCATTGTAGATTACCCGGTTTTTCCCCACATCTATTTTCAAGAAAAAACGAATCCTTTTAATCATTTTCATATACATAGCTTAGACCAACTGCTATACAAAATAAATATAAGCTTTTGAATCAACTGGGGCAGTCCATCAGTTAGTACAGCAACAAGAAAATTTATTCCTACAGCATTATAGTCAAACTTCATACGCAATATAATCTGAACATCACAAATCTATGGTTAATTTTCTTTTTTAGTAGTATTAAATTTTACTATGTCGTAATCTTTTTTATATGTATAGTGATTGCGTAGTCGGTAAACCCCACTAAATATAGTTTATTTAATTTATTTGCAAGTTCTTTTAGAAGTGCAATTGTTTTGTTTTAATTCTATGCGCATTTGCGTCTTTTTCTCTTTTGTCTTTTTTATCTTGAACGCTCTTTGTCTTTTGTCTTTCAGAATGTTTTAGTTTTTTCGATGTTACGTAATCCTTTTTTTGTCCGCTTGTGATTGGTTCTCGTAAACCGTAATCTTAATTTAATTGCTATTTACATTATTTCATAAAATTCGCTTATAACTTGGCGTTACGTGACTTGATCTCATATAAGCGTGATTTTTGTTTCATTTCATTTCAGATTCCTCGTGAGATTTGAGTTAGTGGTTTGAGTTGTTTCATTGCAGTTGATTCGTTCGTCTTTTGGTGGCTGTGTGACCGCAGTTAAATTTATAGAAAGATAGAATTGTTAAGTTTGTGCAACACAAAATATTAAAATTAATTAGCCATCGGGTCGCTAATTCATTCTTGTAGCTCGTTAGCGCAAAAGTTGTTGAAGTGATTATTTGTAGGTGTAGCGTTGGAATCGTTTGAAAGTTTTGTTGAAGCTTGAAATTAAAGTTTTTGTAAATCGATCCTGTTTGTGAATTTTTAGATATATTTTTTATAGCTAGAGAAAGTGGTGTCTGTTAGTGTGGAGAGAGAAGTTGCTACGAAACTTTAATGTTAATGCAGACTCGATTTTAGTTGAGATTAGATTTTTTAATTAAATTTGATTTTCCCGCCAATGTCTCAAAATCGAAACTTGCTTCATTTTCGTTGCCTTATGCAATTGTTTTTGCTGGTCCCATCATCTAAAGTTGTCTCTTTCTGCCAATATCTCTAAAATCATAAGTTGTTTTATTTTTGCCTTATGTAATTGTTTTCCACAATGACATCATTAAAAGTTAGCTTTTCTCGCCATTACTTTTTAGAAAGTTACTTTATTTTTTACTGCATCACGTAATTGTTGCAAATAATGACATCATTTGAAGTTGCTTTCTCGCCTCGCCTCTCTCCACGTGATATTATGCTGAAATTTATCTGAAAATGTGACTTCGAGTTTTTAACCTACATATTTTGTTTACTTTTATAGACCTCATGCAACCTATTCGTGTTGAAAATAACCTATAAGTAATTTTTACATGAGTTACTTAGGGAAACCAGATTGCTATTCTGATATAAAAACCTTATTTAAAGTGTTTTGAACAGCAAACTAATTTATACAATAAGTTGTTTATTTTAAAATAGCTTATTATATAATTTAGTTTGTTGTTCAAAATACTTCAAATAATAGTTGGTCCAAAACGTCCTTAATAAAACAATATTTCAAAATACATTGGCTTTACTTTTTATTCTGAAATTAGTAAAGCATTCCTAATTTTATGCTCCGTAATACATTTTATTTATTTAAAAATTTTATCAAGAGCGTATGGAGTTTAACATTTTCAATTTATTATTGTGAAATAAAATTGTGCAAAAAATAATAATGTTTTAAGAGTAAAAAACATAAATAAAAAAATATATGTTTTTCTGCTTTGTATTAAGTTTTTTATGTTTGATTTATTTTTTGGTTTAATTTTTTAGGTTTGTTTAAAAAATTTTTTATTTCAATTTTTAAAATATTTTTGGCTAAAATCATAAATATTTTTGCACTTCGCAACACTTTAAAAAATTTGTTTTGCCAACCGCATAGTTCTAAAAACTTACGTAAAACTTGTACTGATTTTTCATATAAAAGAAAAATGTTGTAAATGATGATAAACGTGCAACCAAGTTTTTTTGTTTTATGAAGAGAAACCAAAGTTTTTCTAAATCAAGTGGAATTTTTGTATAGCCCGAATAGAGATATAATTGGTTCTTCTAACGTGTTCAAAGATGGATGGTATTTCAACTTTAAATTATTTGGAGGAACTGATTCGGATAACAACACAATAAAACTTTTTAATTATCACAACGATCCTTATGGTTTCACCAGCAGATTGTCGTTAACACCGATTATTGGTCACCAGCTGTGGTATCAAAATTGTAATTGGACGTGCTTTGTTTATATACCCGGTGAGTTTGCTATTTGCTATTTTTAAAAATTACTATTTTAATTATCTTTCTTTAATTCAATCTAAACTATACAAACAACAGCAAAACGTTTTATGATACGTATTTTTTTTTATCTAAAAACTTTTAAAAAGATATCTACTTATTTTTAATTGGTTTCAATAATTAAAATAAATGAAACAATAAAAAGAAAGTTTCTAAAACTTTGGGAAATTTTCTTGCTAATTGGCAAAGTGTCGGAATTTTAGCAGAATAGTTACAGAAGCGCTGTATAGATGATGAGCATGATCAACACAATTGTGAAATATATAATGTGCGGACTAAGTCCTTGGACACATTTTAAAATAAAATTTAAATGTTGTTTAAATATATTAGATAAGCTTTTAATGCTATATAAAGCTAATAACAAATCTCATCTATCAGAATTTAATAAATATTTTGTATAATTTAGCTTATTTTCTAAGTATGAGTGATGAGCGTGCAGCCATTAAACTCCATCGCGCTAGCAAAACAATCTAAAGATAGTGGAGTTTTTTAACAAATTTAAGGCAGCTAAGGACCAGAATAAAATCATTTTTTTTGATTAAAAATGTTTCACTGTAGAGGCGAAATGCAACCGACACAATAATATAGTCCTAGGCAAATCGTGGGTAAACATTTCTGATTTCATTTTAAGTGTGTTCAGATGTCAGAAACCTTTCTCCGTTATTGTGTGAGCTGCCATATCCAAAACATAGAAATCTTCTCTCGTGTTTGTTGAACTAAATGCAAAAGTGAACTCAAATTCCTATATTGAAACAATCTTAACTCCTGCACTTGAAGAAGCAAAACAACATTTCAATTCAAAAAACAGCGATTCACTTTTCAACAGGACGGCGCACTTGCACAGACATCGAACAAAACACAAAAATAGTGTCAGAGCCATTTCTTACGCTTTTCGAGCAAAGAGCTTTGGCCCTTCTCATCATTGGACCTGAACCCGATGGACTTTTGTGTATGATAAATTTTGGAGACAAAGGCATGTGCTTATTCCCATAAATCAATTGAAACTCTGAAGCGTTTTCTCCAGAAAGCAGAGGAAAAAATTTTGCGTAAAGTGGCAGAGAGCTTTCAACCCGACTAGATCGTGTGATTTGCGCCAAAGGGGACATATCGAATAAAATTTTAAAGAAATGATGTTTTTTATTTTATATTTTTATTTATCATTTAAAGAAGTATCACATTTTAAACTCGTCCAAGAACCTTGTCCGCATTCTGTAGTTTTTCAAAGTTTCTTTGCTTTTAGTTGGTTTCGAACGATCGCGTGATTTCTCGCTGAACATTTTCATTTCATCAAACATTTATGCATTTGACACTTCCTAAAATCGTTTCACTTTATATTGCAATTAGTACTGTTTTGGCTTGGCTGTGCTTTCTTAAATCATTCATTAGTTTTACTAGTTTGAATCTGCTCTATATTTTCCATTTGAGATTGATTTGTGCCATGTAATGTACGTTATACAAGGTTTTTAGTTTAATGGTAATTTTTTGGAAAAGAATTAGCTGAAAATTGTACAGAACGTTGTTTGTAGAAACCGTTTAGCTTAATCCAGGAACCCTGTAAAATGCACGTTTTTTTGCACTCCAAGTAAAAGTTGCTGTTGTTGAGAAAGCTGTTGTGAGCTTAAAATAGGGTTTGTCTGGTTAGAAAAATTGTATTTCTCTATTTTGCTTTGGCAGATTGGCTAGGTTTACAAATTTCCTTTAACGGATGTCTTACAACAGTTACGATTCAAATTCTACTATAATTATGTTGTTGTGTTCTTTGAAAAAACACTTTCGGGCATTTTCCTTTGCGTAGTGGTCTCCGTAAGCAGTTTTAAACTTTAGTTTTATCTCTGAATAAAAAAAATTATATAAAAAAATTTCAACCGAATTACAATATCTGCATCTCTAGAAAAAAGGTTGAAGTAATTGCTTAATTTCAAGCTTAAGTTCAAGATCTTTGACATTTTTCAGCAAGTTAAGAGAATAAATATAAAGATAAAATAAAAAAAATAAGAAATTTTAATTCCTTTTACTTTACATCGTCATTTAGACGTCAGTGTATTTATTGGAGCTCGATCGGATGTCAATCAAACTAATTGGTTCTGGAACAATGAAACGATGGTCAATAATTCAATATTTCCAACAACAAATAAATCAATTTGTCAACAAATGACTTGGCCGCTAACATATGATGACGGAATCAATTTATATTCAAAAGAATGCAGAACAGGAATATCTCACTTCGTTTGCAAAACATTTTGTGAGTTTGTTGAAATAATTTTGCATACCCGAATTTAATCTTGTCAAACTTTTTCTTAAATAGTTTTTTGATTAAAATATTGCTTTTTAATGTTTTTAAATTCGAACTCCATGCTCACTGTTCAACATTTTCATATATCACTAAAAAAGCGCATTTATTAATAATTACTATTTTGTAGTTTTAACAACCAGTTTTAAATTCTCACAACTTCGTATTAAGCATTGAAAATGAAATAAAATGTTTCATTAAAACAGAAATATACAGTGGCGGCTCATTCATAGCAGCTGCAGAGCTACAGCACCCTCAATATCTGCAAAGAAGTTGTGAATATAATAAGCAAGGCTTGATAGAATTTTTTAATTCTATTTTAATTTTTATCAATTTTTTTCACATAAACTTAAATTTAAACCCGGATTTATAAGCAAAGTTTTTAAAAGTTGGGAATGATTAACTTCTTAAGTGGCAATTCAGAATTGCCAGATTGGCTTTTTGACCCCAAATTAACAAAATTTGGTTTGTTTTTAGTGTGATTGGCGTCGAAAATTTTTTTTGGCTTTTTGGCTTATTTTAGCTTTGTTTGTTTTTTTTAATTAGTTACAATTTTATGTCAATTTTTTTAAAGCATAATGTCAAATTATTTTTTTAAATTAAGCAAAGCGTAGAAAAAAGCAGTATTAATTTCTAAAATGTAGTGTTGTTTGCATTCTAAAATGTAGTGTTATTATTGTTCGGCTTAATTTTGGCTTCTTTTTTACCTAAATTGGCTTATTTTCAAATTTTAAATCTGCGTTCCTAGTTTAATTGCAGCTCAAAAAATTTACGCAAAGTGACGCTAAATGACACAGTCCATTGCTGCCTTATATAGAAGATTGTAAATATGTTGGAGCTTCAGTGATTGCAGCTCATTCATGATAGAATCTGGAGTGGTAACGGGATAAAAAATGTTTTAGCTAGTTTTAGGTTTTGTAATTTCGTAGGTTTTGTAATTTAGTTTCTTTTGGAAGAAAAAAGCTACTTAGACTTAAACTACAAGATTAAAGTAACCTAATTTTAAGTTTTATAAACTCCTTCCTGTTAAATTATTAAAATTAGAAGGTGTCCTTTGCAAATATAATAAAAAATTAATAGTAAGACATATCATAAAGAATTATGGTAGCTCATTAAAGAAATAATAAAAGCTTAAAAGTATAGTAAAAACTTGCATTTATTGTAAACAGTTGTAAATAATAGCAGTTTATAGCCAATGTTTTATCATTTATAACGGCAAAATTTAAATAATAAAAAATGCAGAGCTTTTCTGACTTACATAAGTTCTTATTAAAGCATCTAAATTAACAAAATTTTACAATAGACCAAAAATTGACAATTACACACAATTAAACTAGAATATACACCACAGTTTAATAAAACCTTCCAGTTATAAATGATAAACTATTGGCTATTAATTGCGATTATTTACAAGTGAATTCTAAACGTTACATCTCTTAAATTATTATAAACAGTGATTAGAAATATGAGCAAAATTTTTAATTTAGTCCAGACATTAGAGTAAAACTTAAAGGCTACGTATAAATATTACGGGCAACTTTGGAATGAACAGATTTTTGGCTTATGTTATGTTGTTATATACACAATAAACTTTGTATATCACTTAATTGGTTGAAAGTTTAGCATTTTAAAAAATAGTTTAAGAAGATGATTTCAATCTAATCATATTTATTTTTGTAATGTTGATAAAATAACAATATTGAATTTATTTTTGCTTCAACATTTAATGACAAATATGTCGTAATTGACTATTTGTTTTGAACTGGACTAAATTGGGTAAAATATTGTCACCGTAAAATAGCAATAAGTGTAGTTAAAGTTCATAATTTTTATTTTTAATGTTAATTGTTTTATTGCTGCATGTAGTTATGATATTTTTATT
This sequence comes from Diplosoma virens, assembly GCA_963680785.1. Taxonomy (NCBI): domain Eukaryota; kingdom Metazoa; phylum Chordata; class Ascidiacea; order Aplousobranchia; family Didemnidae; genus Diplosoma; species Diplosoma virens. Next base: position 6,498,203 of record OY796884.1, read on the forward strand.
TGAAAGATAAGCTTAACTAAGGCTGAAATTATAGTGTTCCTCTTTGCTTACAGATGGAAGCATTTACATCAAATAACCTTCTCATTAGCTCTTTTTGATCTAACCAAAACAAAAGCTATATTTTTAAAATGGTTAAGATAAACCCCTGAGTTTCGAAAAAAATAATTTGGCCGTGTACTTGAGATTTTATTCTTTCGGTCATTACCCAACACTCTGTGACCATAGGTAAGGAGAGAAGCAAAAATAAATATGAAAGCAGAAAGCTTTGCTTTTGACACAACTCCCGTTTCAGTACAACCGATCGGTAAAGTTGGCGCTTTACTGCACTTAATTTTCCAATACAGTTGTCCAATTCTTTTTCCTATGTACCATCACTTGAGAATGTGAATTCAAGATACTTAAACTTCTCCGTTTGCTGGAGTGTTACTCAATTGGTTTAAAAAGAACACTGGAAGGGGTGCCTTGAAAAATACATAATCTCAGTTTTAGCCGTACTAATTTTCATCCCTGCATTCAAGTATGTGTCCTAAAATTGATCAAGTGGATATTGGAGATCACTTTTGTTTAATCTTAACAATCCAAAGTCATCTGTAAACAGCAGGGATCGAGAATCACTCCCCAAATGTGAAAACATTTCTGGATAAATTGTTTCTGTTTATCTAGTTCATGGATATAATGAACATGAGAGTTAAGAAAATACGTACATCCCTGTCGTAGTCCAAAAATAACATTAAAAGGTTTTGTTTTCATGCCATTAACACAAATACAAACTTCTGACTGTTTGTACAACAATTTGGTAGTGACTAATAGTTGAACCTGACATCCAGTGCTTCTGAATATCTAAATTTTATGAAAAATTATTAAAAGTTTATGTTTATCACAGCTTTAGTAAATTATAGTTTAAGAAAAAAATAATTATGCATATATTTAACATTTTAGTCACACATACTCAAAATACAGTCAGAGGCAAAAAATAGGACCCCGATTATGAAACAATCAAACTTTAATGTGCTATACAGAACTATGATTTATCTTACACTGCTTTCAAAACATTTAAGTTTTTATAAGTACCGGAATCGATAAATTTTAGTCTGTTTTGGCCTGGTTCAGCTTTTTTCAAAAAAGCATCAACATGACAAGAGCGTTCTTGCTAACGACTGAATATTTCTAGTGAATTCTAACACATTTAAAACTTCTCAAATTTTTGATGCAGCAAGAACAACTTTAATCTTGAGAGTTGCTGTAACATGGAATGTTATTAAAATAGGACTACAATGAGTGATGGCCTTACAAAAAGGGGACCTGGTGCAAAAAAAAAACAAAGGAGCCAATTTTTCTTGTTCCAAAACAAAGTGATTTTTAAATAAACAGGTTACCGCTTCATGGTGTTACCATCATAGTTTTAATATGAAGAAATAAAACAATATTTTGCTTAGGGCACACTTTTTAAAGTTTTTTTGGGGAGCGGTGCAGCCGCTCCGTTCGCTTCGTACTCCAGCCATCACTGACTGCAATGTAAAAGGGTTGCAAAAGTGGAAGCAATAGACATCTAATGAAGCATAATCATGACAAAAGATCTACATGTTAACTCTTAAAAATGCTTTCTCCACGGACCTTGTTAAAGAATCTTGACATTGACAAAAAATTGTAAAAAATAAAAACAAATTGTCTTCTTACTCATGGCTTCCGCTTTTTATGAATCTAATTTACAATAACAAAAAGATTGTTTAATGTTAGAAACATACAAAAGTAAATCTTTTTTTTTATCAACTGTTATTTTAATCACAGTCGTTTTGATCAAATGTGATTTTGATTAAATATCGTTTTGATCAAGTGTCGTTCGATCAAGTGTCGTAGTACCCATTATCTGAGCCATTGTACGTAATAAACAATGAAAGTCCAAATAGCGTGCGAACAACCGGTGGAGAATGTTGAGAGTGGTAGACAAACAAAAAATTAGGCCTTGAAACCACACATTTACAGCATTTACTTTATCAGACCACATTCTTCTCAAAGCAATATCTTCGGACTTGAATTTAGTTGGCACATTATGCCATTGATTAAGAAAAAAAAGTATGTAATAATTCTATGTGGTTCGCCACAAGCGTTTCGAATCTAGAAGACAAATTGTGTACATCGTAACACGACAACGGCATCGGCTCAAAGATAAACAGCAGATAAGTGAAATTGGAATTTACCTACAATCAGTCAACTTAATTTTACGGCAAGAACTGCGGCAACTAATTCGAGTCGAGGGACACGGACTAGTTTATGTGGCGCTACTCGTGACTTTCCCGTTACAAAACCGCAAAGTACTTTACAATCATTATGCAAAACGTACAAATACGAAGACGCGTCATAGCCGTATGTGCTCCCATCGCAAAAAGCATATAACTCAAAGCTGGTCGCCTTTTTCTGTGAAAGCCCGTTTCCACTACAATCCTAAAAAAGATTATTTTTGGTTTGTTATATTGATTTTTTTTCGCTTTGTTCAGCGCTCGCTTCAATTTTAAGCGCAAAAAGATCAATAAAAAAACAAAGAATGCTCTTTTCCTCGCTAGTAGTGGAAACGGGCCTTAAAGTACGCTAATAACGTTTTGCTCCAACGACATGCTGTCAAATAAAATAGAACATTGCACCAACAATCTCCCTCAACGTTCAAGTCATATCTGGTGGTAAGTTCTTCGTCCACTCGCATTCTTCGAGACAAGCTTCCTGCAAGAGCTGACGAGCTAAAAGGAGAAAAGAGTGTAAAACACCTAAAGGATCATTGGTCTGCCCTATTACAGATAGCAAGCCACGTCTTGTCCAACGTTTCTCAACAATATTTACTCTAATTTTTTAGTTATCACTCCTAACTCTCCCAATGCTTTAATGAATATAACCAAAATCACTTTTGGCCTGCAATATATTCAATAAATCGAGAAAATGCACACACAGGGGTAATTTGACCTCTTACCATCGAAGCAAATGACACATTACTGTGCAAAAGTACAAAGACTCATTCGATTTCGACCAATATCACATTGGTACTTCGCTGTTTACGACCGCATTGCGCTAATTTTCAACAGCCAGGACAATTACTGGTGAAAATTGACTTGGTAAAGTGCAAACAATAATCAAGCTAGCTAATTTAAGGAAAAAAAAAATTTTTTATCTAGACACAAATATTAGAAGATTGAAAGCATAGTTTGGGGGCCTCAATTTGTAAAAAAGAAAAGGTAATCTTGTCATAAAAAATTTTTTTTAAAGGTATAGCTTAGCTTAGTGCATATAGCCTAATTAAGAACAGAAGATACTATTGGGTAGCAAAATCCTCCGCCAGACAGCTGTTTCGACTATTGAAGTCTCGTCAGTGACGGTTTGATTTTTGCAAATGTTGAAAATTCAAAAGGCAAAATGACAGAAGTGACAATTTAATTTTTACAGAATGTCAAAATTCAAAAAAGATTATAAAGCACCGAGAGAAGTCTTTTGTAAATTGGAATCCTAACATCAAAGTCAAGAGCTAAAATTAAATAGAAAATCCAAATAATATAAAACCAAAAGTAATAAAATGCCTAAGAAATTAACAAGAATATTAAAGCACTAAGAGAACTCCTTTGCAACTCTTTTGGAAAATTTGGAATTCTAATTATAATTTTTTTTTTCTATTGTTTTATGACAAGATTACCTTTTCTTTTTTACAAATTGAGGCCCCCAAACTATGCTTTCAATCTTCTAATATTTGTGTCTAGATAAAAAAATTTTTTTTTTTCTCAAATTAGCTAGCTTGATTATTGTTTGCACTTTACCAAGTCAATTTTCACCAGTAATTGTCCTGGCTGTTGAAAATTAGCGCAATGCGGTCGTAAACAGCGAAGTACCAATGTGATATTGGTCGAAATCGAATGAGTCTTTGTACTTTTGCACAGTAATGTGTCATTTGCTTCGATGGTAAGAGGTCAAATTACCCCTGTGTGTACATTTTCTCGATTTATTGAATATATTGCAGGCCAAAAGTGATTTTGGTTATATTCATTAAAGCATTGGCAGAGTTAGGAGTGATTCCCTATACTCATCTTTCTTTTTATAGTAAATTTCTTGTTTGCCGTAAAACTGAAGATTTTTTAGTTTGTTTTCAAACATTTCCCATACGAAACCTAGTGTCTTATGTGCTTTATGGTTGGAAACCTGAGAATCGTTAACATTAAACTCGGGTGCTCGATCTTCGACAGGAATGGAACTGACTATCTCATTATTATTCGAAAAAAACTTGGTGGGGCGAAATCCTCCACTTTAAAGTAATTTATATGATTGCTTAAACAGTTGAAAAACTTCTTTAACACTATCACACAAAACGCATAAATCACCAACATGAATGTTTCTTCTCGACACTATCAAGGTTTTTCCATCAGCTACCGTCAAGTTCTTTTCTGTCGTTTTTCTGAGAGCAAACGCAGCGCAGCAAGGCGAACATCTTGCTCCGAACAGGTAGATTTGCATGCAGTAGTTGCGCGGTGTTTTGCTGATGTCACCGTCCGGAAACGAAGCAAAGCGATATGCATTGCGGTCCTTCTCGTCGACAAAGACCTGGGAGAACATAGCTTTGATGTCTCCTATTATCGCAATAGATCGTTGACGGAAGCAAAGTAAGACTCCCAGCAACGAAGTCGTCAAATCCGGGCCCTGTAACAAACGATCGTTTAAAGATAAACCACGAAATTTAGCACTGGAATCCAACACCACACAAAATTTTGTGGTGACGGAAGTGCAGTGGTGAGAGATGCAGTTAACATAAGACGGTGCAACATTATCAGAAATTGCTGCCGCATAACCATTTTTTATATACTTTTGTATATATCGTGCATATGTATTAGTTATGTGATTAATAGCGTCATCGTAAACAGATGTTTTCGAGAGTAGTTCGTACAGTAGCGCTGACGTGATTAATGAGAACATTTAGTTTGTCTTTTGCTTTCAATTCACCCAATTTGTATATGTACGAATATAGTGAACGATTTGAACCAATAAAGCAATTGCCTTTGTGCATCGTAAGTTTTAGGATAGATACTGAAGCCTTTTCCGGAGATAGATCTTTAATATCCATCACTGCTACTGTCATCGATGGGTTTTTAATATTTTAGTGTATTAAATAATTACAAACCTATTCCACGTAACACTGCCTAAAATTAAGGTTTGATACACTAAAAACAAAACACGCCTAAATATAATAGAATAATAACAAACTAATCAATTATCAAACAAATACAAACCACCACAACATAACTGCAACTGAATAAAATAAAAAGAATGGAAAACCGTTTCAGCATGCAAGAATCAAAGGCGACAAAACGTTCACACTTATGAAAATTTGCTCGATTATTGCAAGTTCGACTACCAAACATATCATGTATTAATCAATTATTGTATAATTTGAAGATTTAAGCGTTGCTTTTATCATTGTTAAGTTGTAATGCAAATGCATTATAAAAAATAACCTTTTTTGGTTTAAAAACTCTAATGTTGCCAAATGCTAGCTTCGCGCTTCAAGAAAGTAAAAAGACACACAAGTGTTTCGCTTTTGGAAGATTATACAAACAGCAACAAAATATTTAAGTTTTTAAATTTTCCTAAAATAGGATTTGTCCCGTTGCATCCCGCAAATTACCAAGCTTTCCTTATCTTTTAAAACAAATTTTATCAATTTTAAAAGTAAAATATTTTAGTTTCAGCAAATTTAACAAAAGTAGATTGTGATGCAACATCTTTAAACTTATCTTGGAACTCACTTGAAAGAGCTTTTAAAGCATCAAACGTGAGCCACGCTTTGGTCGAGGTGAGTTGTTTACAAAAGTCTAGTTACTTATTTTAGCGATACAATATATTGAAAAAAGCTTTTTTTCTATTATAATGCAGAGCCCTAATTTTTAAAAAAGTTTAATGACAAAGCAGAGATAATTAAAAATATAATATATGTCTTGCTAATGGACAAACATATGCCTCAAATTTTGTGAAATTCACATATGACTGTTTAATATTGTAGTATGATTATTTGAACCACGCCAACAACTACAATTCAGCGACATAGTGTAGTGTAGATTCTACTTGAATAAAAAATAGGGTTTAGCCTAAATACAAGCCAACTTGAAAAGGTAATCAATAAGCTCACCAATCACCTGATCAGCTACAGGAATATTAAAAAACAAATCAAGTAACAAAAAACAGCAGCGACAGGGGAATCCGATTAATAAATTAACAAATATTTAAGGAATTATATTATTTTCGCTACTATAAATTGATAATGATTTTACCATGGTTATAAAAAAATTCTGTTTCTTGTAGTTATTTTAACCTAGCAAAAAATTACATCAACTATGACATCAGGCTGGGCAACTAGCAGATCACGCATATTTACAATAAATAAAAAGAGGACAAGGTTAGCCATTGCAATGAGTGTTATAAACATGCCTACGTTTCGGCACCGAATTTTTGAGGTCAAAGACAAAACGATACTTTCCTGCATCAAATTTACCCGACACAAAACTCAATCGATTCGTTTTCCTGTTTTAAAAAGTTTTAATCATACTCACCCGTGTGTTTTGAGTTTTTTAAATCTTAAATCCAAACTGTTAAAAACAAATGTGCATATTGTAATTTTGTTTGGCTCATAGGCCGAACTGCTAAAGCGTTAGTTGATTTGTTGACTGCCGTGGTTCTTTGTTTCTTTTTGTTATCTTCTTTCTATTCATGCTGGTAGTTTTGCCTTGCACAAGATTCTACTTGAAGTTGATACATAATTTGAGGTTTTTAAAAACACATTTAATAATTTTAGTAGCTTATTAAAACATTTACTTCTGTAAACAACATTTTTTTTAAATTTATTATAATATCTAGATATTAGTTGTACTTTTTATGTGAATTTAGGCCTAATTTATGGTTAGTACTCCGTCAAACGAGCTGCAAATTCAATATTTTTTTCCTTTATTCTATTACTTTATAAACAGAACTTTAATATCTTTTTACGGTTCCTTGGAAAACAATATTGGATTTTTTTAATCAATTAGTTTGTTTAAAAAAACGCAAAATATTTTGTTTTTATCTAAAAAACGTTTAAATCAATTGACATTTACTTTAAACACACGCTTTCTGATTTATATCTTATGATACTTTTTGCTTTTTCAAAGATGAAGATTTTGGGTACCGGTTATTTAATTTTATACGAAACAAAATATTAGTATTTAAAAAATATATTTTAAACTATTTTTCAGGCAACTTTAAACAATAAATCAACTCAAAATTTTTTAGTCAATTTTAATGAATCCAATGTTTTTCTGAAAAACTTGACACAAAGAACTTTTTATAAAGTTACGGTGAGTAAGAAAACAAGTTTTTATCATATCAATTTGTTTTTAAATTGGCTACTGTAGCAAAATGCATGCTATTAAAAGAAATTTTCACAAACGATAGTCGAATGGTAGGACATTATTAATCTACTTTTTTTAACATCAAAACATCATCTTGCTTAATACTATTTGCATTAGTATTGTTTTGGGCTGATAAGATACATTAAGGAAAGTCTAAAATAAAAATTATTCCAGGTGAAATATAAATTACCCGACTGTGAAAGTTTCCAGCTTTCAACAACAGCAACTGGTCGGACAGGATTCGGTGTTCCTGATCCAGTTACAACCACTTATGTTAATCAAACTTCAGATCAATGTAAGATTTTTTGGAATTACAATTCTTCTCATAGTGAAATTGAAGAATATTGGGTAAGATATTACAAAAACAAATTTTAGAATAAGTATTAAAATAATTAAAAAATGAATTTAATCTTTCAAGCTTAAATTTTTAAGATTTACTTTATTATTCATCATCTCCATTTATACGGATAACTTGCAGGACAATGTCAAAGCGTGAAACTTAATGCAATCCTAAAACAATTATTCAACCTTCAAAAAAAATATGCCGAGTTGTTGCTGTATGGTTGCATTGTTTATTGTTGCTACTACAAAAAAGTTTCTTAGGGCAGAGGCAAGTAGAATTTAGACAGTAACTTCGTCTACTACTTTTGCCATCAATACGGTCCTTTAACCCACTAAGCCATTACCCGATCGTAAATATATTATACTCATTGTAAATGTAATGCTACTACTCACTCGGCCACAACGCAATTCGTAATTAATATCAATATTTAACAGACGAAGACTATGATAGTTTATAGCTTCACTTAGAATGTCTGTTCAACCATACGGTTTTCAGAATGTCATTTTTGGCAACCTACGTTTAATGCAACAATTATATGTTAATTTTTTTCTTATAATTTTAGAATTTGATATAAATTTATTAAAAGATGTTTTATTTTCAAGAATGTTGCTGATTTTGCTTTTTAACTCATTATTCAATTTGCACATTTACATTTGTGCCTTAATATACAATCACATTGTAACATTTGTTCATTTTTTTATCTATTATTATTGAACCAATTGCTGCATTGTTCTTATTATTTTTGATTGAAAGTCTTTTTGATTAAAGTTGGAGTAAACTTAATCGAGGTTAATAAAAACCTTTTAAAATTAGAATGGAGATCTAAAAAGCTACGTGAAGAACAAAAAATCTTCACAATCTGAATATACATTCTCAAGAATTGAAAACTTTTTTCTCCTTGCCTATTTTTTTGACTCTTATCTCAGGTTTTTGTGAGAATACTTTTCTATAAAAGTAGATGAAGACCAAACAAGAATTAAGCGCTTTTCTTTCGAGCGCTTGCTTAGGCTTTCCCTGTAGAAGATTTTGTGGTGGTGGTTGTGCCTGATTTGCTCAGTCTGTTTTCTTCTGAAAGAAGTAGCAAGTTTTTTTTCTTCTTGAAAGAGCATAAATCTCAATTATTTTTAAGATTTACGCCAAAAATACAGGAGTTTATGCAAAAACAAGAATTTTTGCACACAGAACTTTTGATTGTCTCCCTTCTCTACCGTCGTCAAATACGGCTGTTGAATATCGACAGAAATCAAAGTAAAAACCGTAAAATCATTTTATAAAATCACTTTATAAAAACATTTCTTGTCTCAAAACGTATTCACATCACTTAAAAAAACGGAAAATAAAATTTTTAAGTCAGAATGGTCAAGTCAACCAACAAGCAAGTGCCGACAGACTTGTTTCTTACTTAATGTTTGCAATGGAACTGCAGGGTTTAGCTTGATTTTACCCGATCCGTGTTAGCTGACTCGATGATGTGGTCAGCATATCAAAACCACCGTCAGTATGCCCTTGCAGCTTAGCGGTGCTAATCGAAGTTAAGCTGGTTGTGTATTGTTTCCATTAAAGTAAAATTTTTGTTAAGATGTATTAAGTTAGTGTGAACGGACAAGAATGCTATTAATTAAAGTAAAAGTTTACGAAGTGTAATCGTTAAAATAAATTAAAATAAAAATTTACGAAGTGTAATCGTTAAAAGAAATCTAATTGAGTAAATATTTAAGACTATTATCCAGCATTAACCAAATTACGTTTGTAGTTGTCCCTGAAAAATTTGTATACAGCTTAAAACTTTTTCGGAAACCAAGAAGTTCACAAAGTTCTTAAGGTCAAAAAGTTTATTATTTTTTCACAAATAGCTTACCAAGATGATATTTTCACTTGCACGTTATAAGATTTAAGTTTTAAGCTCGGTCTACTCAAATAATATTTCTTTTTTAACCTAAAAATAATACTTTTTTAACAATTACTGAACAATCAATATTGTTTACTTTCAACGGTGACCTCGACTAAAAGATAGAAAAAAAAACATAAAAATACTGCCATTCGAAAAAGATTGGGTCAGCGTTAAGGACTTTTAAAAAGTTTTAGGCTTAGTCGTAATGTTCATGCTAGTTTGTTTTCGTTTTAGTTAAACTTGCTTAGTCTTTGCTTATTAGCAACTACAATGGCGAGTAAAAAAGTAAGACTTTTCTATTTTTTTAGATTTTAAAATTAAATTATATTTATCAAGTAATATATCATTAAAAAAATTACAAAAAATTATATTAAATCCAATATTAATTGATTTTTATTGAAAAATATAATTCAATTTTAACTAAATTATTTTGAAAAAATCTAATAAAATAAAAAAGTCTTACTTTTTTGCTCGCCACTGTATTTATTATATTGCATTACCGCTAGCATTGTCAGATACATGGAAAATAGTTACTGATTTCATTTATGATTTCTTAGATTTACATACAAAATGCATCCGAAGTTCTGAATCAAACAAGTAATGTGAATGTTTCAAATACTTCCTTCGCTGAAGAAATGGAATTACTTTCGATTGGGGTGGACTTATCTAAATTTGATTCCAATCTGATCTTGAATTTCTCGGTAAGTTTGTTTTATAACTTTTGCTAAGTACGGTAAAAATATTGATTATTTTATTGCTTACTGTAACTTAGATAATTTTATTTTAGTGGTGCAGTTCCTAACTTTACTGTAAGCAATGAGTTTATGCCAAACGTAAGTAAAATAAATAATACGTTTTTTTACTTTTATTTAGCTGCGATTTATATATATAGTGCATAAAGAAACACCTCAGAAACTAAAAAGCTTTCAGTAACCTTTGGAACAGATAAACAGTTTTTACTTTAAATTAAGGTGGAGGTATATACCTGGATAATCAATGATAATGTATGTTACGTTCTTATAATGACTAATTGTAATATTTAGTTTTTTTATTAATTTATAAATTTTTTGATGTTTGCTTTGTCCTGACCCCAAGATATTTCGTTTTTAGTTATTTTCTAAAACAAAAAAAATTATTGTTTTAGTAACATTAACAAGGGGAATCTTCTGCATTTTTGGAATTCAAAATAAATTTTGTAACTCTAGTGCTTTTGAACATATAAAATTTTTGCAGATTTAACTTTCTTGTAATCTTTCGGTTAAAGTAACCAACTCAAATTTTAAATTAACTCACTGAAATCATTTTTAATAAGTTTTGAACCCAAAAACAGTTTTTTTGTTCCAAAAAAATTTTTTAAACATTAACCCATTAACAGCCATTATTAACTTCTGCAATCAGTTGATAATCTTGCGCGGATTTAGTGGGGCAATGGGGAACCTTAAAATCACTTTCAAAGTTAAAACTAGTTTTTAGATTAATTTCTTTCAGCAACTTTATCATTTTATACGGTAAAAGCAGTAATTTTAAAATTAATCAAATTTAATTGTGTAATAAACAATCTTTGATTTGTCATGTTGCTCTCCATGCATTTCTAAAATAATTAATAAAATTTGCAGAATGTATAATAAAATTAGCCCATTTAACAACAAATTTTTCATTAGATTCAAGCTGTATCAAAATGCGGTAAAAAGAGTAAAATTGTTGCTATAAATGGAACTTGTACAACTCCACCAGAACCAATCACAGAAGGAACGAATATATCAGCAATAGGAATCGGAATAGGAGTCGGAATCGGATTATTGATAATTGTTTTATTAGTTGGATTGATTTATTTTAAAAGGTGATAGTTTTTAATTTTAAAGTTTGTAATTTAAAAAGAATTGCTTCTTTACTAAGCATAAATGTTTCCATTAAAATTTTAATTTTGATAAAGATGGCAAGGAGATCAAACACTATTGACAAATTTAGCTAGAATATCTCAAAAGATAATTACTTTTGCATAAAATTTGTCTTAGAAATGATGCCAAATTTTCATAGTTCAAAGTGAAATCTTTTTTTTTTAATTTCTAATTAATGCTTGCTGTTTTAATGGTGCTTTTGTTCAACAGTTTATAGTGATAAACGTTTTCTCTTTATTGATTTTAACGGAATACCTTCGAATTTGCTTTTTAGCATTGATAAACATAATCAGTTTAAAAAAAAGAATTATTTTTTTTTTGAATATGTTATTGTCCAAATAATCATTAGTTTTATTTTGTTTTCTGTTTACTGGTTGTACCCATAATGCAATCGGTTTTATAAATTTTTCTAAAACCTTTATTTTAAAAATTTGTATTTGTAAAAAAAGTTTTTTCTTCGGTAAATAAGCAAATAAAATCACAATTAGAATATCTTTTAGTTGAGAAAAAAACTTATTATTTACTCCTTTCTTTTTCAAAATACAGCCATCATATTAAAACTAAAATGTTATCATTTTTAAGAAAACATAAACAAATTCCAAAAACAACTGCCGACGTTAATACAAACAATCAAACAAATGATACCACACGTGACATCCAAGGTAACTTATGATGTTTTGTGCTCGAGGTGAAATATCGGGCCGTGTAATTTTAAGCAAGCCATGCTTTAAAAGGTTGTATTAAGCCCTCACTACAAACTAATGTGCGATGTTATATTTTTTAGATAATCCACTTTACGATTCAAATGCTTTTAAATGCAGCAATAAAGAAGTATGATGTTGTGTATTGATATTTCTAAAATAACTTATATTAATTTAAGTTTTTTGTTACTAGACTGCATACGAAAATATCTTAACAGCTGTCCAACAAAATGCTCAAGATTATGGTATGCTATAAGAACCTTAAAAACTGATTAAAAACAAATGAAAATGAACAGCTTTTGAAAATTGAGTTGAAAAAATATTGAAATCGGCATATATTTTTTAAGTTACAGGGATTATGAAGGTCATGAGAAGCAACCATGAAAAAATATCTTAAATAGAGACTAAGCCACATAAATTGGTAACAACTAGAGAAGTGTTTTTTTGTTCTTGTAAAGTGAAATTGTTTTCCCCGAAAGCTTAAAAAAACTTTAATAAATAAAAAGATGAATAAAATACTTCTAAATTTGAAAACAATTAAAATAAGTAAAAAACATATTTAGAGAGCACATAAACTGGTTTCTAACACAAAAACTTACAGAAACTTGAAGGTCGTGCGACAATACGTGTGTGTTAGCAAAAGATGCATAATTTGGTGCTGAATATTATTGTTTTGAAGCATTTCTCTTAAGGCGCAACTCAATATTTTATTTTCAGAAAGCGTTAATCTGTTGAAGTGCGTCATACTTAAAAAAAATTTGGAAAAAATGTTTTCAAACGAGTGTTTGATGGGTTTCGAAAATTTACATCATCAATTTCAGGTTAATTTTAAATAATTAAATATTATTTCAATAATTAATCTAAAAAAGAAACAGAAAAAAGTAATGATTTATGTTAAATGCAAAAGAATTTTAAAATGATTTTATAAAGAAGCTAGCATTATGTTTAAAGTTTTGGTTTGCTTACGTTTAATGCGCAAAAATTGCATCAAAAAAAATATGTTCTAACTTTTTCAACAAGAGAATACGGCAAAACGTGTTGAAGTAAAAAAAATCGTGAAACTATGCTTATCGTCGAAGAATTGGAAGGAGTAAAAATTGGGAAAGCTTTATTAACTATTGCAATCAATCAGAAAAAAACAAAAGATGTGCACTAAATTGGCTGCGTTCTTTAATATTATTAAACGCACAAGTTTTCGTGAACTTTATAAAATTATTTATTCCGTTTCGCCTGCGAAGTGAGCAGTAGTTGACGAAAGCTTGTGCAACTAATAAAAACTCAGTCAACTTTGGTGCACACTCTTTGTTATACGCTTATCGTGTTAAACTGATAACATGTTGTAAAGTATTAACAAAATTTTTTTTATCAAAAAACAGGAGATGCAAAAGTTTAGTTTGGAAAATGAACCGGAGCACAACATGGCTGCAGAAAATGCAAAATTAAATCGTTATAAAAATGTTTATCCATGTAAGAACTATTAAACATGCAAATTAATTATAGTAGATATATGTTTAAGTATAGGCGTTATGATACACGTCAAAATTATGTTGTTTTTGGTTTATTTTTACTTTCTGGAACGAAGTCAAAAACTTTGTAATGACTGTATTGCTTTTTTATAAATCGCCAATTTGAAGAAGTCAGTCATATGCATTTTATTATATAATTGGCTGTTACTGCAATTCAGAACAAATGCTATTTACAAACAAAAAATGGAAATTATAAAAGATTTTGTAAAATTAATTTTACATTGAATTTAAATTTTAGATACTTTGAAAAATATTTTAAAACTTTAAAACTCTGTTTGCAATAAAAAAGAGTGCATGCACTTAAAAACTAAAATAACTACTCTTTGTATTGCTAAAAATTTATAAATGAAGAACAAATTTCTTTTGTAGTTCGACTTTATTTTTTTCAACTAGTTAATTTTTTTTTATCAAAGTAGTTGGAAAATTTTGCAAATTTTTCAAAACACTGACAAACTGCCTTTTTAATTTGTTTCCCAACGACTTTTGGTTTAAAATATCCAAATGAAGGATATTTTATGCACTATTGCGAATGTTACCTATATTTTTATATACAGTATAAACATTTGCTTAATATGTAACAATTTCAAAATCAATATTAAATTTCTTTCTAATGTGAAGTCTTGTGTTTTAGATGATCATGCCATTGTAACTTTAGAACATAAAAAATACATCAACGCATCTTTTGTTGAGGTAATTGTATTTTTTTAAGTTCGTAGAATTCGACGGTAAACATTTTTATAATGAGAATAATCAAATTAAGTTTATAAAGTTAGCCGTCAAGTCAGATGCAAAACAAAACTCGCATTAAGATTTATAAGATTATAGGGGCAAGACTTGTTCTAATTTGTCAGATTCATGCTTAGTCCTGTTCCTTTCTTGCACTTAATTCTTGTTTTGTTATTTGAAATTCTTCTTTGCCATTTCCACTTTCCAGATTTAAACATGTTGGAATATACGAAATTTATTTTTAACATATTTTGCTACTGTTTCAATTATCTCCGTCATGATGCTTTGCTAGAAATAAAGGTTGTACTTTAAATGACTAATTTAAAAAATCCCAAAACTTAGAATTCATTTTTTCTGTAGTCTAATACTTTATTAAATTTGTCTTTAAAATGTACGGTAATGATGTTGAAATTTTTGATTTGTACAGGGTTTCAATAAACCAAAGCTATACATTGCAACTCAAGGACCTAAGCAAAACACTATCGATGATTTCTGGGAAATGGTTTGGGTTCAAAACTGTGCAATCATTGTAATGTTGTGCAAGTGTATTGAAAAACAAAAGGTGGTAACATGCATAACGTGTTGAAAGTTTAATCTATTTTGAAATACTTGCATACAAGTTGTTTAAAAATTATTCTAAATGTTTTTGTTATTAAAACTCAATTGTGCACGCTAATTGTAATTACTTAATGTTGTTTGTATTTATCTAATATCAATTTGATTCATTAAAATGAAAAATTAAAATACTTTAAATTTCTGTTTCGTCAGACAATATGATAAAATTCAATTTCTGCAGTTTTAATTTTTTGTTTTTATCATAAAAGACAAAATGTGAAGTTTATTGGCCTTCTTCGAAATCCGCAAGCACATTTTCTTGTTGGAAAGTTTATCTAAAAGCAGAACATACAAGTCAAGATATAATAAAACGTGAAATTGTTTTGGAAAACATGGAAAAGCAGGTTTTGCTTTTTTACCTACGTTTAGTTTTGCTATAAATTCAATCAATGTTTGCTTGTGGTAGACAATTAGAACAACAAAGATATTGATATCGTAGGTTTGTTTATTTTGTAATGAAGGCGATGTGAGATGATCACATATTGCTATTCACGTATTTTCAGCGAAAATCAAGAAATCTTAAACCTGTTGAATGATTCAACAATCTTTGGTTCAAATTGCATTTCTATTTATTTAAAAGCAATTTAAATTTCATGTCTTATGTTTTGTGGACCAAAGTTCAAGAATTAAACAATCGTGAAGACATTTGAATATTTATTTTTGAAAAATAAATCTAATTTAATTGAATTTTTAGGTAATAAAAATGTTACTTCATAACATTTAAGAAAAGACAAAATAAAATAAATGTTTAAAAACCACATAAAAAACCGTACAATAATTTTTTTCTCGTTTAACAAGGAGCAACGAAGAGTGACCCAGTTCCAGTACATTGGCTGGCCTGATCATGACGTACCCAACTCTACCACAAGTATGACAAAACTAAGGAAACAAGTCAATTTTAGATATTCTTTTTTGGGTTCCAACGCTCCGATTATTGTTCATTGCAGGTTTGTTATTTTCATTGCAACTAATGTGTGTCAATCATTGTTTGATATCAACTAATTCATCATTTGTTATTAACTTTTTTGAATTCACCACGTCTTATTTCCATCCTATAGTATAGTATTGTCAATATTTTTTTTCAAAAAACCTGTTATAACATTGGTTGAGAAATATTCGAGGTTTCAAAAAAATTAATACTATTTTTAAGTTATATTGCTTTGTTTTGGAAGTAATTTTTAGTAATTGTAACTTATACAGGCTCACGTATTTTTATTAGAGTTCGCAAACTTTATTATTTTTTTAAAGTTAATACAGTAAACATTAAATAGAATAAATTCCTAGATTTAATATCGCAAGTGATTTTTATTTGAATTTTAATTGTTGAAAATTTTCAATTTTTACATCTAGTTTATTTTTATAAAATTGAAAAAATTTTGATGAATAACTTCTACTAATAAGTTATTCAGGCCAAAAAATTATGTTTCAGTCCACTCATAACGTTTTTAAATTAGTTAACATATTGATTAGATTTCGATAAAAAATATTAATTGTTATATGTTTATTTTAATAAAAAAGATACTACTTCAGAAACTTTTACTACCGAATTTGCAAATTGATTTAATAAAGTTTTTGTTAAAACTATCAAAAAGAATAAAACAAAAAACGTTTGCTAAAGTTACTTAGCATACTTTTTATTAACCATTTTAAAACAATTTTAAAACTGATTCTTTTTAAACTCATAAGAAATTTGTATTTAAACAGCGCTGGAGCAGGTAGAACTGGAACTTACATTGCAATCGACAACCTCATCAAAACACTTGAAGCAACAAACCACATCGATGTTTTGAATGAAGTTATTAAAATGAGGAGAAATAGAAAGGACATGGTTCAAAACGTGGTGAGTTTGCAACTTTTCTGCTTATTTAAGCATTTGTTCTACTAAATTGTTCTCATCAGGCTCTGAAGCGGTAGAACTGTACTACAAATTCGCAAACATTTTGTAAATAAAAAAAAATATAAATTCTTCTTTATTGTTAAGATTTTGAAAAAACATGCATTTGAACAAAAATAACGCAACTTACTAAATTACGTAAAAACATTTATTGGTTTATATACAAACTCAATGGTACACGCATGGTGTAAAAAAATGTGTTTCAATAACCCACGCTAACATTATTCTTGATCCTAAATTGTATTACAAGCTTAATGAAGTCAATAACTTATGTTTTTTCTTTATTAATCGTAAATTTGATGTTTTTAAATGATTTTGCTACTATGAATTCTTCGTTTTGACCGTCGATGTAATCAAATCCATCTTATCAACCTTTTATTTAGTCTACAATTTTTTGCATTGCAGAAGTTTTTTTCTAAACTGATGTGTTAAATTTATCGGTTTCTTTTTTAAAATGCGTAAATTTGAATCTATAGTTTAAAGTTTTTTGTTTTTTTTTTAGAATCAATATCTATTTATTCACAAAGTTGTTACTGAAAGTTTGATTTTACCTGAAACTGAAATCAGTGTATCAGATTTTTCTTCAGCAATGTACAACTTAAACAAGTAAGTTGTAATAGTAACACAAAATGTGAAAACAAGAGTTGTTACGTCGAATTTGTATTTTTTTAGGCTTGTTGGAGTAGGATTGTTTTTTTTAGATTTAGTGGAGTCAGAGTTGTTATTTTATTTAGAGAATCTTAAATTAGGCCTCCAAGATTATTGTGTCCGAATTGGAGTCACTTGAGTTGCACGTTTTGAGGTGAAGTTGGAGTCGTTTTTTTGGACATGTTAGAGTCGGGTCGTAATTTAAATGTTCTAGAGCCGGAGTTGGAGTTGTAAAATTTTGAATAGGTGAAGTCGGAATTGGAAAAAATTTCTAACAGTCCAACTTTACAATCTTGGTTAAAGTATAAACTGCTTTGCAAAACAAAACACTATCACAAATTAAAATTATTTCCACAAAAGTTTTGGTATTAGCACTAAACCTTTTAAAAGAAATACTTTGTAAATCTATCAACAAAAGTCATAAGGCGTCATTGTTATTTGTTAGAAAACTAGAATTTCGAATAAATTGAGTAGGTTTGGAAAAGTTACAAGTAGTTCAAATAACTACAAAAAAGCTACTTTATACAAACTACCCAAAATAACTACAATAAATTTTTCCCTCAACTTTATTTGTCCAAAGTTTTAGTAATTTATTAGTTTTAGCTCTTTAAAATTATTAGTATTAGTTATCCAAGAAATAAAATCCACAGTATGTCGCATCATTAATTAATCTCAACAAAATTTGCTTCATTTTTATATCGTTTAACTCGTACTATCGAAAATATTTTGCAAAAGAGCTAAGTCAAAACTTGAACGTAGTTGAACTAAAGTAAATTGCAAACATTCAGTAATGAAAAGTGACAAAAATGATTTTCTTTTTTTCTCTGTATTTGCACATATGCTATGTGAAAATCATACGAAGCATTTTAAGTTACGATTCTATTTTAACACTAGAAAGACTGAAATTTTGATTCATCTAGAAAGACGGAGGGTGTCATTTTGACACCCATGTAGTTTTAAGTCCAAAAATCGGTTTTGTTTAAATTTTTTTTAACAAAACACCACAAATAAGTCAAACCTAACTAAACATGTGATATGTAACGACAAAACACAAATCAAATGCAAGTATTTTATTTGCAGCTTGTGCACACACGTTGTATACTAGCAGTGCATTTTCCACAAAAAGATTTTTTGCATTTCTGGCATCTGCCAACAGAGCGGTTTTTTTTACAGTTGTCTTTGACTTGGCAGTTTCGTGTTGCTGGGTGTTGAAAGTGCTGATCTGGACCTGAATCTGCTTCTTTTGTTGTATGAGGAATAGTTGAATTTTTCACAAAAGGCATTCCGAGTTCTTCTGCCAAGTTTTGCAAAATCTGCCGTCTTGAGATTTTTATACTATTGATATCTTTGTATAAAACCCAAGCATTTATAGCCTCAAGATCCAACGTATTTTGAAAAGAATGGACAGGCCACCTTCTCGTCATTGTCCTGACAGTGTACTTGCGAGACATTTGGTCTACCACATCCACACCATATTTTGTTTCGTTGTAACACTTGACAGTTTCGGGTGTTTTCTTTTCGTTATCTGCTATGGCAACATCTATATGTAAAGTGCTTAGCAACAAAACATTCTTCTTGGGTTTTCCCTGATACACAGTGAGCAAAATATCTTCAGATTTATACAGCCTAGTTGCGTATTGCTCGTCTCTCAAGTTCTTTATTTTACTGGGAACTTCTCTTCGATTTTTGTTTAGCGTTCTTAATAGACTAGTGTTTTTGCTCTTCAAAAGGTTTGCTAGTTTTACTGAGGTAAAATAGTTGTCAGTGGTTATATTTCTTCCTTTTTTTAAATATGGTTCAGCTAACTTCATCACAACATGGTCAGAAACACGTTCATTTGTTGATCGCAACTCATCCTTTCCAATATATGGAAAACCATTTGCAACATACTTGCTATCTTTATCTACTACTAGCCAGTACTTTTGCCCATATTTATCCGGTTTAGATGCCATGAATTGAGTGAAAGGGCATCGAGCTTTACTTGGAAAAAGCTGCTCGTGCACTGTTAGAAAGGCTCCTGGCTTATAGCATGCAATACAATTTTCAATAAATCGATTCCATACTGTTGAAAACAAAGCAAATTTGTCAGTTTGTAGTCTTTCTGATCGACTAGATTTTTTGTCGAATCGCAAAAATCGAAGAATCTCCTTGAAGCGATCTCTGGACATCACTTGCTTGCAAAATACAATACCCCAATTTTTATTCCAAAGATCGGTCAACGGCATATCATTTTTTCCCGTCACCCCACATACATACATAATGCTAATAAAAGCTTCTAACTCTTCGACAGAAAGAGTAAAATCTTTGCATCTTGCTTGTCTGTGAGCTTCGATTATAGTACAACTTTGAATATGTTCAAGAATAAACCTATCAATGATCAAACGCCATGTACTAGCGGGACTGTTTGTTTTCACATTTTTTCGAGCATAAGAGGTTGCTCCACGACATTCTCTTATGATGTTTTGCTGCAAACGTCTACCTCTTGAGTTTGTTCCAGCAACGAATGGAGTCCATTCCGTGCCATCACGTGCAACTAATAAGTTACTGCTTGGATCTAAGTAAGATACGTTTTGTTGGCTTTGCTTAATTACAGTAGTGGTATCAAAAACAGCGACATTTGATGTCTCTTCATACTCATCAGAATGCTCGGTACTTTTTTCTTGAATTCGCTGCTGTCTTCCATATGCTCGTACGTTTACAAAGCGTGGCCGTTTACCTAAGAAATTCAAGCAACAGTTACCACCAATTTACAAAGAAATAACCAAATGATTCAAAAAAACGGGTCGTATTTGCTACACATGGTTAAGTTTTATGCCTATTTTGGCTTATTAATTTGGGGTAATAGAATTAGAGGTTAGCGTGGGGTTTGAGTTAGTGGTTGAGTTATATTTTGGCTTGGAGTTAGGGTTTGCATACTATAGTAAATTAGGCTAACCAAAAACTTAAACTTTACCCCAATGTTACTTATACTAATCCTAAGTCTAGTGAAATTAACCCTAATCTTGTTAAACCTACCTTAGCCCTAATCCTATCCCTAACCATAATCCTAACCTTATTTTTTAAACTAAAAAGCTAAAAATCTCTTATAATTAACAAAACCCAAAGAAATTTCACAAAAATTTACCTGGCGGTTCCTGTATGTCGTCATCTTCACTTTCAGAAGAACTGGTAACCAGAATAAACTCATCATTGTCGGACTCTATCTCAAGGGGTTCTTCATTCCCACATTCAGATATATCTTCGGTTATATCTCGTAGAATAGATAAAACTTGCTCAACTGATATTTTTTTTGAGCCATTAGCTAGCCTACAGCCTGCACAGTAAAAAATCTATACTAGTCAGAAAAACTTGTCTACAATATATAGTTTGATGATAAAACAATACATCTATTATAGACGAGGTATTTTAGAATGTCATATCATAAAAGGATTAAAATTTTATCACTATCAAGAAAACTGTACATTGGGTGTCAAAATGACATCTTCCGTCGTCTAAGGTAAATTACAAAAATTAGGTCACTTTTTGTTATCCAAACAAAAAATGTTTGCAATACTAAATTAAGCTCATCAAAGGAATAAAAGTCACAAAAGGAAGCAGTTTCACAGCAATCGGTTTTGAATTAGTTCTATCTTATTTTTTGAAAGGTGTCAAAATGACACCCTCCGTCTTTCTAGTGTTAAAACAGTTTTACAACAAAAATTTTATTTCAACAAAATTAAACGTTTTTTTAGATGTTGCAAAAACAAACAAAAACTGGACCTTTACAGCATAAACTACAGTAGAATATATTTTTAAAATTTGACAGTTTTAGCTTGTATAATTTAATCATGACAAATTTGCTTGTTTTATTATTTAGATTTTGAATTAAACTTAAATATTAATGAAAAAGTAACTTTTAGATTAAACTAAGCCAGCACAACAAAATTTATTAAAATTATTAAAATGCAATCTTTAGTTGATGAAATCTTATAAGTCTTTTTCAAATTGATTCTATTAAACACTGAAAAAGATTAATCAACCAAAATCGAATGTATGATTGACAGTTTTTTAATCAATTTTAATTTTATAAATTTTGAGGTGCTCATTTTATTGCGATCGAGCCTTGTTTTTTGATTAACTTTTCTTCTGTAAAAGTTTTTCAGTGCTTGACCCCTGTGGAAAAATTTTAAATTGAGGCGATTTAGAATATTCTAAAAAACAATTAACTTAAATTTACAATTATTTTACAATTATTTTTACAAGGATGGAAAAACAAACATCAAAGGAATTTAATTTGCTTTGCAGTCCTATTCTAGCTACACCAGCTTTGCTTTCTTCTGAACAATCGGAGAATGAATATGTTAATTTTGACAACTCGACGTCACGTAAACTAATTGCAATTTCTGCCTTATTTTTTTTATCTTCTGTTTTGTTTTTCTACCAATGCAAATTTGTCTCTAAATGTGTTTCAATAATTTTAAAAAGTCCTAAAAATATAAAGTGTTTATTTGATTAATTTCATAACTGAGTTTGTGAAAAATATTTGTTTTTTAATTTTGACAACCGTTTCAGTTAACGCAGATTGTTTAGTAAATAATGAAGTAAATCAGATATAGTAAACCTCAGTTAATCTGGATTCGGTTAATGCGGAATTTCGCTTAATTGGGATAAAACTGTACGTATAAATGATTTTCAACATATTGTAATTCTTAACAAAAGCTTCGGATTATCCGGACTTTACCAAATTCCGATAATTTTGTCTGTTTAATCGAATCCGGATTAACCGAAATCTACTTTGTAAGGAAGAAGTAAATTTAAGTTTATCATTTAATCGTAAAAAGCGGTTATTTATTGGATTTGTTATAGCAGAATTGCGAGTTCTATTCTTACTTCCAGCGCTCATCTGGCTGCACCGTATGTAATCTACATGTGTATTATAATGGGATGGGACTCTTTGCAGAAGCCGTTTTGGCGCAGCCGTTTTGGCGCCAGCCATTGTGGAAGTGTGTCGTTTCTTATTCGTAAAATCTTGAAAATTTTAGGGTTTAGGTGTTAGGTTAGAATTAGGGTGATTGATTATACTGTTCTATTCAAACTTTTCTGCTAGTTTTAAACAGACTGGAGTCAAAACAACCGCGCCAAAACAACTTCGCCAAATAGTCCCCTATCCGTATTATAACCAAAGTACTGTTGTTCCACTGAAACTAACTGCAGTGCAACGTCCTTAATCCAAACCATCTTTACTCTGATTTACTGAGGCAAAAGGTGCAATATAAAATATGGTAGATTATTGTTGTTGTATTTGGTTTTATATAACAGATACTTTCCATCAAGTCCCGGTCTTTGATGATAAACAACGACTTTACTTGGACGCTCATTTTATTCGGGTAAATCTAATAGATATAACTAAACAATAAATTGGTGTTAAAAGAAAACATTTTTTTATCTATATTTTATTTTAATAGTACAAGTATCAAGTTTATTTATAATAAGTTTTAAAAACTTAATAAAATTTTTTAAAATAAATCTTTTAATTTTACTTATTTTTATTGGAAAAATTGTTTAGCTTTTTATAATTAAAATTGATAATTTACAATCATAAAGCTATTAAATGTATTTAATAAAAGAATATTGAACCAAAATCGTTTTTACATGCTTAGATCTTTTACACAACATAAGAAAAATTACATTGTGTTGCACTTATTTTTCACCAACAAATTTTTATTTTGATTTTACAAAACTACAAAAAGTTTACAAAGATGTATATAAACATAACATCTTATAAAATTAACAGGTAATATTGATCGTTCCTGTATCTCAAAGCAACTATCCTTTTACTCGCATAATTCACAATATTTTTAAGCTTTACTCTTAAACATTAGCAAGTTTTAGACTTTTCACCTTTCCATTGTTTATTACCAGTATTATGTAACACATACGAACGTGAAGCAAATTGTAAGTTGTCACTTGTTATATTTTTAGCTTACATCTCAGTATTTTTTGAACACCCAGAGTGTAACAGAATAATTTAAGATTGTATCATTGTGATGGAAAGTGCAGAGATTACCAGATTTTCATTATAGTTTCACTTTACTTTTAGTTTTCGAAACAAGGCTTTAATAAAACTTAATCAAAAAATAATTAATTGAGGTGCTTTTGATTACATTTTTCCGGAAAAACAACAAAGACTAAAAAAATTTTTGCATCAAATAGGAGATTAGATAGTGGCAAATATTAAACATTAAAAAGAAAAGTTATCACTTTGCCTTTTTACCTACATCCTTGAATTGTTTCAAATTGATTTTTATAAAGTTAAAAAAAAATAAAGTGTACCCATACTAAACGGTTGAGAAGCATTGACTTTGAATGCATTACGTTTTTGATTTTCAGTAACATATTGAGATGTGAATTTAATGTTTTTTCAGCCACCTTGTCTTCCTGTTTTGGTTATTGGTTCATCACAACCCCGACCTGGAAAAGAAGATTTGTTTTGGAAAATGATAGTGCAAAACAATGTTAAATACATGGTTGCGTTAGAGGTAATTGAACAAAATATAAAAAGTCAAGTTTATACTTTAAATTAAGACAAAAGCATAGGTACATCATTTTTGCTATAAACATTATATGAATTACTGCATCAATGAATAATCGATTGCAGTTAGGATTGCTGTAGAAAGTAGCTTAATGATATATCCTTTCAAAGCTTTATATTGTCCTAGACAAATGCAATAAATGAGCCTTTGTCAAATTAAGTTACCCAGAAAAATTGATGTTGTAGCCTATTTCTCTTGTCCTCAATGTATGAGGCACTGAGATCAGACAATTTGCGGTCTACAAATAAACAAAACACATAGTTTTTTTAATTTTTTAATTTCGAAAAAACCAAACTTGAACTAAAAACTGAATAGTTCATTAAAAATAGTTTGCGACAGCATTACGTCAATTTGTGCTTTTTTATCAGAATATCATAAAAAATAATTCTTATATTCATTACTTTTTAAAGAATAGATTTCAAGCTTGTGTAGAAACTATTTTGTTCATCACATAAAATTTCTGTTTTGTTCCTTTGACAAACTATGTAAAGAAACAATGTATAATTTTTTCACTAACATTGGTCAATCAATAAAACATTTAGTTTGATTCAGAAGCCACACACGTTCTATTTAAAAACTTTTCCTGAACATACGGAAAATTCAAAAAATTATGATTTTCATTTCGTTTTTGCACTAGATTATAATCTTTTAATGTTGATAGATTAAATATGTTAAAATACACAAATAAAGAATAATGATAAGTAATTAGTTTATCATTTTACGATAAAAATAAATCAATTTTCGATATGGGTGTATTTAGTTATGAAATTGATTTAAGGGACAGAAAAAATAGCTATTGTTTATTGTAATTTAATTATTTTTGTTGTCTTATATTGAATCGATGATTAATGCTAGTGTGTTTGTTACCATTTCAATTAAACAAGGGAAAGCGCTATATTAACCCTTTCGGACCGAAAGGACTATTTAGTCCCACACCACTATTTTTTAAATTTCTTCTATAATACTATAAAATTTTATCAAAAACTTTTTTATTATTCTTATAGCAATATTTTGGCAACCATGCTAGTCAATTGTAACACGTGCAAATTCTTTTCTTTGTGATTATCAAACCAACTAAATACATAAAATTTAGTTCAACTATATATAGTTTTAAAATTAAATTCAAAAATAAAATAATGTTTAATTTAAGAAAAGCTGAATAAAATTTACGAGAAAAAAGTCTAGTGAAATGATATAAAGCAAATTTGACATTTTTACCAGTGTTTATGATTAATTTATTTGCTTTTCAAACTTGGGACTATTTAGTCCCAACCGGCTTTATGCGTACTTTTTACTTGTTTTTTGTCGAATTTAGATGGCCCAGAAACAGACTAGATCAAGAAAATTTATAATTGGTGTAAATGAAGTAGTGGAATTAATTACTGCTGATGAGTTAGATTTGTCCAATAATAACCTTATAGATGAAAAAGATGTAATATTTTGGAGGAAGCAATGTCAGATACTGATGATACTAGTGTATAACAGTAACAATCGATGATGCTCATGCACAAAGTATTGAACCAAATGTTGTGGAGCCTTTATCTCATCTATTTTATTGGAAAAAAATTTGTACTTCTTTTGATATTCCGAATTACTCTTTATCTGGTACAGTCAACTTAAGCTATGAAGATGGCCATGAGCCAAAACCAATAGAAATCTTTTCAGACACCATAAAGCTGGAAACGCTAATGAATTTGGTCAGTGCACAGAGTGAGTTGTATATGCAGCAGAAAGGAATAACTTTTAAAATAGAGGTTAATGAGCTAAAAGCATTTATTTTATCTCTATATTTATCCTCCTAACTTATAGGAAAGCGACTGAAGCGCTATTACATAGGTTAGGCAATTACCCCGATCTGCTTTCGGAGATATCAAGATATTGCTGTCCGCTGTAATTTAATAAAAATATGACTGTAATTTAGAACTTCTTGCCAGAATGGCCAAGTAGGGGAAAGTGCCGTAAAGTGCCTTTTCCTAGGACGCAACAGAATGGTGCGAGTGGGTTTTGAACCGAGACCGTGTTGATCACGAGCCCGGCGCTTTAACCACTCGTCTACACTGCCAACAACTTCGTTTATGGGATATCATACCCTTCCTAGTATTCGCGATTATTGGAATAAAGATCCTGGTCTTGGTGTAAAAGTTGTGTCAGATGTAATATCTTGAAATATATGCAAGATAAATTTCCTCACACTGCGCGCATGAAAACGTTAAAGAACTTCAAGCACGACGTTGTTATGAATTTGATCGGGAAATTTTCAAGCAGAAAACGAGCAAGAAGTTCTTCAACTGTGGTTTCAAGATTTCCCTCAGACAGTTTCGATATACATCAAGTTACACGAGTTTCTTATCAAGACCGTGTTAAATGCAAATTGTGTACCAAGCAAAAAATAGACTCTCGTACTTGCACATTCTGTAATTGTTGTAATTTATTTCTTTGTCAAACAAGTAAAAAAATTGTTTTAGGAAATGGCATTTCGGTTTCGAGAGGAATATTTTGGTGTAAAATATGTGTGTGCATTACTTCAATTGTTATGCTGTTTAGTAAAGCAGGGTAAAAAGTAATTATCATGCTGATTTTTAAAACCATGAAAGACCCATATGGCATATGGAAAATCGTCAATAGACGCAAATGCTCTTAGAATAATCATTGTTTAAATTCAAATGTTAAAAAAAAAACAGAAAGTTTTCATGATGTAATAAATATATCTGTTTTTCTAAAACTCCAGATTCCTTAAAATTACTCAAATTCATTAAATATTACAAGAAAAATTAAAGCTGATATTTTGAAAAAAAGTACGCTTTGAACCGATTGGGACTAATTGGTCCCAAATATTTAAAGCCCCTATACTAATTTATAGATGCGCCCCGACAAATTTTTTTTTGTGCAACTACATTTTGGCAACACATTCTTGAAAGAAATAACAAATTTACTATTTTATACAGTCTAATAAAAATTCATGTCTGAAGGGGTTAAAGAACAAACTAGAAAACTACTTTTTCAAGTCAACATTGAAATTTTCAATGCTATAGTTTCTTTGTTATTTTAACCGACTGAATAAAATTCGGATTTTATATTTTATACTGATTAAAAAACATTAAACTAAATTTGTATGCTGGCAATGTACAATAAACGATTTAAGTTACAAAAATTTCTTTTACTAGTTTTGCTTTTATCTTTCTCTAATTACTAATAAATAAACAAAAAACAAAAGAAATTTTAATCAAACAAAGCCTTAGCAGTTGATTTAATTTTATAACAGGATAAATGTTTTGTTTCGGCAAAACTTGCTGTCAAAGGAGAAAGTATTTCTATGAAAAACATGGATGTTGTTGTTGAAGAACAAAAAGATGATCAAGATTGTATTATTTCAAAATTATCAGTGACGTCAAACAAGGTATCACTAGTTTTTTATAAATTTGGATTTTGAAACATAATTTTCATCTATTTAGTAAATTTTGCTGTGGTCTTATACTGTAGTGTGCGGTCTACATAAACAATCAATGTTTACAAAAATAAGAATAAGTTTTGTCTAACTCTTTTTTTTAATTACTAGTAATTATTAGTAATTATGTGTAATGAGCAATCTGGTAATACTATCTTTTCTATAAATGTTGATATTGAATAAAAACTTTTGTTTTGTGTTATTAATTTTTGTTATATGTTTGAGCAACATGTTATCTCTTATTTTGTTATTTCTTTATTCAAAAGTATTCAGTTAAAATTCAATACCAAAAAAGCAATAGCAGAGAAAATAAGGCAAATGTTTCCAGTACTTGAAATTCTATTGCATTATTATTAAAACTAAAATGTATTTTAAAATAAATATTTCTGATTTTGTGTATTATACATTTATTGCAAATCTGTGCTAAGTGTTTAACTTCTAAATCAGTTTATTGGGTAGATAAAAGCTATGCCCGTAAAATCATTAGTTTGACAACGTGTTAGAGTAAGTACAAATGCCGTTCTGAAAGCGATTGCAATCGACAGGTTCTTGATTTAAGTCCTACTCTCGTCATGCTGCTGATTCTAAAAAACTTTTGGGTGTTCCACTGTTTTTAAAAATTCTTTCTAACTAAGTTATACGATTGAAATATTATTAAAATATGTATGAAGATGTAAAAAGTAATTTTATAAGTTTTTTTTTTTTTTAAGAATTCAATAAATGTTGCACATTTCTTAATCAAAACAAAGAAACAGGAAAAATTTTTCAACACAATCTCCTGTGCAAGGATTTGGAATAAAATTAAAGCCTCTTTTGATTCTACTGTGTTGGTTTATTGCAAGTAAGTAGTTTTTAATAAAAATGTCCAATAGAAAAAAAAAAAACGTATTTAAATTTTTAAATATTTAAAAAATGAAGCCAAATTTATTAGAGCAGTGGTTGCCAAAGTTGGGTCCGCGGACCTTTCGGGGTCCGTGAAGCAGTTTCAGGGGGTCCGCGAAAGAAATTTTTTGTATACAATTTCCCCATTAACTATAAAAAGAAGTTATTTAAATTTTATACTACGATACGTCGCAAAACATCAAGGCTTTGCTCTATTATTCACCACAGGGAATTGCGTCAATGGCTCGTTAATTAATATAATTATTGTAAATAGATAATAGATGAAAGAGACGATAGACCGAAAATCATTAAAAGATTACAAGAGGTCCCGTCATGGAAATTTTTTAAAAAAGTTTGGAAACCACTGTATTAGAGTTTTTTTTAATAAATTAGGTTATTCATTGATTGTTTTTAGTTTTAAAGAAAGATCTTAATATTACTATTTTCATTATTAATATCATAAAATTCATAAAATTTTATTTTTGACTGTTTTCCATTTCCTTAGTTTTTTTCAAGAAAAACTTAAACTTGAAATTGATTCAACAACAATGCTTGAAAACAAAGAAAATTATTTGTTTTGTTTTAACGCATCATTGTTGATTTCATTTTAAGTTAAAGTTTTTCTTAAAAAGGGCTTAAGAAGGCAAAAACGTTCGAAGATAAAATTTGATGAATTTAGTTCTGCTGAATATTGCAACAATATAGGTAAAGAAAACTTATTTCTTGCCCAAATTATACAGTAATATCAAAAAAATATTTCGCAGGTAAAAAAAATAATCAAATCTATAAAAATGAGAAAAATATTACATTTTTTTAATACTACAAACAAAAAACATTTTTTACTTAATTTGTACCTCTCATCATCAACCAAAAAAACCGTAGTTCCGCATTAAATAAAGTCTTCGCCATCTTTGCCTATTAGGTTGATTTTATGCAAGGTATCCCGGCAAGTGTTTGATTGACTTTAAAAGGAATATTATTTAAAAACATATCAATGTTAAAAACTATGTTTTTATTTTTGTAGTAAAGCTAAAAACTCATTTACAAACTGCTTTTTTTATTGGTAAGATAAACAAAATTTTTCGGGTTATAAAGCAATTAAAAGTGAGCTGAAAATCAAATCAGTCTTACAATAGAGTCATATTCTGTAAAGCAAGACTTCAAAAAAAATGTACAGGGTCCGGCAAAATGATCTGACACATTTGTAGGTTTAGTAAAAGCCAAATAAAATAAAGAAACAAAAAAGTGTTTTTATTTTCGAAAAGTACATATAATGCCATTTTGTTTCGTTTCTTCATAATGGCATTGCTTTTTGTTTCTTATAATGCCATAAGACTGTATGGTGTGCAGTGGCAGAATTCGGTATATGGGGTCCGTACTTCTTCAAAGAAGACAACGTTACAGTGACTGTGAACTCTGATTGATTTTGTGAGATGCTAGAGACATTTCTCAGACCAAAATTAAATATGCTCCACGATATGGACAATGTTTGGTTTCAACGGGATGGGGCAACAGCCCACACTTCTCGACGTGCGATGGGAATTTTGAGGGAGATGTTTCTTGGTCATTTGATCTCATTGCGTGGTGACTTGGGTTGGCCCGTTCGTTCACTTGATTTAAATCCTTGCAATTTTTTCCTCTGGGAATACCTCAAGTCAAAGGCGTACATTAATTGCCCTCGTTCTATTGAACAACTTAAAGATGCAATTCGTCAAGAAATTACTGCCATTTCACATGAAATGACCCGCCATGTAATAGAAAATTTTCGTGAACGCCTTCGATAGTGTGTGGACAATAACAGATCCCATTTGAGTGATTTGATTTTTAAAACCTAATGAAACAAAATGGCAGTATATGTACTTTTCGAAAATAAAAACATTTTATTTCTTTACTTTATTTGGCTTTTATTAAACCTAAAAATGTGTCAGATCATTTTGTATATTTAAAATCAAGAAAAAGAGAATTATTTTAATATTTATAAATTACCTACTAATAGTATATTTTTTTATTGATCAACTGTTCAGTTTAATTACCTTCAAACAATAAATTTTAGTATTTTAAAAGAACCGAAATTTTTTGGTGGAAAATAAACAAGATATTTCTGTTTGCTTAAAATAAAATCTACAAAGCAACGTAAATTTTCTTTTAGGGAAGGTTGTTATAAATCTGGACTCTTTCTTACTTTGATGAAGTCGATTGAAGAGATGAAAACCGACAACACAGTGAATGTGTTTCGATCTGTTAAAGATTTGAGGGATTACCGACCGATGTTACTGAATGATAAGGTATTTTTATTTTTATTTTTAATTTTAGAAAGATCATTTATAAAAAAATTGTACTTGTTTTGCAAATATTTTGGCAAAAATAAATTAGATATTTACGACGTTATTTGTTTAAATCGTTAAGTCTCCACAATTGCCTTCTGTTTTTTATGTTTTTACTTTTAAGTTCTTATTAACTGTAAAAATGTGTTGGCTTTTTCTTCATTGCAAATTTTATGGTTTAAATTCAATATAAACATATTTTACTTTGTATTTATAAATTTATTATCAAAAAATATTTTTTTAGTTTTTGACCTTTGATGAATGAAGGTAAACACTTTTTTATTATAATTTTTATTTATCCTCCTGACTCGCAGCAAAGCGTCGGAGGCGCTATCCATAAATTACCTCAAATATCCATAAACAGACCAAGCAATTACCTCAACTTGCTTTTGAAAAACCCAAGATGTTTTTGTCCGGTTGAATTTTTTTGTTTTTTTTTATTTATTTAGAAATATGAATGAAAGTTAGAGCTGCTTTCTAGGAGCGCCAAGCAGAGAAAATTGTTGTAAAGCGTATTTGTTAAGGCCACAGTAGAAGGACGCGAGTAGATTTTGAACTGCGATTGTTTCTAGCACATTTGTCGTCATTACGACGTTCATATCATTCGGCCACGCTGCTGACTTAATCTCGACTTCTAATATGATGTAACATTGTCAATGGAAATACGTCATAATAAAATTGTGAAGGTTTATTCACCCTTGAAATACTGCTGTTTGAGCTTTTTATTTAAAAAAATAGCTCAATAATTTCTATGTTCGATTCAGTTACTGTAGTTAAATTGGTAAACAAGAACAGTTTATAGCTTTTTTATTTATTTGGTAATTGACAATCAATGAGTTTTATTTTCCTGAATTTCAACCTGTTGCACTTTCTTCAACTTCAAAACATTTTAAACCAAAAAAGTTAAAGAAACCATGATTCATCTGACTTCAACCAAATTAATCAACGAGGAATTGATTTTACGCCTTAAATTTTAATAATGCCCACTTTTATCTGCATTGAAAAAGAATACAAAGAAAGAAAGTAAAAAAGAGATATGAAGACAAATCAATTTTACTATCTAAAACAAAATAAAATTAATTGTTTTTCTTTTTTTTGATTAAATTTAAATAAACCCCAAATGTAACTCATACCATAGATTTATCAAAAAAATGGGGATATCAATTAAGTAACTATGTTAACTTTGTATTTACGCAAATAATATCAAAATCATATTGATTTTCTAGAACCAATACAAAGATTGCTACGAGATAGTCAACGAGTATATACAGAACAGAGACAATCAAATTGCTTCTACAATCTACGACAACATTTTTATTGCTTGAAAATCAGAGCATTTTTATGACCTTTATAGTCTTTAGACTCTCCTGAAAGTTGCAATTTTCATGATTTATACATTTAGCTGATTAATTCAAACAATTTGTATAATTTATAATTTACTCTAAAACCGTTGTTAGTATTGTGCGTATCATACCTTATTCAACAAATATTTTTTACATAGAAAATGCTTCTAAAATAAAAATGATCTACGATTTGCTTTACATTTTGCTTCAATGGAATACATGAAAGAAATTAAATTGGTTGCTACTTATCATGACTCAACAAAAACGCACTTCTAGTTTTTATATACTATTGAACCAAAATATTCATTTTACCCAACAGAAAACTTAGCATTTCTAAGTTATAACCTCTGAACTGAATAACCAGGAAGTAAAGATTGATGGACAGTATAAATCGTGTTGCATATGTAATAATTAATTTTGGTGCTTTTTACTTATTTTCAATATTTCAAAACATTAATAAAACGAGCATTGCTAACTAATTTTACTAATATTATTCCAAAAATACTTAATAAAAATTTTTTGTTTTAATTGCAATTAATTTTTTCTCTGAAGCTATTGAACTGAATTTTTTTCAACGCTTTTTTTTTTAAATTTTATACGCTTAGCAAATAATCATTTTTTTAAACATCAGCTTGATCATTCTCACAAACAGTGGCGCACTTTTTGTTTCTTCCAATGATTTGTTTTAATAGATTTACTTAGTTCTATTCATTTAATGATCTAAAGATAGATAAGCATTTTTTTCAAGTTATGCTTTCAAACAGGTAGTTTTTTGGAATCGCATTGATATTAGTACCATTATCATTACTAATTGTACTATAGCTATTTTTAATTTATTTTAATTTAAGCTTTGGATTGAATGCTTTGATTCTCTTTTTTTTAATTTTGTACCCTGCTTGTCAATATTATTGAAAAATATATTAAAATAATATATCTATCAATAATTTGTGTTTTTTAAATCTTCAAGCAATCCTTTTACAATTTTATTGCAAATTTATTGGAACTTAAATCAAACTAAATTAGTTTTAAATGCTTTTATTTATAATTTTACGAAAGCGCAATTCTCAATACAAAAATAAAAAGATATTGCTTCAGAGAAGCAAGGTTGGCGAGCATAGTATTCCAACCAGTTCAGCTTAGTCCCGAATATTGCTCTATTACAGCACTCCATTCTACTTCAATTGCACAACCCAATGGCTTTCAAACAGAAACCATAATCTGGTTGAATCTAAACTGCAAATTAAATTTTGATTGCTACAAACTTGTGATTCTTTGAATTTAACCTTTATGTTTCAAAATTAAACCTTTTATTTTTATTTAGTTCTTCATCGTTTGAAGAGGTATCCACTCCAGGTCAGACACAAACAGGACTGGGGCCGAGGGTTTATCTTTTTACTACCCCAGACCACTGCACTGCCTAGATCAGATGCTGGCAGTGATGTCATTAAGCCAGCATCGAGTTTCGTCATCCAAAACCATCAGACCTCGTGCTCCATGTGGTGCCCGATGTATAGGGCACGCTGTTAGCACATGGTCTGCGGTTTGCTCAGAGGCGCCACACTCGCAATTTATTTAGTTGAAAAACAAAGTGAAACAGCTTTAGCATACAGGCTGGTTGATCACCTATTTTCACATATAACTGTTAGTGTATCGAAACTGAAAAGAGTTGTAAATGATAAATTATGATCCATCTAAGTACATTTAATAAAACGTCGATCAGCAATTTTTTAAACATTGTCTGAATAAGCATTCTATAATGAATATAAATAAACTAAAATTTTTAAATGAAGAAACCTGGTTTATGTTATTTAATTTTCCGAACATAAAAAAAATTTTAGGAATAGTAACTGTTAGCGCTTGCCGTGGGTTTCAAACTCAATTTTTATTATTTCAATCACGCACCCGCCGCGTGAATTCTTAGCCAGCTTATAATTGTGTTTAGCGTCTTTGCCTGATCTAATTGCGCCTTGCACATTAATGTGCGATTTTGTTCTTTTACAATCTCTCGAATACAGTGTATATGTTTTCTAATATGAGTTGAATGCAGTCAAGTTGGTTATGTGATTGATTGAGTTCGTGACGATTGTAACGTTTTGCTTAATTTTTCTAGAAACGCATTTATTATTTTGCATCTGGCTGTATGGCTCTGGCTCTAGCAACTGCAGCCATTAGTAAATAAATTTGTAATATTTGTTAAGCTGTATTGGCTTCTGTAAGAATTTTTGTTTATCAAGTTACGACTCGGATATTGTTCAAATAGATAGAGAAGCAGAAGTCTTCAGGATTTGTTACCTATTGATTTCAGTAGCAAAAACAATTTTTAAAAATTTATACCAGTGGCTCCCAAAGTGGGGTCCGCGGACCTTTCGGGGTCCGTGAAGCAGTTTCAGGGGGTCCGCGAAAGAAATTTTTTGTATACAATTTCCCCATTAACTATAAAAAGAAGTTATTTAAATTTTATACCACGATACGTCGCAAAACATCAAGGCTTTGCTCTATTATTCACCACAGGGAATTGCGTCAATGGCTCGTTAATTAATATAATTATTGTAAAACAGATAATAGAATAGATAATGAAAGAGACGATAGACCGAAAATCATTAAAAGATTACAAGAGGTCCCGTCATGGAAATTTTTTAAAAAAGTTTGGAAACCACTGATTTATACAAAACTGGATAATTATTTTGAATTTTGAACCATAACTAGGTAAAAAGATTCAACACATTTTGCTTGTCAATCAAAATTTTTATTACAGCTCAACGTTTTCAACACCTAACTTGTAAACACTTGTGTGTTTATTGATTTTATATTTGTCTGTTTACAAAATGGTCTTAAAGTCTGTTTTTCCACGATACGAAAAATCAAGAGTGGACTTATATGCAAAAAAAAATGTTTATGCCAAGTATTAATTACAAATATAAACTTTATTGATTTATTAGCGTATCTACGTATCTTAAAAACAAAAACAAAAGACCTATTGCAAGCAATGTACTGAAACTTTTATTTAGAGAAGAACAAAATAATTCAATTTATTTATATTTGATATTGCAAAAAATTGTCAATTTAAGACTTATCTTTAATTTTTGTACTTGTACCTATGAAATGTTACTACAATTTAATGTTTGAAAAAGTTAATGTGCTGAATTTTTAAGCTATTCTTAATAGTAGCGGTCTAAACTGTAAAAATTATTAAAATAATAAGAACAAGATAAATGGATAATCAGTTTTTGTTTTTAGATTTCTTGTTAAACAATTAGCCCCTAGTTGGTCTAGTGGTTTGGTTATTCTTCCTACCTCCAATGCTAATAGTCTAGGTTCGACTCACAGGCCAGCTTGATCTGATACAGTATTGCCATCGCAATTAATCAGATCAGACTGCTATTGCTGTAAGTGTACCTCCAAAGTGACTGTATAGCCCAAACAAAATATTGCGGAAGCGATCAAAACAAGCTCATTAATTGTAGGCGAGCAATCTCGTTAAATATTTGAGCGTAGGTACAGATAATAAAACGTTTGTTTTGGTTTTACGCGTAGTGTTTATTTAACAAACGCCTCGACGTTTCAAGTGGCTTTGATGTAACAAACGCTTTATGAAAAATTTTTATTGAACCTATTTTGATTCTCTATTTAGATTTGATAACATCTGTCATCCTACAAGCTCAGAGAATTTATTTCGTTTCTTTATTATCTGAAATAAAATCGAGTTACAAAACATGTGGCACTATGGGTACCATCTGTGGCTTTGTGCGTCACGCACGTCGTTCGTCACAATAAAGGCTTTAGCTTCTTTTGAAATATAATTCACATTGATTTCTTTTTTATTTGCTTAAAAAAAACAAAACGTTTCGCGTTTTAGAATTTGAACTTTTGGAGAGAATTTTCAAAACAGCCACCACCACCAATCGCGATGCGTATGATCGATTTTGGTAAAAAATGGAAAACTGTTGCAATTTTGCCACGTGATCAAGAGCTGGCATACTCAACATTAGTAAAAATTTAATAAATCATTCATTTCTTCGATTTTTGTCATAAAATTTTTGCTGCCTAAACTTTCTTCAGAAAATGTAAGTTTGGTTTCATATCTTCCATAAAGTGACGGTCGGAGATGAAACACTCTATACTTAAA
The DNA here is from genome assembly GCA_963680785.1 of Diplosoma virens. Classification (NCBI taxonomy): domain Eukaryota; kingdom Metazoa; phylum Chordata; class Ascidiacea; order Aplousobranchia; family Didemnidae; genus Diplosoma; species Diplosoma virens. Next base: position 6,534,543 of record OY796884.1, read on the forward strand.
TTATATAATTTTAAGTTTTTTTCACTCTTTATCGGTTAGTTTTGCAGCCACATGTTCGTTTAACACAAACATCGGAATTAGTTCCTCATTTTTTTTGCTTGAGATTTTAAAATAAAATGTATCTTCCTAATAGATACTTCCGCGGCAAAAGCTATTAGATGCCACAATTATTCGTACTTTAATACAACAATTCAGACTCGGACTTGGTCTCGCCAAAAAATTAGCGAGTTCGCCGACTTCAACGTCAAGAATTCATGCAGCATCAACGATTTGAAGGTTTGCGGACTATTGTCACTATCATTTGTTAATAAAAAAAAAAAATCGCTACACTTTCAATGAAAAATAAAAATAGAAGTTAATATGTGATTTTCTTTTTCTATTCTTCTTTAATCTGAATTTTATAATTGCTTTTCTGTCACGCTCAAGATTGTCACATAACAAAAGTTCAATACTTGTACAAAACAAAATGTTGCCAATTAAAAATTTTTTGCAACAGTATTTAGCTGGCTTCTTTCGTAGAAGTCAAAGAATAATTGTTGGTTTTAGACAGAGATTCAAATGTGGAATTAAACTTGGGAATCAAATTTGAACTCATTATTTTAGTGTGGAAACGAAATTCACTTTTAACGACTATTTTGCATAGATAAACGGTTAAGCGTGGTCGAGTGGTTAAAGCACCGGACTGATGATCAACATGGTCTCGGTTCAAAACCCACTTGCACCATTCTGTTGTGTCCTTGGGAAAGACACTTTACGGCACTTTCCCCTGCTTGGTGGTCTTGACAAGCAGTTCTAAATTACAGTAATATCTCTACTAAATTACTAGCGGACAGCAATATCTTGGCATCTCCGGAAGCAGGTCGGGGTAATTGCTTACCCTAAGTATAGCGCCTCCGTCGCTTTCCTGCGAGTCAGGAGGATAAATATAGAGATAAAAAATAAAAAAAATAAATAAATAAAAGATGGAAAAAAAGGTTTAACGACCTGAAACACGAATTTTCTGTTAATTAAAAACACTTAAACCAAACCTCACAATCAGTCAAACACAATTTGAGTAAAACAACAGAAATTTTTATATTTGATCTTGAAACAGAAAACCGAAAAGATAATCATAAAATTTAAAAAGTCAGGTCAAAAAATGTATCATTAGCATAGCAACATACTTTTCTTCGATTTTTTAATAAGTTCTTCTTGTTTTCTTATTTTTGAATAAGAATAAACAGTAATCAAAAAGTATTTTGAGTTTTCTCTGTATTTGTGCAATTTATTCAGTTCGCAGTCGTGTTTAATAAAAACGATTGGGTTTGAATTGTTAAACACAAAATTGAAAAAAAATTGTTTCCTCCGTCTACTTCTACGTGTCCTTTGCCATCGTCGTGTCCAGGATCACCACAATTTAAAATTCAACATCATCACCAAAGCAGTGAATTTCCAAAATTATCGTCAAATCAATTGTCGTTACTTTGTATTGCATTAAAAATCCTAAATTACTAGATTTATAACTGACAATAAACTATATTTAAACAACACCGGAGCATGACCAAATAAACATAAAGGTGAAAGACTAATATTTTCAATTAGCCAAGATTTGACAGGTTCCAGCCAAGTTGATTCAATTTGTTTGAATCAATAACTGCTTTGTGTTATTTTCAAGACAATACTTTTAAATTACACAATTTTATTTCATCACTGATTGGTGCATTTTTGATTTTGGTTAGCAATACTTGTATTTTCAAAGGCAATGTTTCTGTATAATGTTGAACTTGAAGTTCTTGCTTAAAATTCCGATTTCTATAAATTTACTTTAAAAAGTTTAGGTGCAAAAAATAACAGTTGTATTTTTCTAAATATTGTTATTAAACGACAACTATAAGTGTTTGTTATAACAGGCATTCAAAATTTATTATATTGCAAATGAAAAACGAAAAAAAATTAAATTTTTATTAAAATTACCATTACTTGCTTTTTAGAGTCCTTAATTATAATTTACGATTTGTAACTTCTCTTAATTAAAGCATTGTACCTAACATACCCCCATAACCAGATAGTAGGAAATACACGAGTTGTGCGTCCAGTCGTTTCTTTCAATGCAACAATGCATTGATAAGACGTACGAGTATTCAACGTTTTTTCTTTATATGACTAGTTTCGTGAACATAACTCTAACTAGAATAAATCACGATCAGGAAGTGAGCTCGAGTTTAGATTGCGCGATGCACAATAGGGGTATTTGAGGAATGTATATCGCGCAATCTAAACCCGAGTTCACTGCCCGACCATGGTTTTGAACTCAGAAGCGTATGCAAGTCTTATCGATGAGAGTTTAATCCAAAAATTTGCCTTGGGCCGCAATTTGGTTTGCAAACAAATGTGAAGACTTTTTTCGTCTTCACGTCAAATTTGCGCCCCATAATTATCTTTTTTTAATTTTGTAATTAGATGAACAAATCGCGGCCCCGCAGAGAGTTGCATAAATTTTACTTTTTAATTTTATCTTGACATCAAAGTGAGGATCCAAAAAAAAAATCAGATTCTAATCATTTCCTAAACTCTATGTCGTTTTTGTAGATGAAACTTCGTCCTAAATCTGATTTTTATTTCAATTTTGAATTGACCTTTTGATTAAAAAATTCCTCAAACGGTTTTGCGGTCCGCGAGTTTGACATGCCTGTGTAAATGACACTCTTTATTACGGGTGGTCTGTTTGCAACTTGTTAATTGCAATTGCAATGGCAGTTGAAATTACCGAAAAATAGTGTAAATAATTGCCTTTTCAAATCACAAGTAGAAATTTTGCATTAGTTTATTGCTACAAAAACAATAAATGTTAAGCCTACAACGTTGTATTCTTTATGTGAAACAGATATAAATTGTTAAAAAATTAAGCAACAAATCATTCAAAAAATAATTTGATCGCTTACTGATTACGTGGTTGAAACAATTATGATGTTACAAATATATCGTAATAATTTGTATTTGACTTCAAAAATATTTGAAATTGAACAAGAAAACTTCTAACCGTATTTTGTCAAAAAATATGTTTTAAAAATTTTTTCAAAGAGTTGCATTTTCATTCTGAAAAAATATTCTTATTTACTGATTTAGCTAATACAAATATCAACGAAAAGAAATACTTAAAAGAAATATGGTTTTTCTAATTGCTGCTATTGTTACTGCTTTCGTCACTATATACTATTTCTGCAGGTAATTAAAAAATGTAACTTAAATTTACCCAGTGAGTCTTAACTTTTTTTTCTGTAACTGTTTTTTTTTTGCTTTAAGTGTTTGTGGAAAAACTTCAGAAGATGCCTAAGAATAGCTCTAGTATTGGCCGGTTGCTGTTTTTTGTTTTATGACCAAAAACAATACTTTTAAGTCTTAACATTTCAAGCAACTAAAGAAAACTTTTAGTTTTGTTTTGATTTTATTTTTTGTCAACACGATAACTCTTTGTGCTTTTAACACGGTTACATTAAGCAAAAGAAGATGAATTTTGTCGTCGTCGTTTGGAAGAGCATCCACTCCAGGCTAGAAACAAACAGGACTGGAGCCGAGGGTTTATTCCTTTACCACCCCAGGCTGCTGTGCTGCGCGGATCAGATGCTGGCAGTGATGTTGTTAAGCCAGCATCGAGTTTCGTCATCCAAAGCCGTCAGACCTCGTGTTCCATGTGGTGCCCGATGTATGGGGCACGCTAATAAAATGTAGTCTTCTGTTTGTTCAGAGGCGCCACAATCGCAATTCCGTGAAGGAGCAAGACCCCATTTGTGCATAGACGAATGGAATCGCCAATCACCAGTTCCCGAGCGGTTGAGCTTTACTCAAGCTGTTCGGGACAAGCCCAACCCAACAGGCCTGAAACCGGTCCTGGGCACAAAAACACGGAGCCTAGAAGTATTTTCACAATACTTCGAATTCCATTTATAATTTTTTCATTCAAAAGCCGGGATGTCAAGTCCGGCAAAATTGTCCAAAAGATTCCGCGCAGCTGGCACAAACGGCGTCTGGATCTAAGTCTCACTTGCGAGTATCTGAGAACCCACTTAAAAGATCGTACAAGATATGATCAGGGTCAAGAGATCCATGGTGAGCCAAAAAGAGTGTCGCTCCCATTCGACGAAGCTCAGCTGGCTGGATGCCTGAAAATATGGGTAAGTGGTCCGTTGGAGTGGTACGTAGGCATCCAGTGACTATGCGCAAGGCGTTGTTCAAGACATTGCTTATGAGGTGAGTGTGAGCGCTGCGACACCAAACTGGTGCGCAGTACTCAGTTGTTGAGTAGACCAGAGAAAAGGCGACTAGGCGTAGTGTTTTGGCACCAGCAGCCCATCTCGAGCCCACAAGTTGCCTCAGCAGTGTAACGCGTGGGGATAGTTTTTAGCGCATTACCACTTGATGGTGACGAAAAGTGAGCGATATGTTCAGCTTTATCCCAAGATAAGTTGGGGTTGGATAGAACGCTAAACCTCTATCATTGTTAGAGACGTTTAGCTCATGTTTGGCCTCTCGGTTATTCAAGTGATAGACTGTTGTCACCGTCTTAATGTGACCAAACGTCAACCTCCAAGTCTGGAGATATGCTGAAAGTGTAGACATGTCTTGGCTTAAAATCCCCTCCAAGTTCTTCCAGTTTCCAGAAAAGTGCAACAATGCTAAATCATCAGCATAAGAAAACTTTCTGGAAATCATGGAAAGAAGATCGTGCGTATAGATGTTGAATAGGAGGGAAGCACGAGAGGAACAAGGTTTTTCAAACAGCGTAACCTGCTTTGCTTGCTGTCACTGGTAGTAAGGATGAAACTTCGGTTTTGGTCAAGCTTGATAATCATTTTGACCATGTGCTTATCCGGCAGAATCCTCAGCAGTTTGCATGTAAGGCCACGGTGCCAGACAGTGTCATAAGCAGCTATCTGATTGATTAATATGGCACCGGCCTTCTTAACCTCAAAAAAATTCTCGATGCCTTGGGTCAGTAGAACAACTTGGTCTACGGTTGACTTTCAGTTTCGAAACCCAGCCTGCTCTTTGGAGAGCAGTGGATCGATTAATGGCTCAACGCGGGCGTAGATAGGTTTCTGGAGGATCTTGTAGGGGACACAGAGCAGAGATATCGGTCGATAACTTATTGGGTCCTCCACGATTTCATTGGCTTTGGGATTGCGTCTACAAGCACTCTTCTCCAGATCTTTGACATTTGGAGTCGGCGCAAGCAGGAAGAAAGGAAGTCACGTAACCAGGACTTCAAAGCAGCTCCAGCATGGATTATAAGCTCTGGGAAGATGGAATCAGGGCCCGGAGATTTACCTGGTTTTAAATGTTGGAGGGCAGCAGTAAATGTTCTCTGTGAAAAAATATCAGAGATATTTATGGGTTTGGTGTTGTGGCCTTCCAAAGGTCAGACACTTCTTTAGAGACAAGTCGAGATGACTTGCGGTTAACAACCTCGTATCTCCCGTTTCTGACCAGCTGAAATGCAACGTGTTATTTTTTAAAAAAAACGTGAGTTTGATGTTAAATTCACTCAAATAATTTTTTATTATGCCTTTGGAAAAATACTTTGCAATAAATCTCTAAATGGTCTCATGCTGCTTACTGGCGACTCTGCTTTGGTGTCAATAAATAAGTTTTGATTGCATGCAAATATAACAGACAGTTTGACTTGGTTATAAACCCAACAGTTTAATTCTTTCTTGTGTATAAAAAAATCAGTTTTTTATCGTCTTTTTTAGTTATATTTTTTTTGCTTTTGTTTTCGAAATGATTTGAAATGCTTTTATTGCAAAATATGTTGAGATAAAAAGTAATCGCATTCAAAAATTGTGTTTTGACATTTAAGAGTAGGTTATATTGCAAAAAAACTGATGGAGCTTCTTTGCTGTCATTATTTTAATCATGTCCGGATGTTGCCTTCATCTTGAAAAAAATTAACAAAAAAGGCTATAAAAGTCCAGTCGGAAAAGTTCTAAAAGATACTTTCAACCTGAAAAAAATTTTTTTATGAAGTGTTATCCAATATAATGTAGGAAAATTTGTCTAAATTTGCAATCGGAAAATAAAGTGAAATTTTTTTTTATCTGCACAACCGTTTGAGAGGGCAAGCAATGAATCGGTAACATATCAATTACTGGTGCCATTCTAGTAGTAATTCTAACTCTGGCCACATTCCTGACTTAATTTTGTTATTAAATGCAATTAAAATATTCTTGAAATTAAAAGTAGATGTGGATTTTATTTCCAGAAGTGTTTACTCTTTTTATTCAGTACATCACAAAACCAATTTGTAAGGGCAGTTTCCAATTCTTCATGATCAGGAATTTGTTGCGTGTAAGGCATGGATTCTTTCAAAAGCTAGAAATAAAAACCTAATACTTCCGCATATTGATTAGTTTTACAAATTTTTATGAACATGTAGACAATCGAAAAAAATGTTGTATTCTTTAAAAATTAACACTTCCTGTAAATCAGTCCAAGATATTTTTCTGGCCGATCTTTCTTGTATGTCTCTAATAAAGGACAATAAGTATTATAAAATTCTTGTGGCAGAAACTTTTCTTTTTGCTATGTTTTGTCATTGATAATTTTCAATAAATATTTCAATATCTTTGAAAGAAAAATATAAGAGGCCTCATTTTAAGAGTAGCAAGTTAAAATTTTGTTGCTTTGTCTTCAACAAGACCTTTTCGAATTTTTATTTTAGATGAAAAAAAAAATTTAAAAATGTTTTAGATATGCTCTTGTCTGAATGGATTTACAAAAAGCATATTGAGGTTTGACTAATTACTGAAATTGACCGTTTTTGAAAATATTTGGAACAACTGTTTTTTAAATTTATTAATCAAGAAAAAAAAATATGTTTTTATATTTATAGTAATCAAATTATGACAAAAAATTTTTTTGATTTACAAGTACGTATAATAAAGTAAATAGGACTTCCTTATACAGTATTTTTCGACGTACGAGGCACTCTACTTACAAAAAACTCAAGACACGACATGTCATTTGAGCAAAAATTTTGTTTGAAATGCAAGCAAAAATCCAAGTTACGAAAATTTCTAGATTTTCCCGCTAGATGGCCGAGTGATTGAACCGCCCAGCATCAAACAGCTCCAGAATTCCGTCGTAGAGATTACAAAATGTAAAAGCAGTGAAATTTTTTATAGTAATCAGGAAGATGTGCTTTATAGTTATTTAGGGTTATTTTGGATAATTTTGGCGGACGGGAATGAATTACTTGTTTTTGGTTTTTCGAGATACGAACTTGATCAGAGAACAAATTATTCTCGTAAGTTGAGGGGCCACTGCAGTTCTAAACAATAACAGCTTATGTCTATTTTAGTTTTAACTTCATTTAAAAGCTCGATAATTTAAATAATAAAGATAACATGCTTTCTAGAAATTAGTTTTATTACAAAGTTTTAAAGAGTTAATTTATATATTGTCTTTTATTGTTTTTAAAGTATTTTTACAATTTATTAAATTGTTTGAGAAATACTTGATAAAATAGTTTTGTTGGATTTATTTTCAGAGATTGCATTAAATCAAAACCGGATATGGACTTCAAGAACAGCAATAATGATCCTTGGAAAAAATAGCGTCATCTTCAATTAAACTACTTGAACTATGTTAAATATTACCTAATTTGGGTGACAAAACATGCGGACGGTTGCGTAAATGTTTTTGTGAGTGTTATCAAAATATCGATAACAGTTTTTTTCTACAAATTTTGCAGTTTTGTTATTGATTAATTTCTGAAATAAAACTGAATATAAATCTTTTTTATTTTTATTTTTTTTGTTTCTTTTATTTAAGATCGATTCGGATAGAAAGCGAACTCGGAAAAACTAAGGCGCGAGGACAAAGATGGAAAGCGCAAAAAACAAAGCGGACAAGCTCTTTAGACTAAAATACGAAAGCGTAAACCAATGACCAAAGAAAAAATTTTTTTGTGTTTAAAGGAAAAATATAAGTCAAAATAATTCAACTAAGTTTAATTTACACAGAAAAAGTTAGCGCAAAAAAGCGGAAAGCAAACTATTTTGAAAACGCAGCAAAAAATTGCTTTCAATCTGATCTTTCCGCAAAGCAATCCAAGCTTTAAAAAGATAATTTTATAAAATTTCAACTTTACCAAATTTTATTTTTCTTAGACAACGCGCAAGAAGATTCCTTAGTAGGCAAACGACCAAAGCTCAAATTATTGAATTTTTTCGAGTTGAAAAACAATATAATCCCTGTTATTTCATTGCTCTGTGGGTATTGGTTGCTCATAGGCGTTTTCCATGTGTTCGTAAAGAGCCCCAGTGTTTCCGTTTCCAAATGCAAACATATCGACGTAATCATTTATTTCTTCGTATGTGTGGAAGCTAACTCGAGGAGTGATAGGCTGGGAGTCGAACTCGAGATAAGCAATGTTTGTTGTTTTGTTCTCTTTTGGGTCATTGTCTTTAACCTTTCGTTTACTAATAAAACAAAAACATTGTTTTGAATTAAATTTTCAAATCCCACAATGAATTTTTTTAATTTTGATAAATGTTTAAATAATTTGCCGAAAGTTTGTTTTTCTTTTTTTTTAATTTTTAATGAAAGTAATTGTTCGACCAATCAGCCAAAAACCTGATGTAGTCAATTTTCAACTATCATATTGATATTGACATAATCCAGTTTAAATATCACTACTGTCCACAATTCATTGTTCTAACCTTCTTGATATGATGTACGAAACAATTCCCAGTCCTAGAAACACAACTAGCAATAAAATAGATAAGACGATTATTCCTTTTTGATTGGATAATTCCTGAAGATCAGAAGAGCAGCTTCCAATTACGACAGTGCTGTTGTTTTCTCCATCACACCAGAATGTTTTAATCTAAAAAAATTTTATGAGTTAATCTAAAAAAGACTTTTATGATCAAACGTTGAAGCTACAATAGTTGTCATGTGCTGCTCCAACAGCATAATAAAGAGGTCCATATATACTGCTAAACAAGACTTTAAATCATTGACAAATTTAAACAAATTGTTTCTGTATACAACAAATAATTTTTTACACTTAAATACAACCTTCAATAACAAAATAACCAAGCACTAAATAGTACTAATATTTATCGTAACGTTTGTTCAGCGCCTAAACTTTCGGTATGCAAAAAAATTAGTTAATATTCAATAAATAGTTTACAAAACTTGGTATGAGAATTCCCAACTATTTAGCTCGAAAACACACAATTGTTTAGTTTTTGATTGATTTTAATTAGAGAAAATACATACTTTTACAGAAAACATCGAATAATTTGAAAACTTTGTGAAATTCAATTCCTGGCGTATCAACTGCTGGTTCGTACGATCAACTTCTGATGCAGGTGGCAGTCTTACGGTCTTTTCAATTGTTTCATTTCCAATTACAACTTGTATCTGTCAAATTTTATAGGTGTTTACCCAAAAGCCTATATATCGTTTGGAGTGCTGTCTTAAAAATAGCAAAACGCCTGTTAGGATTAGGTGTTTTTGTTTTTGAAAACTAACCCTAACACAGTATTACAAAAACTTTTCAAATAGAATTTATGAATCAATTACGATAAAAATACGTCTCTGTCCCAGAGTAGCGCTATCACGTTTTGCGTTATTTTGCGCCTGTCTGCTGAGTGGTACAGCCACGTCACCGTTTATAGTGAGCGTGACCGAATATCCAAATCATCAATCGTGGGACACAGAAACGACGTCACAACGACGTCGCACAAAATTTCACACGATAAATATATATTATTAGAAGCGGGCACGATTGTTTTCGTAATATATATTTATCGTGTGAATATATATTTATCACGTTATGTGTCGTGTGAATATATTGTGTGTTGTATATAAAAGTATAAGCTGAGCATGCTGGAACCACGCATTCGACATACACGAATCACGGCACACCCATTATCATCATCATGTCTATAGGGTGTCCTCCAGACTTAGGCTACAGGATGATGTCGGGACTGTTAAAATTCAAACGTCAGCCTATTAATTCAAGGATGAAACATCACAAATCAAACGATTTTTATGTAAGATTGTTTTTCTCCAGCCAATAATAACAATTTAATGAACAACTTTTTAATTTAAAAAATTTTTCACGTAAATTTATAAAGCTTGGAATAGCTTATTCTCTATCTTTTGTCCTGATTTCAGTTATAATTATTTGGTTTTATTTACTGTTTTGTTTTCTTTTTTTTTATGCTTAATTAATAAGATATTTGATTTGGCTATCGTAACATTTCATTTAACTAAAAACTTTTAAAAGTTGCATAAAAAAATTTATATAATCTTTCTAAACCTTTGAAGTAGTATCTTTACAAATTTCGAAATGATTTATACCTAAAACAACTAAAAATTTAAAAAATATTTTGAAATTATTTACAACATAAGCAAAATTGCTTACTTTATAAAACAAGATTTTAGTATTTTTTGTATTGTAGTACCATTTGAGGACGCAGTTTGAAAAGCTTAAATCTATTAGGTTTCCATCGTAAAAATTGTTTTTTGCTCGGATAGCTGTTTGTGCAGTTACTTTGAAAGAAGAACAATACCGAATCCGCAAAGTTGCCTGAAAATAACAGTTTAAAAAGATTTTGTCAACGAAATTTAATTCTAAATATTTTTGTGATTTTGATCTGCAGCAAAATAAAATAGTGTTTGCTATAAAAAAATATTTTTTAAGTTTTATAGAGCACCCAATGACAATAACTTTTGTAAGCTAACCTAAAATCCAAAAGTAAAAAATATCTGTGGTTAACAAAGTCCGTTTGAAATTTAAAAGCTTTCTATTCAAAGATATAATATTCAAAATTTATTTTTATCTTAGTAGTGCTTGACAAGAGTTTGATGATGTTTTAGTTTTTCAATTTCAAAGTTTTTTTAATTCAAAATCTTTTTTTTTTTTTTTCATCCAGAAAAGGAACAAAATCAATGGATTTTTATTCCAACCTGCGCATGTTGCAAAGTTAAAAACAAAGCTAGAACATATAGTACAATAAAAAAATCCCTGCAATTTACCAAAATGGAATGACACCAAAGCAAAAAAGTAATGTAGTGAGGACTTAGCGTACACACAATATGTGCTGCATGAGAATTATGTCCAAGTTATGTTAATAGTGAAGCAAACGTAGGACAAGAAAATAGCAAAAGAGAAATAAAAGTGAAAATCAGAAGAACAGTATACTGGAATTTAGATTTACATACATAATAATAATGATACTCGTATACATTCCAAAAACATTACTTCTGCGATATGTTGATATGAAATTGCTAACAATTTTACAAAAAAAGCTGAACGCATCAATGCCGATATTGAATTACCCAAGCGAAATCCAACAACATTTACTACTTGTACCGATATTCACCTACTCGACAAAATTATCAACTGAAACAAAACCTAATAAAGATTTGTCAAATAAAAATGCTCTTATCACCTAACTAGAGTGTACGCTTTTGTCCTTAATTACAAAATCCAAAATGAAATAGCATAATTGCTTTCTCATTATAAATCACGTTTCTTTGACTCATGCACAATATTTTAATCCAATAAAAAATTCTGAAAAGCAATTTAATTTTCTCGGTTTCGCTGCAATAAAAAAGTATTTTTGAGTAGCTTCAAATATTTTTTCATAAAATGATTTTTGACTTTTTTCTGATGAAGTATAATGTTTGGGTCGGTAGTTACCCGTAATATGTCAAAACTTTGGGGTTTCGGATACGGTATAATTGCTTCGTTTCGGTTGAATGAAACTGAGTGAGTGAAGTTGTTGTTGATGAAGCTTATCTGAAAAATATGATTTTCGAAATCAAATATGTGAGACAAATACAGTTATTTTGTAACAAAATGATTTTGTTTCTTTTAGTCGGCTTTGCAAGTTATTTGTATAAACCTGGTATATTAGTAGCTATTATAATTTTGAATTAAAAAAAAATTATTTTAATTAACTGTTGTTAAATTTCGACTTTGTTTGTTTGAATTACAACTAATTTGAAATAAATTTGCGAAAATGCAGTTTACATTATTTTAGGCAAGCAATAAATCACGATTCGTTGTCAGTGCATAGAATACATCAGGGGCAGGAAACGTTTCAGCTCGAGGACCGGATTTAAAAGATGAATTTCATTAAGGAAGCAAAGGGAAGCTTATTTTATTGTTTTGATTGAAGTATGAAAATTATTTTAAACCAGTTTCAATTACTTGTTCACATGTTTTATCCACATGTTTTGTAGTTACTAATAATCATTGCTGCTTTTTTAAAAAAAGGATAAAAAAATAAAAACGAATTTTTTTTTTACATAAAAATTTACATATGTGGATTTGAAATTGGCTATGTTTTGACATTTAGCAGTGTTAAAATATCGATTTAAAAATACTGTAAAACAACAAAACTTTATCTTTTATATATCATTGTTTATATGCACATCGTTTTTTTTTATTGCAATGTATTTCACCGCCACAAAAAGAGTATTTTATTTATTGAAATAACATCGCATTATTTAAAGAAAACAATTGAGAAAAACAATATTACTCTATATAATTGTTACTGTTAGTCGTGGAATATATCTCAGCATCGTTCGAAGCATGAAGCACAAATTTTTAAGCATTGCCGGAAACACATGAAAGAACCATATGTTTGACATTGATTTCCTGAGTTATTGAATTTTCTGGGTATGAATTGAGTTTACATTTTCTAGCCTGATCCGATTTTATTATCATAGCAGAGAGAATAATGTTTCCTAAAATTAGACTTTAAAGCATAATTTCGAGGTATAAATATTACAACACAAGAGTCACTCGCGTGGAAATGACGTTTGGCAAAGATCAATTTATTTTTGTAAGCCAGTCAAAGACATTGTTTTAACGTGCGGTTGAATTAGCGCAAATTTCTATTGTATCTGCTGGATTAAGTGCTTTTAGCAATGTACCAAGCCACAACCCTTTATTTTTTTATCCAAAACCGTCCGATCTCGTGCTCCTTGTAATGCACAATGCATGTGACACTCCGATACAACGCTATCTCCGGTTTGTGCAACGGCGCCGCATTTGCAATGAGAGAAAGGAAGGAGACCCCATTTATCTATGCACAAATAAAAACGCTTAATTATAGTCCGCAGGCAAAATTGGCCAACTGGACGTAACCGACTGGGCGCAACTCAACTAGACGCAGCCGACTGGTTAATTAGGAGGCCGAGGCCTGGATGTACCCTCACAGTACTCTGTGTTCAATCTATGATCCATGTACTGGGTAGAACGGATGCCTGCAGCAAGATTTTTTAAGTTTTTGCGCAGCAGGCACAAACAAGTGTTTAGACCTTTGTGTTTATCGGCAGGCATTTGATAACCGATAAATAAGCCATAGTCAGGATCTAGAGCAGAGCTCTGCAGCTCGTGTGCTGCGGAAAACCGACAAGCATACTCTTTCAAATAGAAAAAAGTTATGTTTTTGTAAAATAGCAACCAACAAACTTAAAAAATTTATTATACAGTACATCTCATTGTGTAATGTCAAGACATTTTTTTAGCCTTTACTGAATTTCGAACGCTTTTCTTCATCAGAAGCTTTATTCAATGAACGTAAAAACTCTCCACAAATAAATGAATAACTTTTTTGGATCAATTTTCTAGAATACCACCTTTAGCCAAAAAGATTTTTGCTTTTAGTTGTCAAAGCTCAGATGGCTGGTTGTTTGAAAAAACTGTTAAGTGGTCCGTTGGAGAGGGACGGAGGCATTCAGTGACTTCGCGCAAAGCCTCATTCAAGACACTATATAAAAACCAAGTACGTGCGCTGCCAGAACAAATCAGATTCCAGTACTCGGCTGTTGAATAGACTATAAATAATAAAGCTGAATCTGATGTTATGGCACCCTTGAGGCCGCAAGTTAAATCAGTAGCGGGACACACAAAGAAAAATTTTTTGTGCAATGCCAAATGGTGGTGACAAAATTTCAATAATTTGTCTAGTTTTACCTCAAGATAAATCGGAACTAAACACCTAAAAATAAACATGGTGAATGTTGATTATTTTAAACTTTTAGCTCACGTTTTTTCTTTATCTGGAGATTGTGGAAAGCAGATTATAGATCTAGATGTTAAAAAAGTCGTGATTGATCTTTAAGGAACACCGTTTCTCTGACACCTGAAACTATTTTGCTTGCCGTTGCTGTTAGAGTGAAACTTTTGTTGCGAACTTGTTTTATAATCATTCTAACCATGCATTTATCCAGCAGAAACCTCAGCAGCTTGCAGTTAAAGCCAAGTTTGTACGAAAAAACAGTGTCATATGCAGCTGTCAGATTGAAGATTAGACTCAATCTCGAGAAAATGTTCAATCATTTGTTTCAACAGAACGACTTGATTTACGGTTGACTTTTTGCGTCAAAACCATCAATTGGATCGTTGCAGAAATAGGTAAGCGTCTCACATTTTTCGCAGAGGACGAAAAATTGATAAATTTGTCAATAACGTTTTAGGTCTTCTACAGCCTTCTTAGTCTTTCAAATCGCGACTACAAGCGCTCTTCAGTAGATTTTTGAAATTCGAGTTGAAGCAAGCAGGAAGAGAAAGTTATGTAATCAAGACTTCAAAGCAGTTCTAACATGATTTATAAGCTCTGTTCACATAAAATTAGGGCTCGGAGCTTTATCTGGTTTTATATAGAACTCTTGCAAACAGCCCAGGTCATCCGTAAGTAAAAATCTGAGTTGATTTTATTCCAAGTTTTTAAATCAATTGGTCATTTTAAAACTACAAAGACGTCGAAATATAGTAGAATAATCATATTAGACCAGGATACATAACAAAATTTTTAAAAATGACATTTTGAGTTCAAACATAAAATTTATTGCGAAAGGCAAATGAAGACCAAAAATTATTTTTCTTGACGTTTACATAAAAAGTTCTTTTTGAATTTCCAGAGTGGAGTTTTTTGGTCTTTATTGAAGTTTCGAAATAAATTTATCAAACAGTTTGCGATACATAAAGACAGTTTTTTTAACATTGGATTGAAAATTTTTTTGGTGTAAAGAATTAATTTCTGTCCATCTCAGACTTGAATAAATAAAACAAGTAAACTTATACATAAAAAATATGCCGAATTTTTCATTTTAAGGAAAATTTCAACAAAAAATCAGCCTGTTACTTTAAATGCAAAGTGAAATGCAACTATAAAAAGTAAGTTGTTGCTTAATTTTCTGAAGGCATCAGCATATGAGCTGATATGTGAACTAGTCAATTTAGTCTTTTTTCCTACGAAGGAATAGTTATAAGAAAGTTTTATAAAAAATGATTAGTGTAAAGATTGAATTTTGTCCGCTAGATTGGTATTCAAGCAGTTCAACAGCAATTCTTTTACACAACAAAATGTATATGTGTAAAGTCTTTTTAAGCAATCGCCAAAAGCTCAAAAACAGAAAATGCTATTCACATGAAGTAAGTTCTGCATTGTCTCAAGCATATCGACGTCTAGCAAACAACGTAATTCGCTTTGTCACGCAAAGCCAATAAATTAGTAAAATTCATGTTACTTAATAAAGGCGTAAAATTGAAATTCCACGCTCCGCTTGCGAAAACAAGGAAAAATTCACAAATTTGCTGAAAAACGTTTATTTTACCCGTTAACCCTTGTTCGGGGGCACCTAAAAATAGTACCATCTTATTCAGCAACTCAAATTAGGAAAAGTCAAGAAATTCCAAAATATTATCTAAAAAATAGAAGTAAATACAAACGTTTTTGCAAAGGCCGGGCTTCGGAAGCCCGGCCGTTGAGGAGAATAGGGTTAATCTGTGTGCCGCGGCACATTAGTGTAGAGTTTTTTTCAAGAAAACACAAATTAAGAAATTTGAGACAGATTCAAAGTGAATATCTTTTTTCTAGAGAACGCTACTTATTAGGTACAAAAATCAAGAAATTTGTTCCAAGTGTGCCGTAAATTTCCAAAAAAGTCCTAAATTTTGTCCCAAAAGTTGTAGTTTGCCGACCACTATAGAACATGCATGACTTTAAATATTTTAAAATAATTTTTTTTGATCAAACGCATAAATTAACCGTTTTCAATTTAATAATATACAATTTACAAAATCGTTTTTAATTTAGTATAAAATTAAATATTTGAAGTATTTTAGTTATTTATTAAACACATAAAGAAGGAAGGAATTAGTTTTTCTTCAAAAATTGGTAAGAAAAAAACTATACTAATTTGACTTTGTTCCAAATAACAAGTGAAATTATTGGCAACAATGGATAGGAATTAAATGGGAATCAAACTTCAGTATCACCGTGAGGTTTCTGAGCAATTGTTTGAAAATAGCTGTTTAATTTAGTAACTGTTCGAAAATTATTTGAAAACAGAAACCAACAATTTACAAATCACAGGGTTAGCATAAGGTTAGAGTTAGGGTTAGGTATTCATTAAAAAAGGAAAATGAAGTTTACAAAATAAAAATTTTAAGACAACTACATATAGCGTTATTTTTCGAACAATTATTAATTCAAACAACTGTTGAGTCGAACCACTGTTTTCAACAATTGTTTTCGAACAATGGTTTGTAAACCTCACCTCGATAATGTTTATACTAACTAAATAGCTTTTTTTTTAATGATTTTTGTATCTTTAATTTTTATTATATTTATTAAAAGTGCATAGATGGGGAGCTTGTGCCTCCAAAAGTTTCTTGCGCGGCCTTCATAAAAGCTAGCCATTGCATCATTGAAATCAATATTTTTGTTTTAAACTTTCCTTGAAATTAAAGTGTATTGAATTTGAACTTGAATTGAAATTGTCTTAAAATCAAAGTAATAACCAAGAAAAAAATTTTCACTTTAAGTTAGTTTGCAATTCCGGTTTATTCAGTTACAATTTCTATGTGGCCTCCTTTAATACTGACAAATATACGAGCGTAAACGTGGCCTCTATTAATCAATAGACTCCTGACTTATGATGTAGAACATTTAAAATAAAGATGTTCAAAAATATCCCAGAGTGGTCTGAACAACAATAAAAAATGAAAATTAAATCGCTACTAGAATCAGTTTTTTAAATAAGCTCATTAAAATGTAAGTGTTGTGAAAATCTTGGTCAACGTATTTTTTTTGCCAATTGTAGTAATAATGTTGCATTTTTGTAACACAAATATATTTACTCTATATAAAGGGCCGCTTAAAAAACACTGATCAACTTTCTTGGGTTCTTAACATTGCTTTACTTGATAATTATTATTTTTCAAAAATTTTATTTGTTTCAACAGCAAATTGTAAAATTTGTTTATTACTTGAAGATAGAAATTGTTGCTTTTGACAAAAGCTCGGTAAAATTCTGTTCGATTCCAAAAAACTCGCAGAAATGACCCATTGCAGGTATGCAGATTTTCCGCTTCGATTATAACTAAAAAAAAATAATACACAAGTTTTCATTATCACATTTGGCTTAAAAACCATTGAGAATTTTTTTGGTTACAATTAAATGGTACTTTTCATTATGATCGCAAATCTTAAATTCCTTTGCAATTAGTATAAAAAGATGATTGGAGAATTACTTCAAACTTTGCCCATGCTTTACTGAATATAAACAAAATAACATTTGGCCTATACTCATCCTTCGATGTTAAATAATATTTTTGCTTGCCATAAATTAACAAATTTTGTATTTACTTTAAACAAAACAGCTTTCATTATAAAATACCATACTTATTAAAATTGGTTTTCAATGTATTTTTCATGGTGTCAAATCGTTTAAAACAAGGTTGCAATTCAGTTTAGTGGTTCAGTTCCGGTTCTGATTTGGTTCAGATTTAACAAATTGGCAAAGATTCGAACGCGCGCTTGGTTTACTTGTTTTTATCTAAATCGTGTATTCTCAAATTGTTCTTTTCTGTACAAGCTCAATTTAAAAAAAACGTGTAATTTTTTTACATCGACAGCTCAAAGATAAATTGATTGCTGTTATAAACTCGCTAAGATAGGCAGTAACTAAAAAAGCATCTTTGGAGTCATAGTGGTTGTTGAATCTAGTGATAAATTTATTCTTGCTATTTCAGAATTGTTAGTTATTATTTGTTTTAATCTAAATTCGGGGCTGCGTTGGAAACAATTTTCGTGACTTGGTAATTTTTAAATTCTTCATTGTCGTGTTTTTACCGTTTTGTGTTTTTGTTTAAAATTACGAAATAGCGCTTAAATAGATCTCAAACCAAACTTCGATTGAGCGTTCTCGTCAATTGGACAACGTAGCTTAGTTATTAGAAAGAAAATAGATTAGATCAAACTAGTAATTGAGAATTGGAAAAAAGTTAATCAGAAGGAAATTTTGACAACCTATCCCAATCAAACATTCAAATCTCACAAAGTCAGCTATTGTTTATTCTACTTTTCTACAGGGCGCTGGTGAGCTTGTTTCATTTCTACTGTATACTGTACAGTATATTTTTGAAATTTTGAAATCGCACGAAAATTGAGCAATACCGCATATTAATCGCTTGTAGAAAGGCATTGAAAGCTTCTGTAAGCAGAAAGTTAAACACTTTGTCCGGTTACCTAAAGCATGAATCCTTAAATAAAATAGCGTTTGAAGATAAAAGGGAATCTTTACAAGACACACTTCATAGTCTTCGCGAAAATTTGAAATCTTTATCCGATCAAATAATGAAATTGCCCGAAAATGAATTTGAAGGAGCTATGAAAGATTTAAAGACTAACGAAAACGATTTCGAAAAAATGGAAGATGATGCGTCTGACTTAAAAAGCGCGTTTGATTTAGCCTTTTTAAAAATTATTATTGATAAAAAAGAAGCTAATAAATCTATAGAATTCGAAACTAAACCTAAATTTAAACCTCGAGATTTAACAGTACCAAAATGGAATGGCGAGATAGTTAATGACAATGCTTAAAAAGTTTTGCTTGAAATATTATTTTCAATTAACCGGCCTTATAAGCGATGCTAAACAGCTAACAATCTTCTTTTATGAGAATGTTTGCCGACCGAACTAGAAACTTCATTGTTAGATTGTACAACTGTAAATGTTATAAGATTTATTTTATTGAAAAACCAAACTAAGGCTTTTTTAAACTGAAAAGAAACCATTCTAAACAAAACAACAAAAATTAGTATAAAGAAATAAGATTACATACTGTAGGTTTAACACAACACGTGCTTTGAAGCACAAACTAAAACATTTTGCGATTGCAAACCATTTTATTACTTTTTATTGCGGCGATGATTACTTTGAACAATCAGTTGTTTTATTGCGGTTGATTAATTTGAACAATTGAAATAACATTCGAGTTCGATACTTCAGTTGATTGTATTACATGACAGTAATGGTGTTTGGGATCGACTTGACGCACGAATTCCAATTAATTCGATACCAAGAGCTATACTGTTGAATTTGAAAGAAACAAAACCAATGACCTGTAATTCACTACAAGAAATGCGCCGTGTTTTGGAAAAATTAAAAATTTGCCCGCCAATCAAAGGAAGCAAATAATGCCGCCAATTTATCTTTCATTCGACGCTTGATTTAATTGAACAAAAATTAACCGATAATTTGCTGCGACGTTATAGACGCTGGTTACATCAAGAATACCAAAAGGAATTGCCTAATGTAGACCATATTATTTCATTTCTTCAAAGCGAAACCGAGTTAGAAGAGCAAATTTCCATTAAAACTTCTCAAAACGCTGGTCGGAAAACTAAATCAATTATTAATGTGATTCATTCGGCTACTCAAGATCTCTGTCTGCTATGTAAAGTCTCTCGTCATATAGATAAGTTTTATCTGTTTGACTCCCATGCACCGTGAACCCAAAACTTGCCGCTATAGACGCAGGTGTTTAACTTGTAACAAATCACATCACCGCTTGCTAGCATGCGCTTTGAACAACTTGACACGTGACATTCCAGTTGAAAGCCTTAGACCAAGTCATTTATCTCTAAATGCAGAAGCTCCCGAGTTACACACAAATACCCATTCAGTATCTTTGTGTCAAGATAAAAAACCTAATTTTAATATAGCTATGTAGAATTGCTTGGTAACAACGGTTAATGGCATAAATTTGTCGCGCTATTCGACACTGGTAGTGATGTGACATGGTGCGGAAAGGGGTGGTCACTTTCCTCAACTTGAATTGTAAAACCAAGAAATTTAAATTTGGAACTGCCGGACGTGGCTTTCAAACATTAAACTCTGCTTTAGTGTCGTTGTGGATACGATGTTATGATAAAAAAGCATCTCGCTTTAACATTCGAGCCTTTGAACTTGAAAAACCCGCTCACAAAATTCCCAGGCTAGAAAACCAATTTTTTGAGGATAATCATTTCCTTAAACCTATTGAGAAATTCATTCCTAAGGAAGCCGAGGACGTTGATATTCTACTTGGTTTTGACTATGCTGATTTAATAGCACCGACGTCCTATCTAACGCCTCTTGATCCCGCTGAAAAGTATCTTCAAGCTGCCGAAACTGCATTAGGATGGTACATCTTTGGAGCTTCCGCTACTCGTACCATAGAAGAAGACAGCACGCTTCCTAGAATTCAATTTCTAAAATCCGAAGAGCTTGACATTCGACGTTGATGTGAAAGTGATATCTGCGGAGTAAAACCTACCCAGATTTGCAGCTGCAAAGAAAATGAAATTGTTGAATCTGAATTCCTCAAACATGTTCGAAAAACAATTCGCCAAACCGAAGAGGGTAGAGTCGAAGTGTCTTTACCATGAAAGAGTGACTTTCCGAGTTGTCTCAAATCTAATCGGAAACAGGCTCTTGTAAAATTGTATTCTCTCGAACACAGATTAGCTAAGTCAAATGTACTAAATATCCACACTGAAGAAATAAACCGGATATTGGACAAATTTGTCGACCCAATTCCCGAGTCCAATCTAAAAAATGAGAATGCGTGGTATTTAGACCATTTTCCTGTCATACGATCAAGCAAGACTACACCATGCAGGATAGTGTGAAACTCTGCTGCACTGCACAATGGAGTCGCTCTTAACGATGGTTTAAGTAAAGGTCCAGATTTGCTCAATAGCCTATTTCTTGTTTTACTCGCTTGGCGTCAAAATCCAATTGATTTAGCAGGAGACATTAAAAAGATGTTCAATCAGGTGGAAATAGCGCCACATGACAGAGCTTAGCATTGCTTTCTTTGGAAAAACGGTAATTCGAAGCTACTTGTAAAAGATTACTGTTCGGTGATAAGTCAGCTCCAAATCTAGCTATTAGTACCTTACATTTCCTAGCCGACAAACATTCTAACTTGTACCCTTCTGAAGTGAAAATAATTAAAGACTACTGTTATATGGATGACCTTGCCTTCTCTGTCAATTATGAAAAATGTGCCATAAAAATTAAAGATAAAATACACTTCATTTTTTCTTCAGGAAGTTTCTGAGTCAAAGGATGGCATTCTAATTTAAAAAGAGTTAATGAATTTCTGGATAGCAATGTCACGGATGTTTTGGGACACTTGTGGAACAACTCAGAAGATAAAGTCAAGTGAAAATTTCCGACTTTGACATTGCCCGAGACCTTAACAAAGCGCACCATTCTTTCTACGATAGCAAAACTATGGGATCCTTTGGAAATTTTAGCTCCAATAACTTTGAGCTTACGAATTTTAATGCAATCTTTTTGGAGTGTACAATTGTCGTGGGACGATCCCGTAGATTGTACAACGAGGACTGAATTAAAGAAACAACTTGAACATCAATCGCTTGCAAGACTGCTGTATCAAACCAAACTGTAATTCAGGACCCTTTAAACTCCACGGATTTTGTGACGCAGGAGAAAAAGCCTATGGCGCCGTGGTCTGGATGAGATGCTTAACCGGTGGTGACAAGTGTTTTCTACGTTTTATAGTTGCTAAATCTTTCGTTGTTCCTGTGAAAAATCGTTCAATACCCCGCTTGGAGCTAATGGCAGCAGTAATTCTATCACGCTTAGTTGCATCGATTCGTAAAGTACTTTCATTTGACTCAATCACTTTGTGGTGCGACTGTGCTGTAGTGTTGCTTTGGCTCAACAACCCAGCATCCAAATTCAAGCCATTTCTTTCTACTGGAGTCCAAGAAATTCAGGAAACTTTATCTAACCTCTTTAATTGTTTTCGTTACATTAGATCCTGCGGCAATCCTGCGGACTTTTTAAGAAAGTCTATTATCTTCGACAAATTGAGCGCCTGGCATGAAGGTCCTTCATTCTTAAAAAAAAACAAAAACGTGTACGAATGTAAAACTAGCTTCACAGAAAACGTTGCTTAAATATCGAAGCAAGAAGAGAAAATTAGAAGTTACAAATTGCACTATTTAACTGCCACAGATAGTTTCATAGAAAAATTGCTTTCAAAAATTTCCACTTGGCCAAAACTCCTAAGAATTGTTGCTTGGCTTCGCCGACCACTTCTTCCTCCTAATCAACGAAGAACAAACTTAAGCGGTAATGAGCTGACAAACGCGAAATTGACTTTATTTTGGCTTGCACAGAAGGATTTTTGATTATCATACCAACAAACACTGCGAAAAAAGCTGAACCTTACTGTGTCCGAAGATGATCGTTTTGGTTTACTTCGTATTCATGGCCGTTTTTCAAACTGTCCCTGGAGAAACTATGTAATGAATCCTATCCCGCTACCAGGAAGTAACAAACGTTTATTAGAGCAACAAATGGGACATCTACCAAAATTTTCTTTTTACTTCACAAACTTTGTCTTTTGGCGATGGAAGAAGAACTTCGAAATGATGATTGAAGTAAATCTTCATTACACCGTGATGAAACATTTCTCTACCTGAATTGTATCATGTGTATTGTATTTGCTTTGTCACCTTTTGGTTTGGTGTTTTTTATTTTTTTTGTTGTTGTTTATGTAGTCACGATAGAAATCGCTACAATTTCGTGTTTTTGTTTAGATTAGACTTATTAGATTAACCGCTGCTCATTTATTCCGCGCTGGGCGGGAGTAATTTGGTTCAGATTTAACAAATTGGCAAAGATTTGAACATGCGCTTGGTTTATTTGTTTCTATCTAAATCGCGTCTTCTCAAATTTTTTTTTTCTCTATAAGATCAATTAAAAAAAATGTGTAATTTTTTTACATCGACAGCTCAAAGATAAATTGATTGCTGTTGTAGACTCGCTAAGATAGGCAGTAACTAAAAAAGCATCTTTGGAGTCATAGTGGTTGTTGAATCTAGTGATAAATTTATTCTTGCTATTTCAGAATTGTTAGTTATTATTTGTTTTAATCTAAATTCGGGGCTGCGTTGGAAACAATTTTCGTGACTTGGTAATTTTTAAATTCTTCATTGTCGTGTTTTTACCGTTTTGTGTTTTTGTTTAAAATTACGAAATAGCGCTTAAATAGATCTCAAACCAAACTTCGATTGAGCGTTCTCGTCAATTGGACAACGTAGCTTAGTTATTAGAAAGAAAATAGATTAGATCAAACCAGGTTCAATACAGCAAATTTTTATTTTTAAGACTTTAGTTCAAGTTTGAGTTTAAAGTAAACAATTAGCAGTTAATACAAAATTTCGGGTTTGATTTGGTTTAATTTTAATTTTAAATTTTTTGGGTTTAATTTTTTTTAATTTTATCTCTATTTTTGACAACCATCTAAATTGAGAACAAGTTTCGTGGATTGTGGCTATAGGCATACCAGTGCATAATATCTGGAAAGAAAGGGAGACAAATTTTTTCTTAATTTTTTGCGATGATTACCCGAATCATTCACTACAAAGCAGAAGCGTAACAAATTAAACTAAGCAGAATACATAAGCTTTTTTTATGTATACAAAAATCTTTTTTTAGTAACCAAAAATGGTTGAAAAATTTTTATTTATTGAAATAATCAATTGTATCCAAAAAATAACAATTTTCTGAGTGAATCTATTAATATTTTTGCCAAATTCTACAAATGCTTTATCTTGATAAATCAATACCGGATCGGTCGCGGCCCGGGTTACCAACAACCGCCTCAGGTGTTGCACAGCAGGGAACTTGTGGAAATTATGCTACTGCTAAACATAGCGAAAACAAGAGGAGAAAGAGAGGCGAAAGGCGAGTGAAGAGGCAACGAGAAGTGTGGAAAGGGAAACGCTCACTCATAGAAGTGGGTACCTTAAATATTGGAACAATGACTGGAAGGGGAAGAGAGCTGGCAGATTTGATGGAGCGAAGGAATTTAGACATATTGTGCCCATAGGAAACAAAGTGGAAAGGGAGTAAAGCAAGGAACATTGGAGGTGGAGGCAAATTTTGTTTTACAACGGAGCTGATGGAAGAAAAAATGGGATAGGGATAATGATGAGGGAGGAGCTGGCTGAAAGTTTCCTAGAGGTAAAGAGGGTGTCAGACAGACTAATGGTCATGAAGCTGGAGGTAAAAGGTTTCATTCTAAATATAGTAAGCGCGTATGCTCCACAGGTTAACAATAGCATGGAGGAGAAAAATGAGTTTTGGAAATACCTGGATGGATTAATAAAAAGTGTATCAAAAGAGGAAAGGGTAGTTCTTGGTGCAGACCTTAACAGAAATGTGAGCGAAGAAAACATAGGGGATGAGGAAATAATGGGGAGGTACGGTGCTGCAACAAGAAATAGGGAAGGATCAATGATTGTGGATTTGGCAATTGTCAATATTTATGTCAAGAAGAAAGATAAATACAGGGTGACGTGTAAAAGTGGAGAAAAAAGTACCCAAGTAGATTACGTAATGTGCAGAAGGAGGAACTTGAAAGAAATGTGCGATTGTAAGGTAATAGTGAATGAATGCGTCGCAAAGCAGCACCGTATCGTGGTATGCAAAATGGCTCTATGGTGAAAAAGAAAAAAGCAGAGAAAGTAAAGCCAAAAATACAATTGTGGAAACTGAAGGAGACAAGCTGTCAAGAAGCGTTTAGACAAGAGGTGACCAGGACTTAGGGAGGAAAGGATGGGTTACCTGATGAGTGGGACAAAACAGCCGAAATACTAAGACAAACAGCTGAAACTGTGCTGGAAGTGACATTCGGGGAACGAAAAGGAGACAGGCAGATGTGGTGGTGGAATGAGGAAGTTCAGGAGAGCATAAAAAAATTAAAGAGGCGAAGAAAGCGTGAGACAAAATAAGAGATAAAAATACTAAAAAGATAAACAAAGAAAAGTAAGGCAAAGAAGACATGGCAAAGGGACGTGCGTATGACAATTTGTATGCTAAATTTACTGTAGATAGGAAACAAAAGAAGGTAAGAAGGAGTTGTACCGATTGGCTAGGCAGAGAAACAGAGCAGGAAAAGATGTACAGCACGTGAGGGTTATAAAGGATGAATACGGTAATGTAATGGTAAATTCGGAGGCAGTGTTAAAGAGATGGAAGGAGTACTTTGAGAAACTAATGAACAAGAAAAACAACAGAGAGCCTCGGACGAAGGAAGCAGAAGTGGTTAACGAAGAAGTAAATTACGTCAGTAGCAAAGAAGTAAAGAATGCACTATGAAGGATGAAAAAAGATAAAAAGGTTGGGCCAGATGAGTTTCCAATAGAAGTTTGGAAGTGCATGGGAGAGATGGGGATAAAATTTTTGACCAGACTATTCAACAGACTGTTAATGGGCGACTTGTACAAGATTAGTACTAGGAAAGCGGAACAGTGGTGAGGTGTGCAATAGGAACTACAGAAAGTTTCAAAGTTAAGATTGGACTGCACCAGGGATGAGCATTAAGTCCGTTCCTGTTTGCAGTGATTTTGCACAGGCTAAAGGATGAAGTAAGAAGCGAACCACCGTGGACAATGCTATTTGCTGACAATATTGTAATTTGCGAAGAGACCAGGGAAGAAGTGGAGCAGAGACTAGAATGCTGGAGATATGCATTGGAAAGAAGATGGATGATTGTAAGTAGGTCAAAGACCCAATATCTGTGCATAAATGGAGGGAATGACAACAAAACAGTGAAGATGGAGGATACAAAAGTGCCAAGCGTAAAGGAATTTAAGTATTTGGGATCAACGGTGCAAGAAAATGGTAGTTGTGAAAGGGAGATAAAGAAGAGAGTGCAGGCAGGATGGAACGGATGGAAAAAAATATCGGGAGTAACCTGCGACAGAATATTACCAGCTAGAGTAAAAGGAAAAGTGTACAGTTCAACGGGGAGACCAGCAATGGTGTATGGACTTGAGACGGTGGCGGTCACAAAGAAACAAGTGGAAGAGATGAAAGTCACAGAGATGAAAATGTTGAGGTTTGCTATGGGAGTGACGAGAAAAGACAAGATTAGAAAGTATATCAGGGGTGCGGTTAAGGTAGAACGGTTAGGAATGAAGATGAGAGAGGGCAGACTGAGGTGGTATGGACATGTCATGAGGAGAGACCAAGAATATGTAAGAAAAAGATGATGGAAATGGAGTTACCGGGAAAGAGAAGATTTTTAGATGTAGTGAAAAAAGATATGGCAAGTTGGTACAAAGGAGACGGACGTTGAAGACAGGACGGTTTAGAGAAAGATGATACGCTGTGGGTACTCCTGATTTAAGAAAAAGACTAAACAAAGAAGAAAAAAGAAATAATCAATTGTATCCAAAAAATGACAATTTTGTGATTAAATCTGTTGTACAACACATTGAAATAAATTATTTGGGCGTAAAATAATTCCTTCTTGCAAAAATTTTTCAAGTGCATTTTATACCTCAAAAACACCGGATGAGACGATTTGGCCCAGCCGTTTTGGCGCCAGCCATTGTGGCAGTGCGTCGTTTTCTTATTCTAAAATCTTGAAAAAGATTTAGGGGTTAGGTTAGAGTTGGGGTGATTAATTATATTGTTTTATTCAAACCTTCCTGTTTATTTCAAATACATGTAGACTGGCGCCAAACGACTTCGCCAAATAGTACCCTACTCTCAAAATCATACTAAGTAAAAGAAAAATCAGATTGCTTTTAAACTTTTTTGCTGGTAAACAGGCTGGAATACTGACTGGGTCCCATTTTCCTGACAATTTCGTGAGACTATGTTTGTAGCAATATGAAATTACATTACAGCCGTCAGCTTGCATTTTTTGAGTGGAGATGGTAAACAATTGCATAATCAGAAACTTTTAAATCAGAGGCTATTTCTGGTACAGGTTTGCAAAAATTAAACACTAAATTTATTTATTCAACTTCAAGTTATTTAGATCTTAATTGTAAAACTAATTTTGTATATCTCAACAAAGTTAAACGAATGTATAGTAACGATTTTGCAAGCCCCAAAAGTAAAACCAAATTTTTTTTGTAATTTTGTTTTTTGCATTAAGTTTTCAGGGCTATATTACAAGATATTAAAACGTCATATATTGTTGTTAATCTGTATTTATTAGAACTCTATTGGACGGACATGCCTACAGCAAGAAACTACAAAAAAAATTAGTGAAGGTTCCACACAATAAATCTATTATTATGAAACATAATTTATGGAGGAAACTTTTTTGTCTTACCAAACAAATATGCAGTTATTCAATTTTAAACTAAAAAAATAACGCATTACTTTCAGGGACAAAACTAAAGCAATTTTAATGCTAAAGGTTTAAAATCAAACAGTTCAAACTCCTCTCTTAACCTCCAACAAACACCATTATATTTAGGTGCCTTGAACAGTAACTAGGGCGGGGCAGGTATTCTTTGTTTTAACGTATCACTAAAAAAGTTGTTTATGTTGTTTCTGTATTTTACAGTACATCAACAAGCAAGTGGACAAACATATTAAAACAACATCAGAAAGTAAAAAAGTATTTGCGTCACTATTTTAGCAAAAATCATAGTAGTTCAATTGTTAACTGCGTAAAGCCAAAAGTTTCTCTAACCCTACCCATCTTTTTTTATTAAACTTCTTAACGCATTTATATTTTTCTCTAGCTTAGCTAGTAGCGTTTTCCAAAATTTGTCTTGCGTTAGTTTTGTAACGGTGTCACTTTGTAGTTTGAGACAATGCTTCTTTACCTTTTTTTCATGCTACACCTTTTTGCAATTTTTAAAAATCTTTTTGTACCTCACTAATATCGACGTTTAGTTGTGCACAAAAATAAAGACAAAGACGCTTTTTAGTTTTTCATTTAAAACTTTTGAATTATTTCTCGCTCTTTAAATCTTTAATTTGAATCACTAATCAGTTGAAGAACAAAAGAAAGTCTTTACTTGAATACCACGTGTTTTTCTTCCAACACAAACAGATAACTTCTACTGGACCTCGTATCTGCTTAAAAATATCTCAAAAATTTAAAATATCTAAAAGATTAATTTAAAATCTGCTTAAAACGTTTTCTTCGGTTGGCATCAAAAGACTTCACTGATTGGACAGCGCTGCGTGTACCAATCGTCTTCTTACACCTTTTCTCAGTTGTATACCTTAGTTTTGGTCCTAAATACACTTGAGTATACAGTATGCCTGGTTTATTAACACTGGTTTAGATTACATTAATTTTATGTGAGAAGATTTGAGTATTGGATAAAATATCCCCAACTTAATTCAAGAATAGTTTATTTTTGTTATTGCATAAAACCAGAGCCGTTTCAAATAATGTTTCAGTTTAAGTCCGGTTCCAGAATAATAATTAAAGAATAAAAGTCAATACGGAATTTTGGTTTCAGTTCAGGTTTGACTTGACAGTATTTTTGAACCTATTGATAATTATGGTAAAAAAGTAGGTAAAGGAGGCTAACTATTTCTTGTTTTTATTTTTGAGTTTTTATAAGTTTTCATTGATTAATTTTTTAAAGCGTGTATATTATTAAAAAAAAAACTTTTTATCAAGAGCATACTCGAAAAATTGTTTACTTACAATTGATTTGACAAATAAACTGAGCTTCGTCGTAACATCTTTTAGGACGTAAGTTTATTCCATCATCATACGTCAACGGCCAAGCCATTTGTTGACAAATTGATTTATTTGGTGTTGGAAACATTGCATCATTGACTATTGTTCCATTGTTCCAGAACCAGTTGGTTTGATTGACATTAGATTGAGCTCCGATGAATATACTGATGTCTGAAAAAAAAATACTATATTTAATAAAATTCCAAAAAATATTAGTTTGCTCCTTAAAAAAGAGAAAAAAAATTTTTATTAAGTTGTTTTAATGTTTCTGTAGACATACATCAAAGAATTTACCTTGAATAAAAACTGTAACATTTGGATTTTGATCTCGTTTTAGCTTTCCAGGGTCACCTTTTCTAAGAATCAAGTTATCATTAAAAGATAATATTGTTGAATATTGATTGGAAACAAAATAGTTATAATTATAAAGTGTGATGGTATTCGTTGTTGTAGCTGAACCACCAAATAGATCAAAATTGAAGTTCCAGCCTTGATTGCATTGCAATCGAATTGCATCTCGATTGTTGACAAAACAGAATCGTACTCTTTTAAAAAACTTTGCTGTTTTTCTGTAAATTAAATGTTTAAAATGTTAACTTTGCTACCATACAAATATATCAGTTTTATCAGTGCCAATGCTATAATAGGTTGCAAAGTAAGTAGTATAAGTATATTGATTAGATATATAGGCATTGTTTGCGATATACAGGTATGTGTTTTATTTTACTGATAAAAAAACTCCTAAATTTAAAAAAAAAGTGCTTTTGCTTGTGCTTTAAATAAATCTTTTTAAAAAAAGGTTAAATAATCCTGTATAAAAATGGTACATCATAGTCTATTAAAACCCTAAGTTAATCACATTAACGTAGTTTTCCCACCTTTTAAAATCTTTATACACAAATACAGTTAAAATACAAAAAAAACTTTCAAGAGTCTAAATTTGAATAACCAAGCAAGAAATAAAATTGCTATAAAAAGCAGCCATATTGGATTAAGGATTTTTGAATTTATTTACATACAATATTAAAGCAAGAAAAAAATGAAAAACGAAACAGAGTAAAACAAACGTTTTCGGCTAACTCTCCCTCATCAGGTTTTTTGGTGAATAGCCTTTCATGACTTCAGTTCAATTTAAATAGAAAATCAATTATTTGAAATGCTGACTAAGTAATTTTATAAGGGACGAAGATAGATTTTCTCCAAACACTGTAAACACATTAGATATAAATTAAATTACTTGAAGTATAAAAGAAAAAAACAAGCAGATGTTTAAAAAATGTTAAGTAAAAATGATGTTCCATTAGCATATAATTGACGATTTAAAGGAAGATTTAACTTTTTTATTAGTAAAACTTTGTGTATTCTAGTGTGAAATTCTGATTTACATTTGCGTAATATTGAAAAAATTAAGACTCATCTCTATAAAACCCGATGAGAGCTTAAGTTAGCCAAAAACGTTTGTTTTATTCTATACTGTTTTTTTGTTTTGTTTTTTTTTGCTTTAATAATGTAAATAAATAAATTCAAAAATGTTTAACCCAATATGGCTGCTGTCCATAGCAATTTTATGGTATAGAAAAGTAACCTGTTTGCCGAAGCTATATTTAAAAGTAAAAGCAGAGCAATTTACGTTCGATATAAACTGAAGCTGCGCAGATTGCCTTGTGGCGGTTTTCTCCATTTCTGAAGATTCGTGCTGTCTCTAAGACTGACATTTGCTCTGTATTTTAGTCTAAAGCGATTTGTGGGGTTCTCGAAAACTGAAACCGAAAGCAAATCTGCAAAATAAGTTTGAGTTATAAATATTTTAAACTGTTTTTCAAAAAAATTTTGAAAGCCTGAACGGAGATGAGCTTTGACGTTTGTTCCACAATCAGTCAGCACCACACTGATAAATTGCAAAAGTTCTGATTTTTAGTCACTTTGCAATAGTAGTTTAGTCAATGTCAGTCATTTATTTCAATAAATTTTAAAAAAAAAAGTGTTCTTGAGTTGAATAAAGAAAAATTTGGAAATATTAAAAATCTTTATTATTTTTAATATTTTAACACACGCTAAACGGGCTTGTTAGTAAATTTACCTTCTGGGATTAATAGTAAACTGGATTGATTGATGAGCTTATTTTTGATATTAGTCTTTGTTACTTCTGCCAGTATTCCCCCAAACTTTGAGCACCCTTCTCTAGCTAAGTATGAATTTTGTTTTAGCACATTAATAATAAATATCCTGTCTTTGCTTCCCAGAATATTCTGAGGACATCCTGAAAGTAAAAGTTAATATATTTTTACAAATGCAACATTGAGCAAAGTACTTGCAAGGATTTGTAATAAAGTAATGGCAAATCGAGCTCGCCCGTTTAAAGTTATGTTCAACATTGCTTTTTTACATCTCTGCTTCATGTTTGCAATCGTTTCAAAAAGTATTTTAACATAATATAAAATAATACAAAGTAGTAGCCAAAAATACTGCTCATTTATATAAAAAGTTAATTATAATATACATTGACACAGCTTTTGCTTTTCCAAGAGCAATTTTTTGACATTTTTTGTTAAAACTTTTTGTTCGCTTGAGTTAAAAACCAGCAAACCTGAAGCCAAAAACAACAATAATGCCAAATTGCTGTAATTGTATATCAGGCCATTTTCAAAATTATTTAGTAGATTTGGAATAAGGTTTTATATTCTTCTTCATTAAAGGAACTTAATTGCATGTATTTTACTTTTTGTTTTTAAACAACGTATTTCACTTTTCACGTTGCATATACTGCATAGTATTTCACATTTTTGTAATCAGTACTTTTTTTTTATGTACTATTCTTTTTATTTATTCCATTAAGACCCCCCCAAAAAAACTAACTCGTTATGCTTATATTTGATACCCCAAGTAAAAACACTTGTTTTGAAATTTTTTTACATTTTATCAAAATTTTGTTACGAAGGCTTTTTCCATTAGTTTTTAGGTTATAAGCAAGAAAATAAAAAAAAAGTAAAAAAACTGACAATTAAGTAGTTTTTAGTTTTTTACATTGTTCTATGATTTCTCGATTTAAACAGTTTTGACATAAAATGAAGTTATTCTAAGAAAATGTTGTTGATAGAAAACTTAATTAAAGCACAATAAAAACAACTTAGTTTTAAACTTACTTGATTGAAATATTGGTTCGCATTTTATTTTGACAAAGAAGACAAAAAAAAAACAAATACAAGTACTCTGTTTTTTCATTTCTGTTGAGATATATATTTTTTAAACATTAGCAACCAAAATTGACCGATATTTTTTCGAATTACGTTTTAAAATCACATTAAAAAAATAAACAATCTCATACAGTACAATGACTTATGTTAGTTTGTGTTTCCAAACATTTTTCTGAAAATATTATTTAATATAGACAATTGCAAATACCTATTTAAAGAATAGCCGCTAAACTATTGCCATGCAAAAAAAGTAAATATCAAGTATTGTTAAAGGGCATATATAAAACTGAAAAATTTACTGCCTCTTTTATTTTTACCTATATTAATATTTTATTGGAACGAAGTGCACTTTAATTGACCGCCAAAAATGGATTACTTTGAAAAACATTTATTTAAGACCATTTTTAGACATTTTAGAAACACTGATTTTTGACTTTCAGTTCAGTATTAACAATTTTAAATGCTTTAAAAGCAGAGAAGCAGATTCGGACTTTGGTTCGGAACTCAGGATTGGTCAATTCGGTTCAATATAATGGACTCAAATTCGAACTTGGATTTGCCAAAAAAAGTAGCGAGTTTGACGAATCCGACGTCTAACTTTCCTGCTGTATTAACAATAAAGGTTTCGCAAATTACTGTTGTCATTACTTAAGTATTCATAGAATAATATTAGACACTTTTCCTTTGCGTTTTTTTCTCTCTCCGCATCTTTTCTTCATTATAATGTGCTATATTATACCACTACTACGTTTTTCTTTTTCTCGTTGCTCTGCACGTAACTATATATAATTAAATCTCAATTTTTAAATTAATCTTTCAAAACAAAACAAATAAATCACCGATTCCATATTGCCTATGCAATGTAATGTGTTCCTATTTTCTCTGGTGCATTTCATATCTTTTTCTACGGGTTTTTTTAAATCCAATAACCTCGTCCTATTTTGTATATATCATGTGCCGTGTATAGTTAATTGCATCTTGTGGATTTCATAATAAATAAGTGGCTTCAAAAATAGAAAAAAAAGTTAAACCTTGAATGAAAGATGATAGTGAAGTTAAATGTAATTTACTTCTTACTATTTCTCTCTGCTATTCTAAAGTTTATAATTGTTTCTTACTCTATGTAATCGTAGATCACATATGAGCAATGACATTTTAAATAATGTTTTCTTCTAAGAGTGAACTGGAAGCATTGGGATCAAATATTGTCGGCCAGTCATTGGCAATGTATTACTTTGATCTTATAACTCAGGGGTGGTCAAACTGCGGCTCTTTGCCTGGTTTGATGCGGCTCTTATGTTCATATTTTTTTGTGTTTTTAGGGTGTATTAGCATAAGTTTATTTAATTAAATAATTTGTATCAAGTTCGTTCTCAAAATGGCAGGGAAAATACCAGGGCTGGGGAGTATTAAGAATTTTTAGAACATTGTAATTGAACAACCGAGACTGATTTCAAGTGAAGACCTTTTTTTTAGAAAACACCATGATTTTTCCACGAAAATGGAATAATTTGAGACTGAAACCAAATGAAGACTTTTTTTTTAGAGAACAACATGATTTTTTCACGAAATTGAAAAAATTTGAAACTTATTCCAAGTAAAAATCTTTTTTTTTAGAGAACAACATAAACACCTTGTTTGTCCATGGGAATAATGTGACTCTTTACGGTAAAAAAATAAAAAATGTGGCTCTTGGTCTTTGACTGGCTGGCCACCATTGTTATAACTAGATTAAATATTTATTCATTAGATCAATTTAGTATCATAAGTATGAACAAATTTTATTACATTTATTTTTTGAAACAATCTTTGTTGGGCTAAGGACTCAAACTGGGACTCGGGACTCAAATTGATTTCAAGGTTTCAAACAGTTTACATCCCTGCTTAAAAATGTTACAAAGAATTGAATCAAAGAAAAAAAATTGAAAAACATTCATCAACTTATATCGACAAAAACAAACTATAATTTCAAAACCCTATTCTAAAGCTACAAATTTAATAGTTTTACTTCAAAATAAACTATATCCGTCTGTTAATACTAGCAAACTAAATTCTCAGCCTTAACTTTACAACAAAACGTAAACGTTAACATCAACTCATTGAAGACAAAAAGTCCAAATCAACCAATTTTTTAAAACTAAATTTGTGCAAGTCAGCTTTTCAGAGGAAATCATTTGGCGTTCTATATTGTTATAAATGAAGAACGAGTATGACGTTTGCGGAAGCCACGATTTGATTTGTCCACAATTCACATATTCTTCGTGATGGTCTTAAAAGGAGCCATTGTAAGTTATACTGATAATGAAAGAAAGAATCAATTCAAGACTTTGTCGTTTGGAGTTCAACATTTTTGACCAATTTTGGAAATTATTAAGCTCCATATTGAAAAAGTATTAAGGGGGATTAGACATACTATTTTTTAAGTCAAATAGAAAAAAAATTTATCCTTGCAAAAATTCGTATCGTAACCAATTATTGATCTTGTAAAAATTCAACTTGAAATGTTATTTGTGATAATTATGAATTCAACTTGAAATATTATGAAAATTCAACTTGAAATGTTATTTATAATTCAACTTGAAATGTTTTAATGTTATTTCTTAATTTGTAGAAAAATGACGCTAGATGCCGCTATTTCAGCTTTTCTGCAGGACAAGGGTGCGCAAAGTTTTTAGTTTGTGGACCGAATTTGGAAGTTGAACTTGTTTGCGGGCCGCACTATGGTAATCTCTGTAAAAAAAAATAAAAAGTTTCACTTTGAATCTGTCTCGGATTTCTTAATTTTTCAACCTAGAAGTTAGTGATCACTAAAAGCAATGACCAAGAATTTGGTTGAAAGCAAAACACAATTACCGGTAACAATTTTTTAAATTATTTCTTTGAAGTCTTTGCAGTATGCATAGAAGGTCGTCGCGGGTCGTAGTATAGTACCCCTGCAGTAGACCTATTAACTGTCATGAAAAATGTCTTGACTAAATTTTGTTTAAACTACCCTACAAATCCTTTAGTCGCCATCAATCATTTTGGAAAGATGCTTTACTTTTTCTAGACCAATAAATAAAGGATAAATTTAACTAAGATTTAACTGTAAATAAAATAACAAAATATCAATTTCGTAAAAAAAATTTTAGTTTTTCTGATTTGTTCTGTTAAATTTCTGGCCAGTTTGTCAAAAGAAAATGATTTTTAACACGCGTTGACATCTGCGCACGTGCAAAGCTTATTAAAATAAAATTTTACGAGAGATTCATTTAAGCCTATTTAACTTAATATAAATAATGTCAACGTCCAATCAATGTCAACGTATTATCAAGTTATTATAAAGAACGTCATTTACGAAAAATTAGAGTTTAAATTAGATGTACACAAAATATAGTTGATAAAATATGTTGTCATCCAAGGTTCAATTTTAAATCCATCATTTATCACGATTTATTTAATTGACTTAAAAAAATGTTTTAGAATTTTGCTTTAGAATTTTGCTTTAGAAAAATGGGTCATGTACGCAGATGACACAAATATATCTTTAAAAACTAACAGTTATGAAGCCTTATATGAAATAGCAAACAAAAAATTAGGGTTTAGTTTCTTGCAATTCACATTTTTTAACCATAAACAAAACATTCTATATAATCTTTTTCACTTTCAACGCATAACCTCCCATAATTAAACTGATAGTTTCATTCAAAATTAAGTTTATTTCACGATAGGCCTAACTGAAAACAAAATTTTTGGGAGTAATATTTCATAAGCATTCAAGTTAAAAATTGCATATGCACTTAAATTGTGCCATGAAAAATCTCTGTTAGTTATTGTAGAATCAAAAAATTTTCAAAATACTTTGATAAGAGAACTCCGCTTGTATTATACAACTATGTGATAATCACTCACATAAGACTTAAATTAAAAATTTGCAAAAGCCTTTTGTAGCTTTTATTTTTTTACAAAATTAATGGTGATGAAAGTTCAATGCAACTTGAAAGACAATATTTCGAGTTCATTACGGCCGGTTAAGTTGGATTTAATTCAAATAATTATTTCTTTATGCACATTTTTTTCAGTATTAAATATTTTTGAACTATATATGCAATTTTTTCCAGTTATATGCACTTGAATTATTCTTTTGATCTGTGGTAGGATTTCTTTTGGTGATTTTTTTTGCCAGCCTGACCCTTTTTTAATCTAATCAAGGCCCTTTTTGGTCTCTGAGTTTGTTGTTTCTCCAACCAATGAAAATAGATGCTCTGAATCTCTGAATCTGACTCGAATGTGTATATTATTTTTCATAACTTCTTTGTTTTTTCCATTTCTTTTCACACCCCACACCGCTTTGATTAAAGATAAAGCAACCATTCACAACTGATGTTGGGCATGTAATAATAATAATAACGAATTTTATTGAGTCACTGCTTATTTATTCACCATCTTTTTTTGATTTTTTTGAACTGATTGTGAGTAAAATTTTGAACTGATTGTGAGTAAAAATAAAAATATAATTTCAAAAAAATTCCGAAAAAAATAGTAAAAATAGAATCAAAATTTGAAGAAGCACAATTTAGAAAAGAGTATAATATAGACAAAGTAGGCTTACCATACAGTACATCTCGTTTTAGCCGGGACAGTTCGGATTTTTAGGCCTTGTTCCGGTTAACCATTATGTCTGGGTATTTCCAATTTTAAGTGAAGAAGTTTTTTTTTAGAGAACATTACCTTTAGCGACGAACGTCAAGAAATCCGAGACAGATTTAAAAAAACTTTTTTTGGTGAACACTACTTTTTGCAGACGAGTTTTACCACTTCGGAAATATGGTATGCCTACAAATGTTGATTGCATAATGCTCGGTCTGGTAAAAAAAGTAACGATTGCTGTTATCTCACTTACAAAAAACAAATCTAACTCTTAGCTTAAGTCAAGCAAGTTTTCCGTTTTTGTTTTATTGTAGGGGTGGACAAACTTTTTAGCTCGAGAACCCGATTCAGAAGTTGATTTTGTTCGAGGGCCCTATCAGAGGCGTACCAGCCAAAAAAAATGGACTGGCAACACAGTTTTGCCCAAATTTTGTAACATTTTCTGGAATTATGATTTTGTACGTATTTTACGGACATGTGAAAAATTTTTGTCTAAAATCTAGAGCGAAGAACAAAAAAATCTTGACTTTAAGTCTTAAAATAGTTAAAAACCTCGTTTTAACGTAAATTTCATAGTTGAGCTACTTGCAATTCGGTTGCAGACCGAAAAAATTCTAATTAACTTTTTTAATTATTTGATTGAGGATTTCGCGAGTTGCACAGAAATTCGTCGCGAACAGCAGCTTGCTCCCCCCCTGTTTTATTGTGTTTGTCGGCATCCCTACTCTGTAACTATGATTTTAAAGATCCATCTCATACTGTTTGTTCTTGTCGAAAAAAGCTAACATAAGAGTATAAGAAAGAATTACATCCAAAGACTGGGAATATTACCAAAAAAACACTTCAAGTTACCATGGCATTACTGCGAACGCTAAGATTAAATATTGCAAGAATTAACATTTCGCTGACTTCACAAAAAGCTAACTATTACTTCTAGTAGAAAATATGAAAGTTATTGTTAATTATTTGAAATTTTTTGCACGTTTCCCTTGTTCTTCAGATGAGTTTTTGATTTCTTGTGTGGTGTTCACAGAGCAAACAAAATAGCAAAAATAATACCCCTAAATTTATATTACAGAAGCGAATGTTAAGCAGTGCTGCTATCTTTCATGTTTGACGTTTTTTGGCGTAAAGATCCTTTTTGAGTACGTGCTTTTGAGTTGCAATGATGGAAAAGAAGCCGCAGCCTGTGTATTAAGAATTGGTATTTTGCGTATTTAGTGATTTATTGAATCTAGGTTACATAACAATTCAATAAATTTTTCCTTGTTATTTTTATTTTAATTTTATGACTTGGTAATTAAAACCAAAATCATCCAACTTCAGTTTTGCCAAAGATTGCAAATTATCTAATTTAAAAGAAAAAAAAGCACTTGTGCTTGTGAGAGAACAATTTGCAATACCCGAATACGTTAATCAAATAAAAAATTAAGGTCAAAAATTAAGGAAATTCAGGGTTTGGCAAAAGAGCACGCCACTCGCTCACACAACCCCTCAGCCGCAATATTGTTCTCAAAAGAATGAGTCCTGTGCAGTGATGTAATTGAGACCACAAACGTCGAGGCCGAGACCCGATAATTTTTCCAAGAACAAAACCGAGATTAAAACCGGCATATTTCGATACCTAAGGTTCAAGACCGAGAGCGAGACCGAGACGGAAAAGTTTTACAAAACTGTAGTCTATTTTAATTATTCCAAGAATAAAAAATTTTTAATTATCTAAGATTATATTTTATATAAAGAAGCATCTCTAATATCTTAAAAAGCTTTTACTCTGTGTGATTGCATCATTAAACAATTTGCTTTAAAAAAGCCCTCAACTAGAGCAGAAATAAGCCAAAACAGATAATATTTCTGTGCGGCATAAATCAGCCGATTTCGGGGCACAGAAACCCTGGCGCGGTGTTAAACTTGTTCAAATACAAACAAAGATATCATTTATGCTACTTAAACGATCCAAATTCTTATTCAAATAGAATTCAATCAAAATTATCGAACTTATTCTTATTCAAATAGAATTCAATTCAATCAAAATTAATCAACTTATTCTTATTCAAATAGAATAGAAACAAATAAAAGAATAAAAAATTAATTGATAAACATAGCTATCGCAAGCAAATACTATTACAAAACATACCTAACCCTACTCTAACTCAATTAGCACAAAAACGAGTAAAACGCTAACCTAACCCTAAGCTAGCTAAGCTAAATGACCACGTTAAACGAATGAAAGGTCAGAATACAATGAATTGTTATGTCACTATAACTGTTTTCAAATGCTAACGAAAGAAAACGAAAGGGCGAAAAAAAAAGAAAAATATTAGAACAGATTAACAACGAATTGTTTGCCATCAGTGACAGTATC
Organism: Diplosoma virens; assembly: GCA_963680785.1. Lineage (NCBI taxonomy): Eukaryota > Metazoa > Chordata > Ascidiacea > Aplousobranchia > Didemnidae > Diplosoma > Diplosoma virens. Next base: position 6,573,564 of record OY796884.1, read on the forward strand.
GAAACGGCAGTTTAATTAGGCGACCGCGCCTGGACAATCTGACGGGTCCGTCTGCCGCTGGAACACGTAAAGCCTGCTGGTTAACAATGTTGAAAAAAGCAAAATATTTATTGAAAACTTCACTTACAAAACTCAAAAATTTTATAAGCGCTGCTATCGCGGTAATGATTCAAACTTCATTTAAATATTTAATTAGCTCCGCTATTTGTGTTGGTGTGTTGCAGTTGTTGAATTTGTGGGCTATGTTTGGCTTATATGAAATAGAATTTGTTTAACTAATCACCTCAAAAAGGTCACAAATGATGACGAATTATGCAAATTAAAAACTGTTTAACGACCCGCTGGTATTTTTTTCAGTATCATCCCTGTTTATTTTCTGTGTATCTTTTGACTAAGTAATTCGAAGGAATTTTTGGAAGTAATCTTTTTTTATCTCGTTAGATTAACACTTCCTTAGTTTAATTTTAAAACAATTTTGTATTCTGTTTTAAGCAATTGAATTCATATAGAGACTCATGCAGAAATTTATTATGGGGGGAGGGGACGGAAGCAGTTGAGAGCCAAAAGCGCGAACCCTATAATCCGTGGTGACTTTTATAAAAGGTGGGCCATTAACTTAAAAAAAGTTTTAAAATAAAATATTTACTTATTTACTTAAAACAATTTACTTAATTTAATATTAATTATTTTATCTTTTTTTTCCTCTTGACTCTTTGATTCACAGGAAATTGTCGGAGACGTTATTCATAGATTAACTGTTAAGCTATTTTATTGACCTTCTTCCAAAGAAGCAAAGAGATTGCTGTACTCCAGTTAAAATTTTTAATTTGTATTTTTTTTTGTTTGTATTTAGAGGTATGGTAAAGTTTAGGACTGCTTGCTAACACCGACAAGCAAGGGAAAATAAAGTGTTTTTCCAAGGAAACAAGAGAATGGCCCGAAAAAGCTTTTAACCGCGACGGTGTCGACCATGTTTATCATCAATCACGGCGCTCTTTATTACTTAATCACGCTGCCCATAAATGTAAAATAAAGGTGAAGACCTTTTTTGCTCTTCACTCTTTTTAAACCCTAATATTCTTTTAATTGAAAAAAATCTTCTTTTTATTTGAACAATTTTTAAATTGTGTTAGTGCTACAATGAACCTTTGACGATCAATCTTCACAGAGGTTTTTAAGCCCTTAACCCTCCCTTTTCCGCGCATACGACTATGGTTTCACAGATCACAACTTTTTAACTGGTGGTTAGTAAACAGGTTGTCGGAAGCGTGGTGGAGTGTTATAACAGTGGTTTTCAACTTTTTTCCGCCTGCAGCACATTTTGAGACTTTTTGGAAATTCGCGGCGCATATAGAGCAAATTACATGATTTTGTCTCCAAAATCTTGTGTTGTCTAAAAAAAAATAGATCGTCACTTTGATTTAGACTTTATTTTGTCGATTAAATACCGTATCCAATAACGGCCGCAGGTTAAACACTGGTTTGATTCAAATTCACACGTAAAATAATTTGAAATAATCAATAAAATAAAAGTAAATGCTAAAAAAATTTTATCACCATAATACTGTACCGATTGTGGGCAAGGATGTAAGTGCCAAAGGTGGATACCTCGAGACATGTCTCGAGACACGTTTTTTGAAGCCTCGGTCTCGCAACCCCAAAGTCTCGTCTCGTTTCGTCTCGGTCTCGGACCACTTTGTCTTGAATCCAGGTTGCGACATTGCAGCGATGTGGGCAAAGCTTACAGTTGCTGTAAATATGTCACGATTTTTTGTAAAAAATAGATTATTTGTACGTTTTTTAGGCATTCGGGCGTCCGTTTTAAATTTGCATTAGTCAAAATAGAATTGAACCATGGCAATCTTTATCAGGGTTGCGGAGTCGGAAGATTTGGATCCGACTCCGACTCCAGCTTCTAGAATTTCAAGGATTCCGACTCCGACTTCTGTTTTCGACTCACAACACCGACTCACCGATAAGGGCAATAGCATTATGCAAAATACGATTTACTTAAAATTAGGTTGGCCATATTTTTGAAGTCATGAATCGGGACGTTCGTTAATACAAAAAATTTGTTCCTAATTAGAATCTGTCTCAAACTTCTTGATTTTCGTCCCTAAGTAATGTTTTCTAAAAAAAATTGGATATTAGGAGTCGGAGTCCGACAAAATATTCCGACTCTGACTCTCTTTACTCTTAAGAGTTTGACTCCTTCTTAGAACATCCGACGCCATGCGACTCCAACTTCGCAACCCTGGTTTTTACGCATTGCAATCAAAACGCCTGGACACTATATAAAGTGCTCGAAACATTATAAAACCGTTTCTATCAACATTTAAACGTCTTGCATTTCATATTTTTAATAACAAAACTTGGTATCTCGAAAAGCTGTTTATATCACAATGCTTTTAATTGTAGTGAATATTGTTCTATGACATTATAATAAGTTGCATGTGTGAGCATTAAGCAATTGATACGACTGCGGTTCAAATCCTACTCGCTTGATTTTGCTGTGTTCCTGTGGAAAGATACTTTATGGCACAGTTTTTTGCTTTAAATTTCAGTCATATTACAAAATAAGAATAAAAAATATATATCGAGCTAGAGGACAGATGGCACTAAAAGCTACTCTCTGCGTCATAGTGCATCACGTATCGCACACCAAACCCGATCTCACTTTCGAATTTTAAACTCTCACACTCAAACAGTCTGCTTTCCCAGATTTGCCGTTTCTATCAGTGTAGCAATGCATCTAGTAAAAGCCCACAAATCTTAAATTATTCTCTTTATATATGACCAACTGTGCGACAAAACCTGGTTAAGCAGACTGTCCGTGATAAAAGTTTAAAACTTAAAACCATGGTCGGGCACTAAGCTCGGGTGTGGCGTGCGTGATGCACAGTGCTAGAGATGACATTCTTAGTGCTGTCTTTCCACAACTCTATATGCTACTAGCATTTGGTCATTGTCTTGCTTGATGCAAGTGCCGCTTCTATCAGTGCAGTAATGCACCTGGTAGAAACCCAAAAATCTTTTAAAAAAATAAAAGATTTCAATCGGACAGCAAAATCGTGGCATTTCCGAAAGCAAGTCGGGTAAATTACTTGCAGAAGATGGTTAGGATCCAAAGCTTTACTGTTCGATAAAGAGAATTCTACCTTTAGTTGGCAAAGCGATGTAATATTTCCACTTGACACTGCAAAATCTCTATTGTTTAACTGGTATGCTTAGCAGTGGCAAAGCAAAACTTGGTAATAAAAGCCTGATACGCGAGGATCAATGTTTAACTTGAGAAATTTTCTTGTAATTTATGGTAAAAATTTTTCATGTGGAAAGGAGTTTATATATTTTCTGTACCAATTGGTTAAACCAAGATTTAGAGTCAAAAAAACTATTTTTTCATTCCACCAATTCAAAGTTTTCCTTTTCTAACTCCACGAGATCTAATAATACGAATCCCACTTTAGCACATGTAAAAAAAGGAGTCAAACTCCACCCTAAAATATGAGGCTATGCCAACCCCGACTTAGCAACATGGTTATAAGCAGGTTGTGACGTCAGAGTACCTGGAGTTGTATGTTTTAGATCGGAGTCGGATTCTACTTTCTTTAGATTTGATGAAGTCGGAGTCGCAAATAGGAGTCGATTTTTCAGATTTGGTAAAATTGGAAATCGTATTCCTTATTGCATTTGGAGACTTCGACTTACGCTAAATTATTTTACATTTTTACATTTTATCTCTATATTTATCCTCTTGACTCGCAGGAATGTGAGGGAGGCACCCTACACAGGCAAGCAACTAAGCACTTACCCCAACCTGCTCCCGATGATGCCAAGATATTGCTGTCTAATGGAAATTTTTTATTTTATTTTTTAGTTTAATGAGATATGACTAAAATTTACAACTTCTTGCCAAACCGTCAAGCATGGGAAGTGCCATGAAATTGCCTTTTCTAAGAACACAATAGAATGGCTTGAGTAGGTTTTTTCAACGATATCATGTCGATCACAATCACGTTGCTTTACCGCGCTTTAAACACTTGACAATTAGGCTTCCATGATTGTTAAATTGAAATTGTTGGAGTCCCACGTTTAGGGATGAAGTCGGAGTCCTTTTTTCAGGTTTTTTAGAGTTAAAGTTTGATTTGTAAAATTTTAAGTAGTTGGAGTCGGAGTCGGAAAACGTTTTTCTCTATATATGGAAAACAGAATAAATATTTTTGGCTTCACAACCCTGGTTATAAGTCACAATTTGCAACCAGGAAGGATCCAGCAAACAAGAAGCGATATCTCACATAAAAATAGCCTTAACCAATTGTAGAATTAGCTTTTCACTACCTTTTCTTGCCAGCAATTAAGAGTAGATTCAAATTGAAAAATTTTTATTCTTACCCTGGTTACATTTAACCGCTGACCAAAACACTTTTTTCTGTTTAGTTAATGCATATTATCAGTATTGGAAATGATAAGAGATTACGAGCGGTAGCTTTAGACAAGTGCCCACAATTCTTAAACAATCTCAATATTTTAGGGAGAGCTGGATTCAAATGAAAACGTTTTTTTATTCGTCACTTGACATTCAAGACCGATAAGCAATCAAGCACATTTTGACGCATTTTTTCCAATAAAAATCTTTTTTAATCTTCAGTTGAATTTTTCAAAACAACTCCCAAACCAAAACTTAAGTTTAATTTTGCAAATAAAAAGCCAAATTTGGCTGTCAACATAAAGCCAAAATTGTTTCTAGTTTGCACTTCAAATTAAAGTCCAGAATGTGACCTGTCCAAATACTCGCCATATTTTTGCTTGCTTATTTTGAATCATTCAGATAATGTAAATATGTCTATTCAGCAATTAACCAAAAATTAGAGTTGGAGTGACCAAAGAAAAATACGAATTCCATATTAGCTTTAGCACATCAAAAAAGAGGCTTCAGCATATTTAAAAACCACTTCGGTTCCGACTCCAACCAAAAACATGCGACTCCAACTTTTGACTCTGACTCCACAGCCCTGGCCTAAACTAAAACAACTTATGTAAAGTCCCATGTCTCGTCTCGGTCTCGCGACCCCAAAACCTCGTCTCGTCTCGGTCTCGAAGCACCGTGTCTCGACTCCAGCTTTGGTGAATACAAATATTCAAAGCATCACCAGACGTTTTTGTTCCAGAAAGAAAAATATAATTTAACTTATTTCATAATCGGATTATTTTGTAGCAGGTGAACCTGATCCAAAAAATATTTTTATTCGAATAAATGCAAAAAAGCTGCAAAACTATTTTTGTTATAAAGTTTTTGGGATCAGAAACAAGGTCTTAAACATTTTAAACCTATTAACTGCCAAAGTTTGTTTTATTTTTGTGTATTGAAACCACATTAAAACAAAAATCATCACACTCAATAACTATACCTTTAAATTGTTAAAAAATTTAAATATACGTCCAAACACCATGTTGGGGTTGCAATTGATAACTACCATCTACCACGCAGTGAAGCATGCAACGTGCAATCTTGCCTTTGCTACATGGTTTTCTTGCATTAGTCTTACAAATCGTATACCTTCTTTGTTCATTTGTGTGTGTTCTATGTAGTGACCTTCTACTGGAGTTTCACAACAAGAACTTAGCATAGCAATAATTGAGGAAAATTTTTTCCTTTTTTTTTTGTATCGGTTAACTATAAAAACAGAGCAAAATGTGCTTTGGCAATCGTCCTTCAATAATTGAGCAAGAAATTTGCACGGTTTGTAAGACAATACAGCCCAAATAAAGATATTCTAAGTGCGATGTCGATGGCAGTGGCAATCAAAGGATAGTATTAGCCCATTGGTTCTCAAAGTGCTCCGTACGGAGCCCCAGAGCTCCGCGAAAGAAACCTAGGGGCTCCGCGAGCTATTTATTTACTTATTAAAATACTGACTTGGCTAATTTTGCAACTGTCCAAAGAAGCAATAACAACCTACAAGTAACTTCAATTAATCCGTAATTTGAATATTTTTTAAATACAAAGCAGCAAATACATCCGTATGCAGCAAATTTAAGTGAAGACCTTTTTTTTTTTTTTAGTGATCACCATGATTTTAGGACAAAATTGGTTTTTCGTCTGAGAATCTCAGACAATTTTTTTGTCATATCCAAAATGTACTATAAAATCATGATTTGGGCAAACGTGACAAAATTTGGGCAAAACTTCATTGCCCCCCAAATTTTTTTGGGCTGGTACGGCTATGGTAAGTAATAATGTATTCTTTTTTGTTTTTATTTTTATAAATTTATTGTGGGGCTCCGTAAATAATGGTCAAGCTCTTTATGAGCTCCATAACAATAAAAGTTTGAGAACCCCTGTATTAGCCTACTTCCTTTCAAATGCTTCAGTTTTATAAATTTTTGAACACTAATTCATCCTATTCAACCCAACTATGGGTTTGCTACAAGGCGCGATAAGTTTCGGTTGTGAAATTTGCTTGCGTTGCTTTTCAACTCCACTCCATCGCTTGCCTGGTGAAATAAGCTCAATCCTTTTATGACTTTGTCTCTCCAGGTTAACTTCCAAAACCTCACTTTGCTCAACAAATCGGTAGCCATCGGTCTTTGAGCGGTCTAAGGTAGGGATACCGGTATATATATATATATATATAAGTTCATATATACTACTATACTACTACTACCACATTACTTACTTATTCAAAATGGAGTAAAAGTTCAACCATTAATTTAAATTCTTTACCACAAGTAATTTAAGTAGCTACACTTTTATTTGATAGTTTCACTTTTATTCTTTTTTTTTTTTTTTGACACAGAATTCAACTTTTGACACAGAATATCCGACTCAGCGGTCACGTTAACAGATATATATATATTTTATCAAAACAATCCATTACAAAAACTTTTAAATTAAACTAATTTGAATTTTGCCCAAATCTTGGAAACTTGGGGGCAATTGCCCTCTCTGCACCCCCCCCCGGCAGGTACGGCTATGATTGGATATGTATAGTATGTAAAGGTCGAATAACATAAAGTAACGCTGGGGCATAAAATGATAAAATTATATAATGTAAAACTTCAAGCGCATAAGTAATTAACGATCTTACTTCGATTTAATCGAAACAAAACCTGACATTTAAACCGATAAGTTAAAACAATATTTTTTCAACCAATTTTAATTTTGTTTCTTTTTCTATGCACATTTAAACATGATTAAGATTGATAGAAAAAGATAAGACAAAATAAGTTTCATGCACAAACCCATCATTCGTTTTCAAGATTTAAAATTTTAATTAATTTTTATCGTTTTTCAACTCTATTTATCCTCCAGACTCGTGCAAAAACGTTAAAGGCATTAAGGGCAACTTTTAAGCGATACCGTACCTGCTTATTTAATGCAATATATGCGGGCCCGCAAGCAACCAGAAGATCTAGCAGATAATTGCTTTCAGAGATGCCAAGATATTGCAATAAGTTGAAATTTTTAATTTACTTTTTTAGTTTTTATTTGAGGCCTAACTAAAATGCTGGTCTACCCACACTATCCTACTAGCCTGAGTAGCTAAGCCTAAACAAAAAGTCCCGGATGGGTAAAACGTACGTAAACTTGACCTTACTTAAAATTAACGAGTAACTAGTATCGCAAAGATGGGGAAAGTTCAGGTAAACACTTAATTATGACAAATGTCAATTTGTGATAATACTACTGTAAATCAAAAAACTCTTTTGAAGCTGCAATCGATACGAAAAACAAAAACATGTTGCAATGCTTGCAAAAAAAGACTTTCAATGACCCTATAATTAGACGGAGTACAGCGGTACTTTATAAAAAAGGTACCGCGGTACTTTAGTAGACAGTTTTGCCGACCACTGCTTGAGAGTTGATTGCTAGAATATCTAAATTTTAACGTATGTTTTTTCACCATAGATTGTTGATCTTTTTGACGTTACAGTCGAAATCCTACAATAAAATTGTTCCTTTGTTTTCATAAATTTAATTTGGCAGCTTTGGTACTGCTATTCTTCATACTTCAATTTGCCAATCTTGAATTTTTTTGTGTTAAATTGAGAAGTTTATCAAAATTACACAAGTAAGGCCAAACTTAATTTCTAATGGTTATTTACCATCTTGAATTAAATTTGAGAAAATTCTATTAAAATAAACCTTCTTTTCAAAATGCAACGTTTGCTGATGACTGCCTATAATAACCTTGGGTAAAAAGTAATTAAACTTTTAACTAGCTGTAAAGCCTATTTTGATATCAATTCCTAAGTAGTGACTGCAACCGTATCGATTGCTTGCGTCATCAAAGTTACGCTCTTAACTACTCGGCCACACTACTGACAATTGCCTTGGACTACTTTTAAAAATTGTTTTTATTTACCGTACAGGCCTGTTTGATTTATTTTCAGTTTAAGAAAAAATTTTGAGTCCTTACGAAGCGACCGTTAGCGCTTTTATTTATTATTAATTATTTTTTAATAAAACAAAAGGATAACTTTTTTTGTCTACGTTTGCTTCTTGAAAAAATCTTAAATTTTTTGTAACGCATGCCTTGTTTATTAGTTTCAATTTATCTACAGAGATAATTAACAAATTAAAAAAATGTCAATTAATGTTTATTTTAACTTTCTCATTTTTTAAAAGCCATTGCTATTGAAATGAGTATTAGGGTGGAGTGAAAAAAAAATTTGAAAAAAGTGTAGTTCTTAAATCCTGCCAAATAGGCTAAAACTTTTAAAAAAATTGGTTTTGGCGAGTTGCTACGTTTGGGGGGCTAGCAACCCCCCAAAATGTGTTTTTGGGGGGTAAAATTGACAAAAAATGTCGTAACTCGGTAACCGCTTATCGTAGAGGCATGATTTATGGCTCAAAATTTGCAGAATCATCATGTTTCTATATGTGCTAAGAGAAAGTTTTTGTCTATTTCCACAAGAAAAAAAGTTATAATCGATAAACCGTTTTTTATGCTCAATACTCGAAAATTGCGCTGTATGGAAATAACTTTGATCTAACATTTGAAATGATATATGTCTAACTGATAAGGACTAATTATGACAATCACAATATAAGGACTAATTATGACAATCACAATATAAGGACTAATTATGACAATCACAATATTAACAAGATGATTTGGGATAACTTTGGTCACTAGACAAAGTACCTAAATAGGCCTACTCATAAGGTACAGAACGTGCTAGCTTTACTGCCCATAAAATGTTTAGTATTTCAGTAATTTAAAGAAAATCTGTTACATCTCATTACTTTCGAACTGTTGATGCTGATATTGGGTTGTTTTGCCTAAGGAGTGAGAGAAAAATAAGAAAGCAAGTTAGAGTACACCAAATACCCTACGCAAAATGAAGCGCATCAGAATTGCACTTTAGTGTCAAATTTTTTCAAAAGTTTTCGAGATTTAATCTTCTGGAGAATCAACCCATCTCTTCGCTCAAATCCTTCAACTTGTGCTGCGGCCTCTGTTACCATTTTGACATGGCGCTCTACACATTGGTTGTGACATGGGTGGTCGAGCTGCAGTGGTCTTATCCGGCATTGTTCAATATCTAAATCAGTTAAATGTTCAATTACCGGAGGCTGCTGATGGCAAGATGTTAAATTCACCATCTTGTAGTACGAGTTCACTGTTAGATCCAGTATGGGCGGTTCAAACAGCCGTACAGTTGAGGCGGTATCATAATATTTTGCTCCTTCCAAAGAATATTCTTCACTGTGACTGTCAACCAAGTCATGATTATCAAATGAAACCGTTGATGGCAAGTTTCCACGAATCGAAAGCACTTTGTTCACTCCTCGCATTTGTATCTCCTCATCATTGTCACCCAACATGGCGATCAAGACATTTTCCTGGTGTGCGAAAAATGCATTTCGTTGCACAACTTTCAGAGCAGTTTTCCGAACAGCTTCGTCAGGCACCTGAAGAATTCGTTGGACCAAGTTGAAAAAATTTCTAGATCCGCAAGTTAGTTGACTATTTAACTTAATTTTAAACCAACTTGGAAAGTAAACTTGAAGACAAAACTTCGTCAGAGTTTCCAAGTTTGAGGAGGGTTCATCCACCGAAACATAATATCTGAGGATTCGACAGCCCAGAGTTAGCCAGCATGAATGCACAATGGGACCTACTTTTAAATATTGCAAGTCGCTGTCGACAACTCCCATGATTATTGCTGAACATATCTTGTAAGCATAGTGTTGATCAGTACTCAGATCATTAACAACTGATTCTGGCAACTGTACAAACTGAGGGTTTGAAATTGACTTAAAATTAGCAGCAACCGGCCAACTTGAAACATCTCCAGTTAAACACTTTCCAATTGGTCCTGCAAATGTGTCAGGACTATTGGTGGTTCCATCAAGCATAGTAAAGACATGGCGCAAGGGTAGTTCATTGGTATGTAGTAGGCAAATTACCCATTGTAGTGGCTTGTTCAATAGTTCTTCCAACTTACGAATGCAACCATTGAACTTGCCTGTCATTGCTGCAGTTCCATCAGTGCCAACTACTGTAAGCTTGTCATGTAATTCGGTGTTGGCAATGGTGTTGAAGATCTTTTGTGCTATGGTTCTTCCTTTGCCATCCTCTGTGGAAAAATGAGAAAGATAGTATTCACCAGGCTGCCCAACCATTGTATAGTGATCTTCAAGTTGCACAGACCTGTAAAACTTGTCATTTAGCCCTTGCATGGTGACCTGTGTTGCATCTTTGCGCCCATCAAAGTATATGGCATTCACTAACTTGAAATTTTCTTGCTCCTTTTTCCTAATTTCAGCACGGCATCGTTCTCGCTCTCTTCGAAGCTTACTACGATCAATAACATATGTCTTGTCATCATCAGTAATTAGACTCAAATCTTGCATCACACTATTAGCGATCGCAGCAGCAGCTCTGTCGGATATCTGAAAACGCTCACTCATCCTTGCAAGGTTTGACCAAATCATTCGATTCTGATTTTCATATGGCATTGATTGAGAAACAAATTCAGAAGCAGCAGAAGATTGCGTTTGGTCTGTGTTGGTTGAACTAGAATCTGACAGATAATCCAAAGCTGACTCAGGCACTGATGTAACTGATGTAACGGAAGAACATGTTGGTGGTTCTGGATGAGGTTGTAAGGGTCGAGCGCCTCAAAAACTGTATGTCAGCTGACGTTGAAGGAACCACAGCATCCACACATTTTCCAACTCGCTTACTAGTTTGATCTTTATAAAAAGCATAATCATCATCTGTCATTTTCAAACCATGTTGTTTCTCCAAAATTCTGCGCTGCTTATCGTCAGCACAAAAAACATCAAATATTTCATCAATAGTTGACATAAACTCTTTTTCCTTTTGTAAAAATGCTTCTCCTTGTTTTTTCTTTGACCAGCGATCAAGTTCACTGAAACAATTCACAAAACTTTGAACTTTTTTCGAAATGGTGTACAGATGAATGGGATATACGTTGCACCAATGCACCATACCCATCTGTCATAAATTTCTCTGGCAATGTCATTTGCAGCATTGAAGGTTCGAAAGTTTTTCAAATGAAGAATGCGTTCTATTACATGTCGCTTGGTAGGCAATACTCCTGGTGGAAAACTATCACGGGTAGAGAAAGTGTGTTCACTATGTAAAATCTTCTTTACAGAAGTTGAACTCCGTCTTTTCATGTTTTACTACTTCGCAGTTTGGCCAAAGCTTTGATTTACACAATTACTTAACAATATACCTGCAAAAAATAATAATAATTTTTCAGATAACTATTAGTTAAGTACAAACAAACAAACTTATTAAACAGTTTTTCTATCATAACTTTTTTTCTAGTGGAAATAGACAAAAACTTTCTCTTAGCACATATAGAAACATGATGATTCTGCAAATTTTGAGCCATAAATCATGCCTCTACGATAAGCGGTTACTGAGTTACGACATTTTTAGGAAATTTTACCCCTCAAAACACATTTTGGGGGGTTGCTACCCCCCCAAAGGTAGCAACTCGCCAAAACCAATTTTTTTCGTAGATTTTACCTGTTTGGCAGGTTTTTAGAACTACACTTTTTTCAATTTCAAAAAAAAAAATATTTTCACTCCACCCTAATGAGTATACAGTCGAATCCGGTTAATTGCATACCGGATTATCGCATAATCTGCTTTATCGCATAAAGATCGTAAATCCCAAACCATAGCCAACCATTTGTTAAGTAAAATATTTCGGTTAATCGCATAGCGGTTTATTGCATAATCCGCTTAATCGAATAGAATTAAAAGGTATTTATTCGATTACTGCATTAAATATGTCAAAATTTCTGAGACAGAAACAGACAGTTTCACAGTCTTAACGAAAAAAAACGTAGCAAAACGCAAAACAAGCTCGCCGATTGTCAACGTCGCAATATGAAAGGCGCCGCCAATTAGAGATAAAAAAGAACGCAATGTGCGAAGTTTCTTCAAAGACAATTACCGATAAAGAACAATAACACGTGGCTGCCATTTTGCAATCACTAATTTTCGCACTTCGCACTGTTTTTGTTTCATTTAACGCTGAGTGAAAGCAGCAGCAGGGTATCTAAATTTTACGTATCAAAAATGAGTGAAGCAGCAGGGAAAAGTAAACAAATTAAGCGCAAAGATTTAACTTTGGCGGACAAAATCCTTGTCCTTGATGAACTTGAAAAGAAAAAATCTCAAAGCGCAGTTGCAAAGCAATTTGGAATATCGCAATCACAGGTGTCACGAATTTTTAGTGCAAAGGAAAAACTTTTGTCCGCTCATCGCAGCAACACAAACCCCGCTCGTAAAAGGGCAAGAAAAAGTACCCAAGAAGAAGTAGAGGACGCCTTGTTACAGTGGTTTAAACAGGCCAAAAGTAGGGGTCTTCTAATCACTGGCCCAATGTTACGTGAAAAAGCAAAAGACTTGGGGAAAATAATGAACGTTGATTTCGATCCATCATCGAGTTGGGTCACTCGCTGGCGAGAGCGGAATTTAATCGTTTTTAAGCGAAAGCATGGTGAGAAACAAGACCATGATTCTGAAGCGGCTGAAAATTGGATTACATCAGTGTGGCCAAAAATACAAAATGATTATTCTGCCTCTGATATTTACAACTGTGATGAAACTGGGCTTTACTTTCGTGCACTCCCAGAGGGTACTTTGTGTTTTAAAAACGAAAAACTCTCTGGCAGCAAGAAGTCAAAAGAGCGCTTTACCGTTTTGCTTACTGCAAACATGGATGGTTCAGACAAGCTACGACCATTTGTCATTGGAAAATCTGCTAATCCACGCTGCTTTAGGGGAATAAAAAAACTCCCGGTAACTTATAAATCTAACAAAAATTCCTGGATGACTGCAACACTATTTCAAGAATGGTTAGAATGGTTTGATGCTCGCTTACAGAAACAAAAGAAAAAAATATGTTTGCTGCTTGACAATTGTTCTACCCACAAAATCGATGATCCTGGATTACAGTGTATTGAACTTGTATTTTTGCCGCCAAATACTACTTCCGCTATCCAACCGCTTGATCAGGGCATCATCAAGAACTTCAAACATTTCTACCGCCGTCGGATGTTACAAAAAATAGTCCTGGCTATTGATGCAGATGAAAACAGTACTGCGACTGAAGTGGCTCGGTCTATTTCTGCTTTAGACGCAGTGAATTTTATGAGCGCCGCTTGGAACGATGTTTCTACAGACACAATTCGAAACTGTTTTTTCCGTAGTCTAACACCAGCAGTACCCAACGAGCCGTTTCTTGGGTTTTCTTTAGATGAAATTCCAACCTCATTTACGCAGGAAACGTACACACAATTTGTTAGTCTTGATGATAACCTTGAAGTGACAGGTGTTCAAGACGATGCTGATATATGTGAAGAAGTGTTACAAAACAAGCAAGTTGAAACAGACGACGACAATGAAGAAAGCTCTGCTGATGCAACTGCTGTGACTCCACCAAAAAATAAAGAAGTGCTACACGCACTTGCTGTAATTCAGCGACGATTACAATTTGAAGGGGCAGATATGGGCGCATTTCTTCGCTTAGAAAGACAAATGCAAGATAGCATGCAAAATAAAATTAAACAAACAACTATCTTGCAATATTTTGCTTGAATTAAATAAACAAATGTGTAATCCTTTATTGGCTTGTTTTTGTTTACTTTTTTGAGTAAGAATAAGGCGATCGCGTCTGCATGCGCTTGTAGGTATGACGTGTGACGTTTTCATGCGTGACGAGCTTCGCACTTTCGCTTAAACGCATAATTCGCTTAATTGCATAAAAAGGCTTGACAAATTCACTATGCAATTAACCAGATTCGACTGTATTTGTACTTATAACTTGTCATTCAAGTTAAGTTAGATAAAGCTGATAAGTTGTTATTTGTTTTATAGCTACCTGTATAAAAATTAATACTAATATAACTTTCATGATTTTTAAAATATTTATAGGTGCATTTTATGATTTTACTTGGTTTTTCTGTGTTTTTTCTTTTTTTTTATCAAGTTACTGTAAACTGGGGTGCTTTGATCATGCAAAATAACTTGGATTATTTTTTATATAACTTGAAAAATAAAAGATGTTGAATTTTAGAATAAAGTGGGATGTGGATTTTTTATTACTTTGTTTATAAGCCGATTTTTAGATAGATTTTTATCATTTATTGGAGAAAAGCTTAATCAGGTATTTTAACATACACAATACACTTTCACATGCCAATTATAGTTATAAAGTTATGCTTTCTTTACTTTGGTAAAACAAAGGTCTTAGCATCTCCACCTTTGATATTTTTTTAATATATTTTTTTCAAACAAAACTGATCATTTAGCAATAAAATTAAGAATGAATGTTAGATTCAGTAGGTTTGCAAATCTTTCCATATTGCACTCATACACAATATAGAAAATGCTCTGTACACTACTAATTTATGAATCAAACCTGTGCCATCAGTTTTTTTTATTATTTTCAGATGTTTTATTGACATTTCTACTCTAAGACCAAGACAAAAAAATTGTAATAGTGATAAAGCATTTAGCTGAATCAATCACCAAATAGTCTTTATCATGAAAAAAATGCTTTGGCCTTATGCAACTTTCTTCATTCATAAAATAACTTGGTCTTAGAATGAAATATTTTGATAATGAATATAGATATATGATCAAAGTTGCCCTAAACTGGAGTTGACTTTGATCAGATATTAAAAGGCACTCTGCTTTAACACATGATGTCAGAGCAAAAAACAACGATGGATAAAAAAGTTGAGATTTATAAAATGCTTCAATTGATTTGTTTTGTAAAGTTTATCTTTTGAGTTTAGTAAATGTGAAGCAAGATAGCTCTAAAACATTGGTTTTTAACCTGGGGGTTGCACCCTTGTGGGGGTTGTTAGGCTTTGTGGGGTTTGTGAAAGCTTTTGATTACAGCATAAAGAATAAGATAATAAAAAGACATCAGGTTATTTTGTAAAAAAGGCTATTAGGTACAGTAAGATAAAAGCCATATAACATTCATAGCTTAATATTTTAAAAGTAACTTAAAATTATTTATTTATATTTGGTTTAACAACAATAATAAAACCAACTGGTAAAAATTGTACTTTAAACCGGTTTTGAAAGCAGTTGTAAACATTGCAATTGAATAACATTGGTTTGTTATGTTATTGTACAAAAGAGAATCAGCTAAGCACAATTTTTACTGAATGGTATGGGAAAAACGAATGTCAAAACAAATAGTGAAATTATAGACTATGCAGAGGCAAAAACAATGAAAAAATTGTAGCAGGAAGCAATTTCTATGTAGCCTAAAGACCTGTATAAGTACAAATAAGCATGTTATTCCATACCTGCCTGCCCCATTGATTAGTACAAGATGACTTCTCCATTGATGAGTATGAATGCCCATTGATGGATATAAAAAATTGACTGGCAGTAAGGGGCAAGCCAAGCTAGGGTAGCTGAAAGTAATTTTTTAACAAGCAATATCAATTTTGAGAAAAGAAAAAACTTTGTGATATTTTGCAAGTTTTTAATCCTGAGTCTGCATAAATTGTTATTACTTGTTCAGAAAAATTAATTTTTTTTGGTTTCCATATGAATATTGATGGCACTCAAAGAAAACTTAATGGGTACAGTGGGTGAGCAAATTGAAACAGATGGGTACAAGCCACAAATAATAGAACATGTTGGTTTTTTAAGTAGCCTATTGCTACCAACTGACAAAACACAGTGAATTGGTTATTTATGGCTCAGTGGCAGGTGCTTTCTTATACCCTGGACTATAATTAAATCTGTTCTTGCTGTTAGACATGACAGATTGAAACCAAACCTGCCAAAATGGAAGGGTGTCTACTAGGGATATAACTTTTTCTAGTTTTCTAACCCTATGTCATATTTTGATGAATAATATTGAAATAAACTAAAAAATACCATTTTTTCGTAGATCGGTCTAAAAAACATCGCGCGCATTAATCAAAATTTATTAGTTATTTACGTTCTTTACTAAAGCAAATTACAATCATGTTTATAATGTTTCGTAAACAATTTTTCTGGCAAAAAATAAAACTTTTATTTTCATTGAATAATTTTCAAACTCATTAAAAATGGTTGGTAGCAACAAATTTGCTGCTTAGATACTTTTTTGATCAGCTATTTTCAATAATTTCTTGCATTTTTTTAACTGCTCTCTCCGCAATTATGTTCTTGGGATATTAATTTTTGAAGACTCCTGATTATAAAATTTCAAAAATGTTGACAATGCTTTTGGGCAATTTTGTGACTTAATTGCATCATGAAGACACTCATACATACTTGTATCATAGATCTGATTGTGGAACCAAAACCTAGACCAGTCTTTCGAAATAAATTGACAAATGTTTTTTAATCGATTTCTGGAATTCGATATGAGAAAGTAAGCCATTAGAGCATATGAACCACGAGAGTTCCACCTGGCGTTGTGAAGAGCTGGAAGGTTTTTTTATTGAATTTTTGGCCATTTACAAGTCTCTTTATTTAATTTAAATGCTTTACACAGCTGATATAAAAACCTGAAATCATCTCTCCAACCAGGGTTTTTATTCAATGACAGTTCAGAATCATGCTGTAGTTAGCTTTCAAAACTTTATAACTGTTGGTGATTTCATTTATAAAATCGTATGGCAATTGAGGGCTTCTGGTTGAACCACCTAATTGAAAATCCATTATATGCCTCAAAACAAGATCGAGAATATGGTGCTGACATGCAATGAACTTAGGTTTTTCATATCCTTTTTCACTCATGGCTTTCTGAAACTTCACTATAACTCCATTTTGTTTGCCAGTATTGACTGCCGTGGTGTTGCATACAGTAGAATTCCAATTATATAGACTACAAATTTTGTAGAATACCTGTTATATAGACGACAAATTATGTAGAATACCTATTATATAGACTTTTTGAAAATAAATTTACTGTATTTTGAACATGCCATGCAAAATATTGCTTTGACTACAGATGAAACTGATGAATAAATACTATTTACTTTAAGACAAATAGTTTATATGTAAGAAATATATATTTTCAAATATTTCTTTGAGAGCAGCCGGTACATTTTTTATAGACAATACACGTTATATAGACTTGCCCGAGTCTATATAATTGGAATTCTACTGTATTATCATTTTAATGCTCTTCCAGGCATCATATTCGTCCATTAAAGTTTTGATTTCTTCAAAAATAGCTCTAGAAAAACCATTTTTGCAGGTAAGAATTCCCAAATTTATTATCCTATTTTCATTTTGAAGACACACAACTTGGTATTCCGTTTTCAATATAACTTTTCCATCAAAATGGAGGCAAAATGTTTTACTTTGTAAAATTGCCTTGATATTTACTTTTTTACGCTCTGCATCTTTGATAACATGTTTCCAAACACCAACCTGAGTTGGTGAAGCTATATCAACACCATCTTCTTTAAGCGACTTACGTACGATTGCTGCCTTTTTTGTTGATAAAAAGTGCTTGCTTACAAGCTTAGCTGCAGACGCCGCTGAACTATATTTGCTGAATTTTTCCTCCGCTGGTTTGAAATCATCATTGCTTTCATTGTCAATACTATCAGAGATCACATCATTTTCTTCGTTTATTTCACAACTTAAAGGAGTTAAATGAGAGCCAGAGGTACTTGGTTGACTTTGAATGAACTTTCTTTTTGAAGGATGAATTGGATTCAAATCTGCTTCTTTTCTGGTGCTGTACCCAACTTGACCTGATGTTTGAATCTGTGTGGTGTAAAGTTTCTTATCTTCTGAACATAGCCAATTACCATCTACTTTAGTTATGTCAAAAAGACCTTTCAATTCTTTTTCTACTTGCTCCGATTTTCTTTTTCTATATTTTTTATAAAGATCAACAACACTTCTTGTTTTAGACTGGACTTGCTGGTGTGATACAATGGGAAATTCCATAAATTTGTCAATTCTTTAGCAATCATCTTTATTCTGATAATTCTACTTTTTTCTAAATCAAATAATTCAAGATAGCGACCCACAATATGTTTTTTTGTCAGCATTTTGCATAAGTCAGATAAACTTACTGTTACCAATGGAAGGTCTGGTCTTCTTTTCACAGAGTATGTTTTGGGTAAGTTTTTACTATTCATTTTTTGACTCATGTAAAAACAAAACAATAAAATATATGGCTCTGAAACAAAGATGAAAAGTATTTGTAAATTGGCATCATAGTTTTGCAAATTTCAAATGTAATATAAAAAGAAACAAGGTCAATTCTGTCAAATATTGTATAAAAAGAAAAAACTAATTTTTAAAATAAGCATATAAAAGAAGCTTACTTGTACCCGGAGCGAAAAAAAATAAAAATTTTGGGCAAAAGTAGCATTTTCAGGCATATTTCATTAAGCAATGTGCGCAGACTTTTTTGCGCAAAAAGCAAAAAAAAAGCCTTTTTAGGCTCAAAACAAAAAGTTTCATCAAGTAAAGTAACAGGCTTTTTGATTTGAAAAAAATGTTTAAAAAGTTATATCCCTAGTGTCTACCCATTCCAATGTTCAGCAAGGGTCTGTAGGTTCTTGCAGTTGTTTACCAAATAAACATATTAATTAAAGAGTTTTCCAGGTCACAACTAGTGATGGGATGATTAAGTGGAATCAAGAATCAAAAAAATTGATGAATTTTTAGGAACTGAAATCATCATTGAAATCAAAAAACTTTTAATAAAAATTTCAATTCTTGAAAAAGATTCCTAATTTATTTAGTATTTGCCCTTTTCTTATATACCTCACCAGTGTTTTTTTTAAGGTGTTTTGAGGAACCGAAATGGTCTCTCAAAATTGTCCAGCGGTCTCTCAAAATGTGCTACTACCATAGCTGTACTACCATAACCGGTCTCTCAAAATCTGCTACAAGCAAAGTCAGGAAATTTAGAGAGGTGATGATGAGGAACTGCAAGAAATAATAATCCAAATTTAGGTGAAGACCTTTTTTTTTTAGAGAACACCTTGATTTTGGGACAAAAATCGAAAATTAGGAGACTGAATTTAAGTGAAGACCTTTTTTTTTTTTTTTTTTTTTAGAGAACACCTTGATTTTGGGACAAAAATTGAAAATTAGGAGACTGAATTTAAGTGAAGACCTTTTTTTTTTTTTTTTTTAGAGATCACCTTGATTTTAGGACAAAATTGGTTTTTGTCTGAGAAACTCAGACAATTTTTTTGTCATATCCGAAATGTACTCTAAAATCATGATTTGGGCAAAAATTCATTGTTCCCCAAAATTTTTTGGGCTGGTACGGCTATGGCTACTACAATAGTGTAAACAAAGCTAAGTATGCTCAGGAACAATAGGAAAAAAATTAGCGCTTTTTCAAAATTGCTTAGAGGTTCCTCAAGCCAAACCTTAAAAAAAACACTGTACCTCACTATTATTGAGCATGCACATATATATGAAAAGACTTTTTTTTTTAACAATACATATTTACAAGGATTATAATCATGGGTTGGTGGCAAATAAGCCTTGGCAAATCATCACCAACTGTCACTAACCTTAACAACACTATTGTCTTTTTCTTTCGGCTTCTCCCTACTTGGGGTTGCCACAATGCAACAGTATTCTCCATTTCACTCGATCTACTTTGTCTCCTTCCCTAACTCCAACCCTTTCCATGTCGTCTCTCACCAAATCCATCCACCTTCTCCTTGGCCTTCCATTTTTTCTTCTGCCTGGCATCACCATTTCCATCATCCTTTTCCCCATGTAGTCTTCTCTCCTTTTTACATGTCCATACCAATGTACCCTTGCATTCCAAAGTTTGTCTCCCAGCTTTGCAATTTTCACAGTCCCTCTCATGTATTCGTTTCTCATCTTGTCCTTTGTTGTCACTCCCAGTGCCCATCTCACTATTTTCAACTCTGCAACTTCCATTTTTCCCACCTGTCTTTCCATCACTGCCACTGTTTCCATTCCATAAAGCATGGTTGGTTTAACAACACTCTTGTACATTTTACCCTTAACCTTTGCTGATAACTTCCTGTTGCACAGAACTCCAGACACCTTCCTCCACTCATCCATCCTGCTTGGATCCTTCTCCTTACTTCTTTTTCACATCTTCCATTGCTACTAACTGTTGAACCCAGGCATTTGAAGTTTTCTGCTCTCTTTACCTTTTCTTTTTGCAACTTCAACTCTTCTCCATCATCCACACCCCCAACCCTCAATATTCAGTCTTGCTCCAGCTCACTTTCAGGCCTCTTCTCTCCAGTGCATTTCTCCAAATCTCCAGATCCTCCTCTAGCTCCCTATGATTTTGTCTAGACAGGACTATGTCATGTGCAAACAGCATATCCCATGGTGCATCCTTCACTTGTCAGCCTGTCTTTGATGATGGCAAAAAGAATCAGCCTGTCTTTGATGATGGCAAAAAGAAATGTTCTGAGTGCTGAACCTTGGTGGAGTCCAACACCTACCTTGAATTCTTTAGTCACCTTGCTGCACTTCTCACAGTTGTTGTCACTCTGTCATACTTATCCTGGATAATCTTTATGTAGCATTCTGATGTTTCAGCTAACCACAAGCATTCCCACAGTTCCTCTCTGGGTACCCTGTTGTGTGTTTTCTCCAAGTCAATAAAGGCACAGTGCATTGCCTTCTGCCCTTCAGTCCACTTTTCCAACAGCATCCTTAGACAAAAGATTGCGTCGGTGGTACTCTTTCCTGGCTTGAACCCAAATTGTTGCTCAGCAATTGTCACCTCCTTCCTAATCCTTGCTTCTATTATCCTCTTCCCCAATTTCATAGTGTGGCTTATCAACTTGATCCCCCAGTAGTTTCCACATTCCTTGATGTCTCCTTTACCTTTGTACAAAGGTACAAGCACACTCCTCCTCCATTCATCTGGCATCTTCTCTCCTTGCAAGAGTCTGTTGAAGAAGTTTACTAAAAACTCCACACCTTTATTGCCTAGAGCAATCCATGGTTCCACTGGTATGTCATCAGGTCCTTGAGCCTTTCCCTTTTTCATCTTCCACAACCCAATCCTGACTTCTTCTCCAGAGATATCTTCCACATCCCTTTCCCTTCTGTTCTCGTTTCTCTTCTTTCTCTTGGGTTTGTGGAGGGTAACAAACAGGATAATATGCTTGAAGTATCAGTGCATATATTCCACCTGTGGTGCATATGCACTGATACTTCAAGCATATTATCCTGTTTGTTACCCTCCACAATTCCACTACCCGGTCCACATGCTCCTTTTTCAATATGATTCTTACATCATTCTTTTTGTTTCCACTTTCACAGTACCACATTTTATATCTTCCACCAGTGTATCTTGCTCTCTCCCCCTTCTAGTAAGTTTTCTGCACACATAGTATGTCCACCCCACTTCGTTTCATAAGATCTGCCACTTCTCTTCCTTTACCAGTCATGGTTCCAACATTTAATTTAGCAACCCTCAGCTTGATCTTCCTCTCTTCATTTCTCACCTTCTTTTCCACTGCTTTCCACCTCTTCTTTGCATCCAAGTAGCTTGTCCACCAGTGACCCTTGGTGCCCAGTCACTGCTAACAGTCATTGTTTTCCTGGGCCTTGACCAATCCGATATGAAGTCAGATTTTACAAAAATATTTGGCTATGTTTTACATCGGATGCCCTTCCTGTTGCAACCCTCCCCATTTATCCAGGCAAGCAACTGGCACCAAGGTTGTTCTGATTTGAACAATCTTAGAGGCTGGGTTCTTAACAACACTATTGTCACCAACCCTAAATCAAATTGGTAGTGGTTAATTGTTGGCAACAAATCAATAGCAGCAATTGGTCCCATTTCGTTTATAGCATATATATATATATATATATATATATTGCAAAAGTGAATCAATCTGGCTGCCAAGATGCTCAATAAAAAGATCAAAGCCATTTAGCAATGTTTAAAAACCACAACAGTTTGTTTCATTCTATGGAATCTTTAGGTGTGGTAGAAACACTACTTATAAATTCAATTTTTTGGTTCAAAGACCAAATTATAAATTCAAATTTTGTTGATGAAGAGAGTAAATTCAAATTTTGGAGAAGACCAAATTTTTGTTAATGAAGGAAAGACTCGCGACTCCCAGTTTCTGCTCCCTGCCAAAAGATGCCGACGTGTCCAACGAAAAAAAATGAATTCAATAACTATAACCATCCTTGAAATGCTGAACTTCTCTAAATAAGTTCAGTGAAATCCCTCCAAGTTACAACCACCCTTACTTAAATATGCGTAACTCTATGACGCCCGATACAGAAAATTATAGTTGCAACTTAAAAGAGAGGATTAAATTTATTATTTATCTGCGGTTTCACACATACAGTTACTTAACACAATACAACAAAAATTAATACACCATTCACTGTTCTCTGAGCCAAATTCTAGTTACTGTGTGACAAGAGCAATCTCTCACTCTATTTATAATAAATCCGAATTGGGCCATGTGGCTCAGATGACAAAATTAACAATAAAACTCTATTTTATGCTCTTATACAGGTTACTGCCAAAATGAGGTCACATTGGGATTAAGTAATTAGGACAATGCATTTAGGTTATTTAGAACGAATGCAGTTAATTTAAAATCTATAAATTGATTGATCTGTTAAAAGTGTCAATTTTATCACATTTTCTTGCTGTTGGCAGCTGTGACTCATTGCATTTCTAATAGGGTCACAAAAAATTAATCTAATTTTCTAGTAGGTTACAAAAATTCACGAAGAAGCGATTTGCATTACATAACAAGACGATTGCTTCATTTTAATAAGTAACCGCCAGATGATTCTAGAGTGAAAAATTGACTGTTGTGGTTTTTAAACACTAATAATATAAATTTTGTGTTATATATGTATAAATACAAGTTTTTTTTCGCTTTTGATACCAGGTATATTATTAAAATCTTTAATGATGCTTTTCTGGTAAAATCTGAGTTAAACTGCTGTTAATTCTTTATTAAAAAGTAAAAACAATAATAAAAACGTTTCGGTGTACTATGATTCAGTAAACTTTCATCAGGAGATTAAATGAAATACAAATATCATCCGCAATATAACCACAGTGGTGCAAAAAATTTTTTTGTATTTGTATTTTTGTATTTTCATTTATTAAGACAAAAACATCCCTACAGCCTGTTTATCTGATTAAGAAATTAAGAAATGGATGAAACAGGCTGTAACGCTGCTGTTTATTTCTAAAAAAAAAAATGAATGACGGTATGTGATTTGAATTTTATGTAACATCTTCCAAGAACAGGTCCATTACTTTTTTTCCTAATTTCTATATTTTGAGAGTTTCATATAATATTGCAATATATATACAGTACATATAGCAAGAGTGAATCGATCTTCATTGCTGAGTGCTCAATGAAAAGATCAGAGCAATTTAATGCAAAATATATTTAATCACTATTTGAAAAACCACAATAGTCTGTTTTATTCAAAAAAATCGCTCTGTTTCATTCATATTAAAGTAAGAGAAGAAGAGCTGGGTTGCAAAATAAATACATATGCATGCATTTGCATTTACTATATCTTAAGTTTTTTTTTCTCATACAACATTACAGGAATCACATTATTTGCATGATTAATTTAGCAAACTGTATATTTCTGAGCATAACGATTGAAAAGCTTAAATTTTTAGTAATATTTTAAGATGATCAAAAATTTGAAATTTCTTCTAATAAACTATGTTTTGCAGAACTACATATTACTTATCAAAGAATGATTCATTCAACATTCAATGTTTTCATTACAAATAATCTTTTTTTTTATTTTTGTAGTTACCACCTGATGATTCTATAGGATGAAACAGATTGCTGTAGTTTTTTTCAAAATTTAGTATTACATATTCAAATATTGTTTTTTATAGAAAAGTTTTTTATAATGATCAAAGTTCTATTTCAGTCAAGATCTAACATAAGTTGTGGTTTTTTAAGTAGATATTAAAAAAATTTTGTTGTAAAATATTTCTCTGGTCCCTTTATAAAGCAATCTCCAAGGAACATTGATTCAATTTCTCAATATACAGGGTGTTCATAAAGTCTTGCACACATTTAAAATTTTAATATCTCAAAAACCGCATTAGGTAGAAACTTTAAATTTTCGACAGTGAATTATACCACAATAAAGTTTTTTGTTATTTTTTACAGGTTATTTTATTGTTAAAATAAGCAAGAATAAGTCATTTTTAATAAAAGCATAAGTTTGCAACAAAGTATGAAACATGTTGACCATTCAACAATAAGTACCATGAACTGAAATCACCAACAGCAGTACATGAAAAGTTATGATACATGAAGTTGCTTTGTCAGAAAAAACCACACTGTTAAGGTATAATACATTGAATTGAAATCACCAACTGCAGAATATGAAAAGTTATGATACATGAAAAGTTGCTTCGTCAGAAAAAACCACACTGTTAGGGTATAGCAATTGTACAAATGCGCATTGGTTATTATTGAGTACGAATGCGCATTGCTTAATTTATAATAAATAAACAAACAAAAAAAAATGAAGTAAAACTAAAAATATGTTAAGGAACAATGCAAAAACCTAAAAATAGTCCAAGTATATCAATATCATAATTCTGTCAAATAATATTAGCTGTAATTTTGATATAACTAATATGTACTGCTTTTAGGTTACACAAACTTTATATTTTCTTGTTCTGCATGACAACAGCAACTAACTTGCTGAAAACCAATGAAATCAGAGCTACTTTAGTAATTGTACAGAGCAATATGCGCATTTGTACTTGTTTAAAACTTGAACAAGGAATGCGCATACATGTTAACGTGATGATCTCCCTAAAACCGTTTATGAAGTTATTAGACCCACTGGCTCACAATGACCAAGAATGTACAGACTTCCAAAAATTCACAAACAAAATGTGCCTTGCTGTCCTATTTTTTCGATGATTGGATCTGCCCAACATGAACTCGCTAAATTTCTTGCCGCCTTATTACAACCCGTATTAGAACTCTACTCAACTAATTGCAAGAATGATTCCTTTTCTTTCACTGAAATGATACAACAACTCAAAGTAAATTCTAATGATTCAATTCTCTGTTCATTTGATATTTGTAGCTTATTTACTAACGTACTTTTAGTGGAAACCATTGAAATTTGTACTAAAACACTTTACGACGGTCACCTCCCTAATCCAATTATTCCTAAACATGTTTTTATTGAACTGATGAAAACTGCAACTACTTCAGTTGAATTTAGCTTTAACAACATTATGTACAGACAAATTGATGGAGTTGCTATGGGCAGTCCCCTTGGTCCCACTCTGGCAAATATATTTGTTGGCTATTATGAATCAAAACTTTCTAATAAAATTCAAAACCTACCGTATACTGTCGTTACGTTGATGACACCTTTAACTTTCTAATAAAATTCAAAACCTACCGTATACTGTCGTTACGTTGATGACACCTTTTCCCTTTTTCACAAAAAACTGAATTCCAAATATTTTTAAATTGTCTTAACTCGCTTCACCCCTACTTAAAATTTACCAATGAAATTGAAACCAATAATTCTCTGCCTTTTTTGGATGTACTTGTTACCAAATCTGATAATAAATTCATCACTTCAGTCTATCGAAAGCCCACTTTCACAGGTCAATATATTCATCGAAATTCCTTTGGACCAAAACAATGTAAAACAAATCTCATTGATACTTTAACACATCGAGCCTTAAAAATCTGCTCTAAATCTACATTAAAACATGAACTAGAGAATATTCGCTCTATTCTTGTAAAAAATGGTTATCCAAAATTCCTTATTGATTCGAAAATTTTCAAAAAAACTTTTACGTTTCCAACAAAGCATTAAAGAAGGCCCAAAAAAATGCCATGTCTATTTAAAATTGCCTTGGATTGGCAAAAATTCCCTGAAATTTGAAAGAAAAATAAAATTATCTATTAATAATTGTTTTGGAGCGGTCCAACCACAAGTGATCTTTTCCACCAGACAAATTTTACCTACTATACATAAAGACGTTCTTCCTACTTTTCAACAAAGTAACGTCGTATATGAATACGTGTGCCACTGTGATAGTCGGTATGTGGGTCGAACATCTCAATGTTTGCAGGACAGAATCCGCCAGCATGTGCCGAAGTCTATTTGGAACAGAACCAGTCAAGAATGTAAACAACCAGAACGCCCAGGAAAACTAGCAAACTCAATACTGCACTGTGATTCAGCGATTGGAAACCATGTGTTACATAACCAAAAATGTGCATCTCACTATAAGGACAATCAATTTTTTATTCTCTCTAAAGCACGATCCGATTTCCATTTATCAGTCTTGGAATCAATTTTCATCACTTTTCGAAAACCTAATTTGTGTAGACAGAAAGAATTTGTTTACAAACACAAATTGTTAGTATAATTGTAAAAAAATTTTCTTTTTAGTTCCAAATTTTAGCACAAAACTTGCATAATTTTGTTCCTTTTTTTGCCAAAAATTTTTTACGCCGACGAAACGTGGTTTTATTTATTAAATTCATATCACCATAGAAAATCAAAGTGGTGCCAAAGATGAAAGAAAAACCTTGTCATAAGTTTTAACTGAAATACTTTCAAAATTGAAAATTTTTAAAATTAATTTTAAATATTATGTTTGTATTCCTTCCAGTGAGCATTTTTTTGTCATAGATATACTATTTTAAGATCAAAAAGAAGTTGCATAACTGATAAACATTTTCAAGTGTTATTCTTTTAGTCCAAGAATAAAAAAAAATAAATAATATTATTACAGTGAATTGTTGCATTGCTATTTGCTAAATTGAAAAATGTTTTATTTTGCTATTGTTTAAAAATTAGGCAGTTTTTTTTAAATCTACAGTACATATAGTCATAAATTTTATCTTCCTCATAAGAATTTTTTATATTTTCATTTTACAAAATTGATGCTAATGCCATCAAATTTTGTTGAGCTTACAATTTAGATTTTTAGGATTTTTAATATGTTGAATTTGATGCTAGCACCACCAACGTATTTTTTTTTTGACACACACAAAACTAAACATAATCTTTTCACAAATCATCAACAAACTCATAAAAATGCAAATATACAAACACGAAATGAATTTGGACTCAGAAACACAGTTGAATAAAATTATTGACAACCCAAACCAACAATTGCCTGGGGCACCATACCCAAGCTATCCAGCAACATCTGCTTTGAAACCAAAGCATCTATCACTGATAAAACAAAGCAAATAAATTTTTCAACAAATGTTTCACTGATTTCATTTTATACAGCATGAATCCATCAAAATTTGACGACTAAGAAAACAATCTCCATTCTTTGAATGTTTATGCTGAATGTGGACTTTTTTGCCAGAAACAGGAAAGTATTGAAAAAAAAACACACCACTTGAATTGTTAAGAAAGGAAAACATTGTAGCTTGTTTTTTTTTCTACTTACTGGTGTAACACAAAGTTTAGTTATGTCTTTTAACCTTTTTTTGTTTTCACCTTCTACATTTCATTCTTTCCAAAAGACTTGCAAATTGTAATATATACCAATCTCATAACAATCACAGAATCTCACAGCAAACAATAAGTTTCAGCAATTCATTGAATCATATCTACTCAAAATTAACTTACAGCAAACAAACATTCTCAAATTTTGGTAAATACATTGGAGCCACAGGTAACATCTTGAAAACACATACAGTATCTCATTAATGCCAAAACAAAAGAAACTCATTCAAGCACTTCCTCCATATCAAACAACTTATCACTTTTCTTTAAAAGCTCTCAAAAATCTGCCCCATTTTGGATAATAGAAACATCATGTATAATCCTATTGTTATCAAACAAGCATTAATAAATTGTAAATCAATCAGAACATGATTTTGTGCAATCAGAACATGATTTTTAATAACTGCACAAGGAACACAGACACTTAACACTTAAGACAATCTGTGACAGATCTCTTTGCAAGCAGTGAAAGTTCATGCAAAACTGGTAGTTTAAACTTTTTTTTTTTTTTTCGGAGATAAAGATATGGCTTCTTCTGTTCAATCTTGGTGGAGAGGCAACAACAACACATTGACTTGGATACTTAAAACCAATCCTTTATTACTGATTGTTGTTTTTTACAAAATAAAAATAAAAAAATTTTGTTTTAAAGTTTAATGCCTTTTAAATTTGCAGGTTGTAGCAATAAAATTACTGCAAAACTTAGTGATCTTTATATTTTAACATCATCTCCAGATACAATCTCTGGTGCTCAACAGACTTGCAATTCATTAGGTGGATTTATTGCAATAATTAAAAATGATATGGATCATAATTTTTTTCTGTTTTATCTGAAAAATACTTGAAAGGTATTTGAGTCAAATTGAAGTATTTGTATAATATTTGCACAGTTTCAGTTTATTTTGTTTCATGCTTCAAAGCGAAAAATACACTAACATATAAAAGTAGCAAATAAATTTTCCAAAGCACAGGAAGGCAGCAAAATGACCACACAGTTGTCTGGTCACCTGCCTGCCTCTAGATAGTGCGACAACAACAAAATAATTTTGTATTAATAAAATGCAACAGTACACTTAAGAAACACACAGTACATTTAGAAACAAAATATAGAATTAATACTTTTGAATCTATACATCTGAAAAGATATAGAAGTTTTGAGTGATTTATTTAAATGCAATTATATTTGAAACTGAAAGCAAGCAAATTATTAAATATGTATATAGGATTATGCATACTTGCATTCAAATACAAGTGATTCAAACTATCAGATTTTTTAAACTCCACTTGTTATTGTGATATAATTTGTTTTATGCTAAAGGTGTAAAAAACTTCTTGCGAAAATATTAATGAAATAAAAACTCGTTTTAATTCGAATTTTACAGATTTTACCTTTCTCTCGTAACAATTCCGACAATAATTTTGAAGAAATTGTGGTTCCTTTTTATCTTTCTGTAGAAGAAACTGGATTAAAGCATTTTCAATTTTTAATCAGTGAATCTCATTTTCCACCTAATGCTCATTTGCCTTTTATATAAGTTATTTTTGGAATAAACAAACCTTAATTATTAATTATATAATACGTATATTACACAACATGAATTACCAAATATTTCATTTTTAATTGATTAAATTAACGTGTAACATTGAGTTTTTGTAAGGAAAAAGTCTTTCCTTCAATCTCTAAACAAGTACTTGAAAAAAATCTTTTTATATTTAATACTCTATCACGTCCAATTGCACAAACATGTTTTGAAATAAACAAACTTTAATTATTAAACCGTCATTTTTTGACCAGTACTTTCAAAAATGCTCGCATATCTGGACTAGCAGTTGTAAAGCTTAAATTTCAAAAAAAAAAAAAAAGTTATTTTCTTTTTAAAAAGTATGCCTGAATTACCGTTATCCTGCGGTACAGATGGTGGAGTACTGTATTGAACATCAAATTAGTAACTGCCAACCGTGTAAGGAATTGAAGAAGAAATTGAAAGAATCTTGGGCGAAAATAGAAAGCTAAACTATTCGTGCCACGTGTGACCAAGTTATCTCTCGCCTCCGCCTTGTTATCATTGAAAAGGGCGGATAATTGAATAAACTGAATTCAATATTGAAGATTATACATTTACCTTTAATTTTCTTAAATTCATTGCCCTTTTCGTTTTTAATTAATGTAATATATAACACTCTACACTTCGCTGGAGGACCCTGTATATTTCTTATTCTGCCGCTATGCACTCGTTGCATAACTTATTCGCCTTATTGCTTTGTTGTCCAGCATAGCAAAGTTTTCAATTTATTTGATTTCCACATAGAGCAGCAGTAATCCGCGATTAATAAATATTGTGCATTATCGTAATTAAGATTGATGAATGCGTCTCAAATATATTTAATTAAAACTTAGAATTTCTAATAAATTTGATTTAGAAAGGATTAGTCTTATTGTAGTTGATTTAGGTAATTACAATGTTTGCCGTATGTATTAGCGCCTCCGTCACTTTCCTATTGGTCAGGAGAATAAATATAGAGATAAAAATACAAAAAATAAATAAAAGTGTAGTACAGTTGGCTAATTTAATCTTGTACTAGATGCTTTTTTTTTAAAACTTGCTGCATGCTCAAATCTTCAAACATTTCTCATCTTTTTTGTTAAAAGAAAATTAGACTAGAGATATTTTTAGCATCGGCCTATGTCAGTATTTACACACCTCAAACATCATCATTGATTGGTGCGTTTATAATAATTTTTTGTTCTTGGAGGCTTGTTATTGCACCTGGTTAATTGATGTGGAATACAGCTCACCAAGGCGATTCGTAAATAAAAGATTAAAAAATCTTTTGTTACTTAAGTAAGCAAAAAATGCACATCAAGTGTAATTTAGTTAGTGAAAACTATGCATCATACCTGACATTGTACGCCATTTGTATGGCACTCTCATTCACATGCTTCCAGGTTTTACGTCTCGGTTTAAATTGCTCCAAAATTATAGTCATTCCCACCCTTTGACCCTGTTAATGGTTGTCTGTTATAGTAAAGAAAAACTCTTAGTCCCCAATATTGTTTTTGCACTAATAGAGATTTGATGCCTTCCTAACAAAGTTTTTCTTCCGTCACGTTTTTTCTTTCATAGATCAAAGCAGTAGCTTGTGGATTTGAAAGTCCTTTGTCTCGAGTGGCTGGCGTTTGCTCCAACAAGCAAAGAAGCGTTAAATACACTCTACTTTTAACGGGCTTGTCGATTCTCCTTGGGGTTGTTATTGGTTTTGGTTTACGTTATTACTGGAAGCGCAAGTAAGAAAAGCATATGTGATTAGCATCACTTTTTTGCTTAGGAGTTTGTCGTTTTTTTGTTCTTTTTATTAAAAAATAACTTTTGTTGTACAGTATTTAGAAATAGAATTATGAACTTTATTAAAAAACCCTTTGCCTCCGGTTTAAAAAGTTTTAAAATAAAGTATGAAAGCAGCGATAGTGTACTCAAGCAAAGGAAGAAATATCTAAAAAATAGAAAAAAATCAACTTTCAATAAAATATACGAAGCTGCTAATGTTCCACGAGAGATTCCTTCCTTAATAAAGTCAACCGCGTTTGGAAATCAATACATGGAACCTCAGGATGCGAATAATCCGCGATTAAGTTCACCCTATGAATACGCGAAGATACTCTGGCCACAGCGAAACGTGTGTGTGCGGAGATAGAGCTCTTCCTGGATACTATGAGAATGAACTGTTTTGAAGAAATTTTAATGCTTATCCAGCACTTAATGCTTACAATTAGCAGACAGTAAACGAAAGGCCCCTACTTGAAAACATTCATTGACGTCAAAGATCGAATACTATCTCGACTTATACCGATAGAAATAGAATTCTAGAGTTTATGCAGTGACGTTTGATTGACATGTTTTCAAGTATTTCTTTTAAGCACAATTTCTTATGCATTAATTATGGCTTCCACGTTGTATTTCTACCGCTTCTGCGAAACATTAACCCAAGGTTGCTATTAAAAGGTTTTGTGGTTTTTCCTTCTTGTAAAACAGGAAATAACTTACGATAAGCGTTTATTTCTTTGATCGATTTGCTCCTGACTCGCGAAGCAACATCTAACGATATCCTGACCTGGTGTCACAGTAGACAAGATATTGCTTTTATTTAACAATAGTTTTTATTTAACAATAAGACTAAAACATAGAACTGGTTGCTGAAACTGTCAAACAGAAAAAAACGCTTTGAAAAGTTTGAACAAGCCAACAAAATAAACAGAGGAGGAATTAAACCAAAACCATCTGCACGACGCTAATGCATACTCTGCCTCTATCACACAATGCCTAGATCAGGGTGGTCCAACTACAGGCCCGCTGAACAATTTTACACAATTCAAGTCTTGTCGATCATAAGCAGCGGCAACCTTCTATAACAAGACATGGCGAGCTTACGGGACAGACTCTAGGGTTGAGACCGATTCCAGGTGAAGACTTTTTTTAGAGAACACCATGATGTTGGGACGAAAATAGGAAAATCAGAGACCGATTCCAAGTGAAGACCTTTTTTTTAGAGAACACCATGATTTGGAACAATTTCTAGCCGGCTGAGGCCCGCAAGCTCGAACAATTTTGAAAAGTGACCCGCAAGAGTGAAGAACTGGGACCACCCTGGCTTAGATCTTCAATAAAGCTTTTTTTGCAATTTCAAAATTGTTTTTGACTGCTTTACCGCTGTTCGTAGTTGCGTGTGGCGTAAATTCGACAGTAAGCACTTCGCATAATTAAGTGCACACTTTGTTTTATTAACAAACTTAGTTTCGTGGCTTTGGTTACAAATCTTAGTCATATCAACCCAAAACGCGGTTAGCCGCGAGTTTGGTTTAAAAAATCTGTGATATTCCACTATTACTGGGAAGAGATTTTTTATTTAATTTTATTTAATATCTAAATTTTGAGCTGCTTGCCGAAACCTCAGATAGAGAAAAATGTCATTTTCAAGGGCACAGCGGAATGATGAGAATAAAAATTATACCAAAATCATGTTGATCAAAAACTGTCAATAAAACAGCGCTGTCACTTCTTTGCCATGCAGCCAATAATAACGGAAACCAGTCAAGCCGTTGTTTTACAAGTACGAGAATGTCGCAATGTAGCAGAACCAACATGTTGGGTTTTATCAAACTAGAAAAAGTTTTTACGTTCAAACATGAAATCTATTTTAAAACCAACTAAAAACCAAAAAAATCTTTACGTTTAAACTTTTTTCGTCTTTATTAAACTTTTGCTTTAGCCTATATGTTATTATGTTCAAATGTCAAATCAAAATTTTATTTTTTGCCATAGATAAGAAATGTTTCTAATCTGACTTGAAAACTTTTTCTAAAAAAGAATTTGTTCGTGTTAATCTTGAACTAATAGTCTGCAACTAAGTGTAAAAAATCTGACCAATTTAAGCATAAAATAATTTGTTTTAATATCTAAATTAAAGCCTTGCTTGAGTTTGAGCAGGCAAATTGTCTAGCAGTTGTAAAACTTAAATTTTAAAAATTCCAAAAATTTTTAAAAAGTTTGTTCAGATTACCGTTGTTTTTGAAAGCACTGTCCCAAACTATAGTGCGTTGTGAGTTACATAAGTTGTGAGCTCCTGATTTTAAAAGATTTCAGCACTGTAGTCTGTTGTAAAAATCCAATAGGAATCAAGACAGTAACAAACTTTTTATGAAAGTTACAATCTAAATCTATTTATTTGGGTCCCAGCACTTGGTCAAAATTGTAAAGCATTGCAACTAAATGTACAGTAACTCTACTGTATGAATAAAAATTGTTTTTTTAATTTTTTATTTTAAAAAAATAAATATAATAGGCCTACTAAAAACATCTATCAACTAAAAAGTATTATATTGATACCACTTTTTTTTTTTCGATAAAAAAGAAAAAGTTTCTTGCCCTACCTAGCTGTATAAAGTATATAACCAGCAAGATTCAAATTAATAAGAATAGTAAAACCTCCACAAAGGGGAAGGCCCTGTAATAAGATTCGGTGGGTTTGCGCGAACCGGTTCTTGGAATTTCATTACGTTCAACGAACTCAATCCTAATTTAATGTAATCTATGTATCTCTACTGTATAATGAGGAAACCTGTTGTTGGTAAGTTCTATACAAAAAAAAACCTGTTCACAAAATTTTAAATCCCAACACTAGGTACGCCCATACATTGCCGGTAGAGAAAGTTGAGGCCGATAAGTCAGCCAATTATTTTATAGGTCTGACCACGGACGCCAAAAAAGTTTTTGGGTATGGGAGGGGAGGGTAAAATTTAAAACAAAGGCACGTTTTTTTAATTTTGTAATTAAAGTTCAGAGCTCTACCAGTCTAAAAAAAAGTTTGAGGACAATGTGACCTTGCCCAAATTTTACTGTCCTTTGACAAATCATGGTCTGTTACTATTTTACAGAATTAGGCTACGACTTCAAATCAACAACGTTTTCAGCGCATAAATCTAGTGAAGACCAAAAAATAAGTTATCACTTTCAAACAGTGCCAAAATCATTATTTAAAGTGAAGATTAAAAAAAGATTAATTAGTGTCCAATTTTTGTTTCCAAGTTTAAGAAAAAAATATAAAAAAATACCTTCATCTTCAATCGATTTAATATTGGTCAAGTTTCTATGATTGTGAAGGAAAATCTAATTCAATGTTTCCGTCCTGCAAATTTATAAGGGCACTGTCTATAGGCATGCTGTGAGATGTGAAAATGGTAATGGCAACACGTATTACGTCACGCGCGCTCGTCATGTGATATAGTAAAGTCTATTGTGGGTGAATATAATATAGAGAGAGTGGTAAATAAAGAATAAAGTTGTATCCGTTAAAATCTGTGTTATTGAGTACCAAGTTGACTAAGGAGTACAAGTTACTTTACAATAAAAATATAACATGGCGTCGTCGGCTAACAAAAAGAAGCTGCAAATTGCTTAAAGAGAAGTGATTTAAGCAAAGTTAGATAATTGTAAAGAACTGTGTGACTTTAAGCTGCTGAAGTATATATCACTTTTTCAGTAAAAAAGTACTGTTAAAAATATGCCTAAAGGTAGAAAAAATCAAGCAGCAAGCAATGAAAACGAGACAAAAAGCTCGACCCAATCAACAACTGCTACGGCGTATAATATAGCTGAAACTCCGGCGTGGCTCCAGCAGCTGCTAATAATGCAGCAAACCCGAATGGAGCAACTGCAAGCTCAAGCTCAACAAGTTCAGCAAGCCCATATGGAGCAAATGCAAGCTCAAGCTCAACAAGTTCAGCAAGCCCATATGGAGCAAATGAACCAGTTATTTGCTCAGCTGATCCAAATAAGACACGACTCCATCAATCGAGAACATGAAAGTTCAGAACAATCACTTGCTCGGAACAGCGAGCAACATTCGAGCAATGCGAGAAGGTCCAAAGCAGATGCTACTAAGCCACCTATCTTAAATGTAGATATTTCCGTGGCCGAATTTTCTAAATGGAGAAAATTATACAACGATTACGTGATTGTATTAGAGGCACACGAA
This sequence comes from Diplosoma virens, assembly GCA_963680785.1. Lineage (NCBI taxonomy): Eukaryota > Metazoa > Chordata > Ascidiacea > Aplousobranchia > Didemnidae > Diplosoma > Diplosoma virens. The sequence goes on from OY796884.1 coordinate 6,609,071, forward strand.
CTGCCACGAGCAAGTCAAATAGCATTGTTGCGATCGTTCTTCTCCTTAGAACTACGAGATGCAGTTGAACATGTCCTCCTTATTCCGGACGACACGGAGCTAGACACCAACGCGATCCTAGAGAAAGTCCACAACTACATCAGAAGCCAAAGAAACATTGCCCTCGATTGTGTTGCATTCGAAGAGCGCAAATAAGCAGTTGGTGAGTCTTTCGATTCATTTTTGATCGCTATTAAAACGCTTGCAAGAGATGCCGATCTCTGCAATGCATGTATCGACCGCCGACTCGTAACTAAAATAATGTCGGGTATCTGCGACAAGCAAACGCGGACCAAACTTTTAGCAATTTCGCCACTCCCCGATTTAGAAACCACAACAGACATTTGCCGATCCGAGGAATCAGCGCGGTTAGATGACGCACGGATCGATAACAAAAAATTCATTAACCTAAATAGGTACAAACGCGGTCGCTTCAAGTCAAAACCTCGCAAACCCGCCTGTACTAGATGTGGCAACATGATATGCCCTCCAAAGGGACAGGGAACTTGTCCAGCGCGAGAAAAAATTTGCTCATCTTGCAACAAAAAAGGACACTTTGCGGCTGTATGCTTTTCAAGCAACAGTAGATCTAGCAAACCACAGGGCAACCGAAGCAAAGCCACAGGCCAAGTCAAAAAAGTGTCGCAAAACTCAGTTAGGGACGCTGACACCAATGCAGCACCGCAAATATCAATCAAGTTAAGCTCCCTCCAAAATCGAGCACCCATAGGAACTTTGCAGGCAACACCTGATACAGGGGCTGAAGCTTCAATAATAGGAATCCAAGAGATCCGAAGCCTAAACTTTGACATGAATAAGTTAAATCCGCCTGCCAAAGACAAATTAGTCGCTGCAAATGGCCAATCTCTGAAGTGCATAGGCACCCTGCCATGCATTATCACATATGGCAACAGGACAGCCCAGGATGTTCTTCACGTATGCCATAAAATTGAACAATGCCTGTTAGCGTGGTACACTTGCAGGAACTTAGGAATTTTGCCTCCTAACTACCCCGAGCCAATTGAGCTGACTGAAGAAAATAACAGGTATATATCAGGCATCGTTATACCTAGTCAAAGATTGGAATTCACAATCTCTCAAAGTCCTTCCCCAAATGAGTTGGACAGAATGAAGCAAACCCTTTTAGATAAATATAAAGACGTTTTAAAAAGTGATGGCCAGTTGCATGAAATGAGTGGCACACCCATGAAAATTTTTTTACGTGAGAACGCGACACCCTTCGCTCTATCGTCTCCGCGACAAATACCGTTCTCATACAGAAATCTTGTCAAAGACGAATTACATAAACAAGTTAAGGCTGGCGTGATTGCACCAGTAACCGAGCCAACTGACTGGGTGCATCCTTTGGTAGTCGTACCTAAACCAAATGGTGGTATACGCTTGTGCGTCGATTTTCAAAAATTAAATCAGCACGTTCGTCGCCCGTATTACCCCACAAAAACTCCTTCAGAGGCGGTATCAAACATCAATCCCAGCTCAAAATACTTCACAACTCTTGATGCCAAAAACGGTTATTGGCAAGTGCCCCTTGAAAAAGAAAGCCAATTGCTCACCACTTTCATTACTCCGTATGGAAGGTACAAATTTTTACGTGCCCCAATGGGATTAGCTTCATCCCAAGATGAGTATTGCTCCAGGGGAGACACAGCCATACAAGGCATTGAGCGTGTGGAAAAAGTGGTGGACGACATACTGATTCACAACTCTTCCGCTCAAGAACACTTGAGCAATGTGGTAAAAGTACTGGACCGATGCCGCAAACATAGAATTACCTTAAACCCCAAGAAGTTTAACTTCATGAGACCTTCAGTTGAATATGTGGGGTACCTCGTAGGAAGCGAGGGTGTGCAAGCTGACCCGAAAAAGATAGAAGCGATATCTCAGTTCCCTTCTCCAACCAATTTGACGGAACTGCGCTCATTTATGGGTTTAGCAAATCAGCTCGGAGGATTTACAAACAAGCTCAGTGACGCTGCAGAGCCTCTGCGTGGCCTCATGAAGCCCAAAAACGCATTTATGTGGACCCCAATGCACGATAACGCATTTCATGAAGTGAAAAGGATCCTCTGCAGTCCACCAGTTTTAGCGCCATTTGATCCAACATTGCCCACGATGCTTCAAACTGATGCATCACGTTTCAAAGGTCTGGGATTTGTACTCATGCAACGGCATGGAGACATCTGGAAATTAACCCAAGCCGGATCACGATTCACTACCGACATAGAATCAAGGTATGCCATGGTCGAACTAGAATTGCTGGCGGTGGTCTGGGCAGTAAAAAAATGTTACATCTATCTACAAGGTTTGCCGTTCTTTGAGATCGTCGTGGATCACAAACCGTTGGAATCAATTCTAAATAGTCAAACCCTGGACATGATCGACAACCCAAGGATCCAGCGATTAAAAGAGAAACTGAGTGGCTATGTCTTTCACGTGAGCTGGAGACGAGGCAAAGACCATGCGATTCCGGATGCATTATCCAGAGCTCCTTGCAAAGATCCAGAACCGCTAGATGTTATCACAGAGGACACAAAAATTTTCCTGGAAAGAAAAATCTCTGCTATCTTCCAAGGAGGAGAGCAAGGAGAAGAAAGAGGCCAACACCTTATTGATCCAATTCTCCAGGAAATCAAAGAAAGCACGGAATCTGACGAGGCATCACAAGAGCTAATCAAAGCTCTACAAAACGATTTTGCTAACTCCCGTCTACACTCATCAATAAAACATTACAAAAAGCTGAAAGATCAGTTGTCAGTGGAAGACGGACTCATACTCCTCGACAGTCACAGAATCGTTATCCCTCAAGCCAAACGCAGAGAAATACTAGCAAAATTGCACTCATCTCATCAGGGCATTGAGAGGACCAAAAGAAGAGCTCGACAAACAGTTTACTGGCCTGGAATTAACAACGACATACAAAATGTTGTTGAAGCCTGCAATGCATGCCAGAAAAACCTCCCAAGCCTACAAAAAGAACCGATGATGTCAGATCCACCACCGTCACGCCCATTCGAAGACGTTTCCGCTGATTTATTCTGTTATGCTGGGAAATCATATATGGTGTACGTCGATCGTTTATCCGGATGGATCAAAATAGCCGAGTTCAGACAAGACCCATCCTCCCAGCAAGTCATAAGCACCATCAGAAGATACTTCGTAGATGCTGGAGTCCCAGTCCGCATCCGCACAGATGGCGGCCCTCAATTTGCCTCCAACAAATTTTGGCAATTTCTGCTGAGATGGGGTGTCAACCATGCTCTCAGCACACCACATTATCCTCAGTCAAATGGGCATGCAGAATCAGCAGTCAAAGCTATGAAAAGCTTAGTCGCCAAATCAGCAGAAAGCGGCGACATTGATAGCGATGAATTCTGCGAAGGCCTACTGGAATGGCTTAATACGCCCAAAGCTGCAGGTTTATCTCCAGCCGAAATACTATACGGCCATTCGCTCCGCTCCATAATTCCTGCCAAGATGTGCAGTTACAAACAAATTTGGAAAGAAAAATTCGACAAGTGGGATTCGAACGTTGTCGATTCAAAACGAAAGGAGAAAGACAGATATGACTCTGGGGCGAAGCCTTTAAACCAACTTCAAATCGGCCAAAAGGTTCGTATTCAAGACCCCAATTCCAAGAAATGGGACAGAGTTGGCCACATCGTCGGAATTGGCCGTAATCGCGACTATCACGTGAAACTGCCAAGCGGTCGCGTATATTGGCGGAATCGGCGATTTATGAGACCAGTGGCACCCACCGAAACCACTGCTGAGTCTCCTGATAGAGGTTCCACTGCTGAGTCCTATGGGCCAGTGGTTTCTCGTCTGACGCGCGCGCTAATGAAGGACCAGTGCCCGACAGCACTGCTGAGTCCGTTCGCACCGACCAAAACGCAGCGAGTAATTGTGATGTTATCGCCGCGCGTACAAAACCGAGTGTTCGTTTTAGCGATGTGGTACACACCCAATACATTCCTCGTCGAAGTAATCGCAAAACTAGACGCAACCCCTCATATTTGCGTGAATTAGTAAAATAATGATTGATGCGTAATAACAATGTTGTTATCATAAAAAAGGGGGTTGTGAGATGTGAAAATGGTAATGGCAACACGTATTACGTCACGCGCGCTCGTCATGTGATATAGTAAAGTCTATTGTGGGTGAATATAATATAGAGAGAGTGGTAAATAAAGAATAAAGTTGTATCCGTTAAAATCTGTGTTATTGAGTAGCAAGTTGACTAAGGAGTACAAGTTACTTTACAATAAAAATATAACACATGCCATATTTTCGAAGAAGCAAACTAGGACATTCACTAACCGAAAAAAGTCGTCCCTAAAAGGTAGTGTTCTCTAAAAAAAAAGGTCTTTACATTGAATCTGTCCCAGATTTATTAATTTTTGTCCCTAAAAAGAAGTTTATTCTAAAAAAAAGGTTTTCAGTTTGGATTTGTTTCGGATTTTACGATTTTCGTCTCTGAAAACTATAGTGATCTCGAAAAAAAAGGGGTCTACCCATGAAATCTGTGTTTGATTTCTGGCGGGATTTCTGCCAATATGGGCAGGACAGGGCCCAAAAATTGGGACTGTCGATTATTTATTTATTTTATCTCTATATTTATTCTCCTGACTTGCAGGAAAGCGACGGAAGCGCTAATACGTAGGGTAAGCAATTACCCCAACCTGCTTCCGGGGATGCCAAGATATTGCTGTCCGCTTGTAATTTAATAGAGATATGACTGTAATTTAGAACTGCTTGCCAAGACCACCAACCAGGGGAAAATGCCGTAAAGTGCCTTTCGCAATGACACCACAAAATGGAGCGAGTAGGTTTTGAATCCAGACTGTGTTGGTCACGAGCACGACACTTTAACCATTCGATCACGCTGCCGCCAAATGTGGGATTTATGTTAAGCCTAATTATCTACCCACTTGTTCCTTTCTGTTTTAAAAAGGCCATGGGGCATCGGGGCAAGCTCCCTTGCCCTGCGCTTTTGGCGCCGCGGAATCTAAGACAAAACTTTTTTTTGCGAGTTGCACTGCTAATAAAGAAAGCGTGTAGACGTTGTTAGTGAGTGAAGTCTTCTAAGCTCATCAATAATAGACTAACATTGTCCACAAATTAAATCAGCTTTATATTTTATTAACATTGATGATGCTATTTCATTATATTTGGGATACTATCCCGCTACAAGCGTTTTTTAAAATAATCTCTGGTTTATAAATTCTACAAGTTATTTCAATTTTTTACATTTTTTTGTTTGTTTTGCATCTTTAACACGTTGAGTGCCAAGGTGCATTTTTTTATTTTTCCTGCCTTGCACTATGGTACCGATGCGTTTGGAGTGTTTTTTTGAGAATTATTGATCGAGATGTTGTTGTTGCTTTATACCAAACTTGAAACGACATTGTTTTTTCATTCATGTAGTGTAACCACTGGTGATCACGTGGCACACAGTAAAAAAAGTTTTCAGGTGCCACATGACCCACCGGTGGGTGGGTAGGGGAGACCGGGGCGAGTTGTTACACGGGCAAGTTGTTACAACCTTTATTAAAATTAAAACAAAATGTTTTAAACGGCTTGATATAAGTCAAAGTATTACTTAGGTCATAATCTTTTAATTTTAAGAAAATCAGGACCATTCTTTTTTTTTTAAAGCTATGAGATAAGAAAAAGTGATATTAGGTACACTGAAAAAATTTTTGAGCTTTTTTAAAAATTGACTGCACGAGTTGAGTGAGACTTTTTTTTAAGGACGTGAGTGTTTTCAGTATGCCTAATGATGCTAGTTTTTTGTATAAAAAGTCTTTTACTGGTAACTACTTTGAATTTGCTGCTTTAGCTGTAAATGTAGTCAATCCTAATACGGGGTGGGTTGTTACAGCTTGTAACAACTCACCCCAACATGCTCTGTCAGATAAACTGCAAGTATTTTTTTTTCAGTGCTGTTTATGTAACTGGTTTGATAGTTGTGTTTTTAAATATGCCTCGAAATTATAAAAGAAAAACAAATAAAGCTAATATGCCTTTCTCAACTTACCAAGAAGCAGCAAAAAGAGTAATAGACCATGGGGAATCGCTGCGAAAAGTTGCTGCAGATTTTGATGTAAGTAAAATTAAAATTAGCTTATGCATTAAAATTAGCTTACTTAAACTATTATTTATCAAGGTCTATTGGTTTATAAAATAAAAATATATTACTTAATAATTGTAAATTTTTATTTTTATTAAGATTGTTATAATTATATGACTGCCAGAGAGTAATTGCATATTTTTTTTATTTGTGTTATCTATTTGCTTTTCCTTAAATTTTTATTTTTATTAACATTGTTATAATTATATGACTACCAGAGAGTAATTGCATATTTTTCTTATTTGTGTTATCTATTTGCTTTTCCTTATAACTTTTCTTGCAATGAACCCCATGGACAGATAACATCATTTTTGCTTCTTTTAATAGTTCAATTGTGTAAATCTTCTAGTCATCTGCAGTTAGTTTTTAAATTATTTATAATGATTAATTTTATATTGACTAAGTACAAACTAACCACCACTTATTATAATTTGTTATAAACCCATAATTATATTGTTGTGCTGTTTTTTGTGACTCCAAATGATAATGTAGAAACATTTGTGCGAAAATTTAAGTATATTAATTCTTTTATAACTATTATCTTTTGTATAGCACAAATGAATTAAAATGCTTGTATAGTTTTATGAATGTGGTGTTTGAAACATAGGTTTACTCAAACTTTGTTATTTATGTTTAGATAAACTTCATGACACTTCAACGGTTCTGTAAAAAAATAATGAAGGGTGAAAAGTTGGAAGTGGGATATAAAGCTCCAGGTTCAATTTTCACCTTGGAACAAAAAAATTTACTTAATCATTATGTTGTGCATGCATCAAAAATTTACTTTGGGCTGTCTCCTCAGCTATTTCGAAAACTGGCCTATGAGTTTGCAGTTGCAAACAACATTAAACATCCAACTTCTTGGAATATAAATAAATCTGCTGGAGCTGACTGGTTTGGTGCTTTTATCAAAAGAAATAAAAACTTATCTCTTCGAAAACCAGAAGCAACCAGCCTTTCTAGAGCAACTAGCTTTAATCGAGTCAATGTCAATCAGTTTTTTGATAACTTGGGGAGTGTTTTAGACCAATACCATTTTCAACCGTATAATATATATAATGTTGATGAAACTGGAGTTACTACAGTTCAGAAACCAGATCGCATTATTGCAGAAAAAGGCCTGAAACAAGTAGGGGCAATCACATCTGAAGAAAGAGGAAAATTGGTAACTATCACTGTTGCAGTTAATGCAAGTGGAAATATGATTCCTCCTTTTTTTGTTTTTCCTAGGGCTCGGTTTCATGACTATTTTTTAGCTAAGGGTCCTGCTGGTGCTGAAGGTTCTGCAAACCCCAATGGCTGGATGCAATCAGAGGACTTCTTAAAATTTATGAAGCATTTTGTAGCTGTTAGAAAGTGTTCAAAAATCTCCCCTGTTTTGCTTATTTTGGACAATCACCCATCGCATCTTTCTATTGAGCTAATAGAATACTGTCGTCAAAAAGGGGTTATTCTTTTGACTTTACCACCACATTGTTCACACAAACTGCATCCTCTTGATAGAAGTGTCTTTGGACCTTTCAAAAAGTATGTAAACTCGGCTTGTGATAATTGGATGAAAAATCATCCAGGAAAGCACATGACTATATATGACATACCTCATATTGTGAATCAGGCTTTACCCTTGGCAGCAACGCCTGTCAACATTCAAAATGGTTTTTCAGTATGTGGCATTTCACCATTTAATAACCACATTTTCACTGACAATGACTTCATGGCAAGTTATGTCACAAACCGAGAGTGTCCTCAAGTTTTGTCTACAGCTGATGCTTCACAAACTCATCATTCATCTTCTTTCTGTAGCAATCCATATCCATTCACTTCATCAGCTCTAGCAATCTCACAAATTCCTTCATCAGAAGATGTTGCCTCTATTTCCTCTGCGGTAATAACCCCACCAATTCATCCTTTGCCCAACAATGTTTCTTCATCAACGGAAAAAGAAAAACTACCTTGTGGAGTGACAAGTTCTTGTCAAGCAATTCTTCCTTTTTCAAAAGCCCAACCGCAATTAAAAAAGAGAAACTTTCGCAAGCGCCATTCAGCTGTTGTTACTTCCACCCCAGAGAAACAAAGATTAGAAGAAAAACAAGCAAAATCTGTCAAGAAAAAAAAGCCCAAGAGAAATATTTTTAAACCAAGTCAACTGAAAAAGTCAAAAAAACAAGAATGGTTTTGCATTATTTGCTCTGACTCTTACTCTAACTCTGCTCCTAAAGAAATTTGGCTACAGTGTCACAGTTGCAAAGGTTGGGCTCATGAAGCTTGTACCGATGCTGAAAGCAGCAATTATATTTGTGAAAAGTGTGATGAGTGAATTTCTTTGTGTTCTTTTGTTGCCTGTATTGTATATATAGTTTGCAACATTCAGTTTGTGCAATTATTTTCTATTAAACTGCATTGATTTGTTTCATTATTACATCATGAAACCACCTTTATATTTTAAATCATTGTGATTATAAAGCCAAGATAAAAAAAACAATTAAATTAATCATAAAACTAAACAGTTAAACTGCTGTAACAACTTACCCCATGCCTATAACAACTTAACCCAGTTGTAGGGCTAGTTGTTACAACAGACAGGTAGTCATAAAAGTAAAATTATTGCGTCATAGATATTAAGTAAAACTGATTTAAAGGTAGCATTGTAATAGTGAGATCTTAGGCTACTTTGCATAAAAAAATGAGCACCATAGCTGCAACAGGAAAAGAGCTATATTAATTTAACTGAAAATTGTAACAACACTCCCCGGTCTCCCCTACGTCTATTTTATTTTTATTCGTTTATACATATGTACCATACTGAAAGTAGGCTTTGGTGATGGATGCAAGATTTTATGGGTCGCGTAATTCTCAAAAATCGGCTGTGCTTTCACTTAATTAATCTGAAGAAGGTGAAGACATTGCATGAGAAAATTCGGACTCTTACTGTCCTTCCAAATTGTCTTCCATCAATTCGTTTGTATCAGATTTTCATGAAACATCTCTTGAAAGGTCTGATGATGACGATCCAGGAAGCAGCAGTACCGCTAGTCGGGCCCTTAGTTTATGGTCTACTGTTTGTAATGTCTTAAAACGCGCCCAGTGATACCCGAGACATACACAAGGGAAAACGCGCAGCAGAGTTCTTCTATCAAATTCTTTATTACAGAACGGTCCAACGCTGCGATTTTCTGTTAACGGAAAAGACAGAGTTGGAGAGAAAATTTAGAATAAAACAACAACAAACAATCACCAAATTAACAGCATATGAAATAACGATAAACCAACAAGTGCACACCATTAAGCAGTAAAGCAGATTTACAAAATTAAACGATATAGTGAAATTAGAATTTAATTTTAAATACTGTATCTGTACCGAATTAATTACCAGCTAAAATTATTAAAATAAACATTTAACTTCATTACGACAAAATTTCACCTGAATTTTCTTCACTGGCAATTCTTTATACTCTAAATATTTGACGCTACAATATATACTCAATTCAACACAATCTTCAAAACTGTACTGCTCGTACGCATTGTCTATAACTTTCATTGGTTGCAGTTAATTCCTTTGTCTTCGAAATCAACGAACCGTTTACTAGGCGACTGTTTTAGAACGTCGCTAAAACAAAGCGAGTTATTTAAAATTACGGATTGCCGACAAAGCGAATTGTGATGTTACACTGTTGATGGAAGTCACCGGAAACAGTTGGTACTTTCGGGTAACAATGGCATCTACGAATTTACGAGAATGCGATGATGAAGGTCTCGAGACCAACTTTCAGGATCTCAGTCTCGGCCTTTTGCTGGAGGTCTCGGTCTTGGTCTCGTAATGACCTGGCCTCGGTCTCGAAACCGGACATTTTTGGCTATTTTTATTAGCACAAATATCACAAATCCAACGCCAAGGGTACAGTTAAGAAAATCCTTGCAAGAAGTTTTAACAATGACTGTGTTGCCTTGAAATATTTTTAATTTTTGATATGAAAAATTTGAAGAATATCCTGCTCTTTTCAAAATCGCAAACCACGCCTTGTGCGTTCCCGCTTCGTCTGCTCCAGTTGAGCGGATTTTTAGTGCCGGGGGTTTGATCATGTGACCACATAGAGCAAGGCTTTCTTGTAACATGCTGGAGATGCTAGTTTATTTGAAATGTAACTTTGGATTTTTGGAAAAATTAAATTTAATGTTATTAATAAAATTAAATTTTTTTACAAAAAATGTTGTGGTCTCAATTTCGATATTTTCTCGTTTCGGTCTCGAATCTTAGGTCTCAAAATTTTCCGGTTTCGATCTCGGTCTTGGTCTCGAAAAAATTTTACGGTCTCGGTCCCGAATTATGTGGTCTCGACTACATCACTGCTAGAATGTCAGCAGCGACAGTGGAACCTATTGATGTATATTCAATAATGGTAACCGACGATGTTTACGATCTAATTGTGGAACAAACTAATTTGAATGTGCAACAAGTGCTGATTATTAGACCAATTAAAAGAAGCTCTCGTTTGAAAACATGAAAAGAACCAGATAAAGCAGAAATAAAAAAGATTTTGATAATTGTACTCTTGATTTTGTAGTTTCTCCTAAGCGACAAAAAAACAATACAAACAACTTTTCTTTAACAGTTGGTGGTCATGATATACCTTTTTCAAACTACACAAAATACTTAGGGATAATAATTGATGAAGAATTATCCTGGAGGAAACACTGTAATTACATTGCAAATAAGCTTTCAAAAGCAACTGGAATTCTATGTAGAATTAGACACTACATTGATAAGAAAACTTTGATAAACCTGTACTACAGTTTTGTATATCCATACCTTAAATATGGAATCACTGCTTGGGGAAATCAAACAAAATCTATAATGAGAAAACTACAGATAATACAAAATAAAATTATTCGCATAATGGACTTTAAAATTTTAAAAGATTGTGTTAAAATGATCTCCATGTATAAATCAATGAAAATATTACAAATTCAAGATATATATGAACTTGAAATGGCAAAGTTTATGCATTCTTTTCATCATAAAAGACTTCCAAGTGTGTTTGATAACTACTTTAAATATTTAAGCTTGCAACACCATTATATTACAAGATCTACTTCCAATAAAAATTTATATCTTCAACGAATGAAGACGCATCGTGGGCTAACTTCTTTCTCTTATAATGGAATAAAAATATGGAATAAAATTCCAATTAATATTAAATTATTATCCAAGTATTCGTTTAATAGACGTATAAAATTGATGTTGATAAATAAATATTAATCGTATTCCCTGATCAAAGCTATGTTGTTGTATTTTTTTTTATGTGTGAGTTTATGTTTATAATGCAAGTTATTACCCTGAAAATATATTCTCGTATTTTTTTTTTTTTTGTGTGTGTGTGTACTTTTCTTGTTTTGATATGAGTCACTTGTGTATATTGTACTAGTATCTTCCGAGTTTCGTTCTTTTTTTTTTATTGAATAATACTACCAGTAATGAATATTATAATAGACTATGGACAGTTCTTGACTTGATGACCATTAATTGGTCTTTCACTGTCCAGTTTACTTCATAAATCATATTTATCTGCATACAATGTGTATGTCTACTAGTATAAAAGTTAAGTGTTTGTTTTCATATGCCTAATATTTTACTGTGTATTATCAATTTTACTGCTGAAGTAAGCAAATAAATTGTTGTTGTTGTTGTTGTTGTCATTGGTATGGTAAAATAGCCAACCATTTATTCGTATTGGAGCTGAGATCTCTTTTACAAAAACCGTTTTATTCCTCAAATGATGAATTGAAATACGTATGTTTCAACTAGTGCTCAAATTCGTTCATTTTGCCGACAACCAAAGTGCAAATGATTGACTGTTCAAAGTGAGAAAATCACTTGAACTTTTGAATAAAACTTTAAAAATACAGGAGACCTGGTAGACCTGATCTAGAGACCTGGGGTTTCTTGATCTTCTGACAGTATAATCCTGGTAAAGCACATAAGTGCGTTGTAAAAATATACAAACTGTGTGATCCAGAAGGTTACATCTATACGAGCCATGTTAATGTTGAAAAAGATGGTTGGGCGCTGAGGGGTTGATCTACTGCAACGTATTGCCACCCACAGTACTCAAATTTATTTTAATTACTTATTTCGATATTTATTTTCCTGATTCGCCGAAAAGCGACGGAGGCGCTAATAGGCCTACATAGGATGAGCAATTACCTCGACCTGCTTCCGCAGATGCCAAGTTATTGCTGTCCGTTTGAAATTTAACAAAAATATAAATTTAGAACTGCTTGTCAAGACCACCAAGCAAGGGCGTAAAATTTCTTTCTCAGGGACACAAAAGAATAGCACAAGTAGGTTTTAAACCGAAACCATGTCGATCATAATCTCGACGCTCTAACCACTCGACCACGCTACCGACGAATTGTTTTGTTTTGCATTTAGCTGAACAGTACCTGATAAGCGGAAGAACAGTTACCACTGATAATTACTATACCTCAGTAGCTTCGGCAAATATGTTGCTGAAAAACCAAAGGCATCTCGTAAAAATCCTTCGGAAAAACAGAGCAGGTAATCCAAAAGCTGTAGATCAGGGTTTCCCAAACTGTGTGCCGTCAAAGGGATTAAAGTGTGCTGCAAAAATTTGTGTTTTTAAGGAAAGCCATACAATCTTGGTCTACAGATGACTTAAGTCAGGGTGGTCCAACTTCTGCACTCTTGTGGGCCACTTTTCAAAATTATTCGACTTTGCGGGCCTCAACCGGCTAAAAACACTTATTTTTATCCCAAACTCAGAATGTTCTAAAAAAAAAAAGGTCTTTAATTGGAATCGATGTCCGAAATTCCTATTTTCATCCCAAAATCATAGCGTTCTCCAAAAAAAAAAGGTTGCCGCTGCCTGTAATCGACAAGACTTGTGCAAAATTGTTCCGCGGGCCCATAGTTGGACCACGCTAATATACCGCAAAATGAAACTATATGCGGGTATTTTCAAGGAGGGGCCCGAGGCAACTGCCTCATTCGCCTCACCTAATATCCACCACTGCCAGTATCAAAACAATTTTGTAGGCACACCCTTTCATTTGGTGTTGCTGCTATCATATATTAAATATAATTTCTGTATGTTAACCTGAAGAGTGTATTAAGTAGACTTTCGTCTTTTTGAAGCAAGTGTGCCGCAGGCAAACTCAAAATTTATTGGTGTGCCGCAGTGAAAATAAGTTTGAAAAGCACTGCTGTAGATGACGCTCATTAAAAAAAAGACGAAGTTGTAGGACGCAAGAATAAAGATGGCACAGAAGTGGCAAAATGGAAAAGCAAGCGCGAAGTGCAAAAGTTTTCAACCAAATAGCATCTCATATAGTGGTTGATACAGGAAGAAAGAACAAACGCAATGAAACAGTTATGAAATTAGAAATTATTTAGAAATATTTAAAAAATTATTTAGAAAATTATTATGTGTTACAATGAAGGGAAGCAGGGGATCGACATCTCTGATTGAAATGCAAGTTACTTTAGACAGCTTCAAAACACAATCAGATGGTATCATAAAATTGGCTTTAAATTTTTGCTGAACACGACCAAAGCAAATGCTTTATATTTTATTAAGAAATACGTGGTGTCCGAAAAATACAAATTGCCAAGGTTTTGACAAAATCTCATTTATTCTATGGCAAAAATGATGCACCCTCAACACACAAGACTTACTCAAGCAACACGTTCAAGCAATTCTTTAGCTGCATCAACTGCTCCTCATTGCCTAGAAAAATACTCAGAGAGAAATGATAAGAATTGTCTGAAAAGAAAAAGATTTTCCGGGTGCTACTCTGAAATAAAAAAGAATGGCACTCAAGAGGAGCTGGTAAAAAAGCCAAAAAATATCGACTTAAAAAAAAGCATCGACTGTTTTGCAAAACATGATCAATGTAAAGTGTGCTGAACTATTTACCTACTATAGCATTAACTTTTACTTTAGCGGCTGAATAACTTGATTTGCACTTGCTGTGTGACGTTGTATTCTTCTTTTTTTGATTAAAATTGTTAAAACCGAATAGATATGAATTTTTTTGCTTTAACTGAGGTGCTACGGACCACACTATGGATTCCTGTCTTGCACCGAGGTAAAAAATGTTGTTCGAAAAATAATACAATGTGACCAACAATGCAATGACGTTGACCCATCGGTTGGTCACGCAACTAAATTTCTTTTAAAAAATTCCATCAAATGTTTTTGTTTTGTCCTTACAAATTTTAACGAATTTTTGTTAAAGTAAACCAGCAACAGGAGCAGCCTACAGATTTCACACTTGGTCTTTCTAACTTGATCGTGTAGCAAACGTTTCAAAGACAGTTATCAATTTGATATAAACGCGACAGTCGAAAAAAAGTTAGTCAGCATAGTTACAGCAGGCATAGGCCTAATCTTGATTTATGCACTTACCATTTAACCGATAACGCTATGTTTTTCAAATCAGTGTTTCCCAACCAGTGTGCCGCGAAAGATTTTGGAAAAAATTCCTTAGGGACATCGAATTTTGCGGTTTTTGTACGTGAGATAAATGAGATTCGGATGGGAAAGAAAAAGCGTGAGTTCAGGGGGAGACTTTTTTTTTGTAGAGATGACCATGATTTTGGGACGAAAATTGAGAAATCATTAACAAATTTTCAGTGAAGACCTTTTCATTATTAACCGATGTAATGGGTATGCCGCGAAAATTTAAATAGATTTAATAGTGTGCGCGATATAAAAAAGGTTAGAAACCACTGATCTAAATCAATAGTTAAGTAAGCAAAGTTTGTATTTATTTTTAAAAAATATAAAAAAAATTACTCCATAAGCCTACCCCGGACAGCATATGCCAACTTTAATTTAACGTTGAATTTTTGTTTATTTTTTCATTTCTTAGTGATTTACAGGTTAACTTCTAACTAAAGCCTAAAATAAATGTAATGTTAAAAATAAGTAGTTTTTGAATAAAAACAATAGGCCTACTTTTTAAGTTTAGCCAATTTGAAATAAAAACCTTTTTAGTTTTTTATTTTATATAGTTCAATTTTACAAAAAATAAACAAATTTAGACTCGTCAAATTTTTGCAAGAGCGTTAATTATGCCACCTAATATAACTTATGTTCTATTGCACATTTAAAGGGGGGACATTATGCCACACACCCTCTTTTTGAGATCAATAAGGCAAGTGTAAAGAGATTCAAAGTGAAGATCTTTGTTTTTAGAAATCATTATGCTTTTGAGACAAAAGATCGACAAAACCGAGAAAGATTCAAAGAAAGACTTCTTTTTTTTTAGATATCACTATATTTTTGGGACGAAAGACCGACAAAACCGGGACAGATTCAAAGTGAAGACCTTTTTTTTTTATTTAGAGATCACTATATTTTTGGAACAAAAAATCGATAAAACCAAGACAGATTCAAAGTGAAGAAGTTTTTTTTCTTTTGCTATCATTTGAAAAAATTTTTTCATTAAGCATATTTTATTGTGGTTGTATGTCCCTCCTCCCTTTCAACAGTCCTCAGTACGCCACTGTGTATGGTATGTTTCAGACTACAAAGCGGTCAAGCTTTAGCAAATTTTTGGTAAATCGCTTTTAATTTCAATTTTTCGATTTGTTTTTTTACGAATGTAAACTTTCAGAACTGGCTTTTAAAGAACTCCGCTTGCTGCTGGATTTGTTTCAAAGGCAACTGTACTTTCCCTTAAATATTAATATAATTTCAATTGCCTCTGTGACGGAGCTGAAACAAGCCAAGAAGAATATTGATTGATTGATTGATTGAGTTTATCAATCTTTTTGAAATGGTTAATCCAAAATTTTTTATAGTCAAGGTAGCTGAAGGCAAATATATAGACACATAAGTTTGTTAATTAGCTTATACAGGCTTTTGAGCAAAAATAAATCGCCGAATGGCTTTGACCAGGAGCGTCCAACTTTTTTCTAAGACCTTTTTTGTCTTCACTTTGCATAAACCAACTTTTTGGTTTTAAGCTCAAGTAAAGACTTTTTTTGTCTTCAATTAGCATTAAACGATTTTTTTAAAAACCTTAAATGAAGACTTCGTGGGTCTTTAGTTAGATTGATATAATTCTTTTGGAAACACAAGTTATCTTATTAATTTGCGTTATTTTGGAAAATGCCCGGCAGGCCACTAGGTGAAAGCCTTTGATCTAAATCCTCCAACATCTCCTTTTTGCTCGCAACTGTTTATGGTTGCATCATTATACCTTTTATTGTTGTTCCAATCAAAAGAAAAACTAAATGATCAAATTAAAACGACGCACGAGGGCGTCACAAGTCGCAATACAAAAGGTGAAATTAGTTTTTTTTGAATCTGTCCGTTTGGTGTCTTTAGTGAGCCTGTTTTGAAATTATCATATGCAAAACAAACGTAGTAAAATTTGTAAGCTAAGGTCGTTTAGTTTCAGTCTGTTTACGTTTACTTTGCTACGGTTTGTTTTTTAATTAAATAAAATTATTATTGAAATTAAGTAGGCTGGTTCAGGCAGTAAATAATCTGGTTAAAGAAATATGACGTACAGTGTATTTTGTAGCTGTTTGATTGCTATGAGTTTAATTTAAACGATTAGCCAGGCCAATATATATTTGCAGGCTAGTCGTCTAGCTAGTTAGTACAAAATAATCAATATCGGTACATTGCAAAGATTTTAATCTATTAGGTTTTGATTAAACATTTTTAAATGTAAAAATTTTCCTTTTGCTTCTGTTTAGAAATTGATGTAATGCCAAAACAATTATTTGCCATTTTTGTGATAAAGTGTGTTTCTAGTTGTATTGTTCAGGCATTGTGGTTTATTCTATTTTTTTGCAAGAGCTTTTCCTGATAAATTAGTTTTTTTCTAATATGTTATGTTTAAATACTGATTATTTTTGAAAAACTGTTTGATTTCAGCAAGCATCACAATTAGTTTTTTTCTAAGAATACTGGTTTGTACTAAGTGCAGTTTTAATGTATATCTATATCAGTAGAAATCATATCTCAGAAAATGCTGTTAGCAATATTAAAATTTTAGTGTATAGGTTTACAATCATTGTGCTTCGCAGTTTATTATCCCATAATTAATCTGGTAATCATTAGGCTATATGAAAATTGTTTTGTTTATTCTTTTATTGAGAAAATTTGTGAATATCCAATGTTTCAATCTCCAACTTTTTTGTCAAAATTAATTTTAAATAGTAATTTTTAGTCTTATATTTACTGTAATACATTATCTACTTCAGTATTATGCCACAATTTGATGTTTTAATTCTTAAAAATATATAATGAAGTTGCATGATTTCTGTATGACATCAATATGTTTAAGCTTGTTAATGAAGATTTGTAGTCAATTTTGTGCTCATTTTTGTAGAGTTTCAATAACCTTGTTTGTTTAATCCACTTTGTTTTATAAACTTAATTTATTTTATAATACCTGCATTTGTGATCCAATTTCTTAGTTTAATTTTAGCATTTTTTAATGAAATGGAATGAAAAGCTGATCTTGTTTCCAATTTCTTTTTTTGTATACATGTATGCTACTGAATAAAATTTGATTATTATTTTTATGTTTATTGTTAATAGACAAGTTGTTCTTTCAATATTAAATACTGATATAAAAACACCTTATGAATGTTTTTACTTATTTGATAAATTTTGTAATTGTACTATGCTTTTGTTGAAGAATATTTGATAATGTTCAGTTTATTAGCAAAGATAGATTGGGCTGATGTAAAATTTTTCAAAATGTGTTTAATTAGGTTATTTGTATTGTCTGCATTTGGTGCTGATTGAAATGATATATTGATTAGAATTGTTAATTAGATTAACAAAAATAAAAATGCTTTTCAATTAAATAGTTTTTGTTGTTTAGATGTTCATTATTTTAAAATGGTGCATATACTGTATTTTCGAAAGCAATTATGAACCTTAGTTGCTCTCAGCCAAAGCATGAAAAATCAGCGAGCAATCTTCTTACCAATAAAACAACTGTTTCTGAACCATCAAACTTTCTCACTCCAGAAAGTTATTTGAATTACCTAAAAACTAATGCTGTTAATCAACTAAATTCAGACAAGTCCCATAATTCAACCTTATCAAAAACACTTAAAGGAAATTCCGATGAATCATCATCAAGCTTTGTATTGATGAACCAGACTAATGGACATGACCGGTTGCAATCTTCACGTCAAACACTGCCACAATGTGCTACATCAATGGCTGGTTTACCACGGTTTCCTACACCCACTAATGTTGAAGACAGTCGTGTTCAGTTAAATCTTTCAGCTCCCAGATTGGTAAATATGTGCTTGATTATTTGTGATACAAATTACTGCTTAAGTTAATTTGGTGCTGGCATAGTATGTGGCTACCAGTCTACCATATTATGTGACTAGTACAGTAGGGGGGCTTAGGATTTAGGTTGTTTTTTTGTCTGATTTTTTCATTAAATTATTAAATAAATCTGGTCAGCCACATGCTATACTGGCAACATTAATTTACTGTTGATTTGACTCAAAAACAGAGTTTATTTTAATTTACTAGATTTGGTGTTATCTACATTTATCGATTAGATTTAGTAAGTTACTAATTACCAAAACAGAGAAAAATTTCGTTAACTACATATCAAATAAACCAAAGGACTTCTTTCTTATTTTCAGTAGTTTTAATGTTTGTTGTTTAAGATTAAAATAAAATATAATAAATTTTTAAAAATCTATTTAACTATTAGTAAGTGGCCCCAAGTTATCGTCATTCAGTACAGCCGCCAAATTATCAGTGTTTTTTTTTATTTGATTATATATCGATTTAATTAACCGTTACAAACGACGGTATTTTGCTAAGAGATTAGCCATTCAAGTTTATTTTTAAGCTCTGCAGCGTTATTATCGCAAGAGAAATCATATAAATAAACTAAAACAGTTATAGGATTCAGAAGGAATTTCGTATAAATTGTATGCATAATAATGCTTTTCTGTTACGTAACCAAGTTGAACGCATGTCTAGCATTGTCACTAGCGTGTATGTGCTGCGCGCGTTTATTTGCCTGTGGCAAGTATGGTTATGTAACGGATGGTTGGCGGCAAAGTAAAGTGCTTGTTCCGTTTTCACGTGATTGCCAAGCCCACAATTTTACGAGATAAGTTCTTTAAACTTTTCAAGAATCGATTTGTTCGTTTGTCACTGATTGAAAAGAAGAATGTGTTTTAGTTGTTGTAAGGGTAAAATAAAATGATTCGTTGTAAGGGTAAAATAAAATGAAAAATATTTAACATTCAACTCGGATCTTTTGCTTACGTTTTTTAAAACAACTGATTGGGTTTAATTTTTAAATTCTAGTTATATGTATACTTTTACTTTCAAGTTTAAATGAAATATGTTTGTAGGTGTGTCAAGTCTGAAAACCTTTGATTTTTTCTTTAACCATGTTTTCACATCGCTATTTTTAGATAAGAATGCATGAGATTACATAACAGTCGTTTACGTCATAGCGACAAGCAACTCAAAATTTTGATTATCGTTTATGACCAAACAAAAGCATTTTTGCTCTTGCTTAAGGCAATTTTCACACAGTACATGTAAATGCACTTCTCAATTAGTCTAATGAATATAATAATAAATCCTTCTCAAAAGACCCGAGTTCGATTCTTAACAAATCAGACGTATTTTTGTTTTTGCTGACCACAATTGCGGCACTTCTACGTAAGAATAGCCTTGTGCTGTCCACTCGATGGCACGTAGATGGACGACATGAAACTCATGACGCGCCTGTGCTTATAAATCGAGTAATTACAGTATATGTTTTTGTTTTTTACACTAAAACGATTGCCAATGCCCAATCAGTTTTCTGGGGTGCTTTGACCGGCTCAGGCGGCCTGAAGTTGTTACTTTTGCATTGAATTGAATACTTTTTTCGAATAAACTACGACTTAGAAAAAATTGAATTTAGTTAAAAGCGAGCTTGATCAAAGTAACGACGGTTTTCTCTGTTGCCTTAAACGCCCCAAGTACTTCCAGTTGTTGTTTAACTTTACGCTCTCGCGCAGTTGCGAACCAATCCCGTCAGCCGAAGGACCCGTCATTTCGTCCCAAACGAACGTAAGGACGAATATTATTGGCAGAAGAGGAAAAAGAATAACGAAGCCGCGAGAAAGTAGTGTGGTTTTTACATTTTATTTTGTTTTTATTTACCATTTTTCGAAGCATGCCCAACACCGGATACCGGACCAAACATGGTGATTTAAAAATAATTAATTTTCTCTCGACATGACTTCATAAGGTCCATACCATACCGTTTTAATTCCTAGATTCTAACTTACACTTAAGAAACAATTACATAGGGTTAAGAGCAAAGCAATAAAATTTTTGTTTATGATTCGACTTTTGGCTGAACTTAACGTCCCTCTTATGATTTGCACTCGTAAAATTGTTGAGCGGCTCCTATTGCGTGCACTTGATGTGCAAAGCAAAACCACAAATTCCTTTAGTGCACCCTCTAAACGCTTAACCAGAAAATTGAAATCAGATTTTTATATGGTCGTTTGTCTTGATCAATAATTTTTTTTTTGCTACAAGATTTTGGGATATATATATATATTTACATTTTGAAACAAGTTCAATGCCAAACCTCGTTTTGTCGACAGATCGCACTTTTTTCAGTCTACAAATAGATTATTTTCCGGCTGCTCTTTGATAGCTATATATATAATGCGGTCATGCCAAAAATTCAAATTACTTGTTGCATAATTTTGGGATAAATCGCAGGTTTTAAATAAATTGACGTTATATGTGAAATTTTGCCTGTCAGTTGACAGGCGTTTAAAAAATATTTTTAACTAAAAATTAATTCAAATTTTTAAAAGCTTAGTGTCTACAAATGCTATGTGAAAGAAAATTATAGCTTGAATTTTTCATCGGAAGTAAGTACAATATAATCATTTTAGAAAGAAATCTAAAGCCTATTACAGCTATTAACTTGCATTTGCAGTCTTTTCGCTCTAAGTTGTTAAAAAAATAGGGTTCTCAAGAAGCAGCTCAGAAAGCCTCTGCTCTTAAAAAAGATGACGTCAATGTTAAAAGAAAAGCTCACTGAGAAATACCGGTGTTTGATTGGATAAAAAGGGATGTTCGTTTATGTTACCTTTTAGGAAAGAACTGGGCTAAAGCAGAGTGTGAACCACATATGTCAGTTATTTTTATGAATTCTTTAAAGTTTTTATTATTTGTTATTTGTGCTTAAAGCGCAAAGTTGGAAATTTTAGAATTCTTTGATAATTATTGGAAACTTATTTGCGTGTGATTCTTTGGACGGACTTTGTAGTGAAGTTCTTTTTTTTTTACTTTTCTGGGCTTAACAATTGCTTTGTGCAACCTTAGTAAAACCTCAAATTTAATTTTCATTAACAGTTTGTTATCCTTGCTAAACATATCTTAAATGGGTAGCAAGCTTTTCTAAATTTCGTTTATTTCTTTTATCAATAAGGTGCTGAAGTAAATGTTAGTGATTTCATAGCTAATTGTCAAAGTAGAATTTCAAACGTGAATTGCTCTTTTCTTTCACATAACTTGCGCAGACATTCACGGGTACAGAAAAAATACGTAGTTATTACAGACTGGCTGGTAAACTCTATTTACGTGCTCTTTATTTCAAATTTCTCTGGAAATTAATTAAAAAAGATGCGTTTCTTTCCCAGTAATAATAGTTTGAAAGTCAAATAGTTAAGCTGAACGGGCCTCTTTGTCTAAAGTTTGATCGCCATTGCGTTAACTTGTTGAATTTGCTCAGCAACGTTTATACATAAGTCGCGTGTTCCATTCCCGCTCGGGACGCTGCTAAGTCGTGCAATCGAAATTAATAGTTGCAACCGAAGGTAATCGTTTGTTTTTACAAGTACAGTAGATATTGATATCAAGGCTGGGTTGTTTTCGTCGGGGTATATTCAGATTAAGCCGAATCAGACGCCGCCCGATATACAGAATTGTGATATACCAATGATATATAACAGGGGTGGCCAAACCTATACTGATAAGAAAAAATT
This sequence comes from Diplosoma virens, assembly GCA_963680785.1. NCBI lineage: Eukaryota > Metazoa > Chordata > Ascidiacea > Aplousobranchia > Didemnidae > Diplosoma > Diplosoma virens. The sequence goes on from OY796884.1 coordinate 6,631,297, forward strand.
ACGTTTCGTATAAGAAAAAATTATTGAATCGTCAGTATACGTTTCATATAAGAAAAAATTATTGAATCGTCAGTAGTTATTATTTTTTATTGATGATGACGGTTATAAATAAATAGGGCTTATTAAGGTTTTCTGATGTGTTGGTGTTTGCAACATTTTGTTGACGTCCCAGCTCTGTTTAAGTATGAAAATATGCAAAGAATTGCAAAAAAATCGGCAAAACGCAATAAAACATTAGTTTTGCAATGCTGCCGTATTTCTGAAAGTAATCCCGTGTCGGTTTCGCTAAATTTAACGCCTGCGACGCTCTCCTGCAATCTTGAAGATGAACGACGGTACGAGGTAATGTTTTGATCACAGCGTTTTTTTAATTCATCTGACTCCATACTTCAGCTCGTCAGCTTGCTCAGCTCTCTACTCTTATTATCTTTTACTAAACCAGTGTTTCTCAACCTTTTTTGGCCTTCTGCAGTTTTTTACTAGAGCTTTGGGAATACCCAAGATTTGGTGTCTGCATTTTTCGTTTCCTGGTTTTGGCAAAAAATTTTTATTTTTTTCTGATGATAAATATAACAAAAATGAGCATATTTCTGTAATTTTTTTGTTTTCGATTTGACTAAAACTCTAAATACAGTGAAACAGTGATATTACCAATAAATTTTAAATTTATTTGAGTAATTTGTTACATCACTGTCATTATATTGTTGCGTTAATCATTCTTGCGAATTCGACTTGGCAAATCACTGCTTTAGTTACGTTAAGCACTAAGACACTAGTTAAGTAAATAATAACCTACTAGCAGTGGTGGATATTCCAATTTAGGGGCCCGAGGCAAGAGTTTTCAAAAATTGATGTAGTCTGAGAAAAAAAAGAGGGTCTCATCTTGGCTTGCATATTTTTCTCCCAAAATCAGGGTGTTCTCTTAAAAAAAAAAAAAAAAGGATCTTCACTTTGATTTCATCTCTGATTTCCCTATTTTTCTCCCAAAATCAGGGTGTTCTCTAAAAAAAAGTCTTTACTAAGAATCATTTCCTGAACAAACATCTGCAGCGGATTCAAAACTGTATGTGTTATTTTTGAGGGGGGGCCTGAGGCGACTGCCTCATTCGCCTCATCCAATATCCACCACTGCCTACTAGTACTAGTAGTTTTAACTTGCTTACTTTTAGAAAATTATATGAAGTTAGTAAATCAAGCTTAAATAAATTTTGGGCGTACGATTTTCTCATTGTGTTTTATTTTTTAAATTTTCGTTTTTGTTTGGGATCTAGAGATTGGGTTAAATTTTTCCCATTTTTCTGGATTTTTTTCAAAACCGGGAAATCGAAAACCCTATTTGTCACCTTTTAAGATTTTCATGCGACCTGCGACCCTCTTCCCGTTCGATCTACGTTTGACATGAGTTTAAAAAATATTCTGTAATGTATCTTTGGGATCTCCTTGAAAATACTTGGCGACCCTCACGGAGTTCGCGACCCCAAGGTTGAGAAACGCTGCACTACATTAATCCGAATTATCATGTAACAGTAGGTTCATTCAGCCAGCCAATACTTGAGATTCGCTTTTTACAAACCGGTAGATTTACATACATTTTGGCAATTTCAAAAAAGCTTAATAGTTTACTGGGTGTAAATTAAATGTTTTTGAAAACAAGTGAATCGCAAAATTAAAAGTCATATACTTAAACCCAACCTCTACGCCGACACGTCATCGTGATCTTCGGAAATATTTGTGAAATTTAAAGAGTTTTTTAAAGCACTCGTGTTACAAAATCTAATGCCAATAACTCTATATATTTATGCACACATTTTTTTCGGTGCTTCGAATTCAATTTATGTTCTTTTTGCGTTGCGTATGGTTAGCATCAATTAGCATAAATTATAATCGCTTTTTTATAGTTAAATTTAACTTATCTGAACGTTTCCGGTTTCAACTTTAGCGTTTGCCCAAACTTGTGTTAATGATTGCTTTCAATGATAGTCTAGCTGTAGACGGCGATCACAATTATTAGCTTTAAGTGATAAAAACACCAGAGCGCTTTAGAAAATTTAAATTTACCCTTATTAAACTTTACCTGACTTTCGCTAAATAATTTCTATCTTCACAGTTATTGAAGCGCTAATTTAAAACTCGGTTTTTCTTTTCGCCTCAACTCGAGTTATAATTGTAAGATTTTCTTAAGATAAGAAACGTTCCGGTGTGTTTGTTCGTCAGGTCGCGAGAGAAGCGGAGAACAATCGATTCCGTCCTCGAAGAAAAAGTCTTGATTCTTTCTCACGAGAACAAAACTCTGCGAGATGAGCTACGAGCGCTAAAGGTAAGAATGCATGAAATTGCGATTTCGTCCTTGATGAACCAGCGCTTTGCATTATTACACCATCGCTGCTATTAACTTCAATCGTTATTATTACTCCGGGATCATGAACATCTGGCTTGTTGCGTTTGCAAATGGTCTCACTTTGTGATTATCACTATAATGGCTGGCCTGGTTTTTTTGAAAGGGATTTTACGTTGATGATATCAGTGATTTTAGGAATTATCAAGCCCTAAATTGCTGAGCTGAATATAGTGAATATACGATTTGGCTTTCCACTGGTTAACGGAGCGCGGATTTAAAACTTATAAATACCCTCATACTGTAACTGAAGCATGTTTAAAGTATCTCCTTTATTTTTGGTGTCTACTCGAATTTAAATTGAAACTTTTTCATGCATTTTGCGCTTCAATTTTAAGCAAGTTGGAGGTATTCCTTTCGATTTCTACTTTTGCCTACCGGTCACTATCTCATTGGCAGCTTCTGAGATACCAGTCACAAACGTGTTTTAGATTGCAGCCACAAATCACCATTATCACGCGCATAACGTTCTTTTCCAAGAACATAAAACAGATGATGCTTTAAGAAAACAGTGAATTTTTGTGCTTCTAGCTGCAAACAAATACTGGTTGTTTAATATTCTTCCTTAACACAGCTGAAATACGGAGAAATTACAAGCGAAAGTAATGGATCTTCACATGAGACGCCCGCCAATGATCAAGATAAAGTTAGTTCGTGTTTATTGCTGTTGTTTTACATATCGTGCTAACTTTCTGAAAATTCTTGTATTTTTGCAAACAAGAGTTTCGAAAAATCATTTTGCTTTAAAAAATATATCAGTCAAAACTTGATTGTTAAAAAGTAATTATTTAAATCAGAATGTTGGGGGCACCTTGCTGGTGTGTTTATGTTAAGTCGATGGCTCAAGCTTGGTATCCCACCTTTGCTCTCTTCCGTTATTTCACGCACTTCTGCCAATCCTTCACCGCGTCATTAATTGATATGCGTTGTTACATAACACCTGTTATTACGTTGTTGTCTGTCTCCTTCATTCTGAGTCACGAAGGGAAACTAGCAGTTGTTTGTGGTTACGTAATTAATCCATTTCGCCATATTAGATTTCGTTTATTCACGTTCTCCACGTATATTAAGATCGTTGTTTGCTTCCATGCATACAAGAATTTTAGGCTATCCTTTAAAGCGATTTTTTCAGTTACTAAAACAGCTGGAGTGGGTTTAAAATGATTTTTGATAACCTTGATTATAACGTATAAATATTTTCGTGTTACTATGAACCAACCAACAGCCTTAGTACTGTTATCTTAGATTAAGTGAATGTTCTTCAGGATCTATTCTGTGTGTGATTTTATAGAATGAAGATCATTTAAAGAACATTACTAAATCCACGTATACACATCTATGCATGCTTCATCTTTTGATTTAACTAGTGCACTAAATTGATTTTAATCGAAAGAGGTTGGGAAATATGTATTACTTACTGTTGCATAAAACTGTTTTGATTTGAGGCTATTTGTCCTTTGTCACTGAATTGATTTTTCTTGATTACCAAGCCCTGCAGCAATCCGCTTAGAGAGAAGAGAGCATGGCACATTATTTGCAAACTTCATCTTTCGAACAGCCACGAAACCAAGAAGAGCTTGTGTTAGAAACAAAACGGTTTATTGGGATCTGATCCAGGCAGTGCAGCAGTCTGGGGTAGTAAAAGGATAAACCCTCGGCCCCAGTTTTGTTTGTGTCTGGCCTGGAGTGGATACCCTTCAAACGATGACGACGACGACGGGATTGCTAGATTGCTCTACTTGTCCTCTAAGCCAGGGATGTCCAATCTGCCTCCCACTTCAGGTTCTGTTGCGGCCCAGCGACGATTTCCGATTTTCTGGCTATAATGAAGGTTACGGAGAAGAGTTCCGCGAGATTGCTGAAAGACATTTGGGGTGGAAATCGATAAATAAGAGGAGATTCTAGGAGAACATCTTCTTTTTTTTCAGAGAACACCTGAATTTTGGGACAAAAATTAAAAAATCGGAGCAAGATTCTGCGCAAACAGCTTTTTGCGGCCCACCGACTTCCGCTCGATATGAAATTTGGCCCAACTTAGAAAAAGGCGGTGCATCCCTGGTCTAAACGAAGTTTTTTCAACTGTATGAATTGCTTAAGCGCATTTTCATAACTAAAAGATTTTTTTCAACGTACTCTTGTTTCCTTTTAGTAATTTTGATTGATTAGCTTGACTTCTTGCATTACACAACTTTTCACGAGCTCCTCGATAAGCTATCAAAGCGAATTATGTGTTTTTATATTTGCCTTCAAGTCAGATCAAGCTTAGATAGCCAATTTTTAGAATAGTTTTTTCATAATTATGCCCCTTTTCAAGTGTTGCAAGATGCTCTTCTTTAGGCTAGAATCAGACGCGGGCGAACTTCTTCTTTTGCTGGTTAATTTTTCAAATTTTCGACAGACGGGCCGGTTGGACTCCCAAAACGCATTTGATTCCAAAACGCTCAAAACTCCAAAACTCCCAAAACGCATTATTTTTTTATAGTCCAGTCGGAAACAATGCTATGAAGAGACGTCATGATCAAGATCAATTGCTTGGTGAATTGTATTTGACCCGCGGGCCGTAGTTTGCCATGTCAGGGCTAGATATTGGTTTTATTCGAGTACACATGTGAAAAACAAATTGATTTCACATTAAAACAAATCTACTTTTTTAAACTCTTTTATATGTCAAGAATAGATCAAAACTTATTTATATACTTTTTGAGAAGAACAAATGCCTCGAGCTTAACCAATCGTTGACGTTTCTAAAGCTTTTGTCTGCGCCTCAAAATCGCTTGAAAACATGTTTTAAAACCGATGACTGCAACTCATATAAAATTGATTATAAAGAAGACTAAAAAAAAAATCTTACTCTACTTAAAATCGCTAGTAGAGAAATACATTCAGTCAAAAAATAATGAGCCCAAGTCTCTCCTGGCCATATTTGTTACAATAAAATCAAAAGTCATACATCAAAAGAAAGCCCAGGGATAGGAGATCTCAGTTCTACTTTTCAATGTAATCTCCGCACTTTTCAATTCCAACTGTCCATCGATGAACAAGGGACACTATGCCAGCCTTGTAAAAGTCAGCAGGCTGCATTTTTAACCAGTTTCTTACAGCGTGCTTGACTTCTTGATCACTAGTGAAGTGCTGGATGATCTTTTCGACAGAGGTTCATAGTGATGAACCCAGGTTTCATCTCCTGTCACTATACGGCTGAGAAAAGTTTTGTCACTTCTGTGACACTCAATAAGCTCCGAACAAGCTTCAAAACGGGCTTGCTTGTGAAAATCCAAAAGTTGCCTCGGAACCCATCTGGCGCAAACCTTTGCAAAGCCTAGCTCATTAACAATATTCACAGCACTTCCATGGCTAACTCCAACACGTTCAGCAATGTTATCAATAGTGATTCTGCGATCATCTCTAATCAATTTCTCAACCTTATCATTGTTTCCAGGATTGACTGCAGAAGATGGTCTTCCACTTCTTGGTCTGTCCTGGAGGCTACTCAAACTTGGATCATCTTCTTCGTGTTTAATCCTGGATACCCACTTTTTCACAGTGCTATAGGCTAATGAAGCATCTCCATAAACATTTACCAATCTTTCGAAAATTTGTTTTGGTGGCTCCCCTTCCGAAACAAGAAATTCAATCACAGCTCTCTGCTTCTGACGGACATCCAGTGATGACGTCATTTCCAAAACACAATACCAAAAGTGGACACGTTGAAACAATTTTTTTTACAATTTATCTTTAAAGCAGTAAATTTACTAAACACCCTTAAAATTTCTAGAAAAAATATGAAGGTTAAAGCGGTTAAAGTTAACAGGGCTCATTACTTTTTGACTGACCCTCGTACATCTGTCGCGTTAAGATAAAAAAAAGTCTTTGATGACGCATGTCTCCAAAGTTGAAAGCCAAGCTAAAACTAAACTATAATTAACATGAACTCGGAACCTATTCTTCGAATAACTCTGTAACGGTAGTTGCTCGTCTTACAGTATGTCGTTGAACTTATTGCGCAATTTTTAATCTAATGGCAGAGCCGTCGGCGTCTATAGAACCGCACTGAGTCTTCTCCAGTGTCCGCTTTTTGTTTGGTCTCATTGGTCCCCATCTTCGAGGCTGCTCACGTACGTCACGATACCCCACTTATTATGCGTTGTTCCCCTCATCCTTTGCTCAGCGAAAGCAAGCCACAACTGCATTTGCTCCTTTTGGTGCTGAAATGAAATAGTATGGGATTGGAAAGAACTGAATAATCTGTTCTGATTGGGTTTCAGGGTATTCACTAGAAGACAAAAAAATCCACGATAAACTTAAAATGACGTCATATACAGTATTAAGGCGGTCCCGGTTCTCATTCTAGTAGTCTGCTTTTAAAAATTTTACGATTTACCTGGTGATTTACAAAATTTTAACGATTACAAAATGAGATAAGTCCGTAAAACCATTTGCTTAATGTTCTCGTAATTTTTGATTAAAAATCTTGTTAAAAAATACAATCAAAAATTTATTTTTCGGTGATGACCGATTTATAGCTTTGACTTGTAAGTGTCTTGAAAGCTTTTAACTGCTGTAATCTTATTGCTAACACTGGTGAAAAGCATTTCTTGGTTTGAGTTTTTTTAATTTATCAATTAACTTGATTGAAAAGCGAAAGGTGTGTGATCAATTTTAATAATCGTTCACTCATTGACCTTTAAAAGTAAGCTCATTTAAACGAATAAAACGGCTTCTATTTCATCAAAGATTTTTGCTTGAGTACCGCTTCTCGTGCAACGTCTAATGACGTATGGCGGTTACATAACGCATTCGATTGTTTAAATATTGTTCTCGCATGCTTGGAGGCAGGCCAAATAAAAATGCGATAAAACTGCACACGAGCTTGTAATTCCCCTCTTCGCGATTCAGTCTCTGTTTCCAAGTTTTCCGGCTGTTTTTTCACAGATGATTTGGTGTTTCCTGTGACTTGCAGGAAATTGAAATAAAAGAAAAATATTAAAATTTTTATCAAAGTTCTAAACTTGAAACCGCTTTTTAAGCTTCGTTCTTTTAAAACGATGTCTGATAACTTATCTTGTATTGTAAGTTGTAATTTGTATTGTAAAACGATGCCCTTACTGTACTTTGCTAAAGAAAAAATTTTTTTATTTTTTCCTGTAGACTAAAGCTATCCAGTTGTTTCTGTTCACACCGTTAGAAGTTCTATAAGGTGTCGTTAAGGGTAAAAGAGTCTATCAAAGGCTCTTAACCAGGGATACTCAACCGGCGATCCGCGGTTCGAATCCGGGCCTTTCCTGAACGATACGTAATTAAATGCTGATAAAAGCACACAGAAAGTTATTTGCATTCTTTAATCCAGAGATTTTTTACCGGCCTTGCTAAAACGATTGATTGTGTTAAGTTTTACAAGAGTGATTGGCTCTCAAAAAATTTTGAACTGTTTTGACTGGACCTTTGCAAATTCGACTATTCCTGATCCAAACTATACTATTGTCTGGGTTTTAACAAGAGACTCAAGATTGATTTTACCAATCTCACGCGCGGACTACGCGATGGAAAACAATCTGAAAAGCGCCGCCAATGTAATTCATATGTTCCGCAATAACAATCAACCTTTAACTTTTTTATTTTATTAAAAAGTAAGACTTATTTTATTAGATTTTTTCAAATTAACGTAATTAAAATTGAATTATATTTCCTCAAAAAAATCTGTTGATATTGGATTTAATATAATTTTTGTGCTCTTTTTAATAATCTTTTTAATGATATATTACTTGATAAATATAATTCAATTTTAACAAAATTATTTTAAAAAAATCTAAAAAAATTAAAAAAGTCTTACTTTTTTGCTCGCCACTGTACATCCAACTTTCCATCATCTTAAATTTGAACAAACTTTTTCTTAGACAATAGTTTTGCTCATGGTATTTGTGAAATTGTAGGATATGAGTGAAAAGTTTCAAATGGTGAAAAAGACTTGAACTTCACACTCGGCCAAGGTCTTCTTTTACTTTGGCAATTGAGTGCTGATTTTTCTATACTTTTTGCTTTATTAAGAATTTCTTAACATTTCAAAAATTGATTATAGCAATATTTTAGGATGACGACACAGTTTTATAATCGGTATTTGCTCTCTCGGTGCAGTTGCATAATGGCTATCCTGTGGCAATTCATCACACTTGTGACTAAAACGACAAGTCCCACACGCACAAAGAAAAACTGAATACCAAAAATTTTGTGTTCGGTTGGTTAGGTTAAATCGCGTTTGTGTCCACTTCAATCTTCTGGAAGTGGGACATTTCCTTTATCTGAGGTTGACAATAGCAAGGTACTGGCCCCCAGCTGTGGTAGGTGAGTTTTTGTTCCTCGAGTGCCGCAAAGCTCAAAAGAAGCTCAAAATTTCTCGAAACTCTCTGTCCTTAGTCCAATCGATTGCATGGCATTTGCCCACTACTACACAGTCGATTGCACAACCTGTTCTAATCCATCTTGTCTGATGAAAATTGCTAGAAATCTTCCCATCCGATCACTTTTTATCCTTTGTAAGATCTCAATTAAAAGGTTAAGACTGATCAATAGACTTTTTGATTTCTGAATAATATTTTGTGGTTAACTAATTGTTGCTGACGCCAGGGACCAAATATATTTGTTGACCTCGTCCAGATTTTGGTTTATTGCAAACAAACTTTACGCATTTTTTACGTCCATTGCTGCCGACGGTTCGCTTAAGCTAATTTATTAAAAATTACTTTTTGCGACGAAAAGTAAAAACAATAAATAAATTTTCTGCAAATGACGAGTTAAAATTGAGAAAAATAGAAATTCGTAAACGATCATTACTAAAAATATTTAAGAGTTAGGGTAGCTTGGCATTGCTGGGTAAATATCTCTGATGTAAATCAGATTTTTCTTGTTATTATGTCATCGTAAAGTTGTCTTATTTTTCTCGCAGACTGTTTCGTAAAAAGTTGTTATTAATAAAAAATAAATCGTAGTTTAAACATTGTTACGTTGCGTATGATTTAAAAAATCAATACGATATTAACTTTTAATCTGTGCTGAAAAATATTTCGCGTACATCAACAAATTCTCACAGTTGTTAACTTACGAGATATTTGTTTAGTTATACCATGACTTTTTCATTATTATGTAAGATAACACTTAATTGATCATTTTGAGAGGTCATTGTCATGACAGCAACTTATTTTTGTTGTTAAATGAACGATGTTATTCGCATTACAGTAGCACCATTTTAAACTTGGCATGTTTCGCTTTGTGAAATCTGCCGTTGCGTCACCTACCCGTAGTGGCTGTTTACTTAATAACCAACAAAAAAAAAAAGTTTTAACTTTTAAGGGGTCACGGATTTTTTTTGTTTGCACCCTATTCCGAGACTAAAACTCTTGACCTTGAGAATACAAATTCTTTTTGGCGCGACTATAAAAAATAGTTTTTAATTTTTGGGGCCCAAACATTTAAAAAAATAATTTTAAGCAAAATACTTCTTAATCAGATATCGATTTTAAAACTTATAAATAGTAGCAATTTTTTTTGCCCAACTTGTATGAAACTTAGCACACTAAACAGTAAATTATTGGATTTTATGAGCCCTTAAAAATGTCAATATCATGGTCACTTAAGTTAATAGCTGGTTGGTTTATTGATAAAAAAAAGCTTTAAAATTATAATAGAATTTAATGGCTAATTTGATTTTAAAATCAACTTTTAAATATTACCCATTTAAAATCACCGGTTTGTTTTTTGAAGGCTGCTACGGCATTTAATTAATTTTAAGTTTTTGCTAATAAGTAGTTACATAACTTGTAAATGTCAACGGTCAAAGATCATTTTCTGAGCAACAGTTTTGTCAAAAATAATTGAAGACTTTGTTTGCCTGTTAGTACAATGTAGCAAGTTGGTCCATAACCATTTGAAGTGTTTCTGTTTTGACTTTTATGTTCCGACAATGGTAAATCAATTCAAACCAGGATTTGACTTTTTATTTTTATATTTTTTCGCTATCCAAAAACTTTGGTGTGTTCAAACTCTTTTACTGTGTTAACTTTTACTCATTTAAGAAAGCTTTATGTTTAATGCTCATCGGAGAACATTTGACAAAAACCAAAACAGAACAAAAGTGCGGTTCTTCAGCAGTTGGTGCCAATACTTGACCGGGCGGTAATTAATAAAAATGCTTGCCAATTGAGTTCAAAACAATATCTTTGTTATTTTTAGGGACATAGATTTCAAGTGTTTTGGCATCGTGCCGGTGAATCATTAGTTCTGGCAGTGATGCTATCATATTGTTCAGTGCTTGCTTTCTATCTTATTCTTTTGGCTGCTGTAGTGGTCATCGTGTCCAGTTACCCATTGGCGATTCAAGTTCGATTCGCGCTCCCGGTCAAATCTGACATGAAAATCACATTAAAAGCGCAACACCTCAACACGTAGTGTCGACATCCGGGCAGCATGGAGCGGGTCAGGAAGTCTTTTGACCTTGGGGCTTCCCGTATTTTTCACACTTTCCTTGTGACGCTGACTGTCAAGCAAGGAAGCTGTTAACACTAACTTTAAAACCTTAAATTACACGCTCGACCTACTCGGGTAATTCACAAAGTGCTATCTTAGTTCCTCGATTGTCTGCCTGCGTTGGTACGAACCGAAGAAACGGGGAATGTGTTCTACACACTTTCGCTAAAGTTTGGTTAATATGTGAAAATGCGGAAAGTCTAGATCAAGTCATCTGCTGAAATGATCAATGGACGTGACCGTTTATCGGATCATGGCTTGCTTTTCTTGCCTTTTGGCATCAAAATTATTGGTTTTTCTAGCATAATATCAAATACGTATGGCGCATTTGTTTTGCACTATTTTTTGGTTTAATACTTCATTTTGCATTTATTTCTACGTCATATTTTACCAAAGTGATATTTTCTCTTTTACAATAAACTGAAAATTATAACTGTTACTAATTTTAGTTCCTCATTTCAAAACGAATTTTAAATTCAAATGTTCAAAACAGTTTTAAACTTTTTTTTTTGAAAAAGCTAAACAACTCACTTATTTTGCAATTTTTAAAAAAAATCTGATTTAATATTTAAGCCTTTCATGGTTTTCCGATTGTTTGAACTTTAAGTTGTATTTACTTAGTTTTTATTGATTGTTCCTGATTTTAAAAAAAGTTCAACATTAGTTTGATGTCTTCGCTCAGGGTCGCCCAAGTGGTGATTTTCTGCGGCTCAATAATTTTGCACTATTCTAAGTCTTGTCGTTTAGGAAAACGGCATTCTTTTATCGTTGGGAAACTGCCGGGCCAGAGTTGATTTGAAAGCGTTAAAGCACGGGGGTTTTATCGGTTTTCTGGAGTAAAATTTTAAAGTTTTTATCTTTTTAACAATAAAGTTTTTTTTTGCGTAATTTTGAACGCTTTTAATTTTTAAAGTCCAAACAAAAATCAAAAAAAAAAGTCTTCACTCATTGAAAACTTCCGACAGTTTCAAGCCGACGCCGAGCCGGAAGCTCTCTAGCAATTTTAAAAGTGAACCGCAAAAGTGAAGAGCTTGGAATACACTGTCTTAGTTTATTGCCAGTTGTTCCTATCAATAACTTTTAAAATATCTGATAATCGAAAATTATTTGAATTAAATAAATATGTAAAATTAGATACGTTGTAACCAAATACGCTGCTTTTTTAAAGCTTCTTTGACACCTTGCAAGAAACCTTTTATATTTCAGTCTATTTTTATATTTTTCCCGACCCACAAATACTTGATAAAGGAAGAGCAGTTGAGAAACACTGCTTTAGTGTATGTTTTAAGATTAATTTCCAGAAATTCCGAGCAAAAGAGCAACAATGTTTATCCAAGCTTTTACTTGCAAATAGTTCCACTTTTCTTGCATCGGTTTTAAGTTATCAGCGAGTCTAGTATTTAGAATTGGATTTTTGGGTTTACCAGTTATTTTAATGGAGTTGCTTTGTGTTGCTGCTGCAAAGAAGCCCGAAGTTGATGTGGAATTCTTGCTTGTCTTCTCGTTACTTTGACAGCAAAATCCACAAAATTCTACTTTCAAACTAGCTTGATTTTTTTATAGTTTATCTTTTTATAATTTATAAATCTACTTTTGCATATGATTCACAATTTACCTGAAAGTATTAAAGAGATGTGATGCAAGTTTTGGTGCAATGTGTTTTTTGATTTGTGATTGTAAATTTTATTAAGTCGCCACATTGGTTGGATGTTGCGATGAAAGCGAAAGCAAGCCCAGGTTTCAACTTTCAATAGTTGTGTTATCCACTACTTAATCTCATCCGAGGGATGCACGTATTTTATGCCAAAATTTCACAATTTTGTTTGGATTGGTCAGCACCAGTCACCAGTGCTTGCGATTTTTTGACATTGTAATAAAAATACCTGATTAGTTGCTTTTTTTTAAAAGTAGAATTTTGCAAAATACTGCAAAACATATTAATAATGAATAATTACTCTAGGGCCTGCTAAAGTCAAAATTTGTTAAGGGCTTTGTTACATCATCACACTTCCACTAACGTTAGTTTCAGTTGCTAAAGCGCCTTTTTAATGAATTTTATAAGTCAAAATAAAATCAAAATTTAGATACAAAAGCATAATTCTTGCTTGTTTTTGCAATTTTTTGAATAGCTATAAACACTTAAAATATTTTGTTTCTGTAATTTATATTAGATATTCTCGAACCATGGTGTCTGCGGCTTCTAAGCGCCATTTTTAGTAGTGTTCGTTATCGTAGATCGCCAAGGTAGGAGATTAATCGAGATTTTTATCTCACTATTGACGAAAATAGACTATTATACTTTTCTTAACTGATATAAATTGCCATTTCTGTGACATTTTAATCAATATTTGTCCGTAAAGACTTCTACAACATTCCAAAATTAAAAAAATGATCCTAATGATTACAGTCGCTTTCAGTATTAATTAAGCAACCAGTAGCTTTTGTGAAATATATGTTGTCCTTTTCTATATATTGTTGCACCAAAAAGAACACGAAAGTCTTGACCAATAGCTTGGAAACACTAAACTGAACTGCGGAAAGCATTAACTTAAAATGAAAGAGCTGCATTAAATTTCAACGACCGATTTAGATTATCTCTTTCTGCATTTCATCATTTTCAATGATTATATAAATTGGAAATAACTGATGGAATGAAGCAGATTACACGAGACATTTATTTGTGAAGAGATCGTTATTAATTTTGAAAAATATAAAAAAATACAACATTAATAACTTTTGCTGTAGTGTTTTGAAAGTACAGTATCAAATTATTTCGTTCTTTTTCCTGGTAACCATTGCGTCGTAAAATATTTCATATTTTTGAAATTATTTGTGCTTTTCTCGTTTTGGAACGTTCTAGTAAAGCTATCTTATTTGACTCGAGATGCCGATCGCATTCTGACCGATGATTTACACAATCTTAATATTTTTGTATTTATAACAAAACAAGTCAAGCTCAGATTATTAATGTAAAGTACTGCAAATTGGTTTGCTTATACTCAAATTCAAGGTCCTGACAAAATTGCTTTTTTGTCTGTTGAAGCTACAAATCTTTCTATTTCCTGAAGTATTATGGTAATGAAGTGCTCGGCCAGTTGAACTTTTACCATCGTTACTCAGAGGGCTGCGGATTCGGATCCGAATCCGGATCCTGTTTTGGAGGAGCCGGAGTTACCGAAATTGGTGCTGGCTCCAGTTCCAGCAATACATTTTTTTTACTTTTTTTAACAATACGTGCTGCACATTGCACAGCATTTAAGTTGCTCCAGAGACCAAGTAAAAATTTAAAAATTGGGATTATTTTAAGAATTAAAAATACAAAATTTAGCATTTTAAAGATTTTGCCTAAAGACGCATAGAACATGTGATTCAAGATTTGCTGAGATCTAATAAAAGGTAGTAAAAGTAGCAATCTGACCCACAACAACGATGACAGACATCAAACTCGATAAAACAAATAATTGCTCTGCAAATAACAGTAGTATAGAAAAAATTGGTGAAATTTTAAAGATTTGACAGGAGCCAAACATTGGTCAAACATTGGCTTTGGAGCTGAAGCTGAAGCCTAATTTAAATTAGGCTAGCTCCCCAGCTCTGGTTACCCGATACAATAAAACTGGGGCAACTTTTACCTCGTAGTTTCTATAGCAGAGGGTGCATATTACATAAAAAGCGAGCGTGATAACATTATGTTGAATTTGTTTCAGGTTCTTTACAATCGAGCGGAGCCCCGAACGAACGGAAACACTCCCCATTCGGTTAAAGATATGTCAGATCGTGGCTCAGCGCCCTCAAGCGACCCGGTAATCTCCCCCACTGCTATTTCATTGCCGAGGTTGAACGTAGTACTTGAAAGTCCCAAATCTGACCCGAAGTCATCGGCCAAGCTGGTTCTCTCTAACCTCGCCTCCGGTACGCTTATTTTGTCGCCTGTTAACGGTGACAGCGACACCAAGCCGTTGAATCATTTCATTCAATCGTACCACGATGTGGCGCAATCACCGTCTCGACAGTATTTAGCAAATTCAATCGAAAACGCCAAAACCTTGGAAGCCGCTCATGCTCTCGCCAAGTTGTTGCATAGCAACCGAGCTAACGGTATGCCGGAAGTGGCGAACACGCGTCGACTAAGTGCAGCGAGCACGAGCCGCAGTTCTTCGATCGACGACGAGATCATGGGTTCGAATCAAATTGAAAACAAAAAGCTTCAAAATCTTCCTCACAAGCTGCGTTTCAAAATGGCGAATCGCGACTTCGTGGAAGCGTGAAGTTCGCCGCACTTCTGACTCGACTTCTTCGTATGGAATCGAGAATGTTCCACCGTTGCATTAAACATTGATTCACCGTTTGAAAATTGGCTGAAATGAAAGCCTTGATTATTTTAACCGCACCAGTCAGCTTCTCAATTATCATTCCAAGGCTGTTCAGCTATTCACTCCATGCTTTAATTATCTCTGATAATTAAAAAACCTCCTGCAAAACGGGAGCTTAGGCAAATTTTATGTCACATTCATATTCTTCTTGGATCTTATACCAAAAAAAAACATAAGAACTTCATGCTTTATTTAATTGAACTAAAGATTCTTTGAAGGAATTCCAGGCATGCCAAGCTCGTTATGTTTATGGCGTCCTTTTTTGAACTGGTGCGCAGATTGTACAATTTCGCATTAAAATAGTTTGTAAATATTCTTTCAGAATTCATACTTTGGTGATTTTCATTTTGAATAATTGCTATATAAGAGCTCGATTTGCTTTTATTACGTCACACTGCGTTCATATTTCGATTTTTTTTTTTTGCGAAACACTTGTGTGTGTTTTGATCGTTCGCGGATATCGGTGGGATTTGACGTCATCAATAGATAAGTTTGGATTTGAACGTGAGATTTATTTCATGAGTTTTAAGGCGACACAATCTGCTTGTGTTTAGGCTTGCCCATGTTTTCCATCGGAATCTTTTTTTTTAAACTGCAGCTCGTGTCGCGTTTAATTAGATGATCAGCCTGCTTTTCCCGCCATTTTCCTACGAGAAAGGAATTTTTTTACGAGAAGTTTGGAAAATTTTCAAACAAAAATTTTCCAATTTTGTCTCATCCCACCGGTCGTCGCGTCCTGTGCTTAAATCCCCATCTTTCAACCAAAGCTTGTTTCCTGTGCGTGAATGTGATCAACTGTTAAAAAATGCAATATGCACTATGCTATCATGTGATATCCATCATAAGTATCACGTAGCTTGCATCATGCATATCATGTGAGATTCATCATGGGTATCGCTTGATGTGCAACATGCATATTGTATCATCTGCATCATACATCTCATATAATCTCTATCATACGTATCATGTGATCTGCATGATGCGTATCATATGTTATGCATGATACTTATCATCAGAGATGTATTATGATCTTTTTAGTAGTTGTCATCTTATTTTTTGCGCTGCTTTTTGTCCTGTTATGATTTCTTACTGTTGGTTTGAAAACGAATTTTCTATTGTACAAACGCTCTTATTTAAACGTCTGTAATAAAGTGTTTTGTTAAGTTTAGTTCATTGAAAGCTGTCGTGTTGAGCAATTCGCATGATCCATGAGCACGATACATTACTTGTTTCTTTGAGTTCAACAAGTGTTTTTCTGTGTTGGGCAGGGACGTTGATGTCGTGTTTTACGCCCCGTGCGCCAGAACCGGATATTTCGGCCAAGGTTTGATGCTTGATCAGGACGAATGGTGGTTTTTAACAAATAGAAGCTTATTACTAAAATATCCTGTAAAAAACAAAATTTGAGAAACTGGTTGACCTTTAGTCAGCACCGATTCTGGTGCACTGCGACCATGGGCGTCCCGGTGGTTTCCCCTGTTTTGCCTGTGTGACGTTACTTTGTACATGAAGTATGTTTTGTCATCATTTTATTGCTCGCTATAATACAACTTTCGTCATCAAGAAGTCCTTGCACAGGAGACTTCTTTTGCTTAGACTTAACACCGTGCTTATTCGACTGTAAGACACCGAAACTTTCTCGATGAAACGACAACTGGCTTTTTTTCCATTAAAAAATAGAGGACCTTGACTTAATAAATGAATATTTGTTTTCTCAAACTCAAAACTTTCTACCACGATCACTAATCATCGCGTTTTCACAATCGAGCTCACTTTAGAAGCTACGCTGTGTTCGCTTGAAAGCCTATTTCCATTAGGGTGTTGGAACGGAGCATTTTCGGTTTTGTTTTTTGATTTTTCTACTTTCCGCGCTTAAACGCAAAGCGAAGCAAAATAAACAGTAAAAAAACCAAAAACACTCCATTTCATGTTCTTAGTGGAAACGAAATACCGAACTTTACATCAAATTTAACTCGAATTTTCTCTGTCTTGTTGTTTGCAATATACCGTAAAACCTCTAATTTAGCGCCACCCTGTCTCTTCAAGAAGTCGCCGTAAGCGATTTCTTTTTGCGGTGAAACTAACCCGAAATCCCTCTTTCAGCATCAGCATTAGCATGGAATAAAAAAAAAAAAACAAGAGAAAATGGATCTCTGAAGAAGCGATAGCAACCGCAGGGGAATCCGGGTTAGTTACACAAACAAAAATCGCTTACGGTGACTTTTGAAGAAACAGGGTGGCGCTCAATTAGAGGTTTTACGGTAACACAGAAACTTACTTTTAATCTTGACCCTCTCCGCAGCACAATCTTGTACTGCTTCGGATTATAGTTGTCCACCATTGGTATAAATTTTGAGGTGTTCCTATAGTTGTGTTAATACAAAATTTTTGAGGTATTCAAGCATGATTTTTTAATTGCATCAATGATCGAATAAACACGGTGTCAAATTTTATTCGTTCACGTTTAGTCGCTTTGTGCTTTTGACAAATGCTTATTGTGTTGCAATTTTTTCTCTGTAAGGTTTCAAATTATTGTTAGAATCATTTTATGTACGAAATGCTGATAAAAAGAAGTTCAATATCTTGTAGCAAAAGTACTTAACTTGTTATAATAATCTCTAGTATGTTCATATTCCTTTACACGCGTGGATTTAAAAGCATTCCTCAGTCTCCTTTTATCATCTATTTAGTGAAGATTGTTAAAACGTTTATTTATACTTGACTTTATGGTTTTAACACGTGTAAACTTTCCCATTTAGAGAACTTTTGTAATGATATATCTTAATGGTTACAGTATTTTCAAAGTAATTTTTTTGACTATGCGTTCTCAAGAGTTTGTTTGGCCTTGGGTAGAACATAAGTTAATTGTTTGTAGTAACAGAATATTTTTTACATACATAACATAAAGTTTAATACTTGTTTAATGCTGTAAAGTAATGTACCTAACTTTAAAAGTGTAACAATGCTTTAAAAAAGTGGCAATCAATTTTATTACTGTTGTCTACTCGAGTCGAGTACAAAGTAACTGTTGTTCGACTTAATAGAATGTTGGTTAAATTCTGTAAAATATGACGTTAAAACTATCATTATTGGACTGTTCGTAAAGCAAAGCTTATGTTCATGGATAAAAACATTCAACTTTTTGATACGCTGGCAATTCAGTAAATGCGCAAAGTTGTAGAAACAAAAATGTTTGAAAGTTCTGTAAAGACCAAAGATTTTAAATCCTAAACCAGAAACTATCATTTTAGTTTTGAAAAAAGTTTATTTGACAAGACATAGTCGGATTAAGAAGGGTTAGTGAATAGTGATGTCACTCGTTCCATTCTTTGAAATAAATTGCGAATCTTCTCTGCAGGGTTTTTTGAAAACGGGGCAAAATCCGACAAACGGGTTCAAAGACACATAATGGAAAAAAAAGGCCAAAGATAGTTTGTTAATGATAGCCGAGCATGTAGTAGAAGACGCCAGGAGTTCAGAGCGATGAGGCGCTTTTTTCACATGGCTATATTGCCCAGATTGCAACTTTACTTTTTGCTTTCAGTGAAGCAACCATACACGTATACGAAAAAATTTGATTTTAGACAGAGAATGGCCAACCGGGAGCGCGATAAATAACAAAATCTGCACCAACGACAAGCCACCTCAACGTGGTGGTGCACTGGGGAGGGTCGAAATGGCTTGTCAATTCCCCGAGGGTCTCATCTTCGGGCGATTCTCCTTCGGACAACTCCTCTCATTTTTTATCCCTGCTGTCCAATGCGCGGTCACGTATGGACAACACTCTTAAACCCAATTGACCGCCCCCCTACCCCTTATATTTTCTTTCGAACATCTTTTCCTCGTCCCTCTTTCCACCCCAAACCTCTTCATTACTTATCCCATTCACCGCTGTTTCTTATCTCTGCTTCTTATCAGCGGTGACATTCATCCCAACCCTGGCCCTATAGACCCCTGTTCTGTCTGCTCCCGTAGAGTCACCTGGGGAAACAGATCAATACAATTTACCAACTGTTCTCTCTGGGTACACCTCTCCTGCTCTGGTCTTTCTCCCGCTGACTTCCGTAAAATCTCCCCTGGACACTCTTGGACCTGCCTGCCCAATGTGCCCATCCTCCTCTCAACCCCTTCCCTCCCTCTCACACTCTAATCCCATTTCTTCATCCTTTTCTGTATCTCCATCCTCTCACACTCCAAATCCCCCACTCCACTCACAAACACCCACAAAACCATATCTTCAAAAAGTAATCCCTCCCCCAAAACAACCTCGAATTACCCCACCTATCTTCCTAATCACCCCCAACTAATTTATACTTATCCTCCCTCAGCATTGACTACTCCTTCTTCTCAAACCCAATATACCACCTCTCCTCTCACACAATCTTCTTTCCATCCTTCCTCTCCATCTCGAAATAACCTCCGAATCCTACAGTGGAATGCTAATGGGATTCGCCCACGACGTACTGAACTCCTACACTTTCTCTCTCATAATCAGTACAATCTCATCTTCATACAAGAGTCACACCTCTCTTCTGACTCCACCTTCCGTATACCCGGCTACAAAACCCTCCAGAAGAACCGTTTTATGACGAGGAGAGGAACCACCAACTCTACGGGAAACCTAGAAGGAGGTGTACTGATACTTGTTAAAACCGGTCTATCTTACACATCACTCTCCACACAATCCCTCTCCTCCCTCGACCCCAGCTCAGATTATTTAGCTATCGTAGTTAAAATAAAAGGAGCCGCTCCCATACATCTTTTCAACGTCTATGTCCCTCCTATCCGCTCCTCTTCCTCCGACTCTCGCCCAAAATCCTTCTCACCCTCTCTCCTACCATCATCTCCTACCACTTACATCTTTGGCGACTTTAACAGCCATCATTCATCCTGAGACTCCCACTCACCGGAAGATCAATCAGGCAAAAATCTGTTTGATTGGCTCCTCTCTTCTGATTTTTTACCTCTTAATAACCCCGAACACCACACCCTACTACACCGTGCCACCGGTAACCGCTCTTCCCCTGATCTTTCCCTAGTTCCTGCCCGAATAGCCTCTAAATGGACATGGCAGACCCTTCCGGACCTCGGCTCAGATCATCTTCCGGACCTCGACTCAGATCATTGATTGAAAGTGATGACTTTTTCTATAGAGTTCGCAGCGATTAAAAGCGAAGAAAGAGTAAAGCTATTTGTTTGAGGCTTTCGAGGGCCGCACAGAAAATCTTGACGGGCCGCATGTGTCAGCGGGCCGTAGTTTTCCCAACTCCGCTTCAAAAATTCATGCAGAAAAAAAAATAAAATTTTTTGAATTTTTTCCAAAAAATATGTATAGTTGCAAATTATTTTATTTTTGTAGATGGATTTATTTGAATTTAGAGTTTCTCTGTAAGAACAGTGCACAAAGTGTTCATTGTTCAATGTAAATTACTCTGTTGCGTGTGACATTTATTGTAAATCTGGCCAATCAATGGTATGTGTGAATGTTGTTCATCTGTCTGGCTTATGTATTCATGTGAATAATGTGGCTCTTTGCGGTAACACAGTAAGAAATATGGTTCTTGGTTCTTGACTGGTTGGTCACTCTTGGTACGGAGTTATATAAAAAAAATAATAAATAACTTTATACACAAACAAGTTACAGTATATGAGCAGACATTACGCAACCAAGCAAAAATATACAGAGAAAAGAGTTTTGGCAGTACAACGTTGAATCTAGCAGAAAATTGTAAACAAAAATTCAATTTGCTTACTTCGCAATTTAAAACAACAAATACTTAAAAACTATAATTTCTCGGCATTCTTTTAAAAAAACCTTTTTATATTCAAATTGGTGAGTTTTAAAATAAGTTTTTGTTGTTTAACGCTAAAAATTAATTCAAATTAAATAGGTAATTTTATGATTGACGTTCATTATGCTTACTGAATTTAACAAATCACAAACTACTGATGTTTGCTTGCTCCGTACATTGTGCGCTGAAAAAAATTTTTTCGGTCTTTTATGCGGACAATTACAAATATCGCTGGCCAGTTTTAACATTTTTGAAGAGTAACCCAGAAAAGTAAAAAAGTTGGACCACACGATTCGGTGTGGATACCAGATTATCAAAAATGAACAGCATAGAAACATAAAAGCATTTAAAACCAATAGTATACTTTTAAAAAAGCATTTTTGTTACCATTATCTTTTTGTTAATCACTCTTGGAGGGAAATATCTATATCGTCTTTTCAACTCGATTCGTATTCTTGCGTATCCGGACACGGGTTGTCCGAATGTGTAACTGAAGAGAATGTGTAAAAAGTTGCGTTCAACTGCTTTTGTCGGTGGTCAACTTACTCGGCTTTTACGGATACAGTGAATCCTGGCAATTCCGGATAAATTACCGACGGAGTGGAAAGCTTCACTTGAAATTTGGGAAGTTTGTAGGATTTTACCGTTACGGTGATTTTCTCAACAGTTCCCTAAAAAAATATTTGTAGGTTTTTTTACCAGTTTAAAGTCAAGGTAAGTTTAAAACTTTAAAAATCTGTCGTTGTATATTGACTGTAATAAAAAGTTAAAAAGTTAGAATCAATTTTGATTAAAAGATCAGCATCAGTTCACAATACTTATTCAAATAGAATCTTTATCTAAAGCATTTTTACCAATTTTGTATTTCTAATTATATATTAATGATTTTGTGCTTTTACTAAATTTTTTATTTAGTTTCATATTCTTAGTATTTCAAGTTTAATACCTCTTAGGAGGATACTATTGCACCCTTGAATGCAAAGTGTGATCAAGTTTTAAACCTGCTACATATGCAATAATTCAATTACTACATCAAACAACGATGTCCTAAAGTATTTTGTGGCCATAAGACCACCTTAAATTAAGCAAAACAAATAAAAATGTCACAAAATTCTAATATGTTTTATATAAGCTATTTTTCTTAACTTTTCTTTTTTTTTTGCTTTCCAAATAAAACTAGATTTTATAAAAAATTAAAAAACTTCCTATATACTTTGTAGGAGAATGTGATGGTCCAATCTCCTTCTAGAGCATTTCTGTTTATATCAAATTCACTGCCAGCGACACCGCTAGTAAGAACTTTTGTATTCCGCAAAACAGTGTTTCTTCGAGAATTTTCGACGCGATAAGTGACGTTTCCCATCAAAGGTCGAAGGTCGCTATCCAAGCAGAGTGCACGAAATTTTACTTAAAACAAAAATATGTTTGAATTCTCAAAATATCTTTATCTTTCATTATCTTATTATTTTTGTTTAACGTGCATAATAATAAAAGCAGCTGGAGTATTAGGAACACCAGTTGCGACCAAAATAATAAAAAAATAACGTAAGCTACATTGTCTATAATTTTTTAACCTGAAAGGTTGCTAGTTGAGGAAATACAGCCCTAAACAGAGCCATCTGTTTTTTTGCATCACTTGCACCAACCACAAATATTGCTAGACCATGTTTTTTGGTTTCAAACTTTCATTAAAGACAGTTTAGCTGCCCTAGAATTGTTTGAATAGTTAATATATAAGGAGAGATATTAAATCTAAATCTTAATTTGCTTCAAAAAAGCTTACACAAACTTTGATTTTTTTTTAGGTGAAATTGCTTGCTAGAATTAGTATCAACAATATTACGTGCTATCATTAACAAAATCAGGTGATAACTGTCATTTATACATCAAATCTTGCACTAAAAAAATTGAAAGTTGTTTATTGTTTTAATCTTGATTAATGATAAAAGTATATGTAATTTGATAAGGATCTCACTTGTTTGCCCCGGCTGATAAATGGCTTTGTCAGTCTGGATCAAGATAGAAAGAGATTTGGAAAGGAATTGGAAATTTCGAGTACAATTGACAAACACAGTTTTCCGGCGTGCATCATCAGTAACACCTTCAACCATCAATTTAAATCTTCGACTTCCTCTGAAATCTCGTGGAACCTTTTTAAAATAAATGAATAGTTTGCGAAAGTCTTGGTATAACTTATGAGAATGATGGCAAAGAAAACAAATTGAATAATGAAATAAATTTAAAAGTTCAATTTTGTTATATATTACAATGATAAATACTACAAATAGGATGTCGGTATTTAGAAGTCGCCCTTACCACTCCAAGAATTATTCTTCTGCTTTCGCCTAAAAATTTATACGTTAATTGACTTTGATTTGCTTCTAAACCCACTCAAGTTAATTGCATAGTTAGATATTAGCTTTACAGGTAGAAAGAAAACATAGAATACAAAAATAATCTAGTTTTTTAAAACATTTTAAAGCTTGTTTTAATTTTTTCTGTATTCTGAAAATATTGGGAATAAAATTAAATATGTTTTGCTATAAATTTTAGCTATTTTCATAACTTTTTTATAACTTCTATTTTTATCAAAAAAAATTTAACGGTTAACAAAAACGATGATTGAGACAATGAAAATAAAAAGCTCAAGTAATATTGTTGCAGCATTGATTTGAAGTGATTGCTGCAGGCTTAACTGTTTTGCATTTTACAATATTTAAAAACGCAGAAAAAAGGGTTTTAAAAGCGATATCTCACCAAAGGTAAGTAGTCCGATCAACAAATACAAATTTACAAAGATCACGGCACATTTGACTAAATTTTGTTCTTAGCAATATGTTAGCGTCTTGGAGAATGCGTTCTTTTTTTGCTTTACCCAAATAGTATGGCATCACAAACCGTATTAAATACTTGGTTATTGACTTAAAAGGTTATTGTTGGCTACAATTAGTAAACCTAGATATAGATGCATATACGTCAGTTTTTTAAAATTTAATCATAAGCACTGTAAATGATAGAAATTATTGCAGGAATATTACATGATATGAATAAGTGTGATGATATGAAGATAAGTGGTCGAGCAGCAAAGAGCGCTTTCATTTTAAACAACATGGTTTCAAGCTCAAAATCTACTCGCACTATTCTGCTGTGTCCTTGGGACAGACACTTTACGGCACTTTTATCTGCTTGTCAGTCTTAGTAAGCAGCTTTATGTTATGGTCATATCTCTAAATAAAAATTAAAAAACCAAAATATACATGTATAAATAAAAATTTCAACAGACAGAAATATCTAAGCATCTCCGGAAGCAGGTTTGGGCAATTACTGGACAGTTGCTCTATGTATAGCACCTCCATCGCTTTCCTGAGAGTCCAGACGATACATATAGAGATAAAATAAATAAATAAATACATGTAATGATATGAATGTATGTGATGTTAGAAGTTAAAGGAATTTTAAAAGAATCAATAAAGAATTTGAAAAAGTTTATCGAACTGACCTTGCACCATCCGCTGGGTGGCTCTCATGGTTAGGATGTTGTCATCAGAGGTGAATCGCGCGGTCACATTGATCAGGTTGCGCGATTTGAACAAAGTTACGACGACGCTGACTTTGGATCCCAGTCTCACTTGCTTTGTGACGTAGATGCTGTAGAGCGTGTCTCGACTGGATTGCATTCTGTGAGAATCATTTCGTCACTTATAGTTAACTCGGGAGCAAAAATCACGTTGTGAGCTTTTATAACTCATATGATACGGCTTGTAATCAATAGAACACAGTGTCACAAACTTTGTTCGGGAATCCCAAAGGACCAGTTGAGCTAGGTAACCCGAATACCTACGCTGAAACAAAGCTGTGTCTAAATTTTATTTTATTCCGGCTCAAGAAGTAGTTTTGCTATGAGCCTGACGGTTTATACAGTTGGTTAACGAAAGCTCGGATTGATTTCGTTGAAGATTCTTTCTCACAACAAACAGAGACCCTTGTCTCTAATAAAAACAGATGTATTACAAAAATATCACGTCCGACGAAACTTCTATTCCACGCTTTGCCAAACTGCAAAGCGAAATCAACAAAATAATTCTACCTCTGTAGAACAAAACTGCCAACCACTGGCACAAAATAAATTCAACAATTGTCCACCGACACAAAATCTAACGGTCCACCTCCTGTGGCCAAACAAAATCACCTTCGCTCGAGCCGCCACTCGAGTCGCTTCAAATTACCTCATAACGATAATGATCATCATAATAATAAATTTCTCGCTACGCATCGGCTTTATATAGAAAACAAAATCACGTGACGTAAACATTCTCGTAAATTCAAGATTCAGCCAGAAACCCCTGGAGAGTTCGTTACGCGAATCAGGTGGAATATACGCGAATTTTCCAGTACAATGATGTTAGTCAAAACATATTACGTCAATACAAAGAGAAAAAAAGAGAAAAAGATACATGTATCGAGCCATATAACAAATTGGACGTATATCGCAGACAGCGCTCAAAGAGCCGCATTTATTCTCTTATGATAAAACTACGAACTGCTTTTAACGGGGATACACTACATCAGTGGTTCCCAACCTTTTTTAGTGTCGGGGCCAAATTTCAAATTTTAGAGTACGTATGGAGCCGCATGAAACACTAAAGTAATTATAACGAAAATTATAAAGCATGAAAGCACGTATCAACGAATAGCAACAG
Organism: Diplosoma virens; assembly: GCA_963680785.1. Classification (NCBI taxonomy): domain Eukaryota; kingdom Metazoa; phylum Chordata; class Ascidiacea; order Aplousobranchia; family Didemnidae; genus Diplosoma; species Diplosoma virens. The sequence continues at coordinate 6,657,074 of OY796884.1, forward strand.
TAACAAAAAAATACACAAATCAATTTAATGTCCAACTTGGCATTGGCTTTGAGCTTTAATAAGTTTGTCAAAGCGAGGCGTAATAGCAGAAGATGCAGTGCGTAGTAGCTGCTTGAGGTGGTCATCGGTTAATCGATTGCGATATCGATTTTTGATTCTAACCATTTTGCTGAAAAGTGCTTCACATACGTAATTTGATCCAAATACAGAGGCGTTTTTCTGGGCATTGATTATCAAGTTGGGATACTTTCCCTCTGGAACTCGACTCCAAAATTCAAGTAGGTCTTCACTTTGAAATAATTGCTTGAGCCCGATATCAGACTGCATGTCTAGCAACTCCATTTGAAAATTATCGGGTGCAATGGCCACATTAACTGCAATAGGGTTTGAAAACATTTTCATCATGGGCAACAAAGAATTCATTCCGTTAATGCGGCGGTTGAACTCATCAATCAAGCAACTGATAATTCTGTCGTATGCATCAAATGATCCATTGGTTCGATGATTAGATAGCGTTGGAAAATGTGCTGTAACACCACCTGCAAGCTGTGTTTTCCAAAGACAAAGCTTGTTAATAAAAGCGGTTGCTGTGCTATACAAATCGTGACAAAACTTGTTATTGCCTTGTAGAGCGCGATTTAAAGAAGAAAGGTGTGTAGTGATATCAACAAAAAACGCCAAATCAGCAACCCAAACATCGTCGCCAAGCTGAGGGATGTCTTTCTTTCCTTCAGCAAATATTTTAATCTCTGGAAGAAGTTCATAGAATCTTTTGAGACATGAAGCGCGGCTTAGCCATCGTACGGCTGTGAACATGACTACGTCACCATATTCAGCCTCAGTATCTGCTAAAAACTTCTTGAACTTTCGATGATTAAGTGCGTTGGCTCTAATCCAGTTTACCGTTGTTGTTACCACATCCATCACACTAGACATGTTGAGTGAGTTAGCAATAAGACTTTCTTGATGTAAAATACAATGATGCCATGTCACTGGAGCAAGATGATTTTCGTATCGCCATTTATTGATGAGCCCTTGAAGCCCACGATTTGCTCCAAGCATGGAAGGGCAGCCATCCGTTGCCACTCCAAACAACTTTGATGGGTCCAAATGTGCTTCTTCAAGAGTAGCACGAAATTCACGAAATATATCTGTTCCTTTAGTTGAGCCATGAATAGAACGCAAAGTGAGATATTCTTCGTAAATCGTAAAATCCGGCATGACTCCCCTTATAAACACAACTAATTGCTCTATATCAGTGAGGTCTTTTGAGCTGTCAAGTGCGACAGAGTAGCACACAAAATTTTTTGACTTCTCAAGAAGCTGATCGTGTTGGTCGTTTGATATACATTCAATGCGCCGAGTTATCGTAGTATTACTCAGCTGCAACTTTTTGGCCTTTTGTTGTATGGCACTTGAACAGCATTCTGTTGCAAATGTAACTATCGCCTGCTTCATAATTTCACCATCCGAATATGGTTTCATACTACGAGCAAGTAGATGGCTCACTTTGTATGATGTTTTGGTAATATCTTCAGATTCAGTACTAGCCTTGAACATATTTGTTTGCTTATTCCGTGCCGACTTAAGAGATTCCAACTTCCTTTTCCTTGATTCTCCTTGGTAGCAATCATATTTTGTAGAATGAGTTTCGTAGTGCCTCTTAATGTTAAAAGATTTTACACTACTTATCACCACAGGACACAAAAGGCAATGAGCTTTGTTGTCTACCTCAATTTGAAAATACTTTTCTTCCCAATCGCTTTGAAAAACCCGATTTTCCTGCTGAAGACTACGTGATTTCTTTGAATGCTGATTTGACATAATTTTAGGCTTGAATATATCTAAAATTTAAATCTTAAACGCTTGGCTGATTATCCTATTACAATTTTATAGCGGCAGTAACTGCAATAGAATTTTAGATTAATTAATCAACTTTTAGATTAACTGCAATAGAAACTTCACAAAAATAGAATAGAATCGAGAACAACTGGACAGCTGCTGCTAGGTTTTACCTTAAATGCAGCTGCTGTTTGTTCAACTAGACTAGAAAGTTATGATAAATTGTGTAGAAGTAAGTGGAATGCGACGGTGCTGCGTGAGGTACTGCTTAAAAATGGACGCGCCCGGTTGATGGCGATGCATCGTACTAAGCCGATCGGCCTATATTGCTGTTGAGACTTCTTACATATTAACGGTAGATTGCTAGATATTTTCCACTTGTGCTTCTTATGTAATTTCACTGTTTACGGTTGACTGATTATTCTAGTTGCTTTGAAGCGACGAAGTTGCTACAATTGCTTTGAGAAAACAGTGATGTAACAATAGCAGCCTTTTCACAACTTTCCTTGCCTCTAATCTTAACTATGAAGTACAAACTCTTTTCAAAGCCTCCAAGCCAAGCAAGAATAATTTTTGAATTACAATTAGACTTTTTAATATTTTTTGTGGGATTTTCAAAGGTCAAGGAGAGCCGCAAGAAGGCTAGCTGGGAGCCGCATGCGGCTCTCGGAGCCGCGGTTGGGAATCACTGCACTACATCGTTATGATTAAAATTATGAATGAAGTGTGACACACAGGTTTACGGTTCACTCTGGGCGCGTGTTGCAATGCATTAAAAATAAATAAATAAATTAAAAAGATTCTCTCGCTTCGCGGGCTCAATAAATGCATTACAAAAGGAAAAGTAATTAAAATGTGGATAAGTGATCAAAAAGGTTTTTTGAAGGTCAGGCAGTTGGCAAAACTAAAGGTCGCCAGCGAAATTAAAAAAAGTGTAATGAAATTGCCGGAAATGTGGCTTTGGTTAAAACCGCCGTATTGATATCGAACGGGATTAGCACAAAATTATACTAATAATGAAGTATGTTCGTACAAGAAAGTGACAGTTTGATTAAGACCTCCATGATTGTGATCAGCATGGTCTCTGTTCAAAACCTACTTAAGCCATTCTGTTGTGTCCTTGGATAAGACACTTTACGACAAAATTTCAGTCATATCTTTAAATAAAAGCTAAAAAAAAAGTAAAAAATCTTTACAGTAGTATACTGATATCTCTAAAAGCTGGTCGGGGTAATCGCTTGATGGTTGCCCTAAATATAGTGCCTCCAACGCTTTTCAACGTAAAAATTTTCTTTAAAAACGTTAAATATTTTTTAAAATGTTAGCTTTTCACATATTAGCAAAATTTATATATTCATCTTTTTTAACACAGATATTGTCTAAATAAAAATCTAAATAACTATCTTTTTCTGTGCCCCTTCCCAACCATGGCCCGTGACGTGATTTTTAGCGGTCGACCAAAAAACGCTTAGTATTCTAATCTTGTTTATTTAAATTCTTAGTCAACGCCCACCTAATCCCAAGCTCGGGCTCAGTAATTTATGGTCCTCAATTGGGTCCTGCAACCCGTTGACAAATCAACCCCCATTTGTATCTTCAATTTAAATTAAAGGCATTTTTGGGTAAATTTTCGAAAGGGTTTTTGATGGAAAACTCTTTTCGTTAAGCCGAATGTCTTTCTTAGCAAAATCATTTTTTATCAAAACAAAAAGTTGATTTAAAAACATAATGACAAACTGGAAATAAATAATTTACTTACGGGTCGCTCGGGCAATGATCCCCATTTGAGGCAATGCTCAGACAAAGCAAAGAAAAAAAAGCGCTTAATTTTAACATGTTTACGTCTGAAAAAAATTTATATTGATTATTAATCTTTTTTCGATTGTAACTAAATATCAAAAATTTCCAATTCAAATTGATTTTGATATAAACAAACAAAATTTAAAATATATTGATATGACAAAGAGCTAAGAAATAAGCAGAAAAAACTTGAAAAACATTTGATTATAAGCTTTTTAGTTCTTATTTAAATAGAATAATATTCAAAGTCTAAGGTTATGATAAAATAAACCCATATTCATTTGTTGAACGGATAAAACAGTAAAATAAAGTTTTGTTTGCATAAAAAAACTATTAATGCTATGCGCTTGTAGCAAAATGTTTTTATGACCTTTTTACGAAGATCGTATTTCTTCTGTTCGTATAAAATTTACGTTTGTATTAATAATTGATTATTTAATAGAACAACGATCACATCAAATCTCTTAAAGAAATTCAAAAGAAATAGTCTGGCTATTTTATTTTGCAATACTAACAAGTTTAACTGCAGTAAGAGTTAGTTTGCAATGAAGTTAATGAACTTGTTGACTTTGCTTTTACACTGAGCCGGCGATTCGGTGGCGCTGGCTTTTATAAGCGCGACGCGTTTACTCATTTGGACAACAGGAAAAGAAATTTCGAAATCTGTCTAAAAGTCATCGCTTGTTTTCGCT